>CM024593.1:24042643-24642643 GCA_014182565.1 Eucalyptus marginata | reverse complement strand
ACTTCCACTACACTTTGCGCATTCATTTCAATCCCCAAAACCTTAGGATTGCCGTGCGAAGCATTCAATAATTCCTGGGATCTACTCGGCAGGCTATGAACAGCAGCAGAAAACAAATTACCGCTGGCGCCACTGAACTCGTCGTGCGCAGGGGACGAACCACGAGCCTCCTTGTCCTTGACTAACAAAGGAATAGCAGCACCCTTCTCGACGCGGTCCGCTTCGTGTCCGGTACTGCATTTCTCCTTCACCAAATTCTCTACTCCCAAACACACCTGCTTCGCGAACACCGCGTCCCCTCCTCCCCCGTCGATCCTACATTTACCCCGCCCGTCCCGAGACTTAGCTCCCGGGAGGCGGTCGTCGAAGTCGAGGGAGAACCCCCTCTTCGCGGGCCGGTTGGTCACGTCGCCGAGAGCAGGGCGGCCGTCGCGAAAGCCGTCCCCGCTCATGGCGAACTCCTCGGGACTCGAGAAAAGGCGCACCAGATCCGTCGGCGAAAAACCAACGATGCTCGCAGCTCCTATACTCCCGAAAAAAGCAGCAAAGAAGGCCGAAACGACGACGAACTCTGCGGAGGAGATCCGCTGGAAGTTTCGATCTGCAAGCCGCGGCCGATCGGAAACGAAGAGAGCTCAGAACAGCGAGCGCAAAAAAAAAAAAAAAAAAACACCAAGAAAAAAGCAAAAAAAAAAAGAAAAATTCAATCAGGAAGAAGAAAGGATGGAGATTGCTTGAGAGCGACGACCTTCGTTCGCGACGAGGGACGACCTTCGTTCCCGACGAGGGATGAGTGGCAGAGACCTCCGCCGCCGCCGCCGCGGCTGCCGGCGTCGCCGTCGGTGGGCGGATTGAAGGGAGGGGAGGAGGCGAGGATGGCGATGGAGATTGGCGATTAGGGTTCTTGGTTTCTCTCTGCGGGTCTGATGAGGTGAGATGAGCGCAGGAATAATTGGTTTTGGAATTGGGAGGGGAGAGGCGGGAAGAGGAAGGAGGAGCAGAGAATCCGTAGAGGGGGAAATGGCGAAAACGGGGCCCCTAACCCGCGCCTCCTGGATTTTGAATTCGGGTTTTAAATTGACAATTACTTTTAAGGACAACCTTGACTCGATGAATAATTTAGTTTTTAAAATTTTAATTTATTCAATATAATCTTTAAATTTTTAGTACATATTTAATATAGTTTTTGATCTTAAATAATTATAGAATGGAAATGTGAAGACAGTATTATTGAATATATCCAAAATTCACTGTATAGTTCGGGGGCCGGCCACCGCTGCCAACCGCCGGCCATATTGAACAGGCCGATTCGCCGTCGGACGGCGTCGGATTCGGCCTCATCCGGCGAAAATTTCAAAAATCAAATCACATATTGTACTAAAATTCATAGACTATTCGTGTCGATTTCTCTTATTTTTATTTGACTTTTGTTTTATTGAGATATTGATGGAGAATTACGGATTAATTTCCCGTAATTTGCTTTGAAATATCATTTTATGTTCGGTTTTATTTAGGCTCGTTTTGTTTGAAATATCATTTTATGTTCGGTTTCATTTAGGCTCGAGTTCCCAACGGCAATGCCTAGATATTAGGCTTCCTTGTCTAACTCAAGGCTTGAGCCCACAAAAGTCGAGCATGGGTCTCTCAAGGTCAAGTTTGGATCTCAATACTAGTGATCAGGTTCCCAACGGTTAGGTCTTGAGTCGTCCACAGCCGAACTTAAGTCCACATAAGTTGGGGTCACGGTGGGGCCACATTCTTGAAGGTAGGGCTCAAGACCTCAATGCCCGGCTCCATCCAAATGTTTGGATTCCACCGAAATGTTTGGATTCAACCAATATAGGCTCTAATGATATGGGCTCTAACGGTTAAATATTATTTATATTGGGCATAATAATATATTGAAAATTAAAATCAATACTTTCTTTTCAAACAATGAAAATTATTGTCTAGTTTATTTTAGATGCTAGCCAAATATAAAAAAGTATTGTCATTAATATTAAAAAAAAAACGTCTGCATAAATATTTGTCAGAAATGTCAAATAATAAGCGAAATAAATGGATTATCTTCGTCAGCAAAAATAATAAAAGGAAAATAGGAACCGCCAAAATCCAGTCTCCACCGTTCCAATCCAGATCTCCCCCGAAGCCCCAACCGGCGATAAGCGGTCGAGGTCAAACCTGATCGGCTCGCCTCGGTAGGCGCGCCAAAAAAGTTAACTGCCAAGCCCGCCGCCCAATCCCCTTCCGCCACGTCACCGCTGCCCATCAGGCCACGTCACCCTCCGTGCCGTGCAAACAAACTGCCTCTTCTCTTTTAAAGGAATCTCTGATCCCTCAAGTTGACACTCTTCATCTTCAAGCAACCTCCGTTGATCTCTCTCTCTCTCCGCCATGTCGCCGCCGCCGTCGCCGTCGCCGGCGAGCTCAGTCGGAGCGCCGGAGCACGAAGCCCTGCCGACGGCGAGGCGGCTCCGGCGGCTCCGCTCCCACCTGACGCCGACCGCGCCTCCCGCGCCTCCTCCGGGCGGCGCCGACCGGCTCGAGATGCTGGCGTGCGCTAGGGCTGCGAAGCTCGAGGTCGACACCGCGAGATTGTGCGAGTACATGAGGGGGAGGCACCGCGGGGTCCAGGAGCAGGTGTTCGCGTACTTCAATTCGCGGCCCGACCTCCAGACCCCGGTCGAGATCTCCAAGGACGAGCACCGGGAGCTCTGCATGCGGCAGCTGCTGGGGATGGTCCGGGAGGCCGGGATTCGGCCATTCCGATACGTTTCCGAGGATCCGGAGAAGTACTTCGCGATCATAGAGGCTGTCGGCAGCGTCGACATGTCGCTCGGGATCAAGATGGGCGTGCAGTACAGGTGATTATGACTCGTTTTTCGCCTTTTTGGACTTTAGTTTTTGGAATTTCGGCTGGCGGTTCAGTTTGGCTGTTTATGTTTTCGAGCCGTTCTGGTCCGCGACGGGGTTTTGAGGTGTTGGTTGGGAGTTGTTAGAGATGCTGTAGCCCGTCCTGGCATGGTTCTGTTCGGTTTAATATCGGAATATTGTGGAGCTTCGATTGGAAGTGATTTCGACTACAATTAGGGCCGAATTCGTTGTGTATGAGGTGCAGCAAAAAAGTTGACTTTCTTGTCGCTACTCTTCCTAACACCTCAATTTCGTTGGTTGTCTGGTGTCTTATTAATTTGAGTTACCGACCTCCTTGGGTTTAGATAGATTCGTTTCACATTATGCATGATTGCATCAGGGCCGTCCACTAGCCTGGGACCTATGCCAGTGGATGGCTCAAAGAGTCAGTTGCAGCATTGGCAAGTCCTCGGCTGAATTAGTTACTGTATGATCAAGAAAGTCTAGCGTTCTATGTAATGCATATGTTGAGTGGTGTGTTGACACGATGTCATACCGAATCAAGTAATCTGATGATCATAGTTTTGAAGAGTCTAATGCAAATGCAAACATCCCACGGGACAGCAGCATCACTGTGCATGCATCAAATGAAGGACTTTCTAGGTGACCTGCTGAATAATTCATTAAGTTCTTTTTGAGACGGATGAGAAAGGTACTGACCCAAAAGAAAAGGAATGAAAATGGTCATTTCTTATTAAAAAAAAGGGATTCTTTTGCTACATTTCCACGCATTCTTTCCCGCTAAGCATGTAGATATAACAAGGAAAAGGAAAAGAAAAAACTAAAGAAATTTCAGTTGAAGTAAGATGGGACAGGGAGACTACTGATCTTGGTAGATGCAGCATTCTGATGCCATTTGCATTTGTTCTGTATACATCACTTTTCTTTCTTCCGGTGTCCTTGTAAATTGAACTGGGGGAAAATGCTTTTCCAAGTATTGTCATTGGGACAGTATGGACATAATGAAGCTCTCTGACTTGTGAAAACAAACATCCTTGAATCTGGTATTCACTGTGGTCTGTCTTTCTTTCTATTGAAAATAAGGCACTGTTGTCTGTGCCCCTAGAATAATTCTTTTGGGTAGTGGAAAGAGGTGCATATTTATCTTCTTGAAGTGGCCTAGATTCAAGAGGAGTGATCATTGAAAGTGGCTGGTGAAAAGCCTATCCTTACATTGTATACCATAGTGTACCTGGCCCATTTTATGTGGCCTTTGGTCATCTAAATTGAAGCCACAAGACACAAGGCACCTCTGGGAGGTTTGTTAAACCACAAGCTTGAGCAGTGAACCTCCCAATTGACAAATGTGTTTAAAGATAATTTCTGAAGAAAGCTTTCTGCGGTTTATATTTGTGATTAGCTTTCATCTGTCCAACAGCATTATTGATGAAATCCTGTAATAATTAATCTTTCTTATTCAAAGCAGGAGATATATGCTTCTTACAGTAGTAAAACTAGAAAAAAGGAAGAAGATTATAATACCAAAGATTGATACTCTTTAATGTGGTTTCTCTTAGAGTTGTATAAGGTTTATTTAAGTTGGTGGTTCCTTGGGAATACATAAAGAAAAACTCTTCAATTGTGAGAGAAAAAACTCTTCAATTGTACTTTTTTTTATACATAAAGAAAAACTCATATACACACTTGAACTATTTTTATGCAGTCTTTGGGGAGGCTCAGTGATCAACTTAGGAACTAAAAGACATAGGGATAAGTACTTTGACCAGATTGATAGCGTGGAATATCCAGGTTGTTTTGCAATGACAGAGCTCCATCATGGTAAGGTTTCAGATAATTTGTTTCTTGTCAGGTTGCTTCTAATTTTCTATAATCTAATTGCTGTAAATTATCTTATTTTCCTTTTTGTTTGGTAATTCAACTCCATAGCTCTTGTTCCTGCCTCCCTGTCTGCCTTGCCATCAGGCTGAAGGCCAGTGGAAATTGCTGTGCAGATTTAAACTTCTTTTTTGGCAGAAGAATGATATAATTTCCTATATTTCATTGAGATACAGCTAGACTTTTTTGCAGTCCCATTTAACTGAAGTTGAAAGTTTTATAAGACCATTAACTGAGTGATAGTCGGTACCAGTATGCACGTGGCAGAAATATTTGGCAGTTATCTTACTTGGCATCTAACCACTAGACATTCTCCAGTGCATATCTACCTGGGGCTTTTGTTTAGTTAGCATAAACATACCAGTAAACTTACTTATCTTCTTGTCTACTAAATGGCTTTGGCTTTCTTCTGCAAGGCTCAAATGTTCAAGGTCTTCAAACTACTGCGACATTTGACCCGATTACAGATCAGTTTGTTATAGACACGCCAAATGACGGGGCCATTAAATGGTGGATTGGCAATGCTGCAGTCCATGGCAAGTTCGCAACTGTTTTTGCCAAGCTAATGCTGCCAACTCATGATGCAAGAGGGCTTGCTGATATGGGAGTCCATGCCTTTATTGTCCCAATAAGGGATATGAAAACGCACAAAACACTTCCTGGAATCGAAATACATGATTGTGGGCACAAGATTGGCCTGAATGGGGTAGATAATGGAGCACTAAGGTTCTGCTCTGTAAGAATTCCTCGAGAAAATCTCCTCAATAGGTTTGGAGATGTGTCTCGGGATGGGAAATACACGAGCAGCCTCCCAACTATCAATAAAAGATTTGCTGCTACACTTGGTGAACTTGTGGGTGGAAGGGTTGGCCTGGCATATTCTTCGGTTGGAGTCCTAAAAATTGCCGTCACAATTGCCACGAGATATTCTTTACTTCGCCAGCAATTCGGTCCTCCCAAGAAGCCTGAAGTTAGTATTCTGGATTACCAATCTCAACAACACAAGCTTATGCCCATGCTGGCTTCAACTTATGCATTTCATTTCGCCACTCTGTATTTGGTGGAGAAGTACTCAGAGATGAAGAAGTCTCATGATGAACAGTTGGTTGGAGATGTTCATGCACTGTCAGCAGGTCTCAAGGCTTATGTGACGTCTTATACAGCAAAGTCATTAAGCATCTGCCGGGAGGCATGTGGAGGACATGGTTATGCAGCTGTCAATAGATTTGGTAGCTTGAGGAATGATCATGATATTTTTCAGACTTTTGAAGGGGACAACACAGTGCTTCTGCAGCAGGTAATTTCAACATTGTTAGATTTTTTTTAATTAAATAGTTATAAATGATACAGTTTTACAGTGGGGGTATAAACACCCTATATACACAGGCCATATGACTACTTACGGAAGTCGTCCTCCTTATGCTCTAAATTGGTTTGCAAAATCTTTGTAAGATCTTTGTCATGTTGTTGTCTTTTTGTTTCTTTGATATTAAGCAAATTATCAGTGTGGTTGAAATCACCCACATCAAAATTTCTTCACCATAATGTCTCTGCAGATGATCTCACCAAACATTCTTTCTTTCTGCTAAATGTTAACAGGGATAATTAAGTCAAATTCTTTCAATTGCTAAATGTGCAGTCATCTTATAGAAGTGGAAAATTATATAATATAGCACTGTCATAAAGATATATGTAAAGGACTTTATGGTTGCTTGTACATTTTAATCCTGTTTGCCTTTTTGATATCGGTACTACGCTGAATTTGTGGTCTCTCTAATATTGATGCAATCGTTGTACTTGAAATGATAATTAAGAATGATGCATATTAGGTGTCATTTTTACAACTAGCCATGAGAGGTAAAAATATACGCTCTGGTTGAATAGCCTCTGGGCTCCAACACAAATATACTAGCACAGGGCAGTGAGACAGCTAATGCTGATAGTCTGAATGTCTCAAATTTATATGCAGGTGGCTGGTGATCTCTTAAAGCAATACAAGGAGAAGTTTCAAGGTGGGACACTTGCAGTTACGTGGAACTACTTGAGGGAGTCCATGAACACTTACCTATCACAGCCCAACCCTGTGGTTGCCAGATGGGAAAGCGAAGAGCATTTACGTGATCCTAAATTCCAGTTGGATGCATTTAGAGTAAGTGGGTTCGTTTCAGTTTGACAACTATCTGTCATTGTGTGATACATCCTTTCCAATTATTGTGTTCTTTCTTTTGCAGTACCGGACTTCTCGACTACTTCAGAGTGTTGCCGCAAGACTCCAAAAACACACTAAAACCCTTGGGAGTTTTGGTGCTTGGAACAGATGCTTAAATCACCTTCTGACACTTGCAGAGTCACATGTTGAATCTGTCATTCTTGCAAAGTTCATTGAAGCTGTCGAGAGGTACTTTCATTTTTTGTGAGAGTGTTCTAACACTTCATCGATGGATTCTCATTGCACGCCTTCTTTGAGCCAGATGTCCTGATGCAAGTGCTCGAGCTGTTCTCAAATTAGCATGTGATCTATATGCCCTGGATCGTATCTGGAATGACATAGGAACCTACCGCAACGTCGACTATGTGGCACCCAACAAAGCTAAGGTATGATAAGTACTCGAGATTCCTTGTTCTATTCATTGCCTGTTTTTAAAACCATAGCAGTTCTATTATGTACCTGATTTACGAATGGGCTTGTCTTTCAGGCAATCCACAAACTCACCGACTATCTCAGTTTCCAAGTAAGAAATGTCGCTGGAGAGCTTGTAGATGCCTTTGACCTTCCGGATCATGTGACACGGGCACCAATCGCTATGAAATCAGAAGCTTACTCTCAGTACACACAGTGTGTTGGATTCTAGTTTGCTCTGGTGATTGCCAAAGACAAATTCATTCGACACCCACTGATCCCAAAATAAGGATGTCACTGTACCTTGTCAAATTTATCGCGCAAGGACATTGACGATGGTTATACGGATCCATGCCTGGACAGATACAAAGTGGTTGGACTGAGAAGTCACGGCCCCTGGCCTTGTTCTTAGCTTTATGTATCGAAAGGGCACACCATATTCTTTGGGCAAAATTAACATGCCCGAACGTTTCATCTTCAATGTAATACAAAGTATTGCCATGAGGACTTTCATTTTTATAGCACTCGTGAGTTCTGCTCAAGTCAATATTAGTGGTTAATCAAGTTGATTTGTGGAAACCTGCGCAACCATGCATTCTTATTTCGCTGAAGACTCCGTCTGTATTGCATTGACCATATCGGGGCTTTAAGGTTAAACATCATCCCAAAGAATTACTAATTGCTGGGAAGAAATGTTACGAGTTTGTCAATAGGTATAAAAATTACTTCTCCGGAGCGAAAGATATTAACCGCATGGAACGAGTTAAAACAAACTCTTAAGATTCACTGGCATTTGTAAATGATTGGAAAGCATTGAGATGAGTTTCGATAAGTCGTAAGAGTGCATTCAGCCACTGACATATAAATGCTTGTTAAAAGAAATATGTGGATTCCAAACAGTCGCAAATTTAAGATTCATGTTATTACGGTTACAACGAGATGACCTTAAACAGAGAAAGAGAACAAACGAGAAGATTATTCTGCTTCCTTTTCCCTCCCTGCCTAACTATGCAAACTTAGGAGAAAAACGGAAAAGTCGCCGACACGATCTACACATCGGAATCGAGCTGATAGTAAGTGCGCAAGTTGGCACACTCGGCGAGTGGACTGTCGGTCAGGCATCCCATGGAATTGGCGTAGTGCCTGCTGGAGATGGCTCCGTTGCTGCGGGTGAGGATCAGCGTGGCCTTGCTACGTCCTGGATCGACCGTCTGGCAACCGGCTTTGGGGCTGCTCACCAGAACGGCGTTGCATAACTGGTCACCGTGGTCGTCCTCGACGGTGACCTTCCATGTTCCATTGGAGTCGGTCACCGTGTCAATGCTGTAGGCGAGCTGCGAGCCGGTGCTGTCCTTGCATTGGACCCTCACTGCAGCGCCTGGAAAGGGCTCGGTTCAAACAACGCCTTGTTCGTCAGAACTTGTTATTCCATACATAATAGACTATGCAACATGCGCAACTATCGACACATTCATAAGCTCCTTTTCGAGGACGGACGAAAGAGAACCAAATAATCGCGCGATAGGAACTGGCTTCTCGTACACAACACATGCACCGTCGAGTCCGACGGATATGATTATAGACTCCATTGATTGAACTGGATTGAATGAAGTGATGCAAATGTACTCTATAGAGAGAGAGAGAGAGAGAGAGAGAGAGAGGGAGAGAGATTACCTGCAATGCGGGTGGAAGCGGGGGTCTCAAAGCCAAAACGGCAAGTGTCGCAGTACACCCAGCCTTGGATATAGAAGGACCTTCCTGAGTCGCTTGCGCTGACAAGACAAGGCAACATCACACAAGCACCCAACAACAACACCACCAGCATTGATCTCCCCATGCTTGGTCTCAACACAGTAATGGCAAGCCCCACAAATCTATAGAGAGGGAGAGAGAGAGAGAAGCAGAAGAAGCAGGAGGATTTGGTGCACAAAGGAGGAGATGCTAGAAATAGTGGCTGTGTCTTAAGTATTATACTTCGCATCCGATCCAGATCACATGCACAAGTAGTGAGGCTTCGCACATCCTGCGGCGAGGCTCCATTTCCTTCGATATTATGTTAATTCGAGCATTAATTGTTCCCAGTTGGACTCACGAGCTTCCCCCTTTATTTGCGCATGAATCAAGCCAAGTTCGAGAGTTACATACGCGCAATGAGCATAAACTACTCGAGTCAAATCGCATCATCGGACCGCTGAGTACAGAGTGTCGTAACGACGAAACCGGGAAAGCTCGAACTCAGCTGTCTCGACAGAGACATCGGGGTTGCTTGAAGGATGGATTGGTGAAGGTTGCTCGGACAGGAGCTGAATGTCATCCGACGCGTTCCCGAGATCTAACCTTGGGGTTCGGCATTGCCGTACGACGAGGGTCTTGAGTTGAACCTTGGGATCTACGGCCGGGGAAGTAGAATGAACGAGAATTTAAATAACATTGAGCTCTGCTGAATCTACTTGCTTCTTTATTTACACTAACATACAATAATGAAGATGTCATTGGGCATCGAGTTGTCTTTCCCTGGACAATATAAAGGGGTAGGAGAAAGCATAGGTCCAAGATAGAACCGAGAAGTGGACCGAACCAGCCATAAGAACCAGTCTAATTTTAGTTTCGGTGGCTACTTGTTCCAGAAAAAGTGGAACTGGTACTATGCGGTTCAGTTCTTGGAACCAAAGTGGGAATTGGGGACCAATCAACTGCGATTACATGTTTTGAATTTTTTTTATTATTTATTTTATTTTACATGTTCATCTTCATGAATTATTGCCATTGATAAATGATAATTTTTGATATTATATTCATTTTCATTTTGCTTAACTAAAAAAAGAAGAAGAAATTGGCCAATTCTCTAATGGATCCTAGAAATGACCCTATAATAGACGGACAAACTAGAATTTAGATTTCCAAGTATGCAGAATAGGTTCTGAATTCCAAAAATTAGAAAATTGGTTTCCACATAATACGTTTTAGGTAAAACCTAGACCGACCTTTAAATCGATCTATAAGGGGGCATGTGGTTGAGAGCTAGCTTAGTGGATGAGAAAGCGTTCCAGTTCGTCGATCCATATGAAGGTTGACTTTACTGTCGCAATTAGAAAATGCAGAATTTAATGCATCCGCATGAACAAAGTCATTGACGGTGCCCGATTCAACTTATTCTCTCCTCGATTCGTTCCACCAATTGAGAATAATAAAATCTGCTTTCTCTGCGTGGAGATTGGAGTAGATGGACAAATTAAGAGGCGAATCACGTGCTTTTTCACTAAAGATATTGTAGATTGATGTAAAATACTTGGTGGGTATTTCCTTCTAGAAAAGAAAAAAAAAAGGCAAGAATTGATGACGTAGAATGTGTGGGTACTGACATGTTAAAATAAAAAATGCATGCAAGCTACTTACGAGATTACTAGAGAAGTGTTGGAAATTGGAGAAGATGATAAAATTAAGAGGCAAAGCACATGCTATTTTCACTAAAGATATTGTAGATTGATGTGATGTATTTGTGAAAAATATAGTAGTGACCCAAAACCAACATTTAGTTGCTAAAAGCAAGTTATGGTGAGTAAATTTAGTCGATTCGATCGTCAAAAGTTTTGTCAGAATCGGAGAGTTATCAATATATTTGGTCACGGAAAACGTCCTTTGGGGACCAAACTGAAAACTTGGTAGCCAAAAACCCTGTCAACTACCTTTGGTGACCAATTTGTCGCAATTTGTCGCGATCAGTTGGTTGCAAACAATTTTAACTTTTGATTGCCTCAATGGCCACCATTTCCACGTGAAAAAGGGAGGTGGGAAGTTCGATTCCCCACCTTCTTGGGGATTGGAAGTGGGTATATTTAGTTTCAGGCACAGGGTTCGACTTTCACGCAAAGAGATAGGATAAAAGTTCGAGAGGGAGTTGAGAGTCAGAATACAATGGATAAATATAAAAATATTTTGTTATACTTAAAATATTAAAATATTTAATCATGGTAGTCCCATCATTCTATAAATTGATTGATCTTACACAGCAATACATTTTGTTCATTCTCCCAATATTATTCGTAGCACAATCGTAACAAGTAGGCATAGATTGAGATGTTGCTATAATATTTCCCTTTTTTGGTTAAATTGTTACCTATTTCTTTAATATATTCTACTGGAGTAACTTCTTTCAACTTCTAATTTTGACTTTTACTTTCCCTCCGAAATATTGAAACTTAAAAAAGATGCACCCTAAATAACAAGCAACTATCACAATATTGTATGTGACTTTACGTATCAGAATTCATATAATTTGAAAAAATTTAGTGTTTTGCATTAAATAAAGGTCAATTGTGAAATCGCAATTTTTAAAAATTAATCACGTTAGATAGATCCTTTGAAGTTTGAAAGCAAAAGGAACGCTTTCATATATTTCTTCTTTGAGAAATTCTTAAAATGGACCCAGATTCAGTAGATCAAGTCCATCACAATCATCTCTATGGTGGGATCAACGTGGACCTCACAAAATGAATGGCTGCAGTGGACTCTATCCATAGTAAACCCACGTCCAACAATGATTGTCCCCAATAGAATCGAAATATTCTTAATTGAATAAATATATTTCCCAATCTAAATCACTATGAACCTAACTTAGAAGTTAAAGATGTTGCTCATGTCTTGAGTTTACAGCTGGTTTTCTCGTGGGCAGTGACTCACTTTTGGATGATGGGACCAAATTGCTGCAGCAGAGAGGAACCCAAGAATTGGATCGATATCTATCTAACCCATTTGGCTTGGTGTTGGTTTCTTTGGTCTTGGAAATGGAGACAAAGCCATAATCCACCCTCTAGAGTGAAGACAAGCCATAATCCACCCTCTAGAGTGAAGACAAGGGCTAGTGGAAGTGGGTTCATTTCAAGCCCAATCTCACAGCCCAAAATGAGCCCAAAAATTAAAGGCAAGATTCAGTGGCTAATGGAAGTGGGTTCCTCAATTTTGTTCTTTTTCATTTGTTTTTTGCCTTTTTGATAAAGGGCAACCATTAGTTATTGCTAAATCATAAGAAGTGAGCCACTCCCACTCGTAATTACCACATGAGAAGTTACCACACAGAGTATGCATAGAGGACTTGTGACATCTATTACATTACACACATCACATATGTTATTCTTGGCGTTGAGGACGACATGGCGAATTTGTGACGATGCCCCGGCGCTCACATGGAATAGGCATGTGATTATATCCTTAATAGTCTAGTCAGTACTTGAAAGATAATTTTAGAAGTTAGCGATGCTTTCGTGCAGAGAAACTAGACGGGAACGCATCAGGCGGCTACTTTTGGGGCAATTTTTTAAAGAAAGAATGGCCCAAATGTCTGCAAAAGCCCGAACTTTTGGGCCCAAGAGAAAAAGTTTCAGATTTCAAAGGCTCTTTTTAAGTAGGAGCTATTTTTGTGATCGGACCCTTTTTTAATTACGATCATGGATAAAAAAATTCAATGAAAGCAAAAGGTCCATTCTTAAAGTGCTAGTGATTTGAATTATTTGTGCGGAAAAAGGTTTCGAGTGGCTAAAAAAAACGAGCGTTCTTTCCCTAATGTTTGGATGTTCATGTTCCAGAGATCTCAATTGATGTTTTGTCATCAATTCGTGGTAGGGATGTGTTCAATTGAAATCCGGTGATACTCGACATGCCTCTATCTCCACTTTGGAGGTCATCTCTTTCCTTTTGATTAAATCCAATGCTCAATAAGAATTGTCGCATCAATTTATAAATCGATATTGTAAATCAACTTTACTAGTATTTTTTTTTTTTATTAGAAAAGAAAGTAGCAGCCGCTATTAAACTCTCGTCTTTCAAAGATGTGTCGGGCTATAATTTAAAATTTGTAGAAAAATAAGCAAGTGCAAAAGCTTAATCTCTATAAGCAAGTAGGTTTTAAATTGGTTAAAGATGCATGGATCCTGGGAAAAGCAGGGCACGAGGCGGCATAGATCACATGTAAAGTCGGACAACTTTATGGAAAGAAAAATCATGGTTGGCTGGACCAATAATGGAGACATTTCCTCCACTCACAGGAAAAGAAAACTTATACTAAGAAAAGAACCAAACTTCGAAAAGTGCTTTCATGCTGAATTACTACATAAAATTGAGTGCGGTTCCCTCTTGCTCTTGGCTAATAGCTTTTATGTTCCTATACTTTGACAATATTTGCATAGAATAAGAATGTGAGTTCATACAAAATTAGTTTTAACTTTCATGGATATCTCTTGCTTGCCTATAAGGTATCAGAAGTGATCTTAGGTTTAGAGAAACGGTAGTATGTCATGTTCTCTTCGCAATTTGATTAATCGAATAGTTCTAAGAACTCTCCTTATTCTTTCGTTATAACTTGTGAGTGGTTGATACGTGAATTCTTCATTTTGAAATTTGAATTCTTCAATAACAGTAAAATTTACACTGCATGAGAAAATTTCATAATAGACAATGAACTAATAACCCTCTTCATGATTTGTTCTATTCAGGAAAATGCATATTTATCTCAACCCAATGCCCTAAATTATTAGTGCGCTTTACCCATCTAGTTGTCACCCTATTGAAACAAGTTTATATGACGAAAGAATCCCTTTTTAAAGAGGAAAAAATAGGCATTTTCCCAATTCGAGGAAAATTTTACAAGAAAAATTTGAGGGCTCAAAAAAAATCTCCAATGGAATGAAGGTGTTGAAGACAATAATTGGTGTTATGATGATTTTTAATAAATTCTAGGGTTTGCCAATGGGGTGGGGGATGAGTGCACACGTTCCTTTTCTACTTTTTGCCCATCTTGTGTGGTGGACTAAGGGCCAAATAGACTGGGAACTTTATTCGGTCATCATGGCTCTGTCCCTTAATGAACATAACTTGGTAGAAAACAAACTATATATTATACATATAAATATGTATGTATGTATGCATGTGGGGGTCATTTACCATCAACTTTTAATTAATTGGAATCACTTGATGTAGAGCTATACACGTGACTGGTTGAGGAAAAGAAAAAATAGATTTACCACTTAATTTCGAGTCAATTTGATTCAATTTATTTTGAGGAAAATAAATGATTTGAAAAATATATATTTTTAAAAAAAATGATCCCTCAATGAAGCCTAAATAATTAGGCAATAAAGTAGGCGTGTGTTAAAAAGAAAACAATACAAACAATCCGTCGGTAAATGATGGGACACGCGTCCATCAATTCCCATGGAGGGCCGCGACATGCTTTGGACAAAGTCTTGTGTAAGGAGAGAGAGAGAGAGAGAGGTGTGCTTGTAATCTTCTCCCACTTGATTGCGATGCATTTTGGTTGACAAACAAGTGATTTACATCTATCCTTGTCCCTCTTAGAATTGCTCTTCTCATAAACTATCAAAAGGAAGAAAAAAAATTTCTTAATATGTAAAAAAAAAATAATTACAAAATTTTATTCATTTAGGAAGATTAATTTGTTGTAGGATGGAAAACGTCCAAATTAAAATTAGAAATTCGATTTCGTGCGTGGAAATATCTCGAGAATTTCATATTATAATTTCTTTCGTCGAGCAATTATACATTGTTAAGAGTAGAACTTAATATCGTCGAATAATCTCTGCAGGAGGCAGTTGGAGTCGAGATACTCCTCGAGATTTTGCATTATAACATATAGGGATTCTTAATACCATTTCAAAAGTGAAAATAAGTTATAATGCATCCTTTGTTAGATAAGCTTGGAGATGTTGAGATGTTAGGGGCCTGCTCCGGCCTCTCTTACGTGCATTTTATGTGCACATTCGTCGGATATGCACCACAGATCTTGCCATCACCTATCAAGAAATTTCCTTACTCAATTGTCATTTCCTTTATCTCTCCACCTCAGCCTAACACAACAATAGCGCCTCTCGCTACTATCATCTTTCATGAAGCCTTCGCTTGCCTAGGCTACGACAGCCACCACCAAAGTGGAGCTCGATGATCGCACGACTCGAGGCTCGATTTGACGGAGAGAAGGGGGAGTGATTGTGGAGATAATGATGGTGGCCAAAGGCGATTGCATTGAGATCGTTCATCTATTAAATAACTCATCGAATCATAAATATATATTATATAAAACCGTACTCAGATGCTCGAATAAGAATCTGTGGAGCTCGATGATCATAAGACTCGAGGCTCGATTTGAGAGAGAAAAAGGGAGGTGATTGTGTAGATAGTGATAGTGGCCAACGACGATTGTATTGAGATCGCTCGTCTATTAAATAACTCGTCGAATCATAAATAGATATTATATAACAAAAAAAAAAAAACAGATATTATACGAACTGTACTCAAATGCCCGAATAAGAATCTGTCGCGCTACTTTGTGAATCGACTCGGTAAGCCGATATTATTGCTCTAATTTATGTACTAAAATAAGGAGAACAAATACGAATCAAAGTAAGCCCTCCTATGGTGTTGTGGCGGGTCCAGTCGGTGACGATACTCCACGCTTTGATTGGTCGTTCTAGTTTATCAAAAGCAGATATAAGAAAGGAAAATAAAATTACTTTTTTTCCATTTTCTTTATTTTAAGTTTTGCATAATGTCGCAAGAGAAAAAAATAAAATATATGGCTGCGAGGCGCGTTGGAGTCCCAATAATTGACACCAAAGGTGGCATATGATTGCTGAAAATGACGCATCGCACGCAAAAAAGAGGACAACCGGCTGAGCCGGTCTCCTGTGTCCCCTCTAATCCTCAATGTGAGCATTCGCGTCATCAATGTCGACATGTCTAGTATTGTTTCTTTTATTGTGGAAACATACTTATATTTTAAAAGACATTGACACTCGGTCCACGCAGTGCTGAGTTTTTAAAATATTCCATGGGGTGCTAAGTTTTCCAAAATATTTTAAATCTCTTTATAGCATTTCTGATGTCAAGCTTGTTTGATTCGGTTTTAAATTATATAAGAAAGTAAGTTCTGAGTTTTCTTTTAGGAAAGTATTTTATTCTATTTTAGTTTAAATATATGTAGATCGACAGTAACATTTATATAATGTAATGGGAAGTTCAATGTCAAGTAAAAGTTCTGTTTTTACATTGTAAAACTTAAAATAAAGATTATAAGTGAAAAATATAAGCTGGATCAACACTTATCTAACACCCACTTAAGGAATTTGCATTATAAAAGAAAAAAAAATGCATATGTGCATATATTTGGTATCCCCTTCGACCGCGTATAGGTACAGAAAAATATGTGATTTACGATAATCAAAATAATTGACTAAGTAGCCAATTGGTCACCTGCATTTTTATGTTTGAATTCTAAATATTGTTGAGTGTGCCGTAAATTTCTCATCTTTCCTTCACAGCAGTTGATATCATACCCAAAAGATGGATTAGAATTTTTACATACTACTTCATTCTCTACTAATATCTTTTTTTTTCGATATTTCTCTTTCATGATGCAACATGCGTACGACATCCTAGTAAATTATAGGGCATCATCACCTAGACATTTCGTCTCTTGTCTGTGTTAATAAAAGGTGCCTTTCACTTTCTAAGCCCTACCAAACCCTACTGGCCCAAAAAATAAGAAGAGAAAAAGTCACACAAAACACCCGTTAACATACTTTTATTGATGTTTTATGTGCAGAAAACATAAGATATGTTTTATGAATAATTCGACTATACATATATTAAAATTGAGCTCGTGGGGGGCTAAATCTCTGACTGGAAAATGTCCATTAGATTACATATGATAATGATGAATATAGATCAAGTCAAATGCGTCAGAGGGGTAATTTTTTTATTCATGTTAGAAAGGGAGCAGATAATGATCTTCTTCTGATGACAACCTGCCACCGGTCTAGGATTCTGCAGCATTGACAAATTCTTCTGATGTAATTCGTGTATATAGATTGATATTCTTCAATCCACCATAATCAAATCTACAGAAGTTCTCCCACGTCTCCGTTGAAAAGGGCTCAAATAATTTCAAGCAATGATACGTATTAGATAAATATTAGAGATCGAAGATTGAGATCAGGTCACGCTATTGCTATGTGGGAAAAAAGAAAAAACATATAATTTCTTCGCATAGAAATTTTTTTGTCAAAGAGATAATTATATGAGATTGAGTATGATAATATGGATCAATTTGTACGGTGTTGCCTTTGGTGTCTCAATAATTTTCATCGATTGATCGATGAAAATGATGTGTTCATCAACCAATAGGGATTTATTGAGGCATCGAGAAGGAACACCGCATGAGGTAGAGAGGACCGTCATCGAGGCAAATTATTATTTATGCCGAAATCGGTTTGGTGGGGGGGACGGTCATCAAGGATTTTTCGAATTTTTAAACGATAACGAAGGGAGATTAACAATGGATTTAGCGGCTAAATGTTGTTTGAGAACAAGCTAACATGACATAGGAGTTAGGGAAGTGAGATCAAGCGTGGGAATAATTTATTCAAAGGTTTATTCCCGCGAAATAAGGCGAGAGTCGGGGAAAATATCTTTGACTTATTTTATGAGTTATTGATTCTTCTAATAAATGATGACATCACTTCTACTACTATGTAGCTCTTGACCACTTCTTCCCAATAATTTGGCAAGCAACTAGATGGAGAATGAATGGGAGGAGAAGGCATTAACTCGAGTGCCGTTTTGTGAAAACAACCGTGAAAGAAACGTATCATCTCGAAAATGAAAGAGTTTTCAAATAAAAAAAAAGGTTGAACTCGAAAGGAACAAGTGTACAAAATGGAAAAAATGATTGAAACAGTCGATAATTTGACAAAATTACATAGAAAATGGAAAATGATCGAAACAGTCGATAATTTGACAAAATTGTAATATCTTACTCTGATATTATGTGAGATTTAATGAGATCGTTACCAATTGTTTAAAAAAAATTATGCTGGCAGATGAATGTATGATTTGATATTTAAATATTCTAACATTAGCAACATAGACATGGTGGCCACGTAATGTGGGCTGTATCATGTGATTAAGCATTTGTATTTGCCCATGAGAGATTGTACTTTAGAACTCGAACCTTAAAAATACCCTATCGAAAACAAAAGTTCAACATCATCAAGTGTCACCCTAAAAAAATTGAGAAAATACCAAAAAATATATGTCGCATTGCGCCCAATAATCACTTCCATAACTCTACTTTGAAGATACCATATACATACTTGAGTTTTTCTTTTGGAGACCACACCGCACCTTCACATTAACTGTCCCCATGTCTCTACCTATGAAAATGTCATTTTCTTTTTAAAAATCTCCCGCCCTCAAATCATAAATTTCACATCCACCTAGAACACCCAAAATCAACTAATACCAAACTATCCAAATCCTAAGCAAGATACTAAAATAAAATTCTAAGAAGAGGCAATCTGGTGGCGGGGTTTTTCCTAGAAATATGCAAATAATATTTACAAAAGTAGAGGTGTGTATCGGGTCAAAGTAATTTTTTTTTTTCGGGAGTGTCTTCTCGAGAAAATAAAAATGATGACTTTTTGTTTATTTCCATTTTTTGCTAAGTTAGAAGAAGAATAATTGGAAGAGGCTATCTAGTCGTCAGTGCTAGAATTCGGAAGACTTGTTACGTTGGACGGGAGATGAGTTGAGATGGTCAATACAGTTCTCATAGCTTCCTTTAATTAAAAAAAGACAGGCATAAATATTTTAACAAGAAGATATAATCTCTTTTGACAATATGCATAGGACTTTAATGACAACATAAGATATGGAGGAGAGAAGTTGAAAAAATAGGCAACTTTTTTTTTTCTTTTATCTAATCTCCTGTGATTTGCATTTTGTTCCCTTCCTCCTAGGCCCATTGTTTTTGACACTCCACATGGTATGTATAAAGTTTTAGGACATGTAACAATAGTATAAAGAGAGGAAAAAATGAAAAGAAAAGTAAAAGCGATGAAGATAACAAATAGGTCTTTACTAGCATAATAGTCTTTGGGTATTGTAAGAATAACAGTCTGTTATGTCTTTTTTTTGGTAACACTAGGGAACCCCGTAAACCGACAAACGCATGAAGAAACCCCTGAGAAATGCGGATCGCAGACCCACAAATATAGTACTCAATAACAATCTGTTATGTCTTTTTTTTTTGTAACACCAGGGAATCCCGTAAACCGACAGCCGGCGAGCAAACCCTGGGAGAGCGACTGCAGGACCCACCACTATAGTACTCCAGGTAAGAATCCCTAACGCCGCTTCTGGGATTCGAATTTCTTCCCTTTGTGAGGGGGAGAGAGCCCGAGCCAACTACGCCGCTGAGGGCGATAGTACAATCTATTATGTTTATGAGTTACAAATTCTTAAAAAAATAGGTCCCACAACAATTTATAATTATTTGTGTGATTTGATTTTTTATGATCCAGAATAGACTGTTATTTTTATAATATATTAAAAACTGTCATGTACTCATTTCTCTAAAAAATATAAGAGGTTGATATAGATTCATTAGATATGTGTTTATATATTGGAAAGATGTTGAACCCTAACGCTATCATTCGGATTGATGAGTCCATGATGTAAAACCCTAAACTTGTGGTCTCCTTTCCGACACGACAAATGAGACTGGGAGGGCATCGTGAGCGCACCACTGCGCTTACAAACGTCATTTAATATTTGCTGTTATAAGAAAAGAAAAGGGAGAAGGGAAAGGAACAAGAAAAAGAGAGGGAAAAAGTGAGGGGGAGAAGCGTGACGTGGACTCCTTGTACCTTGAGCCCGCAAGCGACGGCCCAGATTTTCTCTCTCTCTCTCTTTCTTTTATCTCTCTCCCTTCCCTCCATGCCCACCTCCCATTAACTCTCTCTCTCTATCTCTCTCTCTCTCTCTCAACAGCGAGTCACTGAGTGCTATGTGCAACTCTGTGTTGAACAACGGAGACACTAGTTAAGAAGAAGAAGAAGAGGCAGCAGGAGGAGGAGGAGGAGGAGGAGGAGGGGGAGGGGGAGGAAGTGGGCGTGATGTTGCTGGGAAAGCGCCCGCGCCATCGGATTCAGAGGACGACGAGCGTGAACAGCATCACCGTCGTCGACCTCGAGGTGGACGACGAGCAGGAGCCGCCGTCGGGGGACGCCCGCCAGGACCCCCGGCGAGAGAGCGGCCCGCCCCTAGCCGCGGTGGCTCCCGATCATCGCTACGACGGCGAGGACGGCGAGAACATTAACGTGGACGGCTTCGGACCGTACGACCCTCAGAGCAGCTTCTTGGCGCTGGTGTCGCCGAGGAACTACAGCAACATGGAGGCCGAGGGCGCTCATTTCCTGAACACCTGCGGGCTCTGCAAACGCCGCTTGTTCCCTGGTCGTGATATTTACATGTACAGGTAATTCCATATCTGGTCTTTTTTTTCCCGTGTCGCTTTTGCGTGTGTTGAAGACGATTGCTATATTCGCATACATATGCAATCTAAACAGTTCTGGTCGCTCTGTTAGTGTTACCTTTTGAGGAAGTGGTCACATGTTTGCTCACCTGTAAATCTTGTTTCTTCTTTACTGGGTTTGTCTTCCAGATCCACTGAGGAAACCGTCTGCGTCATTTTCATACTCCTTTTCTTTTCTTTTCCTTTCGCAGTTCAATCAAATCTACCCGTCAAAGGAAAAATAAAAATAAAAAGATGACCATGTTTATTTTCTTTTCCTTGGAAAAATGAAGGAAGAAAAGCTGTTCGGAAGATGGTGAAAACCGAACTCTCTTGGGGGTTGTCTGAGTTTCTGCATAATTGCACGTTTGGGAGAGCGTTTTCAACCATTTTTTTTTTGTCTGCGAAATATGATATGCCGGATATGGAAGCATCGAATAGAAAAATGTCCAATTTTTTTCTATTTTCTTTAGGCATGATTTGCTTTGAGTTTCGTAAGGCGAGCCTAGCATATTCAGCGCATCATCTGTACTTTGCAGGCCCTTTGCTAGTGATGTGGAATTTAAGCAAAGGAGCGTTTGAACCCTTCAACCTTTTATCACGTCATGAAATGAGACAATGCATATGGATGTAGATCGTGTTACCAAGTACACAACACTTGAAAAATTGTACATCTATCATAGCTTGAAAATCGAACAAAGCAAAAGCTACATGTCTTGGAACATGTGTATTATTTAAATTCTGTCACCATGAGCTTTTTCATGATACGAAAGTATAAATTTTATGCATGATGTAATTGAAAGAATAAAGTCCTAACTAAAGATGCCGGTTAATAAGATCTAATAAAGATTTGCCACTATAACGCCTCTCTTGCTATATCGTGTACGGCAAAATTGAAATGCGTGAATTCTGGACTGACATTAGTACATAGGTCAAAAGAAGGTATAGTGAGTTTTGGGAGTGGGATACTAGGGTTTGGAACCATTGCAGATATGGACTTGGAGTGGCATCATTTTCAATGTGTTTAGTTGTAATGCTTATTGAGGATGATTGCTAAAAAACGATGCCGTGGCAGGGGAGATACGGCCTTTTGTAGCCTCGAGTGTAGGGAACAGCAGATGAAGCAGGACGAGAAGAAAGAGAAGCACATCAATCCCAACGTTGCCGCTAATTCACGTCGACAAGGTCGCAAGGCATCGCCAATCTAGAGAGAGAAACCATCTGTAATTACTCTCCAATGGAGATAGAGAGAGATGATGATGATGATGGTGGTGGTGATGATGATATGGAAGCGAATATCAAGCATTTTCTCCTTTGTTAATTTTTATGCATTGCCTCGAAGTAAAAATTTTCTCTCCACGGATATACGTGCATACATATACATATATCCAACAATTGGAACTCACAAAACATGCTAGTAATTAGTAATTAATCTTGTGAAATGGGTGACTGATGATGTTTCGGATGCATAATTTGAAGGTGTTGGTCACTTAATTTCATCTATTAAACTTTGAATTTTAAACGTTCTAATCAAAGTTAAAACTATTATTCGCATCCCATTTACCGAATAGTTTTTCCTTCATCGCCCAACAAATCTTTGACAAGTGAAATTGCCAAATTATCCAATTCAAGATTAAATTGAGGTGCCGTCGAGCAACATAGTGGAAACAAGTATTCCGGCGCAACAAGCTCACAAGCGCAAGTTAAAAAAAAAAAAAAAAAATATATATATATATTTTAGTATTATTCTAAAAATCAATGTTTAAAACTCTTTATAAAAGAGAATAATACTAGTATAAACAGTATAATATCCTAAAGGCATCCTAATAAATGATAATTAAAAAAACTACTCAAAAAGAAAAGAAAACTTAAACATGTAATATGTGATTAAATAACTAAAAAGAAACCAAATTACTCAAACTTATAAGATAAATTTCTCAACCATTATCTTTCCCTGCCAACGGCTCTTGAACCTTTAAAGGAGAAAAAAATATAAAGATGAAGGAATTTAAATACCAGAATTTTAAAGAGTGCCCTTGAGCATTTGCTAAGCCTCAATTAATGTGCTTCGAAAATTTAAGTTTACTACCAGAGGTAAGTGACCTTATTGAAACGTGCAGCCCTTCCATTTTTATGGCGTCTTCTAATTTTTGTTTCTAAGTTTAATAAAATTTAACTAGTGCTTGTTAACAAGACTCGTGCTACGATACTCAATACCACTCTTGATGCATAGTATTATTCATATGCACTAGAGAAAAAGAATTTCAAATTGAATTGATACCCAAGAAGTGGTGTATATATATGCAGCAACAACATAATCAAATTGATCAAAATGATAAAAAATCATATCAAATATTAAGAAGTTATGGCCACGTATAATTTGGGTTTTGGCATCTCAGTGGATAGAAAAACCTAGTCGCACACATCGATTTTTTCTTTATGTCACAATTCTCACCCATTTGTCGAAGTTCAAGTGTCCACTTGCATTCGAAGTAGTATTTTCAATTGGGGCATGTCAAATAGCTAGAAAGGCTTTTAATCATTTATTTTTTTAAAATACGCGAGATATCTAAAATTCAAGACAAATTACACATAAGAAAAGTTCCTGATTTTTCAGTACACTGATTTTTAGCGTGATATTTTCCTATCAATATTTGAAATTTGGGCACTCCTTAGCACTCGTCTATTATTAAAAGTCCTTAAAAGGGAAACCTAAAATATAAAAATGCCCTGTCCAAATCATTCCACGTCTACTCCCCAAAATGATTGGTGGAAACTCTTTGCCCTTGGGGCTTGAACTCCATCATCACTAATTTTTAGCCCTCGATATATCTTTATTTTCCTCAGCCTCGAAAATGCCATTCCCAACTTCCAAAAATTTCACTGGTCCCCCCCCAACCTTTTGTAATTTATGTTTTCTTCCCTTCTTGATGCCATCATCATCACCACCCCCTACATTATATTATTTGATTCTGTGTGGGTTTGTAATTGGTTCTCGAGAATAAGTGTGCGCTGACGGTCTGTTAAATTCATCATGCAATTTGGAGATTCGTAAGTACTTTTATATCTTTCGAAAATGACCATGTTGCTTTGTATCGATACCATACTTCTATTGGAGCCCCATTCCTTGTTTTTTTTCCTCATAAAAATATATTGGTAAGACTCAAAACCGGGAAGTAAAACTAATTTAAACTCGTTTAAAAAGAGAAAGATAGCAATAAAACAATTTCAAATTAAAGTTTTCTAGTGACATTTATCAAATGTTCTTGTTTTTTTTTTTTAATCTCAGATACACTAATTAAATGCTAGACTACATGGGTTTTATGCTTTTTTGATAGTATGAAGAAAAATGATCGCAGACGCATGATCTGGACTATAAAAAATAAACATGCTTCAACTATTTTGAAGATCATTGTGTATGATAATTCAATGAGGTGACCAGTTGGCTTCAGAGCTTTTATTGGATCTTTGTAAACATAAAAAAAAAAAAAGTAGGGTTACAATGGTAATCTAATAAGACGAGTTAGTTTTTCGAATATGCTCTCCATTTGCCATTTTGTGGATCTCATGGATCAAAAAACATTTGAAATCCGAGAGCATTATGGAATCAATTAATGACTTTTGGAGGCTAACGGACGGTCTCTTTGAAAGGTCAAAATCGCGGCCCTATCGCGAAATAGCACCATTTCTATCTCAAAAAAGCCATAACCCTTACCTCACTTCTCTTCTCCCATACGCCTTCCTTGCTTGTGCTTTTCCTGATATATTATAGAGCAGCACGGTGCGGACCATCGAATAGCAATTGGCCTTAGGAAGCTTCACAAGATGTTTACATCTTCGTTTCTTTCTTTACTTTCACTTTCAAAGTTTTTTTTTTGCATTACATCTTGATTTTCAACGATTGAATAACACAATTAAAGATGATTTGACATTTCGCTTTATGATGAACACACTATCCTCGCCATGGCATCGACGTATCCCCAAATAATTAATTAATTAATTTCTCGATGGCGAAATTGGTTTTTTATTTTTTATTTTTTGCTGTTTTTGTTTTGGAGCTTGTTCTCGTTCTGATTGGCATGGCGTTTGGGTTGGTAGGTTATGCTGTCCTTGGGCCCCTTCGCATTCTCATTATAATTAAATTTTGTCTCCATCATTTCCCTTCACTCCGTAGGGGCTGACCCCAGTTAGATCGAGACAGCACCACGCCTTCAATTCCAATTTCGATTGATGCTTTGAGTCGTTTTCCAGGCCCAAATTATTGCATTTCTGTAATTTTGTCAACATCATGTAATTTCTTTTCATGTTCATTTCCAAAAAAATAAAGATTCACTGTGTTTTTCATTTTGTCAACAAGATTAAAGATATGTTCTCAGTTCTTATAACATCGAAGATCCTCTTTGATATTACTTTTGACATTGCTCGCAATGAATTGGGGCTCTAGGGTAAAGGCTCAAACGTGATCAATGGTGCATAAGGTTTGAGACTTGTTTCTCATCGCGTTAGTTGGAACAAGAGAAAGAATCTCCCATTAAATTGCGGACCAAACTTCTTGAAATAGTTCAACATGCACAAATTTATTAGTCGATGGGGACGGCAATCGATAAGATTAATGTGTGGATTATCGGACTCGGCTCTTAGTCAAGGTGTGATTATAATCTGGGATTGCTTTTCTCTTTTCCTACAATTGGCTGATGAATTGGGTTAATCACGCTAAGGGGAATCCAAATTCAGCCCGATTGATCGGTTGGATCCACTCTCCGGACCAAGTACGATCCCACAGACATATAAAAAAAGTCCGATCTTATTATAAAATGCAACCAATTTTTGGGGGGCCAAAACCATGGAGATTCGCAAGGAATCTTATACCAATATTTATATACACGGTCAATGGCCCTCCAATAGCAATTCCCTATTTATTAGCCGAAATAATTCTGGGTGTAAAACCTTAAATTAAAACCCGACATGAAACCTGTCAATCGGAAGTGATTTGGACACCGATTGGCTGGATTCCAGGATTAAATTAGTGACTAACAGTTTTCAAGGACTCCTTTGTTGGCGCTCCGGGTGTCATCCAATTTCAATGTTTCGTGCCCGGGGTTGGGAACGAAGACACCAGTAAGAAAGGAAAAGAAAAGGACAAGAAAATTATAAAACGATGTCTTGTAATTACGGGACAGTTAGGACAGTTTAGTCCTCTTTGACATATTGTTTTTGCTGCCGCCTTCCTTTGTTTATCCGATCGAAAAATACCCTACTATTGTTACTTTGTGCGGCTGATATTGCGATGGAGCGATTATCTAACTTTTTTAGATGAGAGAGGAAGTAGCATCACATGATACCGACGGGCGGATGCTGCCGTTCTATGTAAGTTAAGGTGGGATGGGAATGTCGTCGAGCACTTAAGTCTCGATTGAGGCTTTTTTTTTTTCTAAATCGGGGTTATCAATTGTCTAATTGATCAAATTAGTGCTGGGACCGGTCGTTAAGGTTCCGGAGATGGAATCGAGATCTACGAAGCTCATTTCAGAGGAATGATAGAAGGAATGGGATCATAATCCATCCGAAATTTTAAGGGGATAAAGCTCAAATCACGTCTGCTTGATCTTTGCCCGAATTGTGGTGGCAACCTTCTATCGTGATCTGAAGATGCAACGAGAGTTAGACGGCCGTCTATATGGTGGCATCGATTTGATCTCACACTTAAAGAATTCATGAAGTCACGAGTTCGTTTTCTATTCAAAGGGGTGGTTTGGGTAACATCACGAGGAGTAATTTCTTGCAGTTCCTCAATCACAGCCTGATGACTTGCACTTTGGCTTTGACCCAGAAAGTAGACTCAGTGCAATGTATGAGAACTTACCGAGGGTACAAGCTCCCAGGCGCACCGATCAAGTTCATCATGAGTGTTAATCATGTGTCCCTACTGCGTTCAATGATCAAGTCTGATGGATCTTGGTCCACGCAAGTCCTTCCACCCCCACCCCTTGAGGGTAAGTGAGTCGGTATCGCTGCATGTAATTAACACGCCGCCGTTAAATTAGGTGAGACCCATCCGGGCTTTCTTCCTCGCAAGCCGAGGTCAAAGATGATTTTTTTCTTTTCTTTTGGTTGCTTTGAAGTTTCCCTTGCTCCACTGGGCCAAAACGGCCTTTGAGGAGCGTGCACTTTAAGGCTTCAATACCAGGGCTTTCATTCTATGCCTGTAGATACACCAATTCAGATGACGCCAACCATATGGGCTGGGTAGCGTTTCTGGGACTCCAAAGCCTTTGAGCAGTTTAGGGCGCGTTTGATAACGATTTTGCTCCGGAGAATAATTTTTGATGAGAAATTATTTTTTTTGATTCCGTTCTCGGGAATAATTTCTGAGCAAAAGAATGTATTTGGTAACATCCTAAAATTTATATTCCCAAATAGAAATACGTTTGGTAGGATTCTTAATTTTTTTTTTAATTTTTTTTTAAAATTTTTTTAAATTTTTTTCCTTTTTCTTTTTCTCTTTGGCCGATCACCGATCATGGCAACGGCAACCAACCTGGCGAGGTCCAACGAGCTTGCCAAAGGCCGCCTTGGCCACCACGAGAGCCTCGCCACTCGGCCTTGCCCTGGCCTAGCGAGGCCTAGCCTCGCATCGACTGGGGAGGTCAGCCTCACCTTGGCTGAGCTCACTTAGCCAAGGTGAGGTCGAGCCTCGCCATGGCTCGGCGTCTCTGGGGGCCGGTGACGCTCCGACGAGGTCGTCGGCCCTTGTCTAGCCGGTCGTCGTCACCGGCCATGGCTAAGGCTGGCGACCGGCCAAAAGGATGAAGAAGAAGAAGAAGAAAAGAAAGAGAAGAAGAGAGAAGAGAGAAAAAAAAAATAGATTCTAAAAATTACTTTTTCCTAGGAATAAGAAGTTACTTTTTTCTATTTCTTATTTCTGTTCTAAATCGATTCCCAGGAACAAAAATTTTACGAAACAAATTCCTATTCTTTTTTCGTTTCCCGGAACAAAAGAACAGAAATAGTTGTTCCGGGGAACATAAACAAATTTTACCAAATAGAGCCTTAGAGTCTCTCCATAAACGTTGTACTAGTTTTACAGATTGCAAGGTGTGATTTGAACTGTGGGATTTATGGTCAATCATAGTTGGTTCTTTTGTTCTTGAAGTGAAAAATACATGGAACTGGTAAATGTGTCAAGAAACAACTTGCCCTTCAGATATATGTTTTGTAGTTTTCTATTTTCTGAGGGAACCGAGAAACAAATTCTAATGATCTTTTTTTTTTTTTTTTGGGTGACCGAGGATCCACTTTACCTTGTTGGCTTACGCCGATTCGGTATTTGCGACTATACCTCGGGGGAGGCTAGCACAGCAACCCACCGCCAAGGACCCCACTTAAATATGTTGAACGAGTCAATGTTTTTGTTTGTTTTTTATGTGTTAATAGTCTATTAAGCACTTTCTATTATGTGGATTGGTTGATGTACGTGTGAAGTTAGTGGGCCGTGGTGGTTATTTGTTTGTGTAAAGCCTATATAAAGGTTATGGCGTCGGTTTTTATGGGTGTGGTTCTGCAGACAGTTCCTTTGTTTTTGTGTATATCGGTTTCTCACTCTGTATCCCCTTTAAACCTTAAGTGGGTTGTCGTCAGAGCCCTTCGTTGGGCAGAAACCCTAAGTGGGTTGTCGTCGCTGGGACGGATCTTTGCGCAAATTGTCGAGTTTCGTGACGACATTTTATGAGGAGATCTTTCTCATGGTGTGGTGAGCGTGGAGATTGCAGAGAGTAGAGAGAAAGATATTTCGCAGAGGCCGAGAGAGAGCAAGTTGGTATATCAAGGTTCTCAAGCAAAGGGGACCCTCGTCGCTGGAGTTTTATCCCGGATTCTGGAGCTCCGATCAAGGGCAAATCCAGAGTCGTTCTTCACCGCTTCAATGAGCCTGCTACCACAGAAGGATAGGAACGGCCAGACGACCTCTAGCTAGAGTTGACGATTAGGATCCCAAACCGTTGAGCAAAGCAGAGCCACCAGTTGCATCCTCCCCACTTCTTTGCAATGAGCAGCAGCGATGGCCTCAGAAACATTTGTACAACCTGCTATTCCACACTTTGATGGTCACTATGATCATTGGAGCATGCTAATGGAGAATTTTCTCAAGTCCAAGGAGTATTGGGATGTTGTTTCTTCGGGAGTTGCCAAACCTGATGGAGTTGTGTTAACGGTAGCGCAAAGAACGGCTTTGGATGCATCAAAATTGAAGGATCTCAAGGCCAAAAACTACCTTTTCCAAGCAATTGACAGATCCATTTTGGAGACAATTCTTTGCAAGGATACCTCCAAGCAAATATGGGATTCCATGAAGAGAAAGTATCAAGGCTCAGCAAGAGCAAAGAGGCAACAACTTCAAACGCTTCGTTCGGAGTTTGAAATGCTACGAATGAAGTCGGGAGAGACAATCACAGATTTCTTCTCTCGGACAATGGTAATAGTTAATAAGATGCGGATTCATGGCAACAAGACGGAGGATGTCACCATCATTGAAAAGATTCTTCGATCTTTGACACCAAAGTTCAACTTTATTGTTTGTTCCATAGAAGAAGCCAAGGACATTGAAGAACTTTCCATTGATGAGTTGCAAGGATCCTTGTTAGTTCATGAACAAAAACTCCTACAACAAGAGACGGAAGAGCAAGCTTTGAAGGTCTCAACTGGAGGTCATTCTTCATCAGCAGCAAGGGTGAACAAAGGAAGAGGCAAAGGAAGAGGGAACAACGATTGCAGCAGCTTCAGCTTTGATCAAAAGTCTGAAAGCTATTCCTATCGTGATTTCCAAGGGAGAGGAAGAGGTCGTGGAGGACAACATTCAACTGGTTTTTGGCCAAGGTCAGCAGACAAATCCAAAGTGGAGTGTTTTAGATGCCACAGGTATGGGCATTACAAATTTGAATGTCGAACTAATTTGAATAAACAAAGAATTGAAAGAACTAACTTTGCTAAAAAAGAAGAAGAAGTATCTCTTTTGATGGTGTGCCATGAGAAGGAAGAAACTCAATCAAACATGTGGTATCTTGACACTGGTTGTAGCAATCACATGTGTGGAGACAAGAAAATGTTTTTTGATCTAGACGAAACGTACAACAACACCGTAAAGTTTGGTGACAATTCCATTGTGTCGGTGATGGGGAAAGGAACAGTGGCAATTCATCCAAAAAGGACTTCGGTACAAACCATCTCAAATGTATTGTATGTCCCTGTTGCGATAGGGCAAGCGATCGAACAATATAGACAGAAAAAGAAAAATAAATCGGACACTGGATTTACGTGGTTCGATCGTAAAGACCTACGTCCACGGGGAGCAAAGAGCGAATTTCACTATAGATCAAGCGATACAATGAGATTACACACTCAAGTCACTCAAACACTCTCTTGGTGTTTCCCAAAAAAAAAAACAATTTAACCCCAAACCCAACTCACGGCACAAAATTATCAAACAAGCTCAAAAACAAATGCTGAAAAAAGAACTCAATTTCTTGATCGCGCTTCAGCTTGAAGACATGCGGCTCCTCCTTTTTTTCTCGTACGGGTGCAGCAGCAACACCCCGAAAAAGGAGACCTCTTTTGCGGCTCCCTTCTGCGACTTCTACGTAGGGTTTATTTCAACAAGACTTCAGCCTGTACGTGTAGCAGCCGCGGAGAAGAGAGACCTACGTCCGTCCGCACTTATATATATATAATAAGTATGCCCAAGGTCAAAGTTTGACCTTGGGCCCCACCAAATTCAATCTTCACGGAGGGTCTTCACGCCAAAGAAGGGAAACCTATATTATTATAATATGTGTGCCCATATTTCCTTTTTCAAAGGAATTCGAAACTGCAGGGTTCCTCATTCTTTATTTTATATTTCCTCAATTGTAAATTTTCAATAATCCAGCGAATCTCAAACTCGAGTCATAAATTTAACAGTCCCTAAATTGAAGACTAATCTATTAAGTGCTGGTCAGCTGCAAGAGAAGGGATATGAAATCTCTATTAAAGGTGGGATTTGCAGAATCTAAGATGAGAAGTTGGGTTTAATTGCCGAAGTCAAAATGATGGGCAATCGGATGTTTCCACTGTATCTCCACAACACTACAAATTCATGTTTCTCTGCAAGATTGAAGGAGGAAGCTTGGTTATGGCATTTTTGCTATGGGCATCTTAATTTCGGTGGGTTGCGAACACTATATAAAAAAGAGATGGTGGAGGGTCTTCCTCAAATCTCTGCTCCTTTGGAAATTTGTGAAGATTGTGTTGTTAGCAAGCAACATCGTGCTCAATTTCCACAAAGAAAATCATGGAGAGCAAAAAGCCCATTGGCGTTGGTTCATTTAGATATTTGCGGACCAATATCTCCAATTTCCAATGGAGGTAAACGGTATATCATTATCTTCATCGATGATTTTAGCCGGAAGATTTGGGTGTATTTTTTGCAAGAAAAATCTGAAGCTTTTGCAGCTTTCAAGAACTTCAAAGCACTTGTTGAAAAGGATGGATGAAATCAAATAAAGGTCTTTCGCACGGATTGTGGTGGAGAGTACAACTCACTTGAGTTTATAGATTTTTGTGTGAAGCATGGCATCAAGAGACAACTTACAACAGCCTATACACCACAGCAAAATGGCGTATGTGAGAGGAAGAATCGTACCATTCTGAATATGGTGCAAAGTCTCTTGAGGGGAAGTGGAATTCCAAAAAGTTTCTGGCTTGAAGCAGTCAATTGGAGTATTCATATTTTAAATAGAAGTCCCACTCTAGCTGTTCAAAATATGACACCAGAAGAAGCATGGAGTGGCCAAAGACCTGCAGTAGATCACTTTAGAATTTTTGGGTGTATGCCTACGCCCATGTTCCTGATCAGAAGAGGAAGAAGCTAGATGACAAGGGAGTCAAATGTGTTTTTCTTGGCATTAGTGATCAATCAAAAGCCTATAAACTTTATGATCCTATGACCAAGAAAATCATTATCAGCCGTGATGTGATTTTTGATGAAGAACAAACTTGGCCATGGGCTGAGCAAGGTGTTGATAAGCAAATTCCAACGAATTTTGAAGAAGAAGATGAGCTGGTGCAGCAACCCACAACAACCCAAATCGCCACAGGCAATGTCCAAAGTACAACAGCAGCTGCAGAACCTGAAGATTGACCTCATCGTGTTCGACAGAGGCCTGCATGGATGAGTGACTATGAAGTAACAAGAGATGATCAATATGAAGATCCACTTACCCATTTTGCTTTGTTTTCATATTGTGATCCAACAACCTTTGATGAAGCAGTACAAAAACAAAATTGGAGGATAGCAATGGATGAAGAAATTGCAGCTATTGAGAGAAATAACACTTGGGAGTTGACAGATCTTCCAAAAGGACACAAAACAATCGGAGTCAAGTGGGTGTACAAGACAAAATTGAACAAGAATGGTGAAGTTGACAAGTATAAGGCACGCTTGGTGGTGAAAGGCTACAAGCAAGAATTTGGAGTGGATTACAAAGAAGTATTTGCACCTGTAGCAAGACTTGACACAATCAGATTAGTAATTGCATTAGCAGCGCAGAATTCATGGCCTATCTTCCAATTGGATGTGAAGTCAGTATTCTTGCATGGTGATCTTCAAGAAAATGTATTTGTTGATCAACCTTCTGGTTATGTGAAGCTCGGTAGTGAACATAAAGTTTATAAATTAAAAAAGGCACTATATAGGTTAAAACAAGCTCCCCGAGCTTGGTATAGTCACATTGATGCCTATTTTTTGAAGAAATGTTTTAGAAAATGTCCATATGAGCATACACTCTTTATTAAAATTGGTGACGGTGGAAAGTTGCTTCTTGTATGCTTATATGTAGGGCTGAGCGTGGTTCCGGGTAGAACCGGGGAACCGGAGAACCGAACCGGAGGGTCCGGTTCGGTTCTCGGTTCTAAAGGGACCGGTTCCGGTTCCCGGTTCCTTTTTTGGGAACCGGCGGTTCCGGTTCCTTAGGAATCGGAACCGGAACCGGAACGGGAACCGGAACCGGAACCGAGTTAGGGTTCCTAAAACTCACTTCACAGTTCCCTTTGATTGAATCAGTTTGTCCCCTTCTCCCATTCTCTGCCCAACCCTTGTCCCCGACGCCGCTCGTCTCGTCCCTCTGCCGGTCGCCGCTCGTCCCGCCGTTGGTCGTCGCTCGCCTCATCCCTCCGCCGGTCGCCGCTCATCTCGTCCTGCCGCTGGTCGCCGCTCGTCTCGTCCCTCCGCCGCTCGTCTCGTCCCGCTGCTGGTCGTCGTTCGTCCCGCTGCTGGTCGCCGCTCGCCTCGTCCCTCCGCTAATCGCCGCTCGCCTCATCCCTCTGCTGGTCACCGCTCATCCCACCACTGGTCGATGCTTGTCTCGCTGCTGGACGTCGCTCACCCCCCGACGACGCCCTTGACGACAATGCCCAGCCCTTGCCTCCCTCGACGCCGCTCGCACCCCGCTCACCCCGCCGCTAGACGACGCTCCCTCTCCTTTGGACTTCGCCCTTACCAACTTGGGTAATCCGTTCCTTCTTGTTCTCTTCTTTTATTGGAAGGGGTTGTCATGGTGGTTGTTTCTATACTACTACTGATGAGAGTTTATCTGTTCTTTTAGCTCTCATGGTTTTGTACTAAATTCGTTTCTGATTTGGATTTTGTCAATTGTTTGAACGAAGGATTCGGTTGTCGTTCGAAATTGAAGACCCAATTTGCTAGAGTTTTCTGGGTTTCTTTTCGTGAAGTGCCCTGCCTTCTAGATAATTGATTATCGTAGTCCAGGACATTCTCTGAGATTTGCCCTTTCTTGCAAAAGTTTAGTCCGTTTGAGCATCTAAATGTCGAGGCAGAAGCTTATGTTGGGAGCCGAGCTCTACCCACAATATTCAATTATTTAACATTCGATTCATAACATATCTACATTTTCTGCTCAAATTAATTGAAGCTCGTCTCATGTTAATCAATGTCAACGGGGGGTTTCTCAACCGCTTTCACATCCTTCCTAGTAGAAAGAAACCATTACCGATCCTCAACGATGTCAATGGAATGATCAAGCCTTGTAGGTAAGAAGAGAGACAGATTTTTATCAGCATACACTGCTCAAGCAATGATCAAATCTGGGATCATTGGTTTCTTTCTTCTTCTTCTTCTTTTTTTGGATGGTTTGTGCAGGGCAATAGTTTTTTGAATTTTCTTCACCATTTTGCAGCTATGTCTTCAATCTCTGCTGGAAATGATGACAACGTTGGAAGAATAATAGCCGACGCTATAGAAAGCGTTGGACTTGATGGAGTAATCTCTATGGAGTCATCTTCATCTTTGGAAACCTTTGTTCTAGTCGAAGAGGGAATGAAGGTGGTGGATTTTGCTTTAGGTTTGAAATAACATGGAGTTGGATGATTGTCTTGTAGCAAAATGTGGAAAGAGTGTTATCCATTTCTTATGCTCTTTTGTGAGCTCTGCATCTTCCAGATTCCGTCTCCTAAGGGATAAAGTTTCCAATTACATTCGTCAACAGATCCTGAGCTTATCGAATGCACACCAATCTTTCAATAAATAATACCCCTTTTTATGATTCTTCCCTTAGGTTTTTGTCTGCCATTGATAAGGGTTATATGTCGTCCCATTTATTGCAAACCAGGATGGTTCTCTCATGGAGTTTGAGAATGCTAAACTCCTTGTAACATCAGCGGAGGTTTCAAATGTCAAGGAAATAATTCCTTTGCTGGAGAAGGCAACTCAATTAAGCATCCCCTTGCTAATCATTGCAGAGGATATCGCTAGGCAAGTACTGGAAACACTTGTTGTGAACAAATTCCAAGGCTTGCTGAATGTAGTTGTTGTGCAACGTCCAGGATTTGGAGAAGGAAAGAGAGGTGTATTGTAGGACATTGCTTTATTGACAGGTGAACTTGTAAAGCGTCGCAACCTGGGATGGATTGCAGGTGTGGAATTTTTCCCTGTTTTTACAGCATTTGTTGTGAACAAAATAGAGAAGTTCTATTAAGTTTGGCTTCTTTTCGTCACAAACCTTGAAGTGGGAAAGGCTTGGTATCATTATCGTTGAACATTTTATCCCTAGCTTTAAATGGCATTGATGCTCTCTGTGGACCACCTATTTTATGACTTTCGTGGTATCCTCATTTGGACCTAAATTCCAATAAATCTATTTTCTCCTTATTCAGACATCAAGATCTTCTTTATTTTGCATGACTCTGTTAAACAATTTTTTAGCGGCCACCATTGACTGAAAACATTTTATGTTGCAGTATATTCAATTGATAGATCAAGTAGATGCTCTGCAGCTAAATTTTTCACTACATTACAGTCATGTTTCTCCTTTTGGTTTAGGGTCATAAACAATGGATTGCAGAAGTTCAATTCCTCGGCGATGTGGAGCATGAAAACCTTGTCAAACTAATAGGATACTGTTCTGAAGACAGCGAACGAGGAATGTAGCACCTTCTCGTTCATTGCTTATGGTAACTTTCTCCTTGACCAGGTGGTAGGAACACATGGATATGCTGCTGCTCTTAATTACATTTAGAATCATCAACTTTGTGGTAGGAACACATGAATTCTGCTCCCAAGGAACTATTTTTGGCAATTTATGGACATAGAAGTTTTGGTTTGTCTCTTTCCTTTTCCGTTATAGTTCAAATCTGAAAATGAAAAAAAAAAAAAAAAAAACCACTGTTGGAACCTGGAACCACCAACCTGAACCCATGACGGGGGTAGGTTCCAGGTTCTTGCTGACGGGTAGGTTCCAGGGTTCCAAAAAATGAGGAACCCATGTACTGAGGGTAGGTTCCAGGGTTCCCGACGGAACCGAACCTAACCGAACCGCTCACCCCTACTTATATGTGGATGATCTTATTTTTACTAGGAGTGATAGTGCCATGTTTGACAAATTCAAGGAGTCTATGATGGATGAATTTGAGATGATTGATTTTGGATTGATGCATTATTTTCCGGGCATAGAAGTAATTCAATCTGCAGCTGGAATCTTTATGTCTCAAAAGAACTATGTTCAAGAGATTTTGGACAGGTTTCAAATGAATAATTGTAACCCCGTGACTACTCCAATTGAAGTTGGATTGAAGCTCTTGAAAAATCCTAATGGAAGCAAGGTGGATAGCACTCTCTACAAGCAAATTGTTGGAAGTTTGATGTATTTGACGGGGACAAGACCAGATATCATGCATGCCGTGAGTCTTATAAGCAGGTATATGGAGCACCCAACAGAGTTACATTTACAAGCTGCAAAAAGGATTTTTCTCTATTTGCAAGGAACTAAAAATTTTGGGTTGTTCTATAAAAAGGGAGAAAAGTCAGATTTGTTTGGGTTTACAGATAGCGATTATACTGGAGATGTTGATGATAGAAGAAGCTTCAGGGTATGTATTCATGCTTGGTTCAGGGGTGGTTTCATGGTCTTCAAAGAAGCAATCAATTGTTACTTTATCAACAACTGAAGTAGAATTTGTTGCTGCAACTTCATGCGCCTGTCAAGCCATATGGTTACGGAAGATTCTTGGAGAGCTTCAGTTCAAACATCAAGAAGCAACTACAATCTATTGTGACAACAGCTCAGCTATCAAGTTGTTCAAAAATCCAGTTCTACATGGGAGGAGCAAGCATATAGATGTGAAGTACTACTTCTTAAGAGATCTTACAAAGGATGAAGTAGTTGAGCTAGTTTTCTGTAGAAGTGAAGATCAAGTGGCTGATATATTCACCAAGCCCCTAAAGTTGTCCATGTTTCAGAAGCTGAGAAAGCTCCTTGGTGTTCGTTTGTTGGATATTCCAAATTGAGAGGTCCTTTAAACTGATTATTTGCAACATTAGTTTAAGGGAGGGAATGTTGAACGAGTCAATGTTTCTGGTTTGTTTTTTTATGTGTTAATAGTCTATTAAGCACTTCTATTATGTGGATTGGTGCTGTACGTGTGAAGTTAGTGGGCTGTGGTGGTTCTTTGTTTGTGTAAAGCCTATATAAAGGCTATGGCGTCAGTTTTTAGGGTGTGGTTCTGCAGACGGTTCCTTTGTTTTTGTGTATATCAGTATCTCCTTTGTTCTCCTCTGTTTTTAACAAAATCACAGAGCTGATTAGAAAGTTGGAACCCAGAACCTCCGAGGAGGAAATGCAAGCCCTCAACCACCTCAGCCATGTGTGGGTGGGTAAATCCTAATGATCTTCATCCATATGAAAATGAAAAAAAAGATTCTTTGGAAAAGCGAATGCACAGAAGGTTTGCATCGGAAGATTTTATTTACTTTACTATGATTTTGCAGCACAAAAAGGGTGCTTTCTTCCACAAAAGGAGCATGACAAAGCGGCCCTGCGGGCGCTGAGCATCTTCGCGTACAGCATTTACCTGAAATGTAATATAGACATAAAACAAACGGAAAAATCATAGGCCTGAGGCGACGATTTTTTCCTACATCGACTAGAGACAATGTCTCTTCACAAGACAATCTTCACGGCTTAACAATCATCACATGACAATCTTCACGGCTTACATAACCACCACGGAATTTGGCGGGGGAAAGAAAGAGCATGTTGTTTCGGAACCAGAGAGCCAGCGAGGGGCGGGGTTCTGAACTAGCTCGTCACTTGTACTCCAAGATCATGTTGTTCTCCGGAGCCAAGCCCACACAGGCCCTCATTATGTTCTCGAGCATCGCCCTCTGCTTCGCCAGCGCATTCACCACTGGAGTGCCGGGCGGGACCTGTTCCGAGCAACATCCGTGAATCACATTACCAACATCAGAAGACTAAATTTTTGCCATTCGATCATCACAAAGTAAGAACAGTAAAAACAATGAGATGGGACTTGAGCTTACGAGAGGGGCCTTGGTGAGGTAGCTAAGGATGGTTGCAACTGGGTGGAACGAGTGGAATTTGCCCTGCAAACATCAAATTTATATTGGTGACACAAGTCACAACCCTCATATGGTTGGATTCAGAAGCAAACAGTCTTGGCCAATTTCAAGACAAAAGAAGGAACCAAAAGAAAACCAGAATGGATTGGATTTGAAAGAATTAAGCTGTACCTCCCCTTCGGCCTTGAGCTGGATCCGAGTGCTGAGCTCGGCCAGGAGGACCAAATCGAGGATGATCGGGGCAGCCAAGAGGGAGTCCTCACACGTGTTGTGGAGGACGATGGTGCTCTTGCCTCCCATGAATATCTCCGATGTGTACTCATCCATCGCCCGCTTGCTGTCCCCAACATATGGCACATACTGCAAGCACATTACAATGAAACGACGTTTCCATTACTGCAGCGCTTGTGCTGGACCGACAGAACATGACGAAAAAGGACATCGACAAATAAGGCCGACTAATTTTTGGTTTGGTTCTGATGCTACAGTTATTTTTGGCCAAATAATCACGCCCATCTCGAGTTCAGTTCAGTTGCAGCTGATGCATAACGCTTGGTCAAAGTAATACTGACAAAATCTCAATTCATCTTGAATTCATATTGAAATCATGACCTGCCACATCTTTATTTTAATGAGATTTATAAGAAAATCCTTCGGTTAATCTGTGATTGAGCACCTTTGTAGCGACCGTTGAAAAGAATTTTCACACAGAGAAAAGAAGAGATGGAAATGGCCATACCTTGATGACCACGACGTGGTCCGGGTGCTCGCCAGGCTCGTACAGGATGGCGTTGCTGGCGACCATGTCGTCCACGACATTGCTCTTCGAGATCTCCTTGGACCGGAATGTCTGAGGGGCCGAGAGATTCATCCCGTCGTTGTTACCAAGATGGTTGTAGCTCACGATCGAGGTTGGCTGTTGAATCACCACATTTTAATTGCACAGTTGTATGTTAGGGAACATATGTAACATTTGCCCACATCATCAATTGACGTCTTTGCTTTTCTTAAACCAAATTTATCACATTTTTTGAAGAAAAAGATTGCAATATACCTTGATCCCGGCCCCGACCAGGAAATCGACGAGAACAGATTTCATCTTGGTTTGGCCACTCTTGAAGTCATCTCCTCCAATCAAAACGTTCCTCTGGATGGCCAATTCAATAAGTCCTGTGATCAAGTAAAGTTTACAGCAAACAGAATCAGATATCTCTAATCAACAACCCCCCCAGAATCAGAATCAACTCCCAAAAGGTGTTAACTAAATCTATCTCGGTAATTACCGGGAACGAAAGTGTTTTGCGGGCTTCCATTGATGAAGGGGATGTTCTCGAGCACACAAGCAATTGCATACAAAGTGGAAGGCGAAATCTCGGACTCGTTCTTCTCCACGGAATTCATCAAGTTCTCCATTGTGTCGTTCAGACCCCCCACCACATTGCTGTACCTCTCCGTGTTGGCAGTCCACAGCACCACCACCTTGTCCACCTTATTTTTCTCCTTAAAGTCCCTATTCAAATTGAAAAATTTAGAACCCCACATAAATGTCAGTCCTAAGAGTCACACACCCAGCAAACAAAAACCGCTTTAAACATGACCCTTTTAAGACCTATACGACATCATCTGTCCATGTCTATACTGGTATATGATCAAAAACAGGAGGAAACCCTGGAGGCATTGTTCACCTCATGTCCTTGATGATTTGCTGGACCTGCTCCTTCTTGGAGCCCTTGATCACATTGTTAGCACGAGCACCCTGGTTGGCTGCGATGAAGTCGGCGTCATAGATCCCGGGGAGTGGGACCATGTGCTCCATGTACGGCCGGAGCTGCTTCTGAAGATCGATGTCAAACACCTTGGCCCTGGCCATAGCATCAGCCAAGTTCATCTTACTGATGTCCCATCCCCCGATTACGATATCATCTGGGTTGACCTGAATTCGTCCATGCATTGTCATTTCGAAATCGAATTCGACAAAACTCAGCGAAACCGATCGATCGATCGGTCCATGATGATCAAATCAAAGTGATTTACCATGGGGAGGAGGCTCTTGAAAGGAGCATGGATCTCTTCTCCATTGTAGGACCCAACACGGATGGTGGACGCCTGCGTCAGAGAGCCGAAATAGTTGGCCTGCTGAACGTTGTCCTTGGTCGCCCAGGAGATTCCTCTGCAAAAATTGAATTGTTTTCAACAAAAGAGCAAAACCCAACTTTAAAGTTTCTTTTCCTGGTTCAAATTCGTTGTTCCCAGAAAAAAAAAATTAAGGAAAAAAACAAGCTTTCCATCGTATAAACAGCAATTCCAGCAGCAGAGGAGGGGCCTACAGATAAAAAAAAAAAAAAAACACAAACAGGAACACACAAAGATTTCTAGTACAATCAAAACCGGACCCACACCTGAAACCCTTTTTCTTTTTTTTTAATCATTGCGTAATCCTACCAACCACAAAGCCGCAGCTCTCTAATCGAGAAAAGCAGAAGCGAAAAGTATATTTTCCATTTTGCCCTATTTTTTATGTCCCCCCCGAGCATGAACAGCGGAGCCGTACTCAGGGACTTACTCTCGGTTCGCAATGACGCCGCCGGTGAGGGACGAGCCGTTGTTTCCGCCCCAGCCGACCAGCATCACCCTACACAAACAACAGAGAGAGGCAAGACATGAGGACGATCGATCAGACCCGCTTCTCGAAATTCGAAGAAAATACAGAACTAGCCAGGGACACGGGGTGGGAGGGAAGGAGACGAACCCGAGCTTGGGGACGCGTGTCTCCGTCTTGAACTCGTACTTGACGGACTTGGGCTTGACGGTCCACTGGTACGCCCCATTGCGGTTCTCGTGGACGAGCTCGGTGGTCTGGTACTCGTACACGGAGTGAATCTCGGCGTCGCCGTACGTCACGTTGGGGCTGTCGACCTTGAAGCTCTCGATAAACATCTCGTCCTGTCCTGCTGCGAATTCAAGCGTCTCGCGCTCGGGGGGAAAGGAGGAGGATGAGACGACGAGAGGAGGAACGCGTCGGCTCGGCTCGGGGCGGGGCGGGGCGGGGCGGGGGATTGCTCTCTGCTTCTCTGGGCGATCGGTGGCGGTGGTGATACCCGCTACCACCCGGCGGCATTTATAGAGCCGGGGTGGGGGGCTGCTGCTCTGGGGCGACACGCGGCGGGAGGTGAGTGGATTGAGGCCCCACCTCTTCGACTCTTTTGTTTTTTTTGAGTCGATCCACGTCCTCAACTTAGCAATTGGCTGTTATTTCATGCAAGAGGCTTTTGGGCCTCACACTTTTACCGAACCGAAGGCCTCTTCTTCTCCCTCTCTTCCTTTTTTTTTGTTGATTTCTTTGCTATTATTTGTCATTTATGGAGAGAAATGTAGGGAGAAAAAAATGCGTCCCGCCATTAACTGATTTGTTTTTAGGGTTTCTTTGTTGCTAAAAGTATTCATGGGGCCCCTGGCGCCAAAAAGGGAAATTAGAAATTACTCGCATGATCTCTTTCACTTAGGAAGATTAGTAATTGCTCGCATGACATGGAAATGAATGAGTCGATTATAGATAGCATTCGGAGCTTAGAGTTTCATGCCTAGCGATGCGGGAGCTTGAAGTGCGATTGAAGATGATCGACTCGCGAGAATCCCCACCCCGGACCTTGTTGATCGACTAAGTGAATTTGTTGTTTATGCATGTGAAGAGAGATTTTGACTAGGGGTGTGCAATCAGACTGGATATACCCCGTTCCTAGACCGGCCCACCCGGAAAACAGGGTCGGGAACTGGTTCTCAAAATTTGGAACCGGTTTAAATCGGTCCGGGAATAGGTTCCGAGTGATTACCCACTCGGAAACCGGTTCTCGAACCGGTTTTGGAAGTAGAGGTTAAAAACCCCTTTTTTTTTTCTCCCGATTTCTATTCTTACTCTCGCAATCACACAATATTTTTTCTCTTGGCTCTCTCAAATACGCACGGCACTCCTCCTTTGTCATTCCTCTTCCTCACTTGCTTCCCTCCCTCACCGACTCCCTCTCGCACCGTCTGATGGACGGACGGTGTTCATCGTATGTATCACATGAATTGGCTCGCTTAATTTCTCTTTTGTAGGAGGAGTTATGTTTGCATAAAAGAGTAGCTTCATGTAGTAGTTGTGGGAATAAGACTAATATTAGACCCATGTTTGTTGTTAATTCTTTGCCTTGTGATTTTATTTATTATAATTAGCCCTATGGATCCTTAATTTTTCGTTTAGTAAAAAAATTAATGTATTAATTTATTACCAGTGCTTAATGTTTCAATATAAATTAGGAGGATTACGTTATTTTCTTGCTTATTAATATAAAATTCGAAGTTGTATAGGATCAGAAGATTGCAAAACAAGTTCTAGTGGAAACATGGTTGACCCTGGAACCGGATCGAAAAACAGGGTGGGTCGGGTACAGGGTTCAATACAAACAGGGTCGGGTACAGGGTCAAGAAAATGGGAACCGGTTATAACAGAGTTGGGTATAGGGTCTAGGTCTAGACCCTACCTACCCTGAACCTGATCACCTCTGATTTCGATCATAACACGATTCGAAATATTTTAATGTGGAGAAGGGCGTCCAAGATGGAGTCTCTAGAAATTGAAGAATAAAGGTCGATTTGTTGAGATCATCAAAGTTGGAAGTTTTAATTCCTAGTTTAAGAAGGTTTTTATTTATTTATTTAAGTTTGATTTCCAATTTGAATAAGTCTCGACGAGGGCTTGATTGCGACAGTCGGGTTGTTCAGTCTTATTGTCGTCGAATTGGGCTTGCTACTGAGGTGGATCCGACACGTAACACTTTATTGTCTTGAAACTCATCGAACGGCTTGAATTAGTTTTTGCAGGTGTGTAGATTGAGCGGCGATAATTGGAGACCGTCGTTATTATCGTTGTTCTCCCTCGTGATATTTAGAGCGCGATTAACATTGTTGTGTGAATAAAGGGATCAAACAGAGTTGTACCTACTAAATAAGGAGCAAATACATGCATAAGGATTAGATGCACAAACCTTGTTGGATTCCCAACTCCACAAGCAATGTAGGTGCTTTCATGTTTGAGCCACCCACTTAGGCTTTAGCACACTATACCTAGTCCATCAAGATAGTAAAATGCTTCACAGATCGGAAATCTACAGATAGGTAGACTTTTTTTTTTTTTGGTAACCCAGGACTCCACCACGGGCCCCTCGTGCTCGAATAGCACCGAAGGGCCAGGCCCCTATATCTCGGGGGAGACTGGCACAGGACTCCACCACCATGACCCCCCACTTAAGACGCTAACACCTAGAGATTCAAACTTGCGACCTTGGCTATGAGGAGCAAGCCTTGAATCATCACAGTTGTCTACCGGTGGATTACAGATAGGTAGACTTTCTCATTAAAGAAATTAACAATCTCTGTGATTCGTATCAAATGAACAAATGATAATTATATGCGAATGGTGGGATGAAATGGTGATTGAAGATGCACGCTTATCAATGGTATCGTTATGTAAGTCTCTTGGAAAATCGCATTTTGCTTTCCTTAACTTTCCCTAGAATATGGTGAATCCGAATTCTTCTTCACATGGTTCAGCAAATTTTCTTTTTTTAAATAGGATATTTAAAAAGGCATATTATTTAAAAGTCACAGCAAAGTCAACTTTCTTTTCCCTTTCTTTTTTTTTTTTTTTTTTTCTAATCTTCATCGTTTTCTCTCTCTCTCACTGTCCTTTTCCTGAGGAAGGAAGAAATGGGGAAAACAATATGCCGGGCCAACCGACAAAATAAAAAGAAAAATGATATTTTTGATTCACGAATTTTTAATTTGCTCAACGTAATCACTGAACTCTGACGTATATTCAATACAGTCAATAAATTATATGAAAATGTATAATACGTTTTTTATATTGAATATTTTTATGAACATGTCATGCATGATCCAAAAATTATATTATATATTGAGTTAAAATCTAAAAAAATATTAAACAAATTAATAATTTTAAGGTAACATTGTATTGGCTCATAATTTGTTGGCTCATATTCTCTCTCTGTCTATCCTTTTCCTAAGGAAGGAAAAATAGAAAACAATATGCTAGGCCAACCAACAAAATAAAAAGGGCAATGACACTTCTGCTTCATGAATTTTTAATTTGCTCAACGTAATCATTGAACTCGAATATTCAATACAGTCAATAAATTATATGAAAATGTATAATATATTTTTCATATTGAATATTTTTATGAACATTTCATGTATGATCCAAAAATTACATTATATAATGCCAAGCCAATCGACAAAATAAAAAGAAAAATGACACTTTTGATTCACGAATTTTTAATTTGTTCGACGTAATCACCGAACTCTGATACATATTTAATACGGTCAATAAATTATTTGAAAATGTATAATATATTTTTCATATTAAAGATTCTTATGAACACGTAATGCATGATCCAGAAATTACATTAATGAACACGTAATGCATGATCAAAAAATTACACTATATATTGAGTTAAAATCTCAAAATAATATTGAACAAATTAATAATTTTAAGGTAACATGGTATTTTCGATCAAAAAAAAAAAAAAAAAAGGTAACATGGTATTCGGCCATATGGGGCCCGTTCGTGTCGTCATCGGAAACGTTAAAAAAAGACGGGGGTGGTTTGGTGGTCCGCTGACCCGCACGTACGAGTCGACACGCGTGGCCAGCTGGTTACACGTGGCGCCTCGCGCAGCATGCAATCGAGAAGTGGGCGGTGGGGGCCCACGGGGGGGTCAAGGGGGCTCGCGAGAAGGTGCGGGAAAATGGTGTGGTTGACCGATGTGGGACTCGCGCGGGAACTCGTGCCCGGTCGTTGCTGCCCTCTTTTGGACTGACGTCGGGTTTTTTGGACTTTTCCGTTGGGGCTTTTAACTGCCTCTTCCCCTCTCGAGATTCCCTCTGGATTCATCGTTATGCACGAAAGGTTGATAAATAAACAAAATAGGAGTCTCCTTAAATCTGCACTCCCGACAAAACCAAACGAAAGAAAATAAAATTCTTTCTCCATTTTTCTCTGCCCTTTTACCGAAGCTATTAAAAGGGGGTTTGTATTTCCAAAAGGTAACGCCTGCATTTACTGAAAAGCTTGCTTTTAACGATGAGGATTATTATTGCAATTCAACACTCTCCATTTCCCTATTCTCTTATCATTTCTCTCTCTCGCTCTACCGCCCATCTAATTCTCCACTCTCTCCACTATTCAAGTCTCCCCAAAACACTGACCAAAAAAAAAAAAAAAAAAAAAGTCTCCCCAAAACTTCGACCAAAAAAAAAAAAAAAAAAATTTCCCCAAAACCACTTCCCATAAAATGAAAAAAGAGAGAAGGATTTAATCAACTAAATAAGAAAAATTTCAATTTTTTATGTTTTCTTTTTCTAGTGTTCTTTTATTGGATATTTATAAAATTAAAATATTTCTCGTCGAATCGAAAAAAATGTTTGGAACTATCCAAATAATGCATGATTATAATTTTTTTTTTTCCTGGGAGCGGTTTGGGAACATATTTCTATTTTTTTATTCTAATTAGATTTGGAACGAATCGAGAATAAAAAAAAAAGTTGATTATTGTTCTAACAAATCTAAAAATCAAAATCATATTTCTCTTCTTCATCTACCGCCATCTTGTCGCCGCCGTCCGCCGTTCGCCGCGGTCGCTAGCAACCTATCTGGCGAGCTCGCCAGGCAGGGCGAGGTCCGGCGAGCTCGCCGGAGGCAAGCCCAACCCCGGCGTGGCTCACCTAGCCCCGCCGGTGGCCAAGCGAGCCTCACCTAGCCTTGGCGAGGCCGAGCCTCGGCGGGGCCGGGTGAGCCCGCCCGCCATGAGCTCGACCGATGAGGGCCGGCCTTGCCGAGGGCTAGCGATGCTCCGGTGAGGTCGTCGACCAATGGAAGAAGAAGAACATGAGAGAGAAAGGAAAAAAAGAAAAGAAAAGAAAATTATTTAAAAATTAAAAGAAATTGATTTGGAACGGAATTAATGAAGACGGCATGCAAATACAATTATATTCCGTAATCGAAATTTTGGACGATTACCAAACGACTTAAAATCTTTAGAAATTGTTCTGCAACGAATAAAAAGAATAATTTCTTATTAGAATATGTTCCCGGGAACGGAATCGTTACCAAACGCGCCCTCAGTTTTATCATTAGAGGAATAAAACCAACTTTGGCAAGACCCTTGAAATGAAACGCGACGAGGTTTGCCCCCAATTTGAATCCCTTTAGAAAATTCGTACATGGTAAAGGGTGAAAATGTAATAAAGAGAAAAAGGGTACTCTCTGAAAATGTGCTTCCAAATGAGGAGTATCTGCAAAAGTAAATATCGTTTAGATTCGTGCAGTTAAGATCCAGCGAAATACTATGAATTTTTTGAGAACTTTTATAATATGGTTGAATGAAATGTTAGCTTCGGTTGGACGGTTGATCAACCGACAATGCGGTCCCCATCCCAATAATTGTTCGCTGGTGAGTTGACGCAACATGAAGGACCGATCCAAAACCCTTCCGTAACATTCGTGGGACACCTCTATGATTGTTTTCCTCCCGAAGTTAATCATTCACTTTCGTTTCATGAAAATAATGGAAGCAAATACTAGTAGGAGTGTGACCATGGCACATGGCCTTTCGTGCACTTCCACAGGGCCCAATCCCTATCCTATTCACGAGTAAAAAGCTACACATCGATGGGGTCGATACTGAAATTGCGCTGAACTGGTCGGACCAAATAGGAGTCGAGAGGAGTCGAGAGGAGTCGAGAGGAGTCCAGATCCATGGTGCAGGAGGAGAAATGGACACCTGCCCATGAGATGAATAAGAAACCCTAGGGTTTTAGCTTGGTCGTGTGAAACATGTTTCTCCAAAAAGTCCAAAATGGCGAGCAAGCCGACGCTCCCTTTTTCCATGCATGGTTTCCTCTCTTTTTGAATAAGGGAAAATTGATTAGGAATGACCGAGGGTTGAAGGCGACCTTATAAACACACTCAGCAAGACAAGATCTAACACCTTTTTTGTCATCGGATCATTTGGTAAATACGTGGGCCCAAAAAAAGCGAAAGGCAACCTCGTCGGTCCACCCTCAATAGAACAAAATTAATCATGCATCGAGAAAGGTTTTCTTTAATTAGAGATCCATTAAAATAGCCAAATATATCGTGAGATTAATCCTAGTGGGAGATGATACCAAGAGGAAAAATAACGTTAAAGAAAACAAACTCAACAGAGAAGGAAGAAATGAATAAGAAATTCCCCACGCTTTATGAAGAATGATGTCGATGTATCTTTCATGCTATAATAAGCTCTCTCTATCATATTGATGGTCCATTATTCGATCGTGTTAAATATACTATGGACGCTACCATGAAAAGAAAGAGAAGTGTCACCTTCGATGTCGAAAGCCAATAAATACAAGTATAAATACCCAATTGGTCATAATTGGAAACTCAAAAAACTTTTGAAAGAAAGTGGACCCCATTCAATTATAAGTAGGCTCATATTATGCAACCGAGTCTTAAGATATATATGTTGTCCTAAGAAAGCTAACAAAAAAAAACGTGTTTTATATACAAAGATCGCACAATTGACGTGATATAATGGACCGACGGCCCAATTACCAGCATGATTTGAACGTTAGCAGGCTCGGATTTGGAGTCTCTAAAATTGCTTGGCTTCCTTCGTTTTGCCATCGTGGCGATTTTGCTTTAGACAAGTCCGTGAGGTCCTGAAATTCAGCGAGAGGGACCGGACATGAAAGTGAATGGCGAAGACTGTGAAGTGTGAATATGTCAGGATCATGTGATCTCCCAGAGGGCTCGAGAGAGATAGAGCGAGAGAGAGAGAGAGGACGTCCTCTCGAAGCCATCGCCCACCACGAAATTGATTTGTGGTGGAGCGTTCCGGAACCAGCACGAGTGGCCATCCTCCAAGGAAAAGAACCGCCGGGACCGGGGCGTTGGCTCGTGCTCCTCGCGACCCCACCCGACCCCCTCCCGACCCATACCTCGCAAGTAAATTGCAGATTGGCCTTCTCTTCATGATTGAAGAGAAAAAAATGGGCAACCGCCACCGGGGTTTTGTCGGGACCAAGCCGGATACGATAATGTTAAGTCATCGGGTTCGACCGGCCGTGGGATTCATAGGATCTAATGGTTCGAATGCGTTCGAGTTCGCGTGGAGACTTCTGGTAATAACGCCGAACTCGTGATGCAACCGCAAGTACTGCTTTTCCACTTTCGCTCGCTCTTTTTTCTCTGCCTTTTTTGGGGAATTGGACCGTAGCGCGAGGCGGGAATTCAAGGCGGTCCCCGACGGTCGACGTCACGAGAAAAGACGAGACCCCCACCTCGTAGAAAAGAGGTTTTTGCGTAGATGGCGCAGCATGGGCAGGACCAACGTCACGTGGAAAGGCGGTGCAATCTTTTCACCCCTTCCTTCCACCTGCAAACTTTCATCTATGATTGATGGGTCTGGGTCCTTCTCCCGGCCCCACGTGGCACTGTAGCTGGGGCCCACTTGCCCCCAAATTGAGGATGGATTTGAGTTTTCATTTTTCTCCCACCGGCCGGTTGCGTAATGTGTCCTATTAAATAAATGGATTCCGTCGACACTGATTCCTACCTTAACCTATTTCCTAGGATGCAAATATAATTCATCATACTTGACCCGACTCATTCATACGTAATCCGAGTTATATTAGTAAAATACCTTATTATATTAATCAAATATATAGAAAAACTCTTATTTAAATTGAGCTGAGAGCGAGTACAAAATTGAGTGATAACGAGATAGAGTGAAAAGAAAACTATAGAGGGTGAGTTAGGTTTAAGTAAATGTGAAGTGAACCTATTTAAAATTTATATTATCTTGAGCTTTACTATTTTAAATTCATTTATGACCCGTTTAGTGTATATAATTAACTAATATAACAACTCAACTAATCAAATATAAGTTAGAAATGGGTTTATAACTCATTTGGATAGGTCTATGTGAAATCGTGAAGCATTTTCTTCTTCAAGAAAATTTTAGGATAAGTATATTTTAGAATACATGCATGGTCATGGGTAAAATATTTCTAAATCAACAAGTACTAAAATTAACTCTAAACCGAGGAACTGCCGGAGATCACCCTTTGGGGATCACATGACCCTCCAGTGCTCGGTGGCACCGTCTGGTCTCACCACAAGCCGCTATTCAGATGTAAACCTTGGGGGAGGCTAGCCCAGAACCCCAACACTAGGACCCCCCACTTCAAACACTTTAGCAACGAGAGGGTTTGAATCCTCGACCTCTGCGATGAGGAAGATAACTCACACCAACTGTGCTGCCTGTGGTTGGGTTAATATTAATGTTTGTAAATCTAAGTAAAGCTGATTCCATTAGGCACGCCATGCTATGTCATAGAAAGTAAAAATATGTATAGATATCTAACTATAGTATAGGAGAAAAATTGACTTTATCGCATGCAATAGAATTTACAGCGCCATAGACTGATGATATGCAAAACAATCTATAAGGAGTAGACAAAAAAAAAAAAAAAAATCTATGCCAATAAAATTTCTTGCACTATAGACAATGTATTGTGTAATAAAGAAAATACAAATATTAGTACCGAGAATCAATACTATAATAGAGAGCATATTCAACCCGAGCACACGAATTTTCTTTGAATAGAATAGAAATAGATAATTGAGAGCTCATTATTCAACGGTATAACATGACTTAATACAATATGAATTAAAAGTAAAGAAATTGGAATTAACTTTATTTAATTAAAGACTGATAATTGCTTCAAACTGAAAAGTAATAGTGCCAAATCAAAAAGAAAAATGATGCAAGATGTTCGATAAGACAACCAATCTACAATGTTAGAACAGCTACTAAACGTTACATATTGCATGATATTTTCTTCGATTATTTAAATTTTATGGTTATTGTAATTGTCATAACTCTAAAACACTCATATAAGTTGAATATGAAAAAGTAGAAGAGAAGTTCTAATAAACATAAGTTCAACAAATTCTGAAATATAAAACGCTTGCGAAGAATGGCCAAATGGCAAATGCACTAGTGTTATACTACAAGTAACTTTTCGCATTCAATACATTAGACTTTAATGAATGAAATCTTTTCTTTTCCAAATGAACTTTAAAGAGACTTTCCAATAAAAGAAATAAAAGTTTCGAGGAAAATCTTTTGAAATAATAATTAGTAAAATTGATCTATGAGTATGAGAAAAAATAATTTTCAAAAAACATTAAGAGTTTTTTCTGGGTATTTAGATAGTTATAGATATTACATCTATTTATTGATATTTAAATGATAAATAGTAAAATTAAAAATATGAGAATGAGAAAATAATTATATCTTCGCGTAAAATTAATTCTATTACGCATGACTTGTGATGTGATATATTTATAGTATGGAGATAAAAACTGACTTACATGCTTGCAGTATAATATTACTTTAATTTTGTCCGATACAACATGATAAAAAAGCAATATTAGAGATAGAGTTAGTTAAAGCATAATACTCGAAGAGAAATGACTGCAGTCAAAATAAGTAAGACTTCGTTATAAATTTAATTATATATATATGACGTATGAGATGTTTGGTAAGTGTAAAGTAACTTAAACTGGGCAGATGTATCCACGATATTCACTCTTTCAAATGATATGTATGATTTTCAAGTGTGTCTATATATATTTTATAGTTTCATGATTATTGTCATGCTATAACTCTAAAAACACTGTTTTTGTATGAGTTTAACGTGCAAGAGTAGAGAAGCAGTTTTAATCATTATAATTTTTGTTATTTTTTTTATTTTTTTATTTTTTTATGATACGAAGCATGGAAAAATATATTCTCAGACCGGAATATTTTAAGTTTGGCAATTGCCATGTCGCGGCGCATGGGGCATGGCATCGGATTCTTGTGATGTAATGGCATTAGTCAGCTGCTCTATAATGTTCCGGACACATGTGATAGATACAAAAAATATGTATATTCTTCAATACTAAATAAGGAGTCCCTCAGATCGGAATTTATTAAGTTTGGCAATTGCTACGTCACGGTGCATGCACGGCATCGGATTCTTGTGATGTAATTAGATTAGTCAGTTGCTCTATAATGTTCCGGACAACTGTGATGGATCAAAAAAAAAAAAAAAAAAAAAATTCTTCGATACTAAATAAGGAGTCCCTCGTATCGGAATTTTTTAAGTTTGGCAATTGCCACGTCACGGTGCATGCACGACAATCGGATTCTTGTTATGTAATGAGATTAGTTAATTGCTCCATAATGTTCTGGACAAACGTGATGGATAAAAAAAAAAAATTGTTCAATACTAAATAAGGAGTCCCTCAGATCGGAATTTTTTAAGTTTGGCAATTGCCACGTCAGTGCATGCGAAGAATGGCCAAATGCGCTAGTGCCATACTACAAGTGACTTTTCGCATTCAATACATTAGAATTTAATGAATGGAATCTTTTCTTTTCCAAATGAAACTTTAAAGAGACTTTCCAATAAAAGAAATAAAAGTTTTGAGGAAAATCTTTTGAATAATATAAAATTGATCCATGAGTATGAGAAAAAATAATTTTCAAAAAACATTAAGAGATTCTTTTAGGTATTTAAATAGTTATAGATATTACATTTATTTATTGATATTTAAATGATAAATAGTAAAATTAAAAAAATATGAGAATGAGAAAATAATTATATCTTCACGTAAAATTAATTCTATTATGCATGACTTGTGATGTTATATTTATAGTATGGAGATAAAAACTGACTTACATGCTTGCATCATAATATTACTTTAATTTTGCCCGATACAACATGATATAAAAGCAATATTAGAGATAGAGTTAGTTAAAGCATAATACTCGAAGAGAAATGACTACAGTCGAATTTAAGTAAGACTTCATTATAAATTTAATTTTTGTAATATATATATATGACGTATGAGATGTTTGGTAAGTGTAAAGTAACTTAAACTGGGCAGATGTATCCACAATATTCACTCTTTCTAAATATATATATATATATATGACATATGAGATGTTTGGTAAGTGTAAAGTAACTTAAATTGGGTAGATGTATCCACAATATTCACTCTTTCAAATGATATGTATGATTTTCAAGTGTGTCTATATATATTTTACAGTTTCATGATTATTGTCATACTATAACTCTAAAAACACTGTTTTTGTATGAGTTTAATGTGCAAGAGTAGAGAAGCAGTTTTAATCATTATAATATTTGTTAATTTTTTTTTTTTATGATACGAAACATGGAAAAATATATTCTCAGACCGGAATTTTTTTAAGTTTGGCAATTGCCACATCGTGGTGCATGCACGGGATCGGATTCTTTCGATGTGATGAGATTAGTCAGCTGCTCTATAATGTTTCGGACAAATGTGATGGATAAAAAAAAAGTATTCTTCAATACTAAATAAGGAGTCCCATCGATGGGCTTACTAAACGGACAGACTTAGGCTGATTAGTGCCACCTTTTGGGCCATCACAAGTTATGTGATCCTGCTTTAGATCTTGACATAACGAGTTCGGCCTAATTGTTTCTCAAGCAATATGTTTGTTTTCTCAGGTAGGAGACTAGGGGCCTGTTTGGTAACCATCCCAACAGTGCCAAATTCTGATTTTTTGTTCCCGGGAGTAGTTTTTGAACATAATGGTGTTTAGTAAAATTTTTGTTCCCAGGAACAAATTTCTATTTTTTTTTGTTTCCGGAAGTAGATTTGGAACATAATCAAGAATAAAAAAAAAGTTGACTCTTGTTCTCGGGAACAAATCTAAGAATGAAGCCCTTTTCTTCTTCTTCATCTACCGCCACCGCCGCGGTTGCCGTCCACCGCCGTTTGCTGCCAGTCACCGGCAACTGGTCCAGCGAGCTCGCTAGAGGCGAGTCAGGCCAGGGCGAGGTTCGGCGAGCTTACCAAAGGCAAGTCTAGCCATCGGCGAGGCTGGGCGAGCCTCGTGATCTGGGTGAGGCTGAGCCTTGCCGATGGCCAGGTGGGCCTCGCCCAACTGTCGGCGAGGCTCGGCCGACGAGGGCTGACCTTGCCAAAGGCTGACGACACTTCGGTGAGGTCGCCGGCCCTCGTCTGGCTGATCATCGGATCGGCGACCGGCCACTTGAAGAAGAAGAATAGGAGAGAGAAAGGAAAAAAAGAAAGAAGAAAAAAGTCATAAAATTATTTAAAAATTAAAAGAAAATGATTTGAAGTAGAAATTTTGAGCATGGTACCAAACATGATTTTATTCTAGAATTAGAAATTTTTGACAGTTACTAAATATCTTAAAATGCTTAGAAATTGTTCCCGGGAACATAATAAAAAAGAATTATTTTTGATTAGAAATTGTTCTCGAGAATAAAATCGTTACCAAATACGCCCTAGATATCTATAAACTTGTAGAATTCAACCTCACTAAACCTGAAAAATGGGAATGCAACAACGTTTGCTAGAAGATAATTCCGTGGCAATTGAAGGGAAAAAGTACCAAAAAAAATCTCAAATCTATTGCATTTATGTCAATTTAGTCTTAAAATTTTTGTATTCGTGCTAATTAAATTCATCTGACCAAATTTTGTTGGAAATTGTTGACGTGAATGTTGGTATTCTATGTGACAGGCAAGTGCTAACATTGAGAATTTTCATAAATTTTTATTGTTATATTTTTATTTTATTTTCCTTTTATATTCTTTTTTTTCCCTTCTTCATCCACTAATTGCCGAGCCTCAACAATGATCGGCAACTGGCCACAAGCAGCGTGTTGCCAAATTCGGCTAGGCAGATCTCGATGAGGTCTACCCTCACTGAATTTAGTGAGGGTGAGCCTCATTCGAGGCTAGTGAGGTTGCCCCATACAACATCTTAGCGAGAGTAACCCTCGCTGGTTGTCACCTTTGGCCGATCACTGGCCATCTTCGAGGCTGGCGATTGGTTGAGAAAGAATGAAAAAAATAGAAAGGAAAGAAACAAAAAAGCAAAAATAAAAGAACAACAACAAAATACAAAAATTGCTCATGTCAACATTAGATTTCCAATTAAAATTGGTCAGATGGATTCAATTAGTATAAATGCAAAAGGTGTAGGACTCCTAGCTAAGCTATTTAACTGAGGTGTCTTTTGATGCCGAATACCTTATTGTTTGTAATATCCATCAAAAGTTCTGGTCTACTCTCTCTCGTTATTAGTTTTGATGCATATTAACTTCTTTATAGTATGTTTTCTAGTCGAAGCTTGCAATTGCTTAAAGCATCTACTACTTGATTTTTAATTTTCACGATAGAACCTAAATTTTCCTTGAATAATCATCTATGATATAAACAAAATAAAGAGAGCCATCAAGTGTTTTTGTCTTCATAGGATCACAAATATCAAAACGCACTAAATTAAGTATATATGGCTTTCTCAAAGGACATGAGCTTTTGAATGTGGCTCTATTTTGTTTATCTACAAAAAGAGTGAGTACATTTCTTCAGTGTTGAACTTTTCATTATTGAAAGGAGCTTTTTCTTAGCCAATACTGACAAACCCTTCTCACTAATATGATTGAACCTCTTGTACCATAACTCAACTATTTCGTTGTTGTCGGCAACATTACTTTTGTCTATGGACAATGAAATTAATGTTGTCCACATACATTATAATTCGAATAAATTTTTTTTGTGGATTCATTAATTTTCTCACAAGAAATGTTTTTGTGGACGGTGATGGTCTTCCAATTTCCCTTTCCAAACATTATAATTTGAATAATTTAATGTAATCATTTTACTCGTATTCATTTCCATTGTTTAACACAAGACAAAAAAATCAGCAAGAACCAATGCTCTCATACCATTTTGTTGGGAGATCAATGACAATCTGAATAATATCGGATTAGTGCAATGGAACAAAACAATCTTCACTCTTGTGCAAACCTAGTAGGAAACAAAACAATAGAGGAATATATCTACTAAAATATAAATACCAAGCACCCATAAACACACGGCAATTTTATGTGAAAAGTTTCTCCGATGTGAGGAGAAAAAAAATCAAAGGACTGAAGTCCATAAAAAATCTTCACTATCAATGAAATTGGGTGAACATAGATCCCCTCTATCTAATACTAGAGTTACATGGATGCAACAACATGAAAAACATAATATTGACAATTCACATTAACTTCACAAGAGATCAATGACAAATCTCATTAGAAATGCAAGTGTGGTTTAACCCACAAAAAACCTGGTGAAGGAAGATCCAAATGAAAATCATACAGATCAGATCCAACATAACGTGCCGTGAGCATGCCAACAAAATTTCAGTTCAATCGGAATACGAATTGACCTCTAATTGTTAGCTTGATAAAAAATCAGATAGCACCCTCTTTTTCAGATTTTCTGCTCTTTCTTTCTCTCTTGCTATTGCCTCATGTCGATCATTCTTTACTGCCACCTGAGCAATAGAGAGAAACCCATTTTATTTGGGCCAAAAATATCATCCCATTAATTTCTCCATATATCGCATGGGCTCAAGCCCTTCAACTTTCTCCATTACGGGAGTAAACCCAGCCCAACATTGAGAACTTCGCTTCGTTGTGTTGATCCAGGCGTGGTCTAATCACGGTGTCTTCGAACTCCATTGTCCCAAGAACTTGTACGCTAGTGAATTAACTCACCGCCATTGACGCATTCAACGCGCCTTATCTCGTGTTCACCGTCAGGTCCAGTGAAGAAGCAAAGGCTTGTCCAGGGAGACAACATTACAATTATCATTATCAATATTATTATTTCGTTTTCGCTTGGTGCAAGGAGACAAGGTTCGGTACAACCAAAACAAGAACAATTGTTAAACTCATCATCGAAGCAAGAAAGAAGTCACTTTCTCTCTATCGCTTGACTTTCGCTGATCAAATTAAAGAGATGTGCTTCAATCTGGGACACGGGACGAAGCTGAGGAAGCACTTGAGCAAGAAGAGATCGTCGTCAGGAACGAGCAGCGATCATCACGGGGAGGACGAGAGCAAGGGACTTCTGCTCAAGGAGATCGAGAGATGGAACATTCAGAAGCAGCAACAAGAGATGATGATATCCGATCAAGATCAAGATCAAGACCACAAGCTCGCAATTTCGACTTCGGCCAAACTTATTCACAGAGATTAGTAATTTTCTGCTTCAATATTCATTCTCACTCTAATGATTCGTCATGTCACGAGCTTTTTTATCATCTTGATGAGGGCCTCGATTTCTACAAATGAAAAAGAAAGAAAGATCAAGAAAATGAGAAGTACAATTCTCCCGTTCATTCCTAAGGAGACCGAATAAAAACTAATTTAATTTGAAGGCAGAAGCTATAAATTTTAATTTCATATGTGTACATCCTCTTTTGGTGCTCTATTTATTATTTTGTTTGGCCACCAATATTTGGTTCTCCTTACTTGATAGGAACGAAATTAGAGGCGATGTCATATTGGGAAATTCATATGGTGCTGCTGTTTCAAACATTGTTCACTGAAAACGTGCAATCATTAAACTAGTTCCCAATCCAACAAAAAAAGAAAAATAGTTCCCCCGTTCGTGCTTTTCCAAGGCCGGACGATTTTACTGCTCTGTTCTTGAAAAACAGGATCTCTTTTTTAATGTTATAAATTTCTAATAGAATTGATAAGCGTCAATATTCGAGATGTGTTCTCTTCATAACTCGTTCGTCTTGTGATTTTTCACTAACTTGTTGGTAATTCATTGGCACTTTTATTAAAATATTAACTCTTTTGGATTTATAAATTATCAACTTTTTCTGATATTTTATTTATTATCATATGTCTTTCTTATTGAAGCCTTACATGTACCAACTCGTTATTGAATTTGCCAATTTTTATTTGAGTAGGTTACCAACTGGTTTTGGATTATCAACTTTGATTGAAATTGCTTACCAACATCTATTAGTTTTTCTTAATTTATCGATCTTTAAAAGTCTCTCTTACAAACACCTCATATTTACTCTAATATGATTAACCAAAATCCTTATACTAGTGTATAATCCGCATTTGTAATAAGATCTTCGACTTGATGAACTTGACTAATTCATCAAAGTACATGTGTCCAGTACGGAATCATGTAGCATAGCATTTACATGCTGCCATCTCTGTCAACGTCTCTATAAAAGCGAGCTTATGTTGAAATGCCAATTTGCAATTCTCTCCTAACTCCTACTCCTCGAATATTCTTCACCTTGATCTTGACTGAACTCTGGAAGCCATGACAGGGTTAGTCTCGCCATCACCTTGTCCTCATGGTGGTGGCGTTCCCTCGCATGGCTCAGGAACACGCACTCTCATTAATAGACATAAGCAAAGGCCCTCACAAGTGTTAGTGTCAAAGTCACCATCATCACTGCCTAGAAGATTGCCCTATTCATCCTGTCAAAGCCCTCAAACTACTCCGGAACCTCCCTTGTAGCACCATACCGTCTCTTGGTGTCCCAGAGCTTCTTGTAGGATGCAAGAACACTGCTGATCTTCCTTCCAAGGCTTTGTTGGTGCCTTTCGTGAACATGAGACTCGTCTTTCAGTGTGTTATCAAGGAGATGTCTGAAGCCCAGTTTCGCGCACTCAAAGTGATTTCTGACCTTTTCCTAAAAGGATGCTTGATGTGTGTCGGTCTTTCGAAATTCCTATCATTGTCTTCCATGGATAGGAATTTGTTTGAGTAACTTAAATGAGAGTTGGTAACATAATATTAAGTTGTAATTTAGTGGAAGAAAAACTAGTAAATCACATGCTATTTAGGTTGATAATCTCTAGAATGAGTTAATAAATGTAAGGGGTTGTTAACTGAGACAAGCAAAATTGAGTAACTCAATAATAAAGTTGATAAGTTAGACAAAAAAATAATCAAAAGTTGGTAAGTAACTCAAACGAAAATAAGAATTTCTAAACTAGTTGCTAATATAATATGACAAAAGTTGGTATGTCGCCATGATTTAGGTTGGTAGTTTTGTATATGAGTTAGTGAATTCCAAGCATTGACAAGTAATGCAAATAGAAGTTGGTAAATTTATACAAAAGTTGCTAATTTGTAAACCGGAGAAGTGCCAAAAAAGTCTTAAACCTTTTGTGTTTGTGCCAGTTTAGTTCTAAATCTTTTTTTAGTGCCAATTTAGTCATAAACCTTTTTATTTAGTGCTGATTCAGTCCTTTCTGGTTAATTTTGGCCGGATTTTGCTGACTGGACGCCGGCCGGCTGATGTGGCTTAATTGGTGCCGACGTGAACAATTTTTAATAATATTTTTATATTTTTGAGTTTTTAATTCTTTTTCTTTATTATTATTTTTATTCTTTATTCTTTTTTTCTTCTCTCCTCCTCCCTTCGCCGCCGGCGGACCACGGCGACCGGCCGAGGCGACGGTCGGCCGGTGAGGCTCGCCGGCCACCTCGCCGATGTGCGCGAGGGCGGCCTTGCGCCGGGCGGCAAGGCTCGCCCATGGCCGGCGAGGCTCGACCTCGCCGGATCCGGCGAGGGTGAGCCTCGCCGCACCGCCTAGGCCGCGATTCGGCGAGGTCGAGCCTCGCCGGCCATGGGCGAGGCTCGACCCTCACCGAGATCCGGTGCAAGGCGGCCTCCCGTCGGGCCGGTGAGGGTCGAGCCTCACCCATGGTCGGCGAGGCTTGGCCTCGCCGAATCGCGGCTGCTGGTGTGAGGCGAGCCTCGCCGGCCCGGGGAGGCCGCCTCGCACCGGGATCTCGGCGAGGGTCGAGCCTCGCCCATGGCCGGCAAGGCTCGACCTCGCCCGAATTGTGGCCTAGGCGGCGCGCGGCGAGGCTCGCCCTCGCCGAATCTAGCGAGGTCGAGCCTCACGGCCATGGGCGAGGCTCGACCCTCGCCGGTTCGGCGAGGGCGAGCCTCGCCGCCCGCCGCGAGGCCGCCCTCGCGGCCACCGGCGAGGTGGCCGGCGAGCCTCGCCGGCCGTCGCCTTTGGCTGGTCATGGTCCGGCCAGCCGGCCGGAGGGAGGAGGAGAGAAAAAAAAGAAAAAAGAAAAAAGAAAAAATATTAAAATATTATTAAAAATTATCCACGTTAGCACCGATTAGGCCACACGGCCGGCTGGCGTCTAGTCAGCAAAATCCGGCCAAAAGGACTGAATCGGCACTAAGTAAAAAGGTTTATGACTAAATTGGCACCAAAAAGATTTAGGACTAACCGCAGACAAACACAAAAGGTTTAGGACTTTTTGGCACTTCTCCCATTTGTAAACTATAAAAAGAGTTATTAATTTCATAAAAGTTATCTGAAAGTAGTCACCGATAATTTTTTTTCACTTACATTTTTCGACATTAATCAACACTTTTGAAGTTCACCGAAATTTACCAACAGATAAGAGAATCCATGTTTTCTGGGCACGAAACAGCAAAATTCTTCTCGAAGGCTTATGAGCAGCGGGCTACTTGCATGTTCTTTAGTTACAGTCTGGTGGTGTGGCGAGTTTTCATGTGCCCCACTAAATTTACCATTTCAGTGCAGCCAAAACTAGGTCCATCAAATGTCAAATAAACGAGTCTTAAGGAATTGTTCTTCCACTTAATTTGAAAATATTGTTCTGAACTCTTGATTCATTTTATTAGCTTTCTCCGCATGGAGATTGTCAAAGATTTCTACTAGACGCTTCAGGAGCATCGCGTGCACTGTATTCATCAGTCATTGCAGCATCAAGTCTGATAAATTTACATCTCATGCAATTTATCATATTTAATGTTTGAGATATGTTAAAGAAGCTAAAAGTAAAACTCCCATAAAATAAAACCGAAACTCAATCATTAAGGCCCGGAATGCGTGCATAACTATGTAGTCATCCCCCAAAATATTCTTCCATTTGCGCCACTCGAGATAAAACACCAATGGGTGAAACAGGCCCTAAATACTACATGAATCAAGATCACTTGTTCCCTCTCAACATGTCTAGATGCAGTGTATCTAAAACACAATTTCCTAGTGCGAAAGCCCACGTAAATTCCCATTGTCATGATTCCACTCAGCTTACTTTGCCTTTTAATACCTCTTGAAGTTTGGATTCAAATTGGATGTTGCCCTTCATTGTAGTGATAATCATGGTCCTTTTTGAATTCAGTGCGCTCAATCCATGACCTCTTAGTAGGTCAACACAGAGAACCAACGATCGCCGCTACCTAAAGAATGATGTCTACATTCAATGTACTAAAAAAAGGGCATAAGGCTCTGTACAACTGGCCTGATTTTACCATTGGTTTGAGTGCTATGTGATCATTTAATGTATAGCTTTTGGACTAACTGGTAAGATATGGCATTGAAATTAGATCTTTCCCAAACAAGAAAATAAAATCCACATTGAATTGGAGTACTTGAAGTTGTCATTTTGAAGTTTGCTACGAGAAAATCTAGCGTAAGTGCTTATGGCGGATACGCTCCAATGACTAACCGGTAAGATATGACATCGAAATTAGATCTTTCCCAAACAAGAAAATAAAATCCACATTGAATTGGAGTACTTGAAGTTGTCATTTTGAAGTTTGCTACGAGGAAATCTAGCGTATGTGCTTATGGCGGATACGCTTCAATGACTAGTCGGTAAGATATCGCTTAATTTTACTCGTTCTTTTAAGTGTGTTTGTTTAATTGAAAGAATTTTCCTCAAATTGTTCTTTTAGATTTTCACGAAGCGTTTGGTTTGCTAAAATTGACTAGTTAATGTAAAATCATTTACTTAGGAACATAAATTCTTTAATCTAAAAGGAGGAAAATATGTTCTTGAAAAATAATTTTTCAGAAAGTATTTTCCTTTATTATAAAATTTTTTCGGAGATAAACGTACTCTTTAAATCCTCTATGAATAATTATACTAATGTGATTGTATCAATATTTAGCTAATTATAGACTTCTACTTAAGATATAAAATGAAAGTAATCTTTCACAAATAACGTCACGATATATGATTGTTTGACATATATTTCTATGTGCTTGGACAAAGTCTATTATTTCAAGCCAATCGAAAGCAAGCCGTTCATGTCCTCGATAACTTTTATTGGCATTCTCCCCACCGAGATCACAGGTGATTTGCACCAGGTGATCCAGGAATTGTGATCGGACTACGTTTCAGTTGTTGGATCATGGAGTATGATACGCATACTTCCTATACACGCATCCAATTGTTGAGTTCAAGAAAATATTGAGAGTAAAACTCTCATAGCATCCAGTACTAAAACTTTAAGGATAATTGCCCAAAGAATCTTATATCTATTGTATGGAGGCTAATTCAATTTTAAACTTTTCAATTTAGTTAATTTAGTCTTAAACTTTTGATGATTTCTAGATGTAATCCTTTTGACCAATTTTTGTTAATATGGATGCCAATTTAATCCTACTTAGTATGGCTGGTGTCGACGTAGATGTTTTTTGCAATTTTTAAAATAATTTTTCTGAATTTTTTCATTTTTATCTTTTCTTATTTCCACTGTTCATCTTCTCGAAATGGCCGGTGGGGGTTGCTAGGGCATCGACAATGGCTGGCGGGCTTACAAACCCTTGATAGCCATTGGGTGAGGGTGTGCAAGTCCTCTCTGGCTGCAGCCCTCACCTAGATTTGGGTGTGGCCTTAGGCCCTCGCCGGTTTTCTAATCATTCTTAATGAAGAAGTCATAATATGGGAATCGGTAGACATAAAGAACCTCAATTTCAGAAGAATCAAATTGGTCTTGCATTTCGCAAGTATGAACAAGATAGCGATGCAAAAAGTTGATGATATGAAGCCCAAGATGTAGCTCATGATTTACAATGCAAAATTTGTAGAGCACGAGATCACACTGCATGCAATAAATCCTAGCCTTGTTTCACCGAGGGCCAAGACCCTTACCCATGACTAGTGAGGGCCCTGCGACCCTCGCTGGCGATATTTGGAAAGTTGAATCGTGAAAAAAAGGAAAGAACAAAAAGAAAAGATTTTAAAAATTCAGATTTTTTTTAAATTGCAAAAATCATCATTAAAAAATCATGTAAAATCGTGTCATATAATATGGCAAGCGAAAGTTAGACTGCTACACAAGCAAGTTTTGACCAAAATTAACTAGATTAACTATATTGAAAAATTGTGTAAAAATTTAGGATTAAATTTACAAAATTAATAAGTTTATGATTGAGTTAGCCATTATATAATAGGTATAGGATTTTTCGGACAATTTCTAGTATAAATTAGTAATTGGGGCTAATCATGGATTCATGGGTGCCTAACAAAATAATAGCTCTCCAAAGAGGTTTTGGCTAGGACAAGATCATGTCTAGGTACATTGCATCTAAAACATAACTTCCTAACATCGTGAAAAGCCAAGGTTGAACCCCAATTGTCATGATACCCACTTATTATCTCCACTTAATTTTTCCTTTCTTTTAACATCTGTTGAAGTTTCGATTCAAGTTGGGTGCACCCTTCATTGCACTTAAACCATGACCTCCCGGTGTATCGGCCGTCATTTAATTGGTTTAGGGTTTTTTTTAACAATTTTCTAGCACAACTTAGTTATTGGGGCTAATCATGGGTGCTTAACAAAATAATAGCTCTCCAAAACGGCTTTGGCTAGGACAAGATCATGTCTAGGTTCAATGCATCTACAACTCAACTTCGTAATAAATTGTAAAACCCAATTGTCTCGATACCCACTTATTATCTCCACTTTAGTTTCCTCTCTTTTTAACGTCTCTTGAAGTGCCGATTCAAAGTTGGATGCGCCCCTCCATTGTACTCAAACCATGACCTCCCTGTGCATCCTCTCTCTCCTCTCTTGCTGTCCCGATCATCGGCATGCGGTGGCAATTCATCGTCTACGACGGTGGGAGACAGATATAGAGAGAACAATATGATATACTTAATCACACATAGATTAATTTTCCAAAGACAACGAGAGTCAATTTCAAGCCATTTTGATTTTTTCTTTTCTTTTTCACCCGACTCGAACGGGGTTGAATCGATCTTGAGTCTACTCATTGTCAATTTCACATACAAGAAGCAAAGAGCGAGAAAAGTAATCATTCTCGTGACCCTTCACACCGTACCGATTGGGCTATAATCGCATACTTTCCGATCAACGTACTTCGATGGAAATATGGATAAGTTACTTTACTGAAGTAGTGATAGACTCCCCAGGAATGGCAAGGCAAGAACCTGACAGGATTTCATCTGGAATCTGCATTTCCATTTGATTTCGGGGGGTATCGATAAAGTCGAGTAGAAGACCCCACCACGAACACAGAACTTTCTTTAAAAAGCGTAGGGCACGATCACACACGTTCGGAAACAGTGACAACGCACTAAGATGAACAGGGTCTCTCTACTAGAGGCTGTTCTTTGCTCATATCCGAATAAAGTTTTCTTTATTGGATCGTCGAAGCGGAGTAATGGTTCGGTTCTTTTACTCATTTAAGGTTGGTCAAACAGGGCATGCGGGCCTCTTAGAAAATATGCTATGAACATATCGTTGACCCGTTTTCTAAAGTTTTAAAATTATGAAATACCCAACTGTTTAACATAGTATGAGGACAATAAGCCACGTGTTCAATTTTTTCAAAACCCCATTTGCATCATCTATTAAATTTATACGTTTTATTCTTTGGATTAAAATTAAATATAGGCGAGGTATGGAATATTAAAGTATTTATATTAAACCACTCATTGGTCTATTAACTTAAACTTTTGAGGAAAATGGTTAATCTAATGTGGTATTAGACCACTAACCAATAGTTTTGTTTCTTGTCATCTCTTTACTCATGGTGGGTTCACAACTTGCTCATCTAAGGTGGAAGCCATGTCCATCTCACAATATAGAGTAGAGTCTTGACTCAATTGATCGTGGGTGTTAGGAAAATTCCAATTTAGAAACTTGACATCGCCTGCTCTAGTCCGACTAATAGTGTGTAAATTATTCAGGATCAGGGTCACTTACATAGGCCAAATACTTAGACTTGAGTGTTCGGGCGTTTAGGGCACCCCATAAGCCCGAGCCTTTGCAGTTGTGCCTCATGTATTATAAGGAAAGCATTAGAAGTGTTGGGAAAGGTAGAACAATGAAGACGGATCTTTTGAGTACTCGAGTCGGACTTTGAGGCGCGATATCACTTTCTTTAAAGATTTATTTGCCCCACAAAGTTGCTAATGGTCACCGGCAAATATCCTCCAGGATACAACAAAGTCTCAATTTAAGAATATTAGATAGCAGTTCTAGTATTTCTCCAGGATTTCTTTAGAAAACAATTGAAAGAATGGCTGTCGTTTTTTAAAAAAGAAGACTCGAAAAGATGAAAAATGATCACACTCTGTTATTCCTCAATCTGACAAGTACATATAAAATAGTCTTAAAACGAAGACAACTCTTCGTGAAAGGTTGCGAAATGAACAAACACATTCTTTCGAAAATTGCTCAAGTGAACAAATGTGTTCATTCGTAAGAAGTTAAAACCGAACAATTGCAACCCTTCGGGAAGGGTTGCAAACCGAATAGATATCTTATTCAAAGGTTGCCTTTGAAAAGACACAAATAAATTCGGAATAATAATTAATAATTAATTATTTATTTATTTAATAAATAAAATTTCGAATTTTATTTAAGTGCTAAGTGCGCCAAAATCGCGCACGTGCGGGTATGGTATGGGTCTAGCCCCACCCAATTATTCCTTTAAACTTACAAAGGAAATCCCACACTTTTAAACTGGTTTATTTTTTCCCATCTTTCCCATGTGGGACAAGGTAAAAAGCACTTGTTTTTTGTTTTAACAAACAAAAACTCCAACAAGAAGTACATTATAGAATCATTCCATTTAAATTTGCAGAAGAAGAAGATTAGTCTAGCGCACTCGATTAACCCCATCGGATGTGAGCAATCTCCCTCTCCCGTCGTAATCAAATAATTAATGCTACTCGAGGCTCTCGATAGTCTTAATACCATCAAACTCGTTAGGACTCGAACTTATGATCACACATCTCGATGATGTGTTAAAGGATCGCACGTTGCTTGGTTCCACAATCCCTTTTTTTCTTCGTGTGATGAGCACCACCAACAATAAATCCTTTTTCCCTCCAATCTTTTCAGGACCAAGATCCAATTTATATGAGTGACCTCCTAAAACAGCATGAAACGCAAGAAGCAGAGCCATCCATTACCGAATCTCTCTCCAACCCATTCTTCTTTATCTGCATGGCCACAACTTTTTCCCCAGGATAGTAAAGCTAAAGCCTAAAAAGAAGTCATTTATTTTATTAAGTGCTCGGTCTCACTTCTCCCACCATAGTCAGTCTCACCACCGCAGTCAGTCTCACCTCTCACAGCATATATATATATATGAACTTGTACCGTCCATTGGGAATAAATCACTTATCCCCTAGAGCAACCTGAAAAGCAGAGAATTTTTCAGCTTAAACTCTTAGAAATTTCACCAGTTTGGCATGTCCCAGTTTTGCTGCTATCTGATAACATGTAGGTCTCTCTGATCATTAGTGCTGCAAAATCACTTACTCCAGGGGCTCCGGATCGTCACGTTAGAGACTTCTCTGAGCATCATTAACGTTCTCTCTGATGGTTCTTGTTCCGTCGATTTCGATGAATGAGGATCCCGCGGAGGCGGCAGATGTCGCGGCCACAAGAGACAGAGAGACTCAGCTCTCCAAGTTCTCCCAAACACTTCAACATCACCAACACGAGCAGCAAGCAAGAGTGGCTCCTTCAGGCAATGAAGAAGCCGACACTGTCGACCATGAGAAGGCTGTCGGCCACACAGAGAGGTCCCGGTGGCTCACGACAGCCCCGGAGCCGCCGAGCGCATGGCGTGAGGTTGTGGATTATCTGAGAGGGATGGGTTTGCCTAGCGGGAGCGAGTTTTCATCGCTGAACAAGAAGCCAGTGACCCAACGTGTGGCTCGTGTTCTCAAGGCAATATTTCCTGTTCTTCAATGGTGCAGGGGCTATAAAGCTACACATTTTAAGAATGATCTGCTGTCTGGTCTTACTCTTGCTAGCCTCTGCATCCCGCAGGTGAATTTGCAAATAAGCCATGATGAAAATCACTTCTTTTTCGTTGCTGACAGTTCATGTTATTGTATCCCAACATGCCATAAAAAATTTATCCATCCTAAAAAACCGTCAATTGAGGTGAACTACCATGTTTCTTTTGTATGCAGAGCATTGGGTATGCTACATTAGCCAAGCTCGATCCTCAGTATGGTCTCTGTAAGTTATGAAACTGAAACTAGTTTCATCAAGAGTTTTTGCTAGCTTGGGTTTTGTCCGAGTGCATAGTACATATTGACTAAGCAAAAGGGTGAGTCTCGGCATGCTTGAAATACTAATTTTTGGTGTTTTAACCGTGTCAGATACTAGTGTTGTTCCTCCTCTTATCTATGCTTTGATGGGGACTTCGAAGGAAATTGCCATAGGACCAGTCGCGGTCGTTTCGATGCTGATTTCATCAATGGTTACGCAAATAGTCGATCCTGGAGCTGAACCAGTACTTTACAGGAACCTTGTTTTCACTGCAACTTTCTTTGCCGGTGTCTTTCAAGCTGTTTCAGGCCTCCTAAGGTGGTTCTCATTATTTTTCTCTATCGTGGCTAAAATGTTGGGTCATATATTCTTTCCTCATTTGCTTTTCGATGTTGAAGGCTTGGATTTCTGGTGGATTTCCTCTCGCATGCAGCACTTGTTGGTTTCATGGCTGGTGCGGCCGTTGTCATTGGTTTCCAGCAACTGAAAGGACTTCTTGGTGTCGCTCATTTCACAAACCGAACTGACGTTGTCTCGGTCCTGCAATCTGTCTGGAAATCATTTCATCGTGACTCCGTAATCATTCTTTGCCGAATCTATAAATTAATTTCCGCTTTAATCCATATATAATCTTTGGAAACACATGAAAGAGAACAGGAAAGTAGATTGAGTATAGTATAAGTTATTTCGTGTTCGTTCTTATGGTGCAGTGGAATCCTTATAATCTCCTTCTTGGGAGTGCGTTCTTGAGCTTCATCCTCATCACGAGATTCCTAGTAAGTGAAAAGAGAAAAATAAGAATTTGGTCACCTTTGTCTGTCCTCACCATTAAACTTTCTATACAATTCGAAGTTCTCATCGTAGGAGCCAACTTTTTTCAGGGAAGAAGAAACAGGAAGTTCTTCTGCTTGGCAGCCATTTCACCTCTGATCTCCGTGATTTTGGCGACAGTCCTCGTTTTCGTTACAAGAGCGGATGAGCACGGAGTCAAAATCATCAAGCACATCAAAGGAGGCCTGAACCCGATCTCGGCACAGCAATTGCAATTTAGCAGCCCATACATCGGTGAAGTCATTAAAGTCGGTCTTATCATCGGTGCCATCGCGCTCACTGTGGGTATCCAATAATGGACTAACTCCTCAAATTAAGATTAGTGGAGCATTATTTTGAATACTTGTTTACACAAAGTCTATGTTGTCTGAAATTTAGGAAGCGATGGCGGTCGGTCGCTCTTTTGCTGCGATGAAAGGTTATCATCTCGACGGAAACAAGGAGATGGTGGCCTTGGGCGTCACCAACATAATCGGCTCAATCACTTCTTGCTATACAGCGACCGGTAAGCCTCTTTCGGAGCTGCATGTTGGGAAAGGACCAACCAAAATGGTCTAAAGAAAGGTTTTCACAAACATTTATGACCCATTTAGGATGTGTTGCATTTTCTTAGGTTCTTTCTCGCGCACTGCGGTGAATTTCAGTGCCGGCTGTGAGACTCCAGTATCGAATATTGTGATGGCCATCACGGTGCTGACGGCATTGGAACTGTTCACGAGACTTCTCTACTATACTCCGGTTGCGATCCTTGCATCCATCATTCTTGCGGCTCTTCCAGGACTCATTGATCTCCATGAAGCTTATCACATCTGGAAAGTTGACAAGATGGACTTCCTTGCTTGCATCGGCGCATTCGTGGGCGTCCTGTTCGTATCTGTAGAGATTGGTCTACTAGTAGCGGTATTAGTTTACATCCTATGCGATTGATAAATTCGCTATTGCCTCATATCTTAAGAAGTTCCTTTTCCACAATGCTTGATATGAATATGAAAGTCGCAGAATAAATTAAGTTCCATAGATATCGTTCCCATTGTCTCGTTCTTAATGAATCGTTCTTCCAAATCTTGTTCTGACGGCCAAAGTGCGTACTACAGGTGACAGTGTCTTTTGTGAAGATCATACTCATTTCGATTCAACCGGGGATCGAAACACTCGGACGCCTTCCAGGAACTGACACGTTCTGCAATGTAGACCAATACCCGATGGCGATTACAATCCCGGGCGTGATGGTCATCCGTGTCAAGTCTTCCTTGCTTTGTTTCGCCAATGCCAACTTCATCAGGGACAGGTACTTATATAGGCTCTATCATTACATCAAATTCAATTCAGGACATGAACTTCTATCATATAGATTGTTGTGCTTTTCACTAAGAACCACTTAATAACTGCATCATCGTTTCATTCAACGCAAAGGATTATGCAATGGACTGGTAGAGAAGATGAAGGGGAGCGCAAGATGGATCACTTCCAAACCACTCAACTGATCATCCTTGATTTGTCTAGTAAGCATTTGGTAAACATACGCGTTTATATGTAGAAGCCCTATCGACTTTGTATTCAACAAAATACCTTCTCTCTGTAATGTTAGATTTGATGAGCATTGACACATCTGGGATTGCTTCTCTGGAGGAACTGCACAAGAATCTGGTTTCCCTTGGAGTTGAGGTAATTGACACAAAGTTGTGTACATATAATTCCCTTTTTTCTTTATTGAAATTGAAATAACAATTCAGTACTTCATAAATCAAATCCCCAAACATGTACTCTAAACTTCCTATGGCCTCTTGTTGCAGATGGCTATTGTGAACCCTAAATGGCAAGTTATTCACAAGCTCAGGCTAGCCAAATGATGAGCAAAATTGGAGGGAAGGCCTTCTTAACCATTCAGGATGCAATCGATGCATGCCCAAATGCTAAACTTGCTTCCATTTAAGAGCCTTTTGAGAGATCCTTCTGCATATGCTTGCTTGCTTGTCTCCTCAATTTGTATCTTTCCTTCTAGGATTATATACGTATGTGCGCGTGTGTATGGAATTCCAATAAAAAGGAGACTATGTTGTAAAATACTATGCTGTCCCAAGCAAGCATGAACAATGTGATGAGCGAAAGCGCTTTGGTTTGATGTATGTACTAAGGATGTGATCTTCTGCCGATGAAATTTATGAATATTATGTGTGTGCTTTGTGCTAATATTCTTCACAAGATAAATCAAGAGACCAAAATTACTAGTTTGCCTTTGAGCGGCTTACACTTGAGGAAAATCTTAAGATATATCCTATAAATTGCTATAAACACATTAACCTTTTTTTTTGTTATTATTATTTTATTTTAATAATTTTTTTTTTGGAGAACGGTTTATATGAAAGAAACAGTATATTCTTCCTAATGATAAATAATCATATTTAAGAAAATATTTTTATTTTCTTTTTCCGAAATGGAATCTAGGATCTGTCATGGTTTGCAATCTTAGGAATTTTTTCTTTTTGTTAGGATGTGGCTTTTCTGATGCCCACTTTCATGGATCTGTTCTTGTTCCGACACTTGCGAATGTCTAACTTTTCTGAACATGACCGCTCTTTTGAAAGTGCTCTTGACAAGACACAAACGTCTCAAATTGCCATTCAAGAGGCACTTACGCCTGTTGGCGTTTATTAGTGTGCAACACTGTTCCTCCAAGAATCGATCCACATAAAGGTGTCTACCAGCACAAGCTGCACTAGAGTAGTAGATTAACGAAATTGCACCATAGTGCTGTCTCAATAAAGATAGCCCAAAGTGGAACGTCAATATAATAAATGAACAAATAAAACATATGGTGCTGGTCGATGCAATATAACACTACCCCTCAGAAGCTCCAACAAGTTCGTAATTCTTTTACCCCAATGAAAGCAACCCGTTCCTTCCATCCGTTATGTCGGATCACCTTGTAAATTAAGATGATGTAGATATACCTAGTGGATCTCGCGATCGCAAAACGTTGATTCTCGAACTTTTTGCTTGATGGAATTCAGTAGTCATGCAACATCACCCGGGCCGACACAAATAGCCAAAATCGGGAAATAAAGAAATGGGAGTGAACGGTCTAGACGTGCCCAACTGAGATGGCAAGTTTAAAGACATTGCCAGTCATAGTCCGAGAGCTCAAACTAGGTTTGAATACTGTCCACACAAAAAACAAGGTGGAAGAATAAAATATTCATTTGGTTTGGAGAGCACTATCAGCAATACCATTCCCATTGTATTTTTCTTTTTTCTTTTTGCCTTAATTTCCTATTATTGTTAAAATAAGTTGTATTTGCGAAGCAGTATTTATATCATTATTACGGTAATTTACGAAATCATGTAGTATTTTGCTCGTACCATTGTCGAAAGAGCGAAGATTGATGCAGGATCCCATACACGAGAGAGTTTACACTTAACAGTTTCTATCTTTTTTGGAGCGCTTTGACTTCAATATCGATTTTCTCCTAAATCTAGCTTCTTCGCCGTTTATTTTTCTAATTAATTTTCATCAATTACTATTCTTTCCATCGTGTGCATAATTTTCCAAATGATAAAAGTACGAAACAACGGAATATGTTCAAAAATCAATACAGAAGCTAAGAGCAAATTCCAAAAAAGAAAAGAAAAGAAAAGAAAAAAAAGAAAATGCAAAATATAATACTGTAGGCACATGCTAGAGCTCTCAAAAAAGGAAAGGCAATTAATGGAAATGTATCAAAGGAGGAGGAAGAAGACGACTATTGCCTTATGAACTATCTATTTATGACATAGAAAACATGCATCTCTATCCTATTCCTGATATAAATTGTTTTGGCCAAGTTAAATTATTTTTTTTACTAAGTTTAACTCTAGATTTTTAGTATTTGGAAATGATTAAAGATTGACTTTTTCCATTAACAGCATTTAAAAATAACATATGAGAGTGCATGATGACGTATTGACAGTCTGTATGGTTATTGGGTCATGGAGAAACAAAATGTCAAGTGTCCTGCCAGGTGGCAAGCACAAGGCTAAAGAGAAGTGTCACATTAAGAGTACAAAGCGAACACTCTCTCGGCTTAGACTTACTAAATATATACGGTAGGGAATTTATATACTACAAATCATAAAACTTGTCATGAAAGTGTAACCGAGTCCTAAAATTTTTAGAAAGTATAATTAAATCCTAAAACTTGTCAAATTGATACAATTGAGTCCTTTTGATAACACTGTTAATTTGTTTAACGAAAAATGCTAATGTGGGATTTTAAAACTAATTTCTTTCTCCTATATGGCATTTTTTAATTAATTTTTCCTTCCAATCATATTTAAATAATATTAAATAACTAGAAAAAGCTAAAATAATGAAAAAACAAAAAGCGAAAAAAATAATTTTAAAGAAAAAGAGCAAGGACTCGTGGCTTGGCACTATTGCCACTACCTAGGTTGCACCGACACGCGACATAAATACGCGACACGACACGACACAACACGCGTCATTTCTCAAAAATAGAAAATTCGACACCTTTGGGGCGCGTTATATATTAGATGAATATTTTTATTTTTAATTATTTTAATTCAAATTTATAAATAAATAATTAATTAAAAAAAACCTACAATGGATTTACACTAATCATTCAACATACAATACTTTTATTTTTCGAAATTATTTTTTAATTTCATTTAACAATTTTTTCGATTAAATAAAAACCCCCACCCCATTTGATTAAATAAAAAGGACACCACCCCACACCCCCCCCCCAACCCCTTCGATTAAATAAAAGCCCCCAACCCCGCCTGCCCAAACTCCCTTTTCCCTCGTCTTTTTCCCCCCCAAATTTTTTTCACTTTTTTTCCCTCCACCTGACACCTAACACCGTCACTTCCCCCTCCCTCCAACATGCCAAGTCCTTTTCTTCTCAAAACCCTAGCAACGCTTCTTCTCCTCCTCCTCTTCGCACACGACGCCTTTCCTCTCCTCTCCCTCTTGATCTCTGCTTGCTAGGGATGGAACGCGCGGTCCCTATACGCCGAGAGGTTGCACACCGCCGCGAACTCCTCCTCCTCCTCCCCCTTGCCGCCGCCCCACTCGATGACGCTGCCCTCCCCCACGCGCGCCTCCCTCGTGAAGTTCCTCCTCACGGCCCTCGCCTCAATCTCTGCTCTTTCTCTGGCCGTCTCTCGCTGTCGCGAGCTCGCCTTCGCTTGGCTCGCGGCCTCGTCTCTGCTCCCTCGCCCTCGCCTCCACCCTTAGACACTCGTGTCGAAACGTACGTGTCGACAAAAGTTGACCACGTGTCGACAAATCTGACACGCGATCAACGCGTGTCCGAGCGTGTCGACGTGTCTGACACAACATGGAAGCACGTGTAACGTGTCCGTGCAACATAGGCCACTACCCATCATTGGAGAGGCTTGTGAGGGTGGCCAGCCGAGGTAAGGGCCGACAAGGCTTGCCTGGATTGGGTTGAGGGTGCCTAAATTTGGGCAATGTTAGCCCTAAGGGTTGGCAACCATCACCTGCCTCGAGTGAGACCTCGCTGGCCATAGGTGAGGGTCGGTGACCATTGCAAGGCCCAAGCGAGGCCTTGCTAGCCCTCCTCTGAGGTTAGCGTAACTTGCCCAAATTTGGGTGATGCCTACCTCACTTGGGGCCAGCGAGCCTCACTAGCCCCGACGAGGCCTCATTAGACCCAATTGAGGGTTGATAATGCTCGCTAGGCTTGAGTGAGGCCCGTGCATCACCTAGATCTATGTGAGCCTCGCCTAGAACTAGTGAGGGTCGCCAACCCCAACAAGGATGAGCTGACTGGCCTTCATCAGCCCCTCTAGCAGTGGGTGGAGGTGGTGACAGTGCTTATCGACAAGTCCTTGCCCTTTATTTATTTCTCATTTTTTTGAAAATTATTTTAGTTTTCTAATCTAATTCAAATAAGATTTAAAGAAAAAAGTAATTAAAAATGCCACCTATAAGATAGAAATTACTTTAAAAATGCCACATTAGTATTTTCTATTAGACAAATTGATAGTGCTAACAAAGGACTCGATTATACAAATTTAAAAAGTTTTAGGATTTGATTACATTTTTTTTAAAGTTTTAGAATTCATTTACACTTTTGCGACAAATTTAGGACTTGTACCGCACTTATTTCTATATAGTAGATATGGATGGAGGGACTCAATGGAAAGTTAGCTTTGAGATTGAATTTTGACTTGCTGCAAAGTTTATATGGTATTAAAACTAGATTCAATTATTAGGATTATTTTTTATTATATATTTTCACGCCTTATCCTTCCATGTGAAGGAGGACATTAGGGTATTTGAATAATTAGGTAGCAGTCTCACAAAATTTTACGATTCTTAAAGATTTGATTGCCCCTCTATTTTAGCTTCATAAGAAAAGACGATTTTCACGAATTATTGTCCCGTGACTTGTATAAAAAGTGGCACTACTATTTGAAACAGTTCTGTGGGCACGTCCCTCGGTCAGTAATGTTTTCCCGAATGATATGATTGTTCTAATCCACAAATTCTATTGCTTGGGTATAATCTTTTTTTTTCCATTAAAGCGAGGACCCAACAATGTTACGTAAGTTTTATGATTCGGCTGAGTCCCGTCCTGATATCATCATCCACAGTGCTTTTGCTATGACAATCCCCATTTTCATGAGGTGCCACTGTATTTCTGCCCAAATTGGGCGTTGCCTTTCCTTGTAATGATTAATAATCATTGCAGAATCTGACTAAAGACAGAACAATCGAAACCCTAAGTCTTAGTAGGTCAACGAAAAAGAGCTGAAAGGAAACCCTAGAAGGATACATGTCTTGGTTCATTGTATGCGGGATGGGAGAGAGGATCAATTGAGGGACTTGGACCGGCCCAAATTGACCGATCCTAATCCGGCTTCCAAGAAAATGGGGCCAGCCCTTGATCTTGGAATCATTTGATTTTATGCTGGGCGGATTGATTTTTGGTCCTAAGACTTTGAGGTTGATTCGTGGACCAAACCTATACATATATATATCATGTATAATATATTATGTATTTTTGTCTACTCTAAACCCTATCTCCTTCTTCTCTATTATTTTTTATGCGATTTTTTATGTAAATTAGAAATTAGAAATCCAGCCAAATTCAACCAAAAAATAAAAAAAATGAAAACCTTTTCTTTCACCTCTTGCTCATCACTTGCCTCGCATGCCTCTAACCTCTCCTCTCCTTGCTCGCCTCACAAGCACAGCTCAACTAGTGAAATCGCTTGCCTCTCTTAGCCCACCTCATGAATGCAACTCAATAATCGCAAATGGATATTTCTATTGTTACCTTATGTACGAATGTTAATAGTTGTGTTGTTTAATATCACATTGTTGATGTATATATAATTTAAGAGAGTATGTTTATCCTTTCAAGGAATATGAAAAATGAAATAAAAAATAATTGGTTAATCTTAGGTTGATCCAAGAACTAGACCAAATCCCTAAAGTCGGTCCTCGATCCAAAAAATCAGTTGGACTAGCCCAATCCGAATAATGCTCTCACCTCTAATGTGGGAGATGATTTTGCCAATATGGTGGTAGCATTTTTAGAAGACTACAATTATTAGGTTGATTTAATTTTTTTTTACTTTGTTTTAATGTTTTGCTAAGAAAGAATTAGCCTTATCTTACGAAAACGAGTACACATGATCATTTCGACATAAGGCCATCAATTTGACACTAGTTTGAAATGTGAAAAACTTAGAGTGTGTTTATTTGATGGAAAATGAATGATTTGGAAAATATTTTTTTAAAAATAATAATTTGAATCACTTACAAAAATGTTTAGATATAATTTTTCACTAATAATTAAAAAAAATCATTGACTAATTATTTTAAGTAACACAAGCAATCATTTTTAGCAAAATTTTTGTTCGAATCATTCATTTTCTACGAAATAAACAAACCATTAATAAAAGGCATTTTGGCATCAATAGGATGAAATGTGTAACTTCAAAATATTTGCCATAAAATATAAAATGGTTTTACTAGCATAATAGTATTTGGGTTATTGTGAGAGTAATAGCATGTTTTGAGTCACAAATTTTTGAAATAGTTAACCCCACAACAATTTCTAATTACTTGTTTTTTTTTTTTTTTGGCCTAAAACATGCTTTTATCTCACAGTGGACTAAGGATTGTCACATAAACATTTTTCAATTTAAAACTATGGTTTCGTGTTTTAGATGATTTGCCTAGTATTAATTAGAGTTCTCAAATTCATATAAAGCAATTGAAGGCATCACATAGAAATTAAATAGATTGTGTTTCTTCATCGCCAGATTATTTACAAATATAATTTGTTAGAGATAATTAGATATCTTCTAGAGATATTTATAAATATTCTTTTAGTTATTGATATCTATTTTAATTATGCACATTTGATTTGATTTCTTTAAATAGTCATCTAATAGAGTCTATAAATAGGCTCTCAATGTATTCTTTTTATACAACAAAATATACAAGAAATTTCTCAACTCTTTCTTCCTCATTATATTTTTTAAATTGGTATTAGAACCTCTTTTCCTTGAGGGAATCCTAGTGCACCAGGTGCACGTCCAAATAAATCCATTCTCATACACATCCAAATAAACCTATCCTCCTTGCTCAATAGTGTTCACTTCGTGTGCACAAGTTTTGTTAGAGAAGTACTTAATCGAGTCCATTCTATAATAGTCGTGTTTCAACATTGATTGCATTAACTGCACCACCTAGTCGAGCCTTTTCACGAAGGTAGCTCTTTTTTGATGCCAGCCGCACATGTCGCATCGCTTGGTTACTATTTTCACAAGCTAAGCCGTATAGGCCACTTGTGCTACAACACCAATTGTATAGGTTGCGCCGCTATTTTGCAAGCTAGCTACATTGGCTACTTGTTGTTTCCCCTATGATTCTCGACATTTTTTGTGTGTCATTCCGAGAAGCCAACCCCACCACTAGGCTCTCCACTTTCAAACTAGCTAGATTTAGAAATTTCGCCATGAACAACCATTAAATGCTGCCTTATCCGTCCCGTCTCTATTATTGAACACTATTCTGACTTGATTTCAAACTCAAGTTGACTTAGTCACCATGAGTTTGACAGAGTATGATAGAGATGTTTATGACATTTTCTTTGATTTTCTATATCTAATTTGATTATACATATCTAATTTGATTTCTTTAAATGTTCATCTAATAAAGCCTATAAATAGTAGGGGTGTGCAAAAGAACCGGGATCCGCCCGGACTGCCCGGAACCCTCGGAACCGGTGGTTCTTGAGGGAACCGGTCCGGTTCCCGGTTCCAATTTATGGGAATCGGTGGATACCGGTTCGGTTCTCGGTTCCATGGGCGGATCTACCCACCCGGACCGGACCGATTAATTTTTCCATGAGTTGCAGCGATCTCTACGGGGGATTGGCTTCTGCCCCCCTCCTTCCTCTATGCAACCATAGCCTTAGGAATCCCATAAAGAACCGACTTTTTATCCCAATATAACAAAGATAAGCCTCTCAAAACATAAGCAATAAATCACAGTATGATCCGAAAACACCAACATGAATTGCGACGACCCTCGAGATCTAAACCCAACAAACCACCCAATGCAACTAGAAACAAGAATGCAACGTATCAAAAGAAGAAGAAGCAAGAAGTAGAGACCTTGAAATGAAAACGAAACCAAGAAAAAACTATGCAGAGTGGCCCTATCAGACATCAACGAACTCACGAACGAACTTGCAGCAAAAGGGAAAGCTCGGAGAGCGAAAGCCAGAGAGCCTCGCGGGCAAGGTCCTCTAAATTCGTGCGAAACGAGAAGATAGCATAGAGAGAGAGAGATAGGTGGGGGGAATGATGGGTTTCTTTCTTCCTTTCCCTTGAGGACTGAGCAACAAGGAAAAGAGAAGAAAGAGACCAGGGATGGATGTCAAAACTACAATACCAAGCTGAAAAACCGAAGCTTTTGCCAAGCTTCGGGGATGAATCAAAAGCTCGCCAATATCTGTAGGGGAGAAGGAGAGAGGGAGAGAGAGGGTAATGCTGAAGCTGAAGGTGGTGAGTCGTGATTGGAGGGGATGGGATGCTACACTTTGCGGACCGGTTCCCGGGTGGATCCATGCAACAAACGGGTAAATCTCGGTTCCAGTTTTTTGGAATCGGTCCTTAGTGGACGGTTCCCGGTTCTAGGTCGGGAACCGCCCGCCTGGACCATACACACCCCTAATAAATAGAAGAGAGAGAGAGGTACCAGGAGAGGCTAAGAATTGTTTATGGTGAAATGGAGAAGAAGAGGGAAGCATTAAGGGTGTGTTTGGTTTATCATTCCCAAGGGGTTTTCAGCCTCCAAAACCTCTTGGGGAAATGCTGGACTGTTTAGCAATCATTTTGAAGTAGTTTTCAATTGAAAGTTATCATTGGGAAGGCTGAAATCTCAACTAGTAGGGACTAGTTTTGAGCTTTCAGATTTGACCAAATGCTAAAACTTATTTTTTTCTTCCAAAACTAGGTTCACTCATTCTTCAAATTTATGATTTTGCCCTTGTTATTATTTTTTTAAATGCCAAAATAATGCTAAAAAAATCAAATATATATAAATGCTAAAAAATTAAATATATTTTGGTCTTTTAAAAAAATTATTTATATTCAATTTTTTTAGCATTATTGTCAAAACTTTATTTAAAAAGTTGCATACATTATTTTTTTTTTCAATTTTAAACAAATAAAAATTTAAAAATTCTGACAAAGGGTTTGGTCTTTTAACAAAAATTATATATATATATATATATATATATATATATATATACATAATATTATATATATGTATTATGATTTGATTTCTTAGCATTATTTTCAAATTAATATTTAAAAAGTCGCATACATTATTTTTTCAAAATTTTAAAAATTAAAAATTAAAAAATTCCGAAGAAGGATTTGGTCTTTTTTAATATATATATAAGATATATAAATATGTATGTATTTGATTTTTTTAGTATTATTGTCAAAATTTATATTTAAAAAGTTGCATACATTATTTTTTTTTTAAATTTTAAACAATAAAAAATTTAAAAATTATGATGAAGGGTTTGGTCTTTTTTTTTTTAAATATATATATATATATATGTATTTTATTTTTTTGCATTATTTTCAAATTTATATTTAAAAATTTGCATACATTATTTTTTCAATTTTAAACAAATAAAAATTAAAAAATTTCAACTAAGGATTTGGTCTTTTTTTTTTTAAAAAAAAAATTATATATATGTATTTGATTTTTTTAGCATTATTGTGAAAATTATATTTAAAAAATTGCATACATATTTTTTTCAATTTTAAGAATAAAAAATAAAAATTTCGATGAAGGGTTTGGTCTTTTAAAAAAAAAGTTATATATGTATTCAATTTTTTTAGTATTATTGTCAAAATTTATATTTAAAAAGTTGCATACATTATTTTTTTCAATTTTAAAAAATTAAAATTGAAAAAACTAATATTAATCACTCAAAAGCTTTTCAAATGTGTTTTCTACCAAACGACATTTCTTTCAAAGTTTTTTTTCAAAACATAGTTTACCAAATGGTCTTTGCATTTGCCTAAAGTCCTTTAGGTTAAACTGCTTTACATTTTCCCAATGGGCTTTCAAAATACTGAATTAAATGTACGAGAAATTGAGCAAGCTAGCAAAAAAGACGAGGTAGGTGTCAGTGGAGGATTTATTGCACGAAGAGGAGACAAATGCACTTTTTTTGGATAAGGACGCCTTGAAATGAGGGACTGGGTCAATATTAAGTTATAATCAACCTTTACTCCAACAATTTTATTTTCAAATCCTTATTAGTTTATAAAAAGAAATTATATTTTCAAAAAGTTCATTCAAATTATATTACCCTAAATTTTTAAGCACAACCCAGCTTTTTTTAAATACATATACGTCATTGCTAACACGATAAAATTTTTTGGAAATAAAACTAATAATTTCAATGACTTAAATATTTCTTCTTCTTTTTTTTTCCACAAGTTGATAATTTGAATTTGGCAAGTCATGTTGATGTGGATTGTTGCAATGTCTTATTTTACTCTTTTATGCTAACATGAATATTCTTTTTGCAATGTATTTTCATCCGACAATATCACAACAACGATATTCCTTTTTGTCCCAATGACTATAACAATCGTCAATGATTAATTTTGACGTCTAGCAATCATTTACTTACCTTATAATTGTTAGGACTAGAATTAGCACCTAGAGGGGGGTGAATAGGTGACTAAAGCGATTTTAACAATTAAATTCGAATAAGAGATTAATGAATTAAAAACAACAATTGCAGCAAATGAAAGTAATGAAAGATAAAAGGATTAGGGATAGAGAATCAAGACTCCAGTTTATAGTGGTTCGGCTTAGATCAAGCCTACGTCCACTCTCCCGCACGGGACAGCCCTTCCTCGCTGGATTTCACTAAGAATCAAAAAGAGTGTTTACAGTCTCACGCTCTTGAGTCCACAATGTAGAACTTCTACTACACTTCCTCAAGGTCTCACCACTCTATGGTCTCTCTTTTGATTACATGTATTGCTCGAAGAATAAGATCACAAACATAATATGGAGATTCGTACTTTGGAATTCTTCTATCCAACACACTTCAACAACTCGAGCGTCTCTCTTATACGCTTCTTCATGCCTTTATTACCGTTGGCACCTTCCAAAGAAGTTCTTCCAATCAACCCGTTGGACAGAATCAATTTGGAGATCTCGAGCTCTTTAAGGTAAGTGTAGATAGCCCATCAATCCCGCTCGCCCATACAATCGGGATCTTGGTTTCCATAAGTAGAACTTTCCAAATAAATTACGAATCTTAGAGAATCTATATCAATTCGGATACGAATATAAGATCTTGTAGTGCTGAATCCAAATAAAGATATTCCTTAGCCATTGAGATAAAAACTATATAGAATCGAATAGAAGTTTTTATCTTGTCGGTCTGGAATCTGTCCATGAGAGTAGACTTTGAAACTTGAGTCTTGTTAGCGTCGACTTTGATCTTCGACTTTGCCAGTAGAGTTTGCAAGTCTTCAGACTAGACTGAGAGAAATGTTTTGTCAACTTCAAAATCTCTAAGGAGAATTTATCCAACAATCTCCCCCTTTTTGATGGTGACAAAACTTTCCTGCAGATTTGAATACTATTGCCCTGCAAAACAACTTTTAAGCTTTCAAAGATATCTCATAAAGGATTAGAATAAGAATAGTATAAGATGTCCCGTATACGATGTCCCGTACACGTACTTACCCCGCATACGTATCCGCATCCACGAAACCTCATTAGTCAATGCGGACTTTACTATCTATATCTAATTTTAACAGCTTAAGGTAATGCAAGAGTAAGCAATCATTCAAAACTCAAGATAAAGTCAAAATATCAATCACAAACAAACCATTAAATCCAAAAATATTTAGAAATGAAGGTTTAAGGTTTGGGTTTGGGTTTGGAATGAGAATAGAGTGAAAATCTGCCCGCAAAGTCTTCTCCCCCTTTTGTCGGCATTAAAAAGTAAGAAGATCAAGGAGCACGAGGAATGCGAACAAGTTGAAAGTCCTCCATAGACTTGACAGCTTCCTTCCAGCTTCCTTAAGTCTTCTTGTAGTTCAACGAGAGCAAAGTGCCTTTGCTGTGTCCCGAATCTTACGTTGAACATCTTTAAGCTGATCATGTAAAGAGATGAACATAGCATGATTCTCATTCTGAAGAGTCTGAAAGTCACACCCCATAGCATATATTTAGCCTTTGAGCTCCAAGATGATGTCAAGCAACCTTTTGAAATCTCCTGAATTTTCAGTCTGTGTGCTTGAGTCAACTCGGTCTGATGGTGGTGTTAAGCCAGTGTGAATATCAGCAGGGAGATCAATGTTTGGAGATGATGCCTCTCCCTCAGGATTATGAGCAACATAAACATCTTCTGCATCAGGTGGCGATCTACTCACACTTGCACTTGTAAATGTCAAGAGAAGAGGAGTACTTTCTCTTTGGATATCTCCCCCTGTTTCAATGCCTTCTGGAGGGGAGAAGAACTCTTCTTTCTGAGGAGTCTCCTCAGTGACAAGGTGTTGCTGATCCTCCTTTTCTGCTGGAGAATCTGATTTGGCTTGTGAGTCTGCTGGTTTATGCTGAGAGTCTGTCCTAGCTGACTCTTCCTCTTCATCTTTTTCTTCCTCTTTCTCTTTCTCTTCTTCCTCTTTTTCTTCCTCTTCCTCTTTCTCTTCTTTCTCTTCTTCTTTCTCTTTCTCTTCTTCTTTTTGCAAGGATTCCTTTTCCTGGTTTCCTTTCTCAGTTTCTTCTGCAAACTGTTGTTCTGGAACAGTTGATACATGAGCAGAATACTGAGAAACAAAGGCTGAGATAGGCATATCGTCCTCATCATCTTCATCTTCCAAGATGATTGCCCGCCTCTTCTTGATAGGACCAAGCATGTGTTCTTTTCCTTTCCTTTTTGCAGCGAAGAGTCTCGGTCTGGTCTTAACAGGGGTTTGCTCCTTGAACCGCTCCAGCTTCTTGCTGAGTTCCTTCAGACGCATCTTTGTAATCATCCTCAATCCGATGATCATTTGATCAATAGTCTTCACAGAGAGAATGTGGAGAGGCTGAATGTTCAAATGTCTGAAAAGACTGGTAATAAGAGCAAAGATAAGGGAGTTTTCCTTGTCCTTCACCATTGACCCGTACATGTGAAACATGATCGTGTGTGGCGAGAAAAGTTAAGACCGATCTTGATTGCATACATCAATTTTGCTTCGAGATGGACACATCTGTTTTTGAAGTTGATTTAGGTCTCGAGCACGCTTGATCACTATCTTGTGAAGCAAAATGTTTGTAGCATTCATCCCGGAGTAGGAGAGACGACCTTCGCGATTCTCGTTTCTCGCAAGTTCCACTGCAGAACTCATAGACACGAAATTGATTGGAAAGCTCCTCTTTCCACACCAATTACATCCGCCAGTGTCCGTGTCAACCACATATTCTCTCGTCTCTTACACCGAAAGAAAAGCTATTGGCATCAAGAAAACCGAGATTGGAATAAAAGTATGCAAGCTTAATTCGGAATAGGCAACCTCGCTCTTAGTACGTAAATTGTGAAGTTGAAGTTTCTCAAACTTCTCCCTCGACCGATGCTCAATAGATCCAGAAATCAAAATCCACCGTTCGTGGGTTCATCACCCCACGCTTCAGCAATTTCCCATACACTTTCTTGTGTTCCTCCGATCTCGAACAATTCATCCTTCTTCCCTCGAAGAGTTGCAGCCACACCCATCCTAGGCTTAAAATGTATAAACATCTTCTCATCATCATCTTTCCCCTCAGCCGATTTACACCGCTAAATCGAGGGTCACTCGGAAAGTTTGCAAATGTCTTTGCCATAGCCTTCAACAGAACAACACCCGATCGTTCCATCACAAAGAGAAAATGTGTCTCATTTCTATAGCCTTTTTCTTTCAAAAATTCATCAATGAAAGTCATTGCAGCCCCGTTCCTTCAACGCAGAATAGAGCCTATAAACAAATGCAGGCTTAAGGGATCTTACAGGTTCAACATCTTCAATGATTTCTTCTGCATGATGAGGATGATGAACATGTGATCTAGTCGAGGAGGTGCGCTGTTGAGATTGTTGGTGCGTCTGTTCTCTTGGAAAGTCACTTTCTTCGTGAGATCAAAATGCGTAGGCCCCTCACCGAGCCCCGTGGTCCCCGCTTGCTATTCTTGAAGATTTCCTTTGGAAAGACATTGTCGCTTTCTTGGATGGAACTTTCACACTTGTGTCGCAAGAAAGTTAAAAACTTGAGAAGTAGAAATCGAGGAGAGAAATTCCAGAGAGTGAAAAGCTTTTGAACTAGGGTTTCGGGTAAAGTTTAAAACGAAGAAGGAGAAGAAGTATAAAAGGTAATCGAATCGTGGTAACTCGAATCGTCGCAAAAGAAATTCCTTTTTGAAAAATAACTACCTTAATAAATCGATAACCACCCTTTATAAAATAAACTGCCTTAATAAACACGATTATACATAAATAAACAGACAAACTTACCTTTTCGAGATAAAAGTTTAAGTAAATGAACTTACAAATGTGTCGATTGGTATTTCAAGTCTACAACTTTTTGAGTCTGATACGCTGTCAGACTTTTAGATTCTGAGTCTGAGCTTCAACAGTCTTTAAGAGATACAATATTGAGTCTTGAGCGAATAGACTCAAATAAGCTTTTCTCAAGTGGCTTTGTGAAGATGTCCCGCGCTGATTCTTCGAGTCAATAAATTGTATCAAGACTTCTTTGTTCCGAACATGATCTCTTATAAAATGATGTCGAATCTCAATATGTTTGGCTCTTGAATGTAGGATAGATTCTTAGTAAGATTGATTGCGCTGGTATTGTCACATTTGATCTCTCGTGCAAGAGTCTTCAATACCAAAGTCTCGTAGTTGTTGTTTTATCCATAGTATTTGAGAACAGCAACTTCCAAGTGCTACGTATTCGCTTCACCTGTTGAAAGAGCCACGTACTTTGTTTTCTTGAAAACCAAGATACCACCCCGTTACCAAGTAATTGACAAGTTCCCAAGTGCTTTTTCTTTCAACTCTACAACCCGCAAGATCTCATGCCCGAATAACCAAGAAGGGTAAAGTCTCCTACTTTGGGATACCCTAGACCAATCTTAGCAAGTAGTTGCAACATATTTAATGATACGTTTAGCAGACTTAAATGAGATTCCTTAGGATCCGATTGAAACCTAGCACATATGCAAACACTAAATAATATGTCGTCTAGATGCAAAAGAAGATAAAGAAGTGAACCAATGATACTCCCGTATAATTTTTGGTCGACTTTCTTCCCCTCGCTTCGACTTTGTCTATCTTCAAAGAACTTGACATTGGAATGTCGGTCTTTTTTGCAATTCTCCAAACCGAACTTTTTAACAAGTTCTTTTGCATATTTTTCTTGATGAATAAAGATTCCTTCTTTAAGTTGTTTCACTTGTAGACCAAGGAAGAAGGATAATTCACCCATCATGCTCATCTCAAATTCATCCCGCATAGACTTAGAAAATTTCTTGCACAAAGTCTCATTAGATGATCCGAATATAATGTCATCAACATAAATCTGAACGAGTAGAAAGCTTTTGCCTTCCTTTGTAATAAACAGAGTAGTGTTTACCTTTCCTTTAGAGAAACCACTTTGAATTAAAAATTACTTAGTTTTTCATACCAAGCTCGAGGAGCTTGTTTTAATCCATATAAAGCTTTCTTCGGTCCCAACACCGAGTCCGGTTTCTTTGAGTCTTCAAATCCAGGAGGTTGTTCCACATAGACTTCTTCTTGAATAAATCCATTCAGGAATGCGCTTTTGACATCCATTTGAAATAACCTGAAATTCTTATAACATGCAAAAGCAAGTAGTAATCTGATTGCTTCTAACCTTGCTACTGGAGCATAAGTCTCATCATAGTCTATCCATTCTTCTTGTGTGTATCCTTTAGCCACGAGTCTTGCTTTGTTTCTTGTCACTTTGCCTTTTTCATCAACTTTGTTCCTGAAAACCCATTTAGTTCTAATAACAGATTTACCTTTTGGTTTAGGAGTTAATTCCCAAACGTCGTTAATACCGAATTGTCTCGAGCTCTTCTTGCATTGCTTCAATCCAGCTTTCATCGCCTAAGGCTTCTTCAATGTTTTTGGGTTCTATTTCGAAATAAGTGCAACCGCACTAGACTCTTCTCGCCTTTTGGATCTTGTACGAATTCCCTTATTAATGTTCCCAATAATGAGTTCTTCGGGATGACTGGACTTGTGTTTCCAAGCATCGGGATGGTCCGATAGGTTGTTGATCATTTTCTTGAGTTGATTCTTCATCGACAACTTGTTGTACCGCATCCGGATTTTGGACTGCTTTATGGGAGATAGATCTAGCGTAGTCCGGAATGATTCTCGATTCTTCGATCTGTATTGGCTGAACTTGTGGAGAGTCTTGAAATTTGACGTTCATTGATTCTTCCACGCTCCGAGTCTTCTTGTTGAATACTCTATAGGCTTTGCTTGCGCTGAGTAACCAAGAAAGAATCCTTCATCTGATTTTTCTTCAAACTTACCAACTTGATCATTTGCATTCTTCGAATAAAGCATTTACAACTAAATACTTGAAAATAAGAAACAATTGGTTTCTTTTCTTTAAAAATTTCATAAGGAGTTTTCTCAAGAATTGGTCTTAAAAATACTGTTAATAATATAACAAGCGCTTGAAATGAAATCAGCCAAAACCTTGAAGAAATATTACTTTCAATTAAAAGAGTTCTTGCCATTTCTTGTAAAGACCTATTCTTCCTTTCTATAACCGCATTCTGTTCTGGTGTGTATGGAGAGGAGAATTTATGCTGAAGACCAGAATCATCACAGAATTTAGTAAAGTCTTGATTTTCAAACTCACCTCCATGGTCTGTACGAATGCTTGAGATAGTGTAACCTTTCTCATTCTCGCACCTTCTTAGCAAACTTTGAAAAGAGAGAGAAAGTTTCGACTTACTTGAAAGAAAGTAGACCCAAGTAAATCGTGAATAGTCATCCACTATTACTAGGTAGAACCTTTTTCCACCAATGCTTTGCGTTCTAGTAGGTCCAAATAAATCCATATGCGTAAGCTGCAAGACACGATTAGTAGAAACTTTACTTATTGGTTTGTAAAAGTTTCTAACCCGTTTACCCAAGACGCATGGTGTGCATAGATCGACTTTAAGTAATTGAGAATAGGCAATCCTCGAACAAGTTTCTTGGAGGAGATCTTGCTGATTTGCTTCATATTGATATGGCCAAGTTTTCTCGTGCCATAGATTAGCTTCATCTTGTACCGATATCAAGCACTTTGTGATCTTTCATGATTTACATCCGTAAGATAGATATTTCCATGTCTTCGTCCGCAAAGGATTGAGTAAAGTCTTTACCGATTCCCGAGCACTTTCTTTCCGGAAATTGATCTTGAATCCGATCACACAACCGACTTATGCTAAGCAAGTTGTAATTTAATCCTTCAACTAAGGAAACATTCTTGATTGACAATGACTTCCAATCTTGACTGCTCCACAACCAATGATTCTTCCTTTGTTGTTACCTCCAAAGGAAACTTTTCCTCCGTCTTTCTGGTCAAGTTTTATGAAGCACTTTGAGTCTCCTGTCATATGTCTTGAGCAGCCACTATCTAGATACCATTTAATCTTCTTTTTGATAGTGACCTGCAATTAAAAAGAATTCAAGCTTTCTTTGGTACCCACATCATCTTGGGTCCGTAAGAGTTAGAGCAATAAACAAGTCTTTTGCCCAATTCCTTTTAACAGTCTCCAAACCAAAGGACATTCTTTCTCAAAATGTTCTAAGCTTTGACACTTGGAACATTTTAAAGCATTTCGCCAACAGGTTTTACAAAGACTTTCTGAAAATGATTTTTATAAACAATTCTGGTTGGTCTTTGTTTGATTCTTTCCTTCACCTTTGGAAAATCAATTAGAGGAATAGTTTCAAGTCATACCAAGACCTAACTTATCAAAGCGGGGGTCTTTGTATCGAAAGAATCTTATCCAACTTTTCAGAACCATTTGAAAATCTTTTTGATATATTAGAAATATCATTTTTCAAAAGATTATTTTCTTTGGAAACAGTCTGAGTTTTCTTTCAAGACAAGAAAGTTGTTTTCTAACTTTTCAAACTTCTCTTCCAAAGTTTTTCCTGTTGCTTCAATGTAGAATTTTCCTTTTTCAATTCGGAGATCCTCTTAAGAGAAGTTTTTAGACTAAGACAAAGTTCATCAATGTATTTCAAAACTTTGATAGGAATTCTTAGATTACTAACCTCGAGTTCACTGTCTCGAGTCCAGTATCGAATCGTGGTCTGAGTCTCAATCGATTTTGCCATTAAACGTATATTGGCATAGTCATCATCACTTTCTTCACATTCGCATCACCCGTGTCTCGCTTTGAGTGCCTTCCCTGTATTTCTCGCCTTTCCTTTTCTCTTCTTTAACGAGGACAGCTTGGGTCCGATGTGTCCCTTTTTCTTGCATTCAAAGCAAGTCACTTCTTTGTTAGAGTCATCTTCCTCTCGTTGATTTGTTCTCAAACCTTTGTGAGCTCGTTTCTTCCAAATTGAATTTTCTTCCTTTTCGTTCAACTTTCCAATCTCTTTATCATAAGTGCCAGACTCTTCATCATTTAGGTCCTCTTCTTAATCGTAGCATCGAATAGTTATTAGACTTTAAGGCAATTGATTTCTTACCTTTTGAATCTTCCTCTTCGTTGGTTTGCTCTACTTCATAAGATTGAAGAGTCCCAACCAATTCGTCTACGAGAGTGGAGCAATCCTCTCGTGTCTCTCTTATTGAGGTTTTTATGTGATTCCGCTTTAGAGAGTCCTCGTAGAAGTTTGTTGACCTTCATATGTCCCGAGATTGGATGTCCCCGATATTCAAGACCATTCACAATTTCAGAAAGCGACTAAACATGTCGCTTATTGATTCTCCCGATCTCATCTTAAAGACTTCATATTGTCCCAAAGAATGTTGATCCTTGTCTCTTTCACTCGACTGTTCCTTCATAGGTAATGTGAAGCCTATCCCGACTTCTTTTGCTGTACCACAAGAAGATATTCTGTTATACTCAGTAGGGGATAAAGCACAATATAAGGAGTAAATGGCTTTAGCGTCAAGAGTCTGTCTCTTGGTGATTTCTTCTTGAGTCATTAGAGTGGGATCAGCAACTTCTTTTCCTCTCTCTGATTCTGATGCTGCAGCAAGAATAATTCCTTTGTCTACCACTTCCCATTCCAAGGGATCTTTCGATCTTAGGAATGCTTTCATCTTGTTCTTCCATATGCTGTAGTCTTTTCCATCAAAGTATGGAGGTCTGGTATTGCTTTGACCTTCAACCAACCCTGTAGGTAACATACTAGCCATAGATCTTTTACTCAAAAGTAAAGACACTTCTTATAAACGAGTACACAAGCTCTGATATCAATTGTTAGGACTAGAATTAGCACCTAGAGGGGGGTGAATAGGTGACTAAAGCGATTTTAACAATTAAATCCGAATAAGAGATTAATGAATTAAAAACAACAATCGCAGCAAATGAAAGTAATGAAAGATAAAAGGATTAGGGATAGAGAATCAAGACTCCATTTATAGTGGTTCGGCTTAGATCAAGCCTACGTCCACTCTCCCGCACGGACAACCCTTCTCGGCTGGATTTCACTAAGAATCAAAAAGAGTGTTTACAGCCTCACGCTCTTGAGTCCACAATGTAGAACTTCTACTACACTTCCTCAAGGTCTCACCACTCTATGGTATCTCTTTTGATTACATGTATTGCTCGAAGAATAAGATCACAAACATAATATGGAGATTCAAACTTTGGAATTCTTCTATCCAACACACTTCAACAACTCGAGCGTCTCTCTTTATACGCTTCTTCATGCCTTCATTACCGTTGGCACCTTCCAAAGAAGTTCTTCCAATCAACCCGTTGGACAGAATCAATTTGGAGAGATCTCGAGCTCTTTAAGGTAAGTGTAGATAGCCCATCAATCCCGCTCGCCCATACAATCGGGATCTTGGTTTCCATAAGTAGAACTTTCCAAATAAGTTACAAATCTTAGAGAATCTATATCAATTCGGATACGAATATAAGATCTTGTAGTGCTGAATCCAGTCGAAAGATATTGCTTAGCCATTGAGATAAAAACTATATAGAATCGAATAGAAGTTTTTATCTTGTCGGTCCTGGAATCTGTCCATGAGAGTAGACTTTGAAACTTGAGTCTTGTTAGCGTCGACTTTGATCTTCGACTTTGCCGTAGAGTCTCGCAAGTCTTTAGACTAGACCGAGAGAAATGTTTTGTCAACTTCAAAATCTCTGAGGAGAATTTATCCAACAATAATATATTGAGAAATAATTATCTACCAAGTGCCTCCAGGAGTGGCAGACACTTTTTAACAAAATTTTCTCAACATCATGTAAGCTAGCTTAATCTGTTGTTTCAAAATTGAAATGCAAAAACTCTCTGATTTTTTTTCATTCCTCTTTCAACGAAATTATAAGTGAGAAAGGAAAGGCCGGAGGGAGACAAATAAATTAATGAAAAAAATACCCAATCAATGCTAAACTTATTATACGAATAACAATTCAGTGTAGACATTCTTATTAATCTTTGTCGGAAAATGCTAATATGATGGTCTAGTTATCAACAATCGTTTTACATGACAACCATTACGTTAGTAATTCCTAGCTAAAATTTATAGGAATGACTACATTAGTATTTCATGTGAAAGTTGAGGACTAAATTGACAAAATTATAGAGTTTATAAACGAATTGCAATCTGCTTAATAGGTTTAGAACCGATTGGACAATTTCCCCACAAACAAATGTACAGTAACATATGACATGCACTTAGTAAAAAGAAAAAACAAGTTATTCAATTAAAGTCAAATTAGAAAGGTACAAAAAGAGAAACGGCAAAACTCAAAATGTTAAAACTAAAAGTTGGCTATACATTCATTGTATAATCTACAGGGGTAGTAAATGGCACATAGCATTGATAAACCTCCTCGATTCTCAATTAATGTTGCTATTTTTTGAATCAATATGCAATAAGTCTTATTAATGAAGTGCTTTCAAAATACTTGTTAAGTATACTTAATGAAAAATATTTAATTTTGAAAGTATTAAGTATGAATATTACGAGAGCAGTTTGGTCGTTGTGCTGTGTTGAAACATACATGTTTGGTGACATATTTATTAGAAGTGCTGTTATGTGACTATGAATGATAAGTGAGTTTAACAAAAACTATTGCAAAATTGTTGTGATTATCAAAAAAGGGCATATAACATTGTCGCAAAGTTGCCAACAATGCTTTTAACAATGCTTTGTCTGCATTATTAGGACTATTGCCATACAAATTTAGCGATAATACCGAACAACAAAACAACAACGCTGTTGGTATTATTATTGTATATGTTTTTTTTTTTTTTATCAGGAAAGATTGGAAGTGGTGATGGAGAAGTTTTCTAAGGGGTTAAAAAAATGTTTTTACTTAAGGGATAGAAAAATGTTTTTGTTTTTGTTTTTAACTTTTTTTTTACTGTGTTTGAAATTTGATATTTAGGAATATGTCAACTCATGGCGTCGGGGCATTTGTTGAGCATGCGTGATAAAAAGAAATTTTTTAAAGTAGTGATTAAGAGCATTACCAGAAAAATTAGTCTTTGAAATTTGATTGAATTTCTTAATAAATACTATTGAGCTAGGTGGCACCTTTCATAAAATGCTTTCCAACATTTTATGAGTCTGCTTGATCCAACACGTCATAAATTAAAATGCAAAGGACTCTTGATTCCTTTCATTGCCATTCCACTTCGCCGATTTTGGATCCCACAATGAAATATCTTTCACCAAGTATTATATTTTGGTTTTTATTAGAGAAGATTTAGGTTTTATGCTAATATTGGATAGAGAGGGTCAAATGCTACCAGAGATATATATTATATGGTTCTGAATCTTATGAAGTCGCATAATACAAGATCAAAATTATTGATAACCAATGTCAAAGTCTAATCAACAGTTTGATCCAAACTCATTTTGACATACTAATGAAAGCCCATTAAAATCGAAGTGATTTGCATAATATCGAAGCTGATTCGACAACATTGAATATTAACAGCAGTACCCCTAAAGCACTGCTTTTAATTGCATTCGAGTACATAATATTGGAATCTAATCGACGACGCTAGACAATGAAAATAACACTTAGTAGACATTGCTCCTAGATAGATATGAAGATGCGCTGGAATCTAATCGACGACGTTGGATGGTGGAAACAACACCTAATAAACACTGCTCCTAGATGGGTATGAGGACATAACGTTGGAATCTAATTGATGACGTTGGACGGTGGAAAACAACACCTAGTAAACACTGCTCCTAGATGGGTATGAGGACATAGTGTTGAAATCTAATTGACGATGCTGGACAGTGAAAATAACACTTAGTAAACATTGCTTCTAGATGGGTATGAGGACACAATGTCAGAATCTAATCGACGACGTTGGACGATAGGATGACACTTGAATATGATCAACAACACTACCCAAGATATACACACTCGCTGGAATTAAATTTACGACAAGAATATGAAACTATAGCTAAGCTAAACTATGCTAAGATAACTAAAGGATAAGATAAATGAATTTTATGTGTTGTTCCCGTTGGATTACTTGAGGTAATTATAAGCCAATTTGATAACCATTGGTGGTCAATTACTTCATTCTTAAAAGTTGCTCCATGTTCTTTACTAAACCGCCTTATCCATATCTCGTTATCTTCTGCCTTGTTCGATGATGTTCACATGACTTGTTTAGTAAGTATTAACCGCTCCTTTGATTTTGGTGCCTTTTCAAGTATCAACCGTTCATGTCTATATTTTGCTGTCAATTCCATCTAAATTCTATGCCTTCAATGGCATCTTTTGACTTGGACACATGGCAATCAACTGCTTTATCATCGAATCATGTATCTCCACTTGTAGATCCATCGAAATCTAGCCCAAGGGCTCTTGAAATCCTTGGCAATCCTTCGTTTCTGTGACTAACATGGGCTGGGCTGACGTAAATTATAGCCCGCATGTGACAGTTAGAATGATTTCAAATACTTTCATCTCTCATGATTAGCACGTGATATCAAGGGTATTTTTGGGTGTTAACACGTTCCAAGGAAAACATAAGTGAGAAGGCATGAGATAGTAAGGAAAGATTGATAATAAATAAAATTATGATAGAGAGAATGAGAAAGGTCGATGTTTTTTTTTTTTTTTTGGTCGGTAGAAAGGTCGATGTTAGAAAGACATATTATTACACAATTGTGAAAATTAAATACTGTGGGATGAACATATACGACATCCCTTTTGGATGAAAAAAACTTAAATTGAGTATATAGTATCTATGTGTCTACAGATTAATATTACAAAATATTTTCATACGTTTGCCGTTCAATGAGGTCAAGTTTCAAAAATTATAAAAAAGAAAAAGGAAAAAGGAAAAATTAAACCTGAAAATTACAAGCCAACAAAACATTAATTGCACATTCTACGTGCCAAACCTCGTTCTCGGCATGCAGTCAACGCAACCCACCTCAATTATTACCCTCTTGGATTTCTCAACTAAACCTTAGACAATTGGTGAAAACCAAAATAGCAGTATTAGACTTGATATTCCATACTAGTACAAAGACGGGGAAAATTATAATTGAGAAATCCAGGGGATTTACTAATGAGATGTCGCATTAACTTCATGTGAAGAACAACATGTACTGCCTATAGATTTTGCAATTAATCTTTATGTGACTTTTAGTGAGAAAAGTAAAAAAAAAAAAAGTCACAAACCTATTGCATTGCTCAAGTGATAAAAACTAATGTCTAAGTTGTATAATAATAGATAGAAATTCCATTTTTTTTTTAAAGTAGGCAAAATCATTACAACAAATTATGGCAGTATTTTGAGCACTAAACATATATGAGTGTTGAAATTTAAACTAATTTCCTCGCCGAACTGCTCCCATTCTCCTCTTTTCTTAGTAAGAGAAAAATAATGCTTTTTTTGTATAATCGATTTAGCGCACGGGATTTATTTGTAAATCATGACGTACGGGGAAAAGTGCTAAAAAGTCCTAAACCTTTTGCATTTGTGCCAATTTAGTCTTAAACCTTTTTTTGGTGCCAATTAAGTCCTAAATATTTTTACGTTGTGCCAATTTAGTCATTTCCGGCCAATTTTGGCCGGATTTTGCTAACTGGACGCCGGCCGACGACGTGGATAACTTTTAATATTTTTGAACAATTTTCTTTTTCTTTTATTATTATTATTTTTATTTATTTTTTCTTCTCCTCTTCTTCCTTGACCGGTCGCCGGATGTCGGGCCGACCGGCCGAGGCGATAGCCGGCAAGGTTGAGGTCGACCTCACTAGCCACCTCGCCAGATTTGGCAAGGGCAAACCTCGCCCGCCCGGTGCGAGGCCGCCCTCGAGGCTCGGGCAGCGAGGCTCGCCCTCGTCGGATCCGGCGAGGGTCGAGCCAAGCCCATGGCTGGCGAGGGCGAGCCCCACTAGCTCGGCGTGAGGACAAGGTGAGGGCGAGCCTTGCCACCCAGGGCCTCGAGGGTGGCCTCGCGCGGGCGGGTGAGGCTCGCCCTCGTCGGATCTGGCAAGGTCGAGCCTCGCCACCCCGTGCGAGGCCGCCCTCACGCCCACCGGCGAGGTGGCCGGTGAGGTCGACCTCGACCTCGCCGGTCGTTGCCTCCGGCTGGTCACCAAGGTTCGGCGACCGATTGGAGGAAGAAGAGGATAAGAAAAAAATAAAAAGAAAAAAGAAAAAGGAAAAAAATATTAAAATATCATTAAAAGTTGTTCATGTTAGCGCCGATGAGGCCACGTCAGCCGGCTAGTGTTTAGTTAGCAAAATCCGGTCAAAATTAATCGGAAATGACTAAATTGGTACAACGTAAAAAGGTTTAGGAATTAATTGGCACCAAAAAAAGGTTTAGCACTTTTTTAGCACTTTTCCCGATGTAGTGAGTTACTATGATTAATATTAATTATAAGTAGATTGAACTTTGGTCCCTTTTTTTTTTCCTGTGAATATAGCAACATTTATATCATCTCTAAAGTACACATCGGTATAACTTATTATGCTTATCCCCACCATTTTATTCTACCCTGTCAATCACACCCTTTTGTTCCCATGTCTACACCACCTCCTCATCATCATCGTTGCCGCCTTCATTATCTCCATCACCTCTGTCATTGTCATCACCGACGTTGCCAATGTCGTCATCGGCATTGTCATTATCGCCACCTGCGCCGACGTTTTCCTTAGCAACACCGTCTGCATCGTCGTTGTCACTGGGAGAATTACCAAAAAAGTCATAAACCTATTGCAATTGTGCCAATTCAGTCATAAACTCTCTTTTTTTTTTTTTGGCCAGTTTAGTCATAAACTTTTTACAATTGTGCCAATTCAATCCATCTGAACAAAATTGGCCGGTCGGCGCTGACGTGGTCGCTGGCCAGGGACAGCTAGCCGGTGAACGCTGATGTGGCAATTTTTTAATATTTTTTAAATGTTTTTTTTTCGATTTTTATTTTTTATTTTTTTTCCCTTCTTCTCCTTCCTCTGGCCGGCCAGAGGCGAGGGCTGGCGAGTCAGCCTCGCCGGCCATTGGCGAGGCTCACACCCGCCGGCCACTGGCGAAGGCGAGCCTCGCCCAGTGACAACGAGGCCGCCATCGCCGGATCTGGCAAGATTCGGCCTCACCCCGCCCATGGCGTGAGCCTCACCGCATCTAGCGAACGGCCGCCTCGCCGACCACCGGCGAGGTCGACCCTAACCTCGCCAAAGGGCCGGTGAGACCAAGTCTAGCCGATGTTCATGATGAGGTCCCCGATGTTCCTCTTCTCCGTGAGCTTCGTGAAGAGGCTGGACCAGTAGGACTCCACGGAGACGTTGGCCGCCTTCACCAGCGAGGCGATCTTCTCCCCCGGCGAGGATCTGGCAACGACTGCCTCGCGGGCCACTAGTGAGGTTGGGGTTGACCTCGCTAGTGGCTGGCAAGGTGGCCGTCGCCAGATCTGGTGAGGCTCGCCTTCGCCGGGCCGCTGGGGTGAGCCTCGCTAGTGGCCGACAAGGCTAACTCGCCAGCCCTCACCTCTGGTCAGTGCCAACTGCCCAGAGGAAGGAGAAGAAGAGAAAAAAAAATTCAAAAATTCGAAAAAAAAAATATTTAAAAAGTGCCACATCAGCGTTCGCCGGCCAGCTGTCTCTGGCCGGTGTCCACGTTAGCGCTGGCCGGCCAATTTTGGCCGAATGAACTGAATTGGCACAATTATAAAAGGTTTAGGACTAAATTGGCAAAAAAAAAAAAGTTTAGGACTGAATTGACACAATTGCAATTGGTTTAGGACTTTTTTGGTAATTCTCCCGTTGTCACCAGCAACACCGTTGTCGTCATGAACGTCTAGTATTTCTTCCAAGCCAGTCATTGCATTAAAGAAGAAGCGAAGGCCATCCTCACTCAGCTTCCACATTCTGCAATCAAAATTTGCGTTTCCCGGAGGAGGAGCTCTGCCTTGCCTTAGCAGATGAACTCGTCCCAGCGCCACGACCCACACCATCTCCAATGCCTCGACGAGGCTCACGTACACGTTGATAGAAGGAAAAGCGAAAATGGAGTTTGTCGTGGACACTCGGTGGCTTTCCATTTCCCTCGTCGCTCGCCTCGCTTCTTGGGTTTCAATATGTTGGGGAGCTAGCGCTCCGCAAATGATGGCTTGGCCTACTAAATGGGTTGCGCCCGACACGCGGAATGCCTTTGTGTCACCGGGCTACCTTCTGCCGCTGCCATAGCGGATTTTCCAGTGAGGTGACCGAACCAGGCAAGGATTGCATGGGCAACGCTGTGAAACCTTGCCCTTGATCTCATCCAGAAAGGTTGCTCAGAGTCTTTGCAATACAATAGTCCTGTCATAAACAGAAAAGTCAAGGTATTGCATTTTCCACCGTTATGTTTCGAACTTTTCCCTTTTACTTCACTGTAAGTGTAAAACTAAGAAAAACGCTATGGGTGATAAGTAAGATCGTGAGACGAAACTCACAATGACAGTGGATATAGGTGAAATTGGACATTTTTGAATGCACGCATGATAAAAGATCCATGTTTGACTAATAAAATAGTGTTTTGTTTTACCATATAAAAGGTCTTCGTTTTATTGGACAGCTGATTTTTGTGGTTGTCACAAATTAATGCACAATGTTATGACTTTGTACCTCTACCAAAAAGCAGACGGAAAATCGGTAATCGCTCAAGAACTACCCATGATTATCATGAAGGCTTCAATATAGGTTACAATTGATATAAAAATCTCTTTTTGTTAGTAAAGATAAAAAGCAGCTTAATTGACTCATTTTTTTTATTAACGCGTAATCATACCTTTTTCCTTTCGATAACTATGATCTTCAAAATGTCCGTTTTGTGTAAAGATATTATCCAGATGTGCTAACCTATCTTCTGAACATTCCTCTGGAAAGAGAAGGCCATATATTAGTCCCGGCATGCCGAAAACATAGCTGCGCCGCCCGACTCGAATCAATGATGGGTCCTTTGTGAGCGGCCACTGTAGTGTGCCGACCGTGCATGTCGCGATCAAAATGGGAGTTAGGGCATGGACGATGAGCTGCACCACAAAGTCACCCTGCTTAATGGGCTTGATGGGCCTCTTCCAGTCGTAGTCGATCAACAGAAGCGTTGCATTTTCTGCCTTGAACAGCTCTTTTTTAGTCCCTATATGGTAGTTACCCGGATTGGTAGCCATTAATAGGGTTGGGTTGAAGAAAAAACTTAAATCTGTAAGATTATTACCTGCAGAACAAAAGGAACAAATCTTACTGATCACAAAGGGGAAAAAGATCACATGAAATCAAAAAATCATCGAAGTGAATTTCTTGCTAATGCAAAATTTAAAACAAATCAAGTACAAAAAGTAAAAGAGTGATGATGATTCACAAACGGGGAAAAAAAAAACAGTAGGGGGCAGGGGGGAGAGAGAGAGAGAGAGAGAGAGAGAGAGAGAGAGAGAGATTCGAATTGTTATAATAGTGAGATTTTGTAATTTATTTTCATTATTTGGTTTTCTCAATTGGAACATAAAATATGGTCCAATCCATTCTCGAAGCGGTTGAATCCTATTTGCCTTGACATAAGGAAGTGCGTCAAAGTTAAAAGTATAATCAACATCTTACTCTAACAATTATGCTTTCATATCTTCATCGATTTATAATATATTTTCAAATTTTAAGAAAAACTCATTTTTTTTAAATACATATACTTTAGAGCTAGAATGATTAAAAAAACATGGCAATAAAATCATTAATTTCGACAACTTAATTTGTTTCTTTTTTTCAATAAGTTGGTATTTTTCTTTTTTTATTTAGCAAGCGTTGATGATGTGAATTATTATGACGTCTTATATTACTCATTGTGCGGACATGAATATTCTCTTTTTAACGTATTTTTATCAGACAATATCACGACCACAATCATCTTTTTTTGCCACAATGATGACAACAATTGCCAATTATTGATTTTGACGTCAGACGATCATTTATGTTATTATACATCTAAAAATAGAATCTTGTCATATTTTCTCTAGTTTTCGATTTGTAATTCTCCCTCACGAGCGGAGACACTTTTCGAAAAAAAAAACTCTTTCAATAATTTGTAAGCTCGCTTACTCCGTGATTTCGAAGATCAAACTACAAGAAATCTTGACTTTTCCCCTTTTCTCTTTCAATGAAATTATAAGTGAGAAAACTAATCTATACTCGTGAAAGAAAGATACTGAGGAGTGGAGCTATATGAAATCTGTCCGGGGTAAAAAAAATTATTTAATAGAAGTCGAAATTTTCAGAGATACAAGAAAAGGGAAAATTAAAGAAAAAAAGTTAAAATTAAAAGTTGACCATACATTAATTGCATGATCTACGGGATCATGTCGTATTAATAAACCTCCCAGATTCTCAATGAATGTTGCACTTCATTGTATTAATATGTAATGAATCTTTTTAATGGGTGTCTTCGAGATACTTGTTAAACATACTTGAGGAGAAAATATTTAATTTTTATCTCAAAATTCAAAATAATGATTACAAGCATCATGGAAAAGTTAGCTCTAGTGGCCACTAGGACAACTCCCAGTGATTTAAGTTTTTCATTTGAGTCTCTTCACAAATACCATAGAGCTGAGTGACACTTATAAAATGCTTACTTTGCTTGATCCAACATGTCTAAAATTGAAATACAAGAACTCTTGATATATTCCATTACTAATCCAAGGAAAATATTTGTGAAAGTTAGAGGTGATCAATCCCAAAATAAGTAGGTTTTAGATTTGGATCTCATCTTGTTAAGGGCGAGCATAGTTCTAGGGTAGAGCTAGAATGATAGGAACCGATCCGATTCTAGATTCTAGAATATACAGGGTATGTTTCAAGTTCCAAAAATCAGGAAACTTATTCTAACAAATGGATTTTAGGTTCTAGGTGAAATTGAAAATCTAAAACCTGGAAACTAAAATAAGTTTTTGCATTTTTCTTATTCTATGTCTTCACATGATCTTGTAGCATTTCGTGGTGTTCAATAATGAGTGTATAATCTGAAACCAATAGTTTGAGTTTTCATTTTCGATGATATCCATAACTATGACTTTATTTTGTTAATATTTCATAATTTTTGTGTGTCTAAATATGAGTCGTGATAAGTGGATTGTAACAAATAATGGTCATTGGGTGATGATTCAATTAAAAGTACAGGTGAAACTGCGTAGACCCTGAAATCGACCTTAGCATATTGGCCTCATTCTGTGGTGTGTCATTATTTGGCTTATTTGGCAACTTACACTCTGCTGCCTAGTGACCCCATTTTCCATAGTTATGGCACTTGCCCTTCTTCTTCTTTTTAAAGATAGTCTTTTTGGCCTCTAACTGTAAAGATGATTCACCTTTTGGTGACTTGAACTTTTTCTGAGGTTTATTGGAGTGTGAAACTAAGTTGGCAATTGACTTTTATTGTCCTACTTGTTCCAAACTCTTTCTAGTAATATTTTGATCCTCAATGTGAATATACATCTTTAATTCATCCAGTCCCATCTGTACCTTCAGTCTATGCATTTCAGTCTTGAAAGAAGACCATTCAGTTGGTAGATTGCTCAACACAAGACCGACAAAGAGATTATCGGACATATCAGAGTTATCATCTTTCAACTTGTTCCTCATGTTCTCAAATTCAACTAACCGAGAGGTAATACTTGAATTCATAGTGAATTTAAAGTCAAAAAATTTCTCTGCTAGGAGAGTTTTAGAGAGACCCTCTTGTTTTTGAAACTGAGCGTTCAAGTGATCCCATATCTCTTTCGCCGTCTTATACTCACTATAAGTCATAGCCAAATTAGGATTTAGAGAGTTCAATAAGTAATCTCTACAAAAATCCTCATCTTTGTTCTATTGATATTCATCCACATCTTTAGTGGTAGATGCAAAATCACTTAATATAGTATAGAATATGTCACGTTCTTTCATGCCAAATTGAACATGTAATTTCCAGCCATGAAATTTAGTAACATCAAATGATTGCAACTTTATAATATCATAGGAACTACGCTTTGCCATTTTAATTAGAGCAAAGTGTTAAAAAGAGTACACCTTGAAATCCTTGGAGCCACAAAGTCAAATAACACCCCTAACTTGATCAAACCGCTCTGTAGAGATGGAATTTGCCAAAACAAACCCCAAAAACAGATCTTGAGCGCCCAAAAACCTTAAGATTGACTGCCCTTGCCACCGAAACTCGCTAGAAATTTCTGCCGTTGAAATTTGCTAGAAATTTCGTTGCCGAAATTAGCTAGAAATTCAGATGGAAACTTCCGGGTGCCGTAACTTCTCCGTTCGACCTCCGATTGATGCTAGTGACCACTCAAAACGTTCGTATCGACAAGTAGAACAAAGCCTAAGTGGTTTTACCCTAGAAAATTGGCTATAATTTTTGGATTTTTGAATCAAAGATTTTGGTCACCTGAATCTTCAAACTCAGATCCCAGCAAATACCACCGTCGAAATTGAAAGTAAATTACATCCGTGAGTTCTTCTTGATGAAATCTTCAAGAAGACACCTTACTCGCTCAAATCCGACACACAAACATAATACTTCAAGATTGTTGGAGGTTATGGGTTTGAGAGAGAAGAAGCAGTTGCTTGAAGTATTACACCAAGAGACGTCAAGTTTAGAACGCTCAGCAGTGTTACCTCCAGCGTAGAGGAACCCTAGAGTTTATATATGCAAGTTATTGGGCTCCGACCCATATGGACCCAAATAACCATACTTTTACCTATTGGGCTTGTATGTGAACATATTATTTTGGACTATGTTAACAATATATCCAACATATTTTTCCCAATATTGTCTGTTTCTTCAAGGGGCAGAGGAAAGAGTACAAAAAGCAAGTTCTTGATAGTTGTGATATTTAGATGACTATTTGGGTACAAATTCTCGTTACTCACTCCTTAATTAGTGAAGAGAGTGAGACCTTGCAAATGCATGACTTAATACAATTAATGGGTATAGATATTGTAAAAGAAGAATGTTGTGATGATGCCGAGAAAAGTATTAGATTATGGCTTTATGATGATGTTCTATCAGGAGATGCAATAAGACTTGTTAGTGTCTAAGAATTCGTATTCTATTATTATCTTTGACTTTGTTTACTATGGTTACAAAGAAACCTAATATTTTCGAATAAATATACTAGGAACAGGTGTGATAAAAATCAGACTTTTGGAGCTACTAGAGCGAGAAGAGATGTCTATATTGGTCCTAATGCTTTCACAAACATTAAAAAGTTGAGTTTGCTCATCCTACATTGTTGACACCTAAATTTTGGCGGCTCATTTAGTCATTAGGGGTTAATTTTATTTTATAATTTAATTGCATAGCATATAGATTTAGGTTGCATTTATTTTGTTATTTGCATTATTTGCATTTTATTGGACCGGTGGCGGATGGGTTCAAATTAGATGGGCTAGGCCCACGAAGCGAGCAAGTTGGCCCAAACCCATGTTTTTTAATGGTTGAAAGATTATCTGGTGAAAAATTAGAAATTCGAATTTTTTTGTTCGAGATATGATGAATTGTTTTCGGATAGAGCAAGTGATATTGCGTTCAACAAAACGAATATTGCGGATATCGATTCGAAAAAATTGAAAACCTAATCGGTGGCCTATAAATAGGTTTGTTCGTTTAGGGTTTCAGGGGGCCACACATTGAATATACGGCCACAATTCTGAGAGAGCTCTATGCCAGGTTTTTTGTGAGACCCTCCACGATGCTGCTATCACAGTCACGCCCTCATCGTCCATGACGCCGTTCCTTTTGTTGTTTGGTTCGACGAGAAAAGCTTGCGGCAGTTCATTCCATCACATACCCCGGATAGCCACATTGGCGTGACCTGCGAAGAGCTTGCACTTATCGATTCGAGTTAACGGTTTTCTTCCACTTTGGTGATCTAGCAGACTTCACAATGATCAAGGAGTCCAAGGGTTCAACAATTGCACTATTAGACCCACGTGATCTTTCGGTCAACCTTATGAAGCAAATCCAACGTTGTTACTGATCCCAAATCGTGGCGAGCATCACTTTAGGCGAGCGAAGCCAGTCAAAACCTCTCCATCGTTTGGACCTTGAGGAGGGTACACGTAGCAAGGGAATCTCCACGGAGTCATCATCCTCCATCATAGATCTTGGTGCATAGATATAAAAAGAAAACAAATAAAGGTTGACACCTGCTCCTAATCGTCTTCGCAATTTCCTAGTGTTGCAGGCATTCCGAGAAGTCTCTGCCGTAAGGTTGGGAGTTAGCCGTGCACCTCCTCACCGCCTCGTGAGCCATCGCTTATCTCAAATCATCGAGGCATCACCATGAGTCCACCATCTCGGCTGCTGTCCAAGCCGAACCACTGCAAGTCCCGGCACCGCGAGCTTTAAGCTACTCCTTGCCACGCGGACGCGAAGAGACGCACCGTTGCTTGATCCATTGAATCATATTAAAAGCGACACAGATTCTGCTCTGACTCCCACCACAGCACGAGTCAACGTCGACAAAGCCCTTGTCCCGATCTCCCTAGCTGCTGCCCGGCGACACGTCCTGGTCCGCTCGCTATCGTTTGTGCCGCTGCCGAGAACCCTTAATATTCGACCAGTTTTTGAATCAGCCCCTGGTCAAGTTTGACTTTGCTTTCACAGATCTTCTCGATGTGCCCAACGTAGACACCCCCAATATAAAGACAACAGTCAACTCTGAGAGGCAATTGACCGTGTTATATTGTATTTTTATTGAAAATTCGTTGGGTCCAATTTGGACTACTTGCAGATTTCTTTGGCCTTGTTGAGAAGTACAAAGTTCCTGGAGCCGGAATCCATTGATGGTCTCCCTGAAGGTTACGGGTTCCTGTTGAAGTTGCCATTGTCCCGTGGTTTGCGATCATATTCAGCCACCATCCAATGCGTTCTAATTTGGAATATTGTGAATAAGGTAAGGATCTTGATTAATTCGTTTTGTTGCCCAATCCGAAGTATTCCTTGATGTATCCGATTGAAATCCCTGGCTGATATTCATAATTCGAGAAGCCTTTTAAATTAGGGAAGGGATTGACAGTCCGATTTTCGCGCCCGAAATCCGACTCGCAATCCTTTGCAAAAATCGACAATCCGATCTCATGCTCGAGATTCGATTCGCGATTTATTGGACAACCCGATCTCATGCGCGAGATATGGTTCGCCAATTTTCGGATATCAATCTTATCTTGTTTGATTTGATGTCATGGTGTTTGAGTCGGTTTTATTTTCGTAAAAGGTAAAAATAAAAAAATTCGAATTAGGATTAGGTTTTGTTCTTTTTATTATCTTGCTTGATTAGAATAGGGATTTTATTTTGAGTCATGAAAAAGAAAAGAAAAAGTGCATTCATTTAGGGTGTTAGTTTTTTTTATTATTATATTATTATCTGAATTGCATGTTTAATTTTAATTTCGAATTTCATAAAAAATTAGGAATTAAGGCATTACTTGCACGTCATGGCATTTTAGAATAAATTACGCGTTTTATTTTAAGTCTAGATTGATTTTTGCATCTTAGGTTAGAGCTTGCTAGGGTAAGATAATATCTTAGTTTAAATTAGGATTTACTCTGACATGATCCTTAATATAAGCTAGATAGAATCTTAATCTAGATAGTTATGTTTTGCATTTTCCTTAATTTCGAATTTCATAAAATTTGTCTTAGGATAAATTAGTTTCAATTTCTAGAATGTATTGCATTTTTAGAATAGAAAATTCATGTGCATGTCATATAGAATTAGACCCACTAAATGCACGTCATTTAGGGTTTATTATTAGGTTCATTTAAGTAGAAATTGCCCGTCATTAGAATTAGGTCATTTGGTTAATTTGGATTGCATATTTAATTATTGCACGTTCATTAAAAATTCACAAAAACTTTTAATCATTCATATAGTTTAGGACATTTTGTCATGCCCTATCATTTCATATTAGATTAGAAACATTGCATTGCATATGGACTATATTCTCATTAAAAAGTGAAGGCAAAAAAATTGAGTGATTGCTTGTTAATTAGAAATCATATCTAAGATTGTTGATGTGAATTCTGATCTAACAAACGCAGATGCTTTCGTTGCTTTGAGGTAAGTCCTTTGCATTATTTTATTTGCTTTCTTGAGTGTTAAATTGGTGGTATGCGCACATGTATGATCACCTCACACGTTAGGAAAGTGAAATACAAATCAATTTAAGCTGCCTGCAAAACATTTTTTTGAAATAAAGGAGAAAGGTACCGAAAGGGCACTAGGATAGTCTAGTGTAACCAAGTCCCCGTACCCAAAGTCTCTCGGTTCGTAGGAGTAAAGTGATTCTCCCATTATTTTACTTAGGTGTCTAATCGACCTACCGCAAACCGATTAGTGGCGACTCCCTTTTTTTACATGCTAGATATTTAAATCGCGAGTTGGTATGGGCTTGGGAGAGCCCGAGCTAAGTCTAGGCTTAGCAATCCATTAGCCTAATTTTAGGTGGCACACCCGAAAAATTGGGTCGCGACAGCTTGGCGACTCCGCTGGGGACTTGAGTTGAAACTCTTAGTGGACTTAGGCCAATTTTCTTTTTTTAAAAAATGTTTTTGTTTGGCAGCGAGGATTCCAGGTATGTCCCTAACACTTAGGTGTTAAATGTTTTTGCAGATTGAGAGGTATAAGGGGAAGTGTTTGCTAACCTCTGTTTTGTAGGGAGGTGAAGGAATGTATGGTTTATTTTCATGTTGAAGTGTTGCTTGATATAAACTGTTGTGCATGTTTGCATTTACACTACACTTTTGCACACACAACCTGCCGCCGGACCTGGGCCGCATAGGATCATTTAGGATGGTATTGAGATGGATACCACTCCGACCGCATGCTCGCGGTACGAGTCGCCCATCTCAATCCCGGTTTCTTTCATGGTGTCAAGAGTACCCACCTCGGTCCGCATGCCCGCGACCCGGGTCGGCTCTTTGACCAAGCCGGAGTCATAAGGACCCGACATAGTCCACAAGCCCGTGGCTAGTCCGATCATCCTTGTGGCTTCACATTGCTAAGCCTGTCTAGAGTAGAAATCGAGCCTCACATCTCATGCGCATGTCTCTGTGATTGCCATTGATTTTTCTTGGTGAAGTAAGTCTTCTATCCCTATACTATGTAATTTACTTACCTTGTCAGATTTTTTGTCCGTCCATGACAATCTAGGTGAGGCATTGGATCTAATTCTTTTGTAAATTAGAAATTAAATGAGGAAATTGTCATGCAATGAATCATTTGGAAAATAAAAATTGGAAATTCATTTTCCATTCATGTTAGGAGGTTTCAAATTTCGACTTTTCCTAGTCCATTTTTAAGGAATTCTCTTCGTGAGTGGATGTTTCATGACTAAAAAAATAGATGATTGTCATGGAGTGGCTCTCTATTTACACCTCGTACTTATATATTTGTATTCATTCAATTTAGGTGATAACGGATCCTTCACGTTCACCCATCATTACACGATTGAGAGCTAGAATGGCCGACCAAACTGAAATGCGTGATCGTATGTCCGCTGTGGAGACTCAACTCCAACAAGTGCTTGCTTCTATACAGCTTATGACGGATCAATTCCAATTCCTCCGAGCGAATCCGACTCCTCCACCTGCTCTCCCCGAGATAATAATTTCGAAGCCGACAAACAAGGGCCAAATGATTGATGATGACATGCCCGGCTGGATGATGACCCACCATTGATCACCGCTGAAAAGGCTAAGATTGACAACGTCCCTAAGACGGAGCAAGATGAACACTTTGTGAAACTCGAGGAGAAAGTGAAGCAATTGCAAGTGTCGCAGAGTTCACTCCCGTTCGACTTGTCCATATATGAAAAGGTCAAGGTGCCGAAGAAATTTAAGATGCCAGAGTTCGAGAAGTACGATGGTACTTCCTGCTCGAAAGTTCATTTGCAGATGTACCACGTACGTATGGCCCAATATGTCAAGAATGAGCCTCTCATGATTCAATCGTTCCATGCAAGTCTGACTAGGCCCGCACTGAACTGGTACATAATGAAGAATGTAAACCTTCTTGACACTTGGAATGAAGTGACCGATGCATTCCTAAAGTAATATAAGTTCAACATGGACATTACACCTTCCCGAGAGGATCTTGAGCGGATATAGAAGAAGAAAAGCGAGTCATTTAAAAAGTATGATGTGAGGTGGCAAAACCTGGCCACTCAAATCACTCCGGAGCCTGCCAACAAGGAGCTGATGAAATTGTTCGTGAGGACCCTCCCTTCTGAGTTTCGTAACCGAATAGCCAGTACGTACGTTGAAAGTTTCAATCAGCTTATTCCCCGTAGGAGAACAAATCGAGGTAGGGATAAGGGAAGGATGGTTTAACCAATCATCTAGCAAGAGATTCACCATGCCAAGAAGGAGAAGGAAGCGGATGTAGATGTGAATGTGGCTTATGGCCAAGAAAATGTCAAACATGCTCCGGTTATCCAAATGAATCCGAGACAGCCACAAACCGCTGGCCGTCAACCATTTGTCCGAGCAAATAATAGAAGAGAATTATCTCCTCTCCCTGGGTCTCCATCCCAAGTGCTGATTATCCTCCGAAAGAATGGTTTGCTTACTAGCGAACCAAAGCGTCCTAATGTTGAAAGAAATCGCAGTTACGACCCGTCCAAAAGTGTGATTACCATAGCGGTGAACTAGGGGCATTCAACCGATGAATGTTTCACCCTCAAGCATAAGGTCCAAAATTTATTGGATACCAAGGCATTTGCCTTCGGCACCGCTCAACCAAATGTCAAGAAGAATCCTCTACCCGAGCATGAGGATATGGTGAATGCCATTGATGAAGGATCTCTCGGAAGAAATGGGTCTTCGCCCGCAAGAGTAACTTATTACTGTTGCACATTCCCATGCACGGGAATTTTTATTGCTTTCTAGGAATTGTTTTCAATTTCTTCTTTTTCCCTTTCATTTTAGGGCTTGAATCGCATTTTCCATTCAATAAATTGTAATTGATTGATGAATTTCAATAAAATTACAAGTTTTATTTTGAGGGCATGATGAGGTACACCAAATTAGCCCGATGACGATATCCAACAATGAAAATACAATATCATCCACGGAGAAATCCCGAGGGCTGGACTTTCTTCATGCTTCCTCCAAAAAAATTTTCAAGAACCAAAAAATTTCATTGTTTAAAAAAAAAAAATTTTTCAAGCCATTTCCAAAAGCATGCATTAGGTTACTCTTGTTTGTTTTTCTAACTCATTTACTTCATGTCTCAGAGCATAATAGAGAGACATTTGAAAATAACGCGTCAATTTCCAATGATAGTTCGCCCGTTGATTTGGGAACATACATCCGAAGGAAAATAGACATGAGGGCAAAGGATCATTTCCTAACCGATTGTAATGACATCTCCCAAGAGTGAAGAAAATCATCTTGATTCCAAAGTGTGATATGTGGCACATCTCATAACAATTTGTGTGAGATGTCATTCTCGAAGGCCAAATGAAATTTCTCATTTCCATGAGAAAATAATGGAACAAATCAAAAGTGGATCATCTGTCTTGGATGAAATGGATACATTGTGTTCATGAATATAATTAATTCTGGAATTGACACTCTGTTCTTTTCCTTGCAGATGACGAATTGGGGCACTACAAATTCTAGTAATGACATGACTGAGACAAAATCTCGATCAAAGCCAAAATGGATGTGCATTTACTTTGATGTTGCATAGTATCCTATTCATGCACGTTCTCTTGTGCAGGGGGTAAAAGTGGATCTCCACTTTTGGTGGATAGAGATGATCCAAGGACATCCATTGCTGAGGCAATTCTTTTATGGAGCAATTCCCCTGAATGAGTATTTAAAACCATGTTTTGAGTGCGATAAATTGTTTGCTTTGAAGTCACAAACTCTTTTCATGCTTAAAAGTTGCTGGACTCTTTTGAAAAGAGAATTTTCATATTGATTTAGCTCATCAATTTCATGTGGAAATTTGTCAAGATAGACAACTCAATGGAGTGACATTAATGTTTAAGAATGCTAAATGAGATGTGTCGGGATGATGAAAGGCAAGCCCTATTCTATACACAGTCCCTTACTTATACACTTGTGAGATGAGTGTAGGAAAGTTCCATATCCATAAGTGAAGAGTTTTCTCGCAAAAGGTACGATGACTGAAATGATGAGAGGCAGCTTATTTCTCTATCCCAAACACTACAGGTGATCCATTGCTTAATCCCTTTGAGCCCCATACACTTATGGAGATTTTTCTTTCAAATTATCCCTGTCAAGAACCACCCCACACTGGGGCAAATTGGAGGGTAAGACAACATCATAAAGTGAAGAAAATGGATTGAAATTTTTTTTGCTCTCACTTGCATCAATCTTCTAGTCATGCTATTACATTGAATTCATGTGGTAATTTAAGTGCCTTAGGATGACGAAGAGCATTTCTTTCATTATCCTATACACTTATATCATTTGCATAGCCCACTTGAGCCTACAATTTCATTTCTTTAAACCCAGTTGATGATCATCCCCCACACTGGGGCAAGGCAAAACCAATTGATGATCAACCTCTACACTGGGGCAAGGCAAAAGGCAGATGAAAACTCTTGAAAAGTTATAGTGTCATTTAAAGTGTAATTGCTTGACGCATGCATTATGCGCAAGAATTGAATTCAAAATAGAACTAAGGGGCATGAAAAAGCAGTGTGCCTGGTAAAAGCAAGGCCGATGCCCATGAAAAAAGAAGTGAAGAAAAAATGCATGAGAACTAGGGGCATAAAAAGCAGTGTGCCTGGTAAAAGCAAGGCCAATGCCCATAGATAAAAAAAAAAGAAGTCAAGATAGGTGATTGTCAATTACAAGAGTTGAATCCCAATGGAGCAATACTCAAAGAACTCAAATGTCGAGTTTCTACAAATCAATGAGGCACTTCATGAAGACAATCCCCGATGGTGAAAAAGAAAACTGGTGGCAATGCCAAGATGATCATCAACTCTCACCCTTTACACACCTTTTGAGCCTAATGATCCTTTCATTTCTCAACCCATGAACCCTACCTACGTTACGTCCCTTACAAAGTCTCTTCAGATTAGGGTACTTGAATTAATGTAGGAGTTCATATGTTTATAAGCATCGCTCGAAGAAGTGCGAGCAAGACTATTTCTTTCTCATTTTGCAGGGTTCTTGACTTGTAAACCCGGAGATGATTGTGAAGCTGTTTTTTCAAAAGCCTTGACTCAAAGAGTCCCATTTGTTAAGCCATTGACCGAGCCCACATTATGGTCCCTGTTAAAGACCTCTCAGATTGGTAAGATCGTACCGCTTGCGAGAATACTCGGACCCATGTCGATATGATGAAATTGAGTGATTCTCATAAAATAGACATTCTAAATAAGAGTGAGTGAAAGTCCTTTCTAACCGAAAGTCTCTCATTTAGTATTCTTAAGAAATCCATGTCATGAGTGAAAATTGTCTTGAATGATAATTCTCTCTAGTGGAAATTCGGATGATGCAAAAGTCATTATGCATGAATCTTGATTGAATTGATAAAAGCTTCAATAGATTTTGAAGTTTGCATTCCAGAATAGCCTTAATTGCTTATTTCTTTGGTGAATGCATTTTTGCTCTAATCATGTCGACGGATAATGTTTTCTCAAAGACCCAAGAGCTCCTAACATTCAGGTTCTTTTCAAGATGCCTCATGATATGAGGAGATGAGAAACCATCATGAGTATTCAAGGTGCATCCTTAATGCTCCAAAATTTATTTCTACCAGAGGTGAGAGGCCTCCACAGGATATCTAAGTTCCAAAAGACATATCCCAAAGAATCGAGATATCATCGAGTCCTTTTATATTATCCCTTTAAAATTGACTTGGCGTGCTTTCGTAGCCAAGGCCGTGCTTTTGTAACCTGAGTCCTTTTATATTATCCTGGCGTGCTTTCGTAGCCCAAGGCCCAGGAGACATATCCCTAATGAGCAGAGATGTCACCAGGTAAATATATCTCTATCTATACCTTAAATACTTGTCGTTGTACAGGTATTTTCACTTTAAGTAATTTGACACTCAATGGAGTTGTCCTTAAAGATTTTTCTCTAGATTGCGACGCTGGGCGACCGAAGAATGGTTCGGGTCCTAGCCAGGTAAATCCCCGTTTAGGCGACCGTAGAATAATGGTACGGGTCCTAGACAAAACTTTAGAATGGTACGGGTCCTAGACAAAACTTTATTTCCTATTCAGGCGACCGTCATAGAGTAATGGTACGGGTCCCGGGAAGGTAAATCCCTCGTTTAGGCGACCGTAGAATGGTACGGGTCCTAGACAAAACTTTATTTCCCTATTCAGGTGACCGTAGAGTAATGGTACGGGTCCTGGAAGGTAAATCCCCGTTTAGGCGACCGTAGAATGGTACGGGTCCTAGGCAAAACTTTATTTCCCTATTCAGGCGACCGTAGAGTAATGGTATGGGTCCTGGTAGGTAAATCCTCGTTTAGGCGACCGTAGAATGGTACGAGTCCTAGACACAACCAAACACGACCGTAGAATGGTACGGGTCCTAGGATATAAAGTCATGGGCGACCGTAGAATGGTACGGGTCCTGGGAAAGCAGTTTTCTTTATAAAGTCATGTTATTATTCTGGGCGACCGTAGAATGGTATGGGTCCCTGGACGTATAACACCAATCTATCTTGAATCATTTTACCCTCCTTGAAGGTAAGATATTTCGGGTAGGTTCTTTTGACATCTCAGCCTGGATCTGGATGTCTTAATTCTTGTCGTTGAACATTTCACTTTGGATGTGAATGTTCTTCTCGATCTCAGTGTTTCGATCTATTACCTGTTTGACTCTTCAAGGAACCTGAATGAGAGTTGGGTACTTGTGAAGTAAATAGGGATTTATCATGTACCTCAAGATGCTTTACCGCACCGACTGGTAAGTAATTGCAGGTATGTTCTTTCCTTTCGCATCATGCATTTGCATTTCCATGCATCATATAAATTGCATTTTAAAATGGGATTCATTTTCCAACAAAAAAATCAAAAATCAAAAAAATCAAAAATCAAAAATCAAATCATTCAATGCATGCGCATGGTCAAAATTTAGGTCTCAATTTATCTTTGAAGGCAACCTCTTCGAGCTCACCTCCAAAGAGGGGCAGCTGTTGACACCTAAATTTTGGCGGCTCATTTAGTCATTAGGGGTTAATTTTATTTTATAATTTAATTGCATAGCATATAGATTTAGGTTGCATTTATTTTGTTATTTGCATTATTTGCATTTTATTGGACCGGTGGCGGATGGGTTCAAATTAGATGGGCTAGGCCCACGAAGCGAGCAAGTTGGCCCAAACCCATGTTTTTTAATGGTTGAAAGATTATCTGGTGAAAAATTAGAAATTCGAATTTTTTGTTCGAGATATGATGAATTGTTTTCGGATAGAGCAAGTGATATTGCGTTCAACAAAACGAATATTGCGGATATCGATTCGAAAAAATTGAAAACCTAATCGGTGGCCTATAAATAGGTTTGTTCGTTTAGGGTTTCGGGAGGCCAGACATTGAATACACGGCCACAATTCTGAGAGAGCTCTATGCCAGGTTTTTTGTGAGACCCTCCACGATGCTGCTATCACAGTCACGCCCTCATCGTCCATGACGCCCGTTCCTTTTGTTGTTTGGTTCGACGAGAAAAGCTTGCGGCAGTTCATTCCATCACATACCCCGGATAGCCACATTGGCGTGACCTGCGAAGAGCTTGCACTTATCGATTCGAGTTAACGGTTTTCTTCCACTTTGGTGATCTAGCAGACTTCACAATGATCAAGGAGTCCAAGGGTTCAACAATTGCACTATTAGACCCACGTGATCTTTCGGTCAACCTTATGAAGCAAATCCAACGTTGTTACTGATCCCAAATCGTGGCGAGCATCACTTTAGGCGAGCGAAGCCAGTCAAAACCTCTCCATCGTTTGGACCTTGAGGAGGGTACACGTAGCAAGGGAATCTCCACGGAGTCATCATCCTCCATCATAGATCTTGGTGCATAGATATAAAAAGAAAACAAATAAAGGTTGACACCTGCTCCTAATCGTCTTCGCAATTTCCTAGTGTTGCAGGCATTCCGAGAAGTCTCTGCCGTAAGGTTGGGAGTTAGCCGTGCACCTCCTCACCGCCTCGTGAGCCATCGCTTATCTCAAATCATCGAGGCATCACCATGAGTCCACCATCTCGGCTGCTGTCCAAGCCGAACCACTGCAAGTCCCGGCACCGCGAGCTTTAAGCTACTCCTTGCCACGCGGACGCGAAGAGACGCACCGTTGCTTGATCCATTGAATCATATTAAAAGCGACACAGATTCTGCTCTGACTCCCACCACAGCACGAGTCAACGTCGACAAAGCCCTTGTCCCGATCTCCCTAGCTGCTGCCCGGCGACACGTCCTGGTCCGCTCGCTATCGTTTGTGCCGCTGCCGAGAACCCTTAATATTCGACCAGTTTTTTGAATCAGCCCCTGGTCAAGTTTGACTTTGCTTTCACAGATCTTCTCGATGTGCCCAACGTAGACACCCCCAATATAAAGACAACAGTCAACTCTGAGAGGCAATTGACCGTGTTATATTGTATTTTTATTGAAAATTCGTTGGGTCCAATTTGGACTACTTGCAGATTTCTTTGGCCTTGTTGAGAAGTACAAAGTTCCTGGAGCCGGAATCCATTGATGGTCTCCCTGAAGGTTACGGGTTCCTGTTGAAGTTGCCATTGTCCCGTGGTTTGCGATCATATTCAGCCACCATCCAATGCGTTCTAATTTGGAATATTGTGAATAAGGTAAGGATCTTGATTAATTCGTTTTGTTGCCCAATCCGAAGTATTCCTTGATGTATCCGATTGAAATCCCTGGCTGATATTCATAATTCGAGAAGCCTTTTAAATTAGGGAAGGGATTGACAGTCCGATTTTCGCGCCCGAAATCCGACTCGCAATCCTTTGCAAAAATCGACAATCCGATCTCATGCTCGAGATTCGATTCGCGATTTATTGGACAACCCGATCTCATGCGCGAGATATGGTTCGCCAATTTTCGGATATCAATCTTATCTTGTTTGATTTGATGTCATGGTGTTTGAGTCGGTTTTATTTTCGTAAAAGGTAAAAATAAAAAAAATTCGAATTAGATTAGGTTTTGTTCTTTTTATTATCTTGCTTGATTAGAATAGGGATTTTATTTTGAGTCATGAAAAAGAAAAGAAAAAGTGCATTCATTTAGGGTGTTAGTTTTTTTTATTATTATATTATTATCTGAATTGCATGTTTAATTTTAATTTCGAATTTCATAAAAAATTAGGAATTAAGGCATTACTTGCACGTCATGGCATTTTAGAATAAATTACGCGTTTTATTTTAAGTCTAGATTGATTTTTGCATCTTAGGTTAGAGCTTGCTAGGGTAAGATAATATCTTAGTTTAAATTAGGATTTACTCTGACATGATCCTTAATATAAGCTAGATAGAATCTTAATCTAGATAGTTATGTTTTGCATTTTCCTTAATTTCGAATTTCATAAAATTTGTCTTAGGATAAATTAGTTTCAATTTCTAGAATGTATTGCATTTTTAGAATAGAAAATTCATGTGCATGTCATATAGAATTAGACCCACTAAATGCACGTCATTTAGGGTTTATTATTAGGTTCATTTAAGTAGAAATTGCCCGTCATTAGAATTAGGTCATTTTGGTTAATTTGGATTGCATATTTAATTATTGCACGTTCATTAAAAAATTCACAAAAACTTTTAATCATTCATATAGTTTAGGACATTTTGTCATGCCCTATCATTTCATATTAGATTAGAAACATTGCATTGCATATGGACTATATTCTCATTAAAAAGTGAAGGCAAAAATTGAGTGATTGCTTGTTAATTAGAAATCATATCTAAGATTGTTGATGTGAATTCTGATCTAACAAACGCAGATGCTTTCGTTGCTTTGAGGTAAGTCCTGCATTATTTTATTTGCTTTCTTGAGTGTTAAATTGGTGGTATGCGCACATGTATGATCACCTCACACGTTAGGAAAGTGAAATACAAATCAATTTAAGCTGCCTGCAAAACATTTTTTTGAAATAAAGGAGAAAGGTACCGAAAGGGCACTAGGATAGTCTAGTGTAACCAAGTCCCCGTACCCAAAGTCTCTGGTTCGTAGGAGTAAAGTGATTCTCCCATTATTTTACTTAGGTGTCTAATCGACCTACCGCAAACTGATTAGTGGCGACTCCCTTTTACATGCTAGATATTTAAATCGCGAGTTGGTATGGGCTTGGGAGAGCCCGAGCTAAGTCTAGGCTTAGCAATCCATTAGCCTAATTTTAGGTGGCACACCCGAAAAATTGGGTCGCGACATACATCTTGTGCATAATTCTTTCCAAAGACCCATCTATTTCCCTAATGAATTGAAGTGGCTTGAAGGGCCTCATTGTACCTTGATTCCATAATTTAGAGATGGTCCAAAGAAGTTAGTTGGATTAGATCTGCAGAATATCAACATCTAAGTATTGCCAAAACAATATTAGTTGCACATTTACTTGATCACGTTGTCAATAATGTTTTTATGACGGGTGAAATTTTTTGTAAATGCAAATACCCTGTACATGACAGATAGACCAGTAGCTTCTTGCGGGACTTTAAAAAATTGAAGTTCATTAAATTCAAGGAATGACAGTCGGTAATTTGTACTTCGGACCTATATTACATGTCTCGAGAATTTAGATCTTCGTGGGTGCAAAAACTTGAAGCATCTCTCCGATATGCTCCAGTCCTAGAATCTTCAACATCTCAATGTTAATAATTGTTCAAAATTGTGAAGATTCACTGATATTACAAATAAACTTAAAAGGCTTGAGAAGACTTGATTTAGAAAGGAGTTCAATAGAGGAATTTCTTGCATCCATAAAGAAACTTGTCTCTTTGGAGGATGTGAATTTGACATATTACAAGAAACTAGCAATCCTTCTATCAAGTATTATTAGGTTGAGAAATCTTAAGGCGCCGTGGCTTGAAGGCTACTCAAAACTAATCAAGTTTCCAAAGAAGGACGTCTCGAGTGATTTCCATTAGAAGATGGGATTTCTTGAGTTGCAGATTTCGTACTTAGATGGAAGCAATCTATAAGAAGTAGAGTCCTAGAGAATCATTCTTGATTTCTCACCTTAGTAGACTTGAATTTGTGCCAATACAAATTTACTAACCATCCTACATGCGAGTTGTTATGATCAATGCGGAAATTACAATGAAATGAAAATTGAGAAGAATAAAAGAACACAAGAATTTACATGGAAAACCCTGGCTAAAAAAACCACAGGGAGAGGAGAAGTAAAATCCACTATGGAAATTCAAAATTATAAAAAGATGGCTCAAAAAACTTTAGGACTCTTTCTATCTCTACTTAAATAATATTTATACTACTCTAGTGGTGACAATTTTTTGTGCATTGTCGTGCATTTGTTGTGCTCACACTATGCATCGATGGACCCTGGTGCTGGGGCCCAAGGCTTGGTCTCAATGGAACTGGCCTGGTAATGGATGTCATAGTTTGGGGCCAGCCTCGGTAGACTTGGGCCAAGGCATTGGGGTCTCGGGCACAGGCGCAAGGGTATTGAGCCTAGCCTCGATGGACCCAAGCATAGGCCTAGGATCCTGGTGGCCTTACTTGGTACCTTGGCTGTCCATGCGCAAATTGCTAGCACTTGAAAATGTCAGTCTATTTAGTGAAATCAAATCAGATTTTTCTTTCCAAACAACGAAAAATAATATTCCGTCCATTTTCATATTTCAATCAAACACAAAAAAAAAAAATGTCATTTTTCGAAAAATGACCTTTCGGAAAATATTTTAAAGAACATCAAATTTTTTATGAAACAAATGAAGCTAGAAGGTAAGACATAAGGTAAGACATGATACATTACAAATCGATACACTTGATGGATATGTATCGAATCGGTAGATTTGGTAGTGAATCGATAGATTCGCTTGTAATTCAGTATTCCATAATTTGCTTGATAGGTAGGTACTTCCAGGCCAATGACACCTCCCATGGATAGCATTTCTTCTTCTTCTTCTTCTTCATCGTCTCTCTCTATTATTATCTTCCAAGCGAGTCAACGCATTGAGGAAGAAAACCAGGCCATCCTCACTGAGTTTCCACGTTCTGCAATCAATGTTAGTCTCTTCAGGTGGAGGAGGAGCACTTGCTTGCCTTAATAAATGAGCTCCTCCCGATGCCATGAGCCACACCATCTCCATCGCCTCGACGAGGCTAATGAACACATTTGCGGAAGGAAAAACAGCAATGGAAGTTGTCGCGGCTGGTTGGGATTTTTTTATCCCTTATGTTGCAGAGTGTTACACGAGAATAGGTTCTCCGTCTTTGCCCCTGATATCGTCCAGGAATGTTTCTCAGCGTCTGGGTGGATAGTCCTATCATGAATGGAGAAGGTATTTTGGATTATCGCGAATGATAATCCTTAATCTGTATACACTTGTTTTCCTTTTCGTTCACATGGGCTCGTGCAACTACGACGGATTGTCTACCACTTAAAAAGGTCTTAGCTTTTGCGGTCCATAAAGCAATTTCACATGTAAATGTCCATTAGTTTGGATTCTACCTTTCTGTTTTGATCTGTATCGCGGTGGCTGGGTTGTATTAAGATGCTCTTTAGAATTGTCAGCATATGCTTGACGCATTCCTGCAGGAAGCGAGGGCAACATAGTGTGCCTGGCGAGGCGAAAACATAGCTTCTCCACTCCATTTGACTAACCGCGAGAGTGGGGGGCGAAGAACCGAAGACCACTCTGAGTTTGCGAATGATTCGTGACTTCAAATTGGGATATGGCGCATTAAAACCAAGTGTCTAACCACTCGACCAACCCCTTGCAATTAGAATTACGCATCCGTTGACAAAGACGTGTCTACAAAATCAAGACAGTGAGTCCATTAGGAAATGCAGAATACAGAGAACATCAAATAGTAAATTCTGTGAAACGGGGGGTGAAGATGTTACGGTACAGATTGCATCGAGTTAAATTTGGGTTCTCTTATATATTAAAGCCCAATCTACAGGCGATTTAGAGTTTGCTTGGGACCTTTTATTGCACAATCTGCAAGCCAAATCTGGTTGTGCCCGCATGTTATAAAATGCTATATCCTCACTAAAAACCTCTTGGATTTTACAACGAAATGCCTCCCTGTGCATTCGTATCTGCTTCTGTGTTCATTCGTTGCTATTAAAAATGCCAACTGTTTGGATAGTGAGAATGAAACGAGGAGAGGCCACATGAGTATATCTAAGTGACTTAAATCAGAATTAATAATATAAATCTAGTTGGTACTTTTGATGGAAAAAAGTTGGTAATTTTGTGTAGGGGTTCATAACTTGGAAATGCTAGTAAGTTAAACAAATCAATAATCTGTTACAATATTTAGAAAAATTTAAAATGATCAAATAGTTATTAGTAAATGACTCAAATAAGATTAGATAACCAAAACTAGTTGGTAAATTACTCAAATTAAGGTAAATAATAGTGTAGAAGAGTTGGTAACTTAGTAACACTTCGGTAAGTTACACAAATAAAAGTTGCTCATTTATTAGAACGGTTGATAATTTCAAAATAATTAGATTACCGTTAATAACTTAATTTAAAGGTTGGTAAACTATTAACAAGTTTTTAGACAAACAATTCATCAATCACATTTTTCTTACAACAGTACTTGAAACTAAACAACGTTGATGAAAATTAATCTATATTTTAACCTTTATTAATTGGGTTGATACATTGAAAAACTCCAAACTAATACATTTGTGATAAATTTACCCAAAACTAATTTTTTGACTACTAAAAACTTCAAATTGGTACGCCTTTGACAAATTTATCCAAAATTGGTACGCTTATAATAAATTTATCATCTGTTAATTTCTGTTAAGTTTTACTATCAAATTATTGAATTAGATGACACGTGACAATGGATTAGTATACTAGTTTGGGATTTCACTATTTATTTGTCACAATTGTATCATTTTTATGGTTTTCCGTGTTATTAGTCCAATTTAACAGAGAATATATTTATTATAAATGTTCCAGTTTGGGGTTTGCGATGGTTAAACAAATTAGTTTGAGGTAAATTTATCACAAGTATATTAATTTTTGGTTTTTTGTAATCATTTGAGGTAAATTTGTCATAAATATACCAAGTTTAGGATTTTTATGGTTAAAAATTAATTTAGAATAAATTTATCATAGGCATATAAATTTGACATTTTTTAAGGTATTAACCATTATTAATTCCTTTTCAAAAGAACCAATAAAATATTACTTATTATCAAACGCTAACCATTTACATACTGCGATTCTGCCGTTGCCGTACGATGTGTTGATTGAAAAACTCGTTGGCCCTGTCACATTTTGCTAAAATACTTGGTTAAAAGAAGACAATTTTCAAAAGAAAAACCTCTAGTAGCACAGGGACGTGATGTCACGATGGCATCATCACAACGCCAACTTCAACACAATGAAATATTAGCTTTTTTTATTTGTGTTTGGACTTCGGAGTCCTATTGTATCCTTCATCTCTTATCGCGTACGGAATCTGGAGATGTCAGAAGAAAGGTGGCTACGATGGTGGGAACTCTCCACCCCCATCGAGCCGCGATCACTAGTGGGCGGAGACCAAATTGAACGTCTTATTAATAACGATCATCCACTTAACGATCAGGATAATTATGTTAATGCTAGTCATAATTGCGTTGTCCAATGTCACTGACTACTTAATTATGAATCTCATTTTGGATTATTTTTCGCACTTCATCAAAAACCCACTTTAGATTTGAATATTATTGAGTGCCAAAAGATAATTGAATTGGTTGTCTACCCTCTACCATATATTCTCTATTGACAAATAATATGAGGAAAGGCCTCAAATCTTATGATTGAGGTCATCGTATGCAAGAACAGAGTACGAGGGAAACAAGCATTTTCCATACACACAAGCAAAGACAGAGAGAGGACACTAAAACACTAGACGAGAAAAATTAGCACTATCATAATCAAACGCATTTGACACCACAGTGTGTCGCGTTCAGCACCACGTTCTTCAACTGCCTCCTGCCTTGCCCGAATTCGATGCCTGTGAATTATGAGGATGGACTTTCTTGTTCCTTGCAAACCCAGAATTACTGTTGGAATCATTACCATCGCCACCAACCTTGTCTTCCCCATCTCTCTTCTCTCTCTTCCCTCCTTCTTCCTCCAGTTTCTTGAGCTTCTCCTCTTGACGTTTCTTCATCACATAGACATTAGCACAGCTTGCACCGACGGAAGACATCGACAGAAACAGCAAGCAAGACAAAGAGACCCAGGAAAAAAGAAGGAAAATATCAAATCTCAAGTTGAAATCTGCTGCTGCTTTGGTGGATGAAGAGATTGGCAAATCGAGAGGCGCATTTATAGAGAGGCTGAGAGGTGCCCATGTGTTGACCTAATTCATCATTTCACCACTGGCCAATTATCTTGGGGTTCCATCAACTTTCCAATTTCAAATTGTCTAATTGGCACAATGGCGGTTTGGTAATGGACATGTGAATAGTGATGGAGCAATTGATTGCTGAAACTTTATAGTTGTCATTGGTTTTGAGTGGGTCAACCATTACTAATACTCACAAAAAAAAGTTTCCACATCCTGTCCCTTCTGGTTTTGGGGAAGAAATGGAGGTTGCATAGTTGGACATTAATGGAGCTGGAGTTGCAACCCCAGCACATGGTCTTCTGAAACAACTTCAATTAATAGTGTTGTTCATAAGCCGCCTTTGAGATAAGTACACAATTTTCTTTTGCGTGAGTCCACTGATTTGCCCATACTTATAAATTAATTCCTGGACAACCGTTGTTTATTTGAAAAATATATGTTGCTTAGGAAAAACTACCAAAAAGTCACATATTGCAATTGTTCCAATTTAGTTTTAAATTAATTTTTTTTGCTAATTCAGTCCTAAACTTTTTGCAATTGTGTCAATTAAGTTCATCTGGCTAGTTTTGGTTGGCCAGCGCCCGTCTGACAAACGCGAATGTGGACAATTTTTATAATATTTTATTTTTCAAGTTTTTAAATTAATTTTTTCTTTTTTTTTCTTTTCTTCCTTATTTGCATTTTTTTCTTAGTGGCCGGCAAGCCTCCGGTGAAGGTCGTGGCTCTCACTCGGCCTTGCCCAGATCTAGGAGAGCCATGGCAAGGTTGGTCTCACCTAGATCTAGGCGAAGTCGCCTTGCCGAAGGCTTGCCCGCTACCATGGGGAAAATAAGCAAAGAAGGAAGAAAAGAAGAAATGAAAAAGGAAAAGGAAAAAGAAAATAAACAAATCCAAAAAATATATATTATTAAAAATTATTCACATCACTCATCGATGTTTGCTAACAACCAGCCGGCCGAAATTGGCCAAATGGACTAAATTAGTATAATTGTTGCAAAAGGTTTAAAATTAAATTGGTACAATTGCGAAAAGTTTATGACTAAATTGACATAACTGCAATAGGTTCATGACCTTTTTGCTTTTTATGTGTCAACATGTGGAGTTGAATAATATGCACAATTCCATTTATTCAAAGTAGGAATTCATCATAATGACCATTGAATGGGAAAGACGAGACATTATCATCATCTTTTCAATGGACTAAATTGATATACAGTGTTCTAAGAAATAATGTTACCCGCATGAACCCAATTTTGCATTGCGGTTAGTTAAGTTCGTCATATAATTTGTAGGATGAGTTTATGTAGCTTTTATTGTCATAGAAGGGTCAGGTAAATTCTGTTTCGCTCCAAAAATGACCAACGAAAAACCTTACGAAGTGTGGATGTATCAATAAGTGAATCAATAAAGGATGCGAATAGTCCTTTGTTAATTTTGCATAGAAAAGTAAGGCCCTATTTAATAACCATCCCAACAGTAATTGATTCTGATTTTTTTGTTCCCGAGAACAGTTTGGGAACAGAATCGCGTTTGGTAAAATTTTTGTTCCCGGAAATAGATTTGGAGTAGAATCAAGAATAAAAAAAAAAAAAAAAAAAAAAAGTTGATTCTTGTTCCGGGAACAAATTTAAGAATAAAAAAACCAACTCTTCTTCTTCTTCCTTCCGCCATCCCCTAACTGCCATCCACCATCGCCGCCGCCGCCCACCGCCCATCGCCGCCGGTCATCGGCCCGCTGCCCGCCGCCATCCACCACCGCCAATCACCATTTGGCCACAAGAAGAAGAAGGAGAAAAAGGGAAAAAAAAAAAAAAAAAAGTAAAAAAGTAAAAAAAAAAAAAGAAAAAAGTAAAAAATGTATTTAAAAATTAAAATAAATTGATTTGGAACATAATCAATGAGCACGGTACCTAACACAATTCTATCCCAAAATCAGAAATTTTGGACAGTTACAAAAACGTGTTCTTTTACTTAGAATCAATTCTTGGGAACAGAATAAAAAATAATCATTTCTGATAAGAATTTGTTTCCGAGAATAGAATCGAACAGAATAAAAAATAATCATTTCTTATCAGAATTTGTTTCCGAGAACAGAATCGTTAGCAAACGCGTCCTAACTGACTAAAAAATTAAACATTCGGAGATTGGAGGTAAACATGGCCAACTATGTAAATTGCAGAAAAGTAAAGATAAAGATAATTTTAATGTTGAGTTCCGTGATTGATTGGGGATCATTACAAAGAGTACTCTTTAGGTATTTATAGCCCACAAGAGACGGTTACACAAATGGTTTTATTGACTCCACTACACTGACGATTACTTAACAGTTACATCAACTTCACTACTTGGTAGTTATTGACTCAATTACTCAATCAACTCCTCTACTCGACGGTTATCGACTCTACTACTCGACGGTTATCGAGTCCATTATCTTGATAATTATCACTTTGAAGGTTGCGTCCGAGATTATTGGCTCCATTACTTGAAAGTTATGTTGGCTCTACTTCCTTGACGATTACCTATTTGTCAGTTGCATTTTGAGAACGTCTACTAAACACTTGGACATTTTTCATATTAACATATGCCCCATTTTAAAAAGATTGCATAATATATCTATCATTCAATTCTTTAAAATTAGATAATCAATGGTCATCATTTGCATCCTTCTCATAAGCAAATTTGATTTTTCCTTACCGAATTTCATCTTGGTGAGATTCATCGTCTAACTCATATCTTCCATTGAAGCCATGTTTTTTATAAAGCCTTCATGTGGCCCTTTATCTCTATATTTAAGCAATTGCTTTTACTTAGACACCCTTGTAGCCGATTGAAATAATTAAGCAAAGTCTCAGCCTTCAAATTCTTCTCTTATTAAAGATCAAATTTGTAAATTCTCTTTCAAAGAGTGAAACAAGGGATATATTCTTAATATTTTAAAACCAAGCAACAAACTAGTCAACCTATTCATTTCTATGTTGATAAAGTCTAGCCAAGTCGACAATTGATACCTCTAAGTATTGTTCTATAGAATTGAGAATCAAACTACTTTTCCATCTCTACTCAGTTACACATCGAATCATATGGTAAATTAATATACCAAGTGTAAACAGTTTTGGACAAAAACAAAGGAAACAACCTAAGTCTTAAAAATTCATTTGTTCCTACTACCCCACATAAAAGGGTCTTTTGTTGATTTTAACAAGAAAGTAGATGACATGAAAATTAAAGGTATGAACACTAGAGGCAAGCGATCAACCATGTAAGTTGCAAAAATTAAGATAAAGATAAATTTGCTAAAAAACGATGAAATATGTGATTGATTCAAGGTCCTTACAAAGATTACACTTAAGGTATTCACAACCCACAAACAATAGCTATACAAACAGTTCCATCCACTCCACTACTAGATTGTTATTGACTCAGCTAATCATCAATTATCGACTCAACACTTGGGATATTTATAGCCTACAAATGACAGTTATACAAACGGTTACATTGACTCCACTACTAGATTGTTATTGACTCAACTAATCATCGATTATCAAATCAACTACTCGATAGCTATGGACTAAACAACTCGATGGTTATTGACTCCACTACTCAATAGTTATCGATTCCACTACCTTGACCATTACCTCTTTGATGGTTGTATTCAAGATTGTCGACTTCATTACTTGAGTTTATGTTGCCTACTCTTCCTCAACAGTTACCTCTTTGCCGGTTGCATCCGAGAATGTCAACTGAACACTAAGAAATTTTTTTGGTGTCAACAAATTCCTCTTCCGGATGGGCAAATTCTTATTTTACAAATGCAAAGTATGTTGATACTGATTTATATAATATCGATGTTACAAAACTTACCTTTTTAACTAAGAATAAAAAACATGTATTTGTCACGAGATCTATATAATTTCTCGGCTTGCGGATTCTTTTAGAATCATCTTTTCATGACAGTAAAATTCCCACGAACGGTATTATCTCAAAACTGCTGCTTTGGGAAGTTCTGAAAATATTTTTCCCACGCAACTTCTGTTTCTTGCCCCTCTCGAGCTTCCCAAACCTGAAAGTAACTCTAGGAAAGCAAATATACAATTTTGTATAGCCGTAGCGGAACCGTACTTGATCGCACCGCATTCATGCACTGATTAAAAGGCATAAGTTGAATGGCAATGAGAAGATTATAGTGGGGATTGCTACTATTGGTAGTGGGACGCACCATTGGGATATCTTATACAGATGCAAAGTTGTGGGGTACTTATCCAACAGAGACGCCATGGGTCCACAAACAAGGATTTATTGCCCAAATAGGACTTTGTATCCTCATGCACCTTGGTTCCTCGTTCATTTCGAATCGAATGAAGCTTCCTCGAAGCTTCATCGGACAGGGACAGGGGTGGCACATTGGCTTGGCGATCAAAATAAATAAAATAAGCTAATAAAAAATAAGTGCATGAGTGAATAGAATCTGGATACAGATCGAATAAATAAAAGTTTAGTGAATAAGAAAGTGAAAGCAGAATGAAATATAATATGGATTAAAAAAAAAAACTCCAATGAAAAAGTAAAAGAGAAAGGAGACAACAAACCAAATTTAAATTTTACTTCAACTTGGGACTTTAGTCGTTCTGAGGTTGACCGTATTATGTGGTCTTGGACCTCTCACACCACAAAAATCAATTCATAATATGAGGCTTTTTCTCATATTTATAAATTGAGTATCAGCTCATTTCACAATCGATGTGGGATAATCCTAACACCATCTATAAAGCACGATGACATGCCAAGCTCCAAGCTTGAGATAGGAAATGAGATGTTGTGATGGAATACGAAATCAATTACCTAGTAACTAAACTAGGCGCATACTTAAAGGAGAACCCTCAGCAAAAGCAATTTTCTTTTCTTGGGTTCAGTAAGGAAATAGTGGACAGACTGCTGGACTAAAGGGCATTGAAACTAAAGCATGCCATTAACAAAAGGGACAAATTCAATTGGATAAGGGACGTCGGCGATCAATCAAATATAAAGGACAGTACGAAGCCTGTCGCTAAATATTTTATGGGAAGATAAGTTGGGAGCTCAATGCGTACGGCGTGGAGCTTACGAGGAGTCAATTTTTTTTAAAAGGTTTCGACACCATGTAATCCCGAATTAGGAAAACTAAGTTAATTAGTTATTTTTTGTGCCTTAGAGTAATGCAGAGTGGTATTGGTGAGAGTTGCACTCATAGGTAGGTATATTTTGTCCTGTTAGCATCCAACTTCGCAGACGAATCAATCCTAGATCGTTTTCATTCTTGTTGACTCATGGAGCACAAAGTAAGACACGAGCAGGGACGGGATAATTCATTTTCATAAACAGTAATGGGGGGAATCGAATTTAAGTCATGCACGTTACTTACATACATATTAAAATTATCTTCGTTAACGTGATGCGCGTCTCTTATCGTTAACCGGGCATAGGACTGAATCAGCATTGGTATTAAAAAAATAAAAATTCACCTTTATAACAAAGAAGCCCGTCTGAAGTATATATATTCCGAGTAATATATACAAATCCTTGCAACTCGGGGCAACGTAAGGCATGCACAAAAAATGGGATGGGAGATTCGCATACGAAATTGCTCCCACTTGGTAGCAGAGAGAACTCCAAAATACATGTGACAACCAACATATGGAAACACGAGGTTGACGGTGGTTTTAGGGTTTGCGACTTCGGTGCATGAATATGAAAATTCGAACCACAATCATATAAAACCTGTGAGCTATCAAATGAGACCCCGACGGGGAGAAGTGCCAAAAAGTCTAAACCTTTTGCCTTTGTGCCGATTTAGTCCTAAACCTTTTTTTGGTGCCGATTCGGTCTAAACCTTTTACGTTGTGCCATTCGGTCCTTTCCGGCCAAAATTGGCCGGATTTTTTGGATGACGCCGGTCGGCTGACGTGGCCTTATCGGCGCCGACGTGGACAACTTTAATAATATTTTAATATTTTTGAATTTTTATTTTTATTTTTATTTTCGTCTTTTTCCTCCGGCCGGTCACCGAGGTCCGGCGACCGGCCGAGCCGAAGGCCGGCGAGGGCGAGGCCGACCTCGCCGGCCACCTCGCGGGCGAGGGTCGAGCCTCGCCGGCCATGGGCGAGGCTCGCCCTCGCCGGCCATGGGCGAGGCCCCCTCGCCGGATCCGACGAGGCGAGCCTCGCCCATGGCCGGCGAGGCTCGACCTCGCCCGCATCCGGCGAGGGGGCCTCGCCCATGGCCGGATCTGGCGAGGCTCGACCCTCGCCCGCGAGGTGGCCGGCGCGAGGTCGCCCGCCCTCGCCGGCCTTCGGCTCGGCGGCCGTCGCCGGACCTCGGTGACCACCAAGGAAAAAGACGAAAAAATTAAAAAAAAATTAAAAAATTTAAAAATTTAAAAAAATAAAAATTATTAAAAGGTGTCCACGTCGCGCCGATAAGGCCACGTCAGCCGGCCGGCGTCCAGTCAGCAAAATCCGGTCAAAATTGGCCGGAAAGGACTGAATCGGCACAACGTAAAAGGTTTAGGACCGAATCGGCACCAAAAAAAGGTTTAGACTAAATCGGCACAAAGCGCAAAAGGTTTAGACTTTTTGGCACTTCTCCCGACCCCGACGTCTAGCATCTTTAAGGTATGCTACATAAGATGAATAGGTACGGGCAATTCTACGGTACAATTTTCAACAAACAATTTTAACTAAATAAAAAAAAATTACAATAATATTTTCGATATCCCATTCCATTGTCGTCGTCAAATTGAGAGAGCTGTAGTTATACGGAACAATCTACAGTGGAAATTTTACATAGGTGCGATTCGTTTTCAAGAAGTAAACCGGAAAAACCTAAAGTTTCCTATGAAAGAGCATATATAATCTAAAAGTTAACAGTCTGTTTTCAAGTTGAGAAAACGCATTTCATTTCCCAAGAGGCCGAACTCAAGAACTTAATGATTCCCTAACCGAGGGGAAGTTCTAAGACTCCAAACATGTTCTAAGGACATGCTCCTGTGGCGACCCTGAGGGTGTGGCCGGAATGGCAGGGGAGGCTGCGCTGGTGGGTGACCCAAGAAGGTAAGCACATGTCTTCTGTTCCAACTCTTGAAGAACTTATTGACTTCCGTTTTAAAATCGTGAGGGGTGACCCAAGTGTCTCACGTGTTTTAAAACCATAAGGGCTAAAGGCCTAAATTAAAACCGTGAGGGCCGAAGGCCTAAAGCCCGAAGGCCAAGTGGACAATGGTAGCCCCCGAGTCCTTAGAGCTCCCATACCAGTAAGTCTTACTATCATTAGCCCATAATATTAAATATTAAAGTCTCGTAATTGCATTTTAAACGTAACAAATCACACCATTTAAGTACTTAAATAAATTTGCCCCAGGAAAGAAAGGTGGCAAATTGAGTAATAAAATCTGAAAACATACCCCAACAACATGCCATGCTATGTCATTTCATGCATATACCAGTCTCCTTTCCAACACAGGATACTATAGAAGCTCCTCTGCAATCAGTGCAGCCTGGTCAACTCTTCTACTCTCTCGTAGAGTTTCTGCACCGAAACGCCCATTGATTTAGATATCTCCTCCATCTGCCCGCGGCGGAGGTCTAGAAATGACTCGATGAGATCTCCGTCCAAGAAATTCCGAGCATCCACAGTGCCTTCAGTGTGAAACGACCTCCACTGCTCGTGGCTCAGCCCTCCGATGCCTTTGATCACCCTTCTCAAGTTTGACTGAAGCTTCTCCAGAAATACGTACTGATCATGAGGAAGTCGCGCAATCACTCCAAGCGCGCCGTGCTCTGTGCCGAATATGACAGTCGGAATCTGACCCACATTGGAATCCGCCAACAGCATTCTAAGGGAACCGTGGCAAAACCGGCTGACAAATTCTCCGAGGTGATGCTCACCAACCACCTCGATACAGCCCCTCTCCTCATCAATGGCGCCTCTGCTGTTCATCCTCGCTGTGAAGAGGTTGAATTTACATTCCGCTCCAAGATAAGTGCCATCATGGAGAATCTCGAAGGCAGACAAGTAATTTTCAAATTGATGACGTGCCAGCTCTTCAATGGCACCCTCCTCATGCTGGATGACAAAATGAAAGAACGGTCAGTCCTAAAGAGAATAATTAAAACTATGGTCAAGACCAAGAGTTTCTTCCATCCAGAACGAAGGGTTGAAACTCTAAGTTCAGGTTGCCCCGAGAAACCAAGGACATGCACCTTCCCCAAACACACCAAACCCTCTGGTACTACTTTGGTAAATTCCACTCGATCCCCCTCATAAACCACCTGTGAGAATATATCGTCCTTTTTCTACACATGAAACAGGGGCTGCGAACATGGCAACCTCAATTCGGCTATGCAAAGATAAAAAGGCAGATGTCGGGCATTCCCCAGTTGAGAAAACATGGTAAAATGTTTGCTAGAGATTGTGCTGGCGTGTCACGAAAATGACAGCTACAATTGCATGACTGTTCTAGAAGGCAAAGGGTGCAGACAGATAAAGCAGAGAAACTCCAGAAATGTACGAGTGATTTAAACTAATAAGATTGCTTGCCTTGTATATCATCAGGGGATATGCCTAGCTTCTTTATATCATTAACGACAATAAAGTCTTCATGAGTTTGTACAGAGAAGGCAAAAACTTCTTGACTATCAGGTTCACATTCAAATTGCAATTCAGCAGAACCATCGTCTCGCAGCATCCACTTGTAGAATTGAATTTTTCCATTAATTGCAGCTAATAATTTTCCTTTGAAGGCATTCAAAGAGTAAACAGTCCCCTTGGTTTCTTTTTCAGCAATCAGCTGTAATTTTCCATCCTTGACAGTGAAAACTAATATTTGACCCTGAAAGTGTTGTAGAATATGAATATAATTTTACTAACATATAGAAAATATATCAGATTGGCTTCATGCACAATGCATCTAACCTTGGTTGTTATCTTTTCTTCCGGGAAACAATATCCAGTCCCAACAGTAATAACCATTGCCGTCATCACAGAAGGAACAGCTAACTATGAAGAAACCATGCTCAAATGATCAAGCAGGTAAGTTGTCATGAACCTAAAAGTCTGGTCATCCAAAAGCTGAACAAAATGCATTTCGTACTTTCCATCAATTGTCTGTTGTACTTCAAGCTACAAATTGCAAACGTCCTAGACTGCTCCTGATGGCAAATGAAGCGTGCTAGTTTCCCAAGGGAGATAGAGCAGATGTGAAGCTTTGGGATTTCATCAATGGTACCAATAGCAAGCTTGCCTTCTTTGGCAATTGCAAGACTGTCAATGGGAAAAATATGTCCCCATGTGAGCATATGAAAAATGGAAGGGGTTTTATCCCATAATTTTGTGCTGGAGCTGAGACTTAAGTGGAGAGCATTGCAAGAGATCAATTCAATCACCCTAAATAACTGCCTCAATGAAGTGAGACAGGCATAATCACACAAAAGACAGATTGAGGTAATTATTGTCATTAAAAAGAGAGCTCTTATTGAGAAGTAGGTCAAATTCTACAAGACAGTAGCCGCAATCAACAGCATAAAGTAGCACATACTTCAAGAAAAAGTATCCGTTTCTTGCCACAAACACAACCACCAATTAACTTCTAAATTTATTCATCCAACCTCTTCAGTCTGCACTATATCAGCAAAAGAAGAATTTGTTATGTCAAGAAGTAGCACCGAATGACCCCAGAAAGTTTTCATTCTAAAAGAGGATATCCAGCATATGCCAAAATAGGACTAAAAGAAGTTCCTCTATGTATCACCATTGCTCAAAATACCTGTCAGGAAAGCAGCAGAGCTGAATTGCACACGTGGCTCACTGCTTTGAGATTTACATTACTGCATAGTAACTTTTTGTTACTGCTGTAAATGACAGTTGGCCTATCTGTTGCGGCAAATACACGTGTAGTATTTTTAAATGAGAACGTATGGAGGGTGATGGGCTGAGTCCCAAGAGACACCTTCTTCACATCTGTTAACTCACCAGAATGCATGTTCAATTGAAAGTTCAAGAGATGACCATCTCCAAGAGCACAGGAGAGGTAAGATGTCTGTTTAGGAAAAGATGAGATACAAGTGAGAAGCAAAAAGAATGATAAATTGGTGCTAAACCACTATATGATCCCAAAAATACAAATATGTAGTTTGACTTTCAAGCCTACGCGTGCTACTTCATTTCTCTTAGGAAAAGAAAATGTTACCAGTCAAATAAAGTAGCAGGCACAAAATTGTCTACGAGTGTTCACTCAAAATCATCTCATCTAGTTACCTGAGTTTAGATATGCAACATGGTGCAAGTTGTACATAATAAACAATGCAGAAGCAGCTACTTAAAATATAAGGCAGAAAACAAAAGGAATGCATCATACCCCTTCAAAGGAAGAAAGCAGAATGGAACGAGGTATTACATCTCCTTCCAAATGCTCCTTGGTAAGGAGATTCAAGTCTGACAATGAAAATATCCTAACACTTATATCCGTCCACATTCCAACTGCTGCCAGCTGACTGTTTTGGAGATTCTCCCCAATGGGATTAATGTCAAGGCATGAGATATCATATTCTAGCTGTACATGTTTGATTTCTTTCAAAATCCCATCGCCAATTTCTATACAAACAAGACCACCTCCAGATGCCAGTAGAACCTGTCATTATAGAAGGTCAAAAAGAATGCAGAGGCATCTTCATGCAAGCATGGATGCATACTGCAAGAGGCAAGATTCTGCCCTTAAATCACCAAGGAAAAGAAAATGGCATGATAACCATACGGCAGGCAATCAAGAGACCAACTGATGCAAAAGCCAAACAATGTATAAAGCAAAATGAAAAAGACGAGCAGAATCATCAAATTCTATGCCAGCCATCAGAAGCGTTTGACTTTATGTAGAGCATGGCACAATTTGCACTAAAGAAAAACGGAAGTCCCCAGCGGGGAAATAACCAATTTAAATCAACATATTGCCTGGAACTGTTCTATAACAGAAAGTTAGCCAAACAATAGTCAAATAAAGTCACAGAGTGCATGCCACTTATAATAGTTTCTGCGTCCATGGACACAAAAGGTCAATAACCTGTTGAGGGAAAACATGGCAGATTTATACGATATTTCCAGTGTCCGTGTGAATAAGTCAAAGTGATAAGAGTCCATGCAACTTTCAATAGTTTCTGCGTCCATGGACACAACACGTCAACCACCTGTCGAGGGGAAGCATGGCAGATTTATATGATACTTCCAGTGTCTGTACTCATACCTAACTCACTAGAAGAAAAAACTTGATAGGAACACCTGAACCAAGAGGAAAAGAGATTCCTCAACCATGAAAATCACAAACATTTTTGCCCTCAAATTGGCAAATAATAGGTCGGGTTTACAAACTCATTTGGTAAACTAACTCAAATAAAAGAACAAAAAAATAAATTCATACAAAATGTTACAGATTATAAAGCTCTATTACATGCAATAGATATCATGGACAAAGATAACACCATGCATCAACTTTCACACATCATTTTCCATCCCATTTTTATGCTCATAGAGGAGAAGTCATATCATTTCTAACAACATGTGTCCCGTCAAAACACAAAACCCAAAAGCATGAACCGTGTATTTGACTGAGTCACATCCTTTCTGAAGCAAGTGACCATTTTCAATCATTAGCTTTTATGAAAGAAATCCACATGATATCGCATTTAACGTACACCAATGGACATCCATACCAGACAAAATTGTGAGACCTAGTAACATCTTTGAAAGGACAAACCTGGGTGGCATTAGCAGTGGCGACACTAATATGATATCCTTGCTGAGGATGCCATTCATTCCTCAGCTCTCTCGTTATGGAGTTTACAAGTCTCACAGAGCTTGAAGTCACCTGCCAATAGTGATTGTCAGTCACCAAAATTATAATAATATGCAAAGAAGAAATGAAAGCCCAAACAGGGCAACAAAAGTTATAGGTCCAATTAAATAATAGTGTTCTTCAATTTGAAAACCGAATAAAGCTCAAAGGATTGGAATTATTTCCTGCCAATCTTACAGCCCTAGATCTTTAACTGGTTTGTGAACTCATCTCCCAAGCCTTCCCAAAGAATATTCCTAAAAGATTTCTTTTTTCTTTAGATCCCAGAAGACTATGTGCAACTGTTAAAATGTGATCCATTTATTGAAAAGTACTAGAACACACTAGAATTAAGCATAGGAAAAAGTGGCAACTTGTCCAAGACAAAGTTGAAGACTCTCGTACTTTGAAGAAGTTTCTAGTACGAGTGGGCAGCAGACCACGTGGGCAGCAAATAGACAAAAGAAAAAGTAAACAAGTCAACAAAAGTGGAGCTGCAGAATAGAAAAATGCAGAAAAATGGAGAAGCCACCAGAAGATCTCGAAGAAGCCGCACAAGCAGGAGATAAAAAAGGAAACTTGTAATTTTATATTGATTTTTGTACTAGATGTCGGTGGAGGAAGGCGGTGCTCACGCCTATAAATAGGAGTTGGATGTCTTTGTTCCTTGTAGCCAAAAAAAAAAAAAAAAAAAAAAAAAAACCAGAAAACACTCCTTCCCTTGTAATATCAACTTTCATAATAAAAGTTCCTTTTTACCTATACTCCCTTGCCATTGTAGTCCACTTTTATTCACATACACACTTGCGCACACGCACACACACTTCCGCAAACATCCAACAGTGGTATCAGAGCCACGTCTTTGGTTGGTATTGGGCGTTTGTCCTACCTACCCATTTCTAAAACTACCCATTCCAAATACCCACTAACTAAACCATGGCCAGCTCTACCTCATCCTCATTTCCCATCCCCATTTTTGATGGAAATAACTATGACTTTTGGAGCATAAAAATGACTACATTCTTGATGGCTCAAGACTTATGGGACATCGTGGAAAAAGGTTGCGAGGCTCCGCCAGAAGGTGCAAGTGTTTCGAAGGATCAACTACAAAAGGATGCAAGGGCGCTATATTTTATCCAGCAAGCACTCTTGGAAACCGTATTTCCGAGAATAATTGGAGCAAGGACTGCAAAAGAGGCTTGGGATATACTACGAGAAGAATTTCAAGGATCGGAAAAGGTACGCACTATTCGCCTTCAAACTCTGAGAAGAGATTTTGAGAATTCTAAAATGAAAAATTATGAGACCGTACAAGAATATTGTGGAAAATTAAAGGAACTCGTTAATCAAATGAGAGCCTATGGAGATGGGATAACTGATCAAGGGTTGTTGAGAAAATATTGGTGTCACTTACCAAAAAATACAACTCCATAGTTACAACTATAGAAGGAACTAAAGACTTGACAACCCTATCGATAAGTGAATTAATTGGCTCTCTATAAGCATATGAGAAAAGACTAATGGCACAAGATGAAGATTCAGTTGAAAGTGCCTTTCAGTCTAAAGTAAATATACGGTCTCATCAAACTAAAAATGATGGAAGGAGCTCATGGAAAAACAAAGAGGAGGAGAAATTATAAAAAAAGGAAAACTATCCACCTTGTGGTATTTGCAAGAAAACAAATCATTTGGAGAAGGATTGTTGGTTTAAAATAAAAAACAATGCCGCTTTTGTAAAAGATATGGCCACGTAGAAAAAGATTGTCGCTCGAAAACAAATAATCGAGCAAACTATGTAGAAAAAAAAGAAAGTGAAGAGAATACATTCTACGCAGGCCAAGCGGCAAATAACAATAAAAGTGAAACATGGTACATCGATAGTGGGTGTAGCAATCATATGACGGGGGGACGAATCTATATTCATTGATATTGATAAGTCGGTGAAATCCCAAGTAAAGCTGGGCAATGGTGCATTAGTAGATGTCAAAGGAAAAGGCACCATCACCGTGGAAACAAATAAAGGCCCAAAATATATACATAATGTATATCTAGTCCCTCGTCTTGCACAAAATCTCTTGAGTGTGGGCCAAATGATACAAAGTGGGCATTCTCTATATTTTAATAGAGATGCCTGCATTATCTATGATAAATATAAAAATATCATTGCCTTTGTTAAGATGAAAATAACAATTTTCCTATTCAATGGAAATATGTCAAAGATATAGCCATGAAAGCTCAACTTGATGATTCATGGCTATGGCATCGAAGATTTGGCCACTTCAATTTTGCTGGGCTAAAAATTCTCCATCAAAAATATGATGAGAGATTTTCCAGCCATCACAGAAATTTCAGATGTTTGTGAAGGTTGTCTTCTTGGAAAACAACAGAGACAATCCTTCCCATCTGGAGGTGCATGGAAAGCTAAGAAGCCATTAGAACTTGTCCACACGACGTGTGCGGTCCGATGAGGACACCTACACCTAGTCAAAATAAATATTTCATCCTATTCATTGACGATTACACAAGAATGACGTGGGTATACTTTCTTCGAGAAAAATCTGAGGTTTTCTCTATCTTCAGAAAATTCAAGAACCACGTCGAGAATCAAAGTGGCCAAAGAATTAAAGTCCTAAGGAGTGACAGAGGCACGAGAATACAATTCAAAGGAGTTTAATAAATTCTGTGAAGATGAAGGAGTCCACCATCAACTAACCGTTGGCTACGCCCAGAACAAAATGGAGTAGCTGAAAGAAAAAATAGAACCGTCATGGAGATGGCAAGGTCTATGCTAAAGGAGAAAGGCCTTCCCAATACTTTTTGGGCAGAAGCAGTTTATACTTGCAAGTATACTGTTAAACGGTGTCCAACTAAAGCTGTTCAAAATAAAACACCAGTCGAAGCATGGAGTGGACGGAAGCCTTCAACAAAGCATCTCAAAGTGTTTGGATGTATTTGCTACGTCCACATCCCTGCTCAGAAAAGGAGTAAGCTAGATGAAAAGACAGAAAAGGGAATATTCCTTGGCTACAGTGATCAATCAAAAGGCTATCGGGTTTACAACCTAAGAACCAAGAAGCTTATGATTAGTCGAGACGTTGAGTTCGACGAGAATGCTGCCTGGAATTGGGAAGACGAGAAGATCGAGAAGAAGTATATCACCTTGCCAGACATACCACTTGCTCAAGAGGAGTCAACGTCACAAGAAGAAGGAGAAGTACCGGATTCCACCACTCACGACATAACTCCACCAAGCTCTCCAAGAGTGACGCAAGAAGAATCTACTCCAGAGTCTCCAATACTAAGGGTAAAAGCCCTTAGAAGAATTTACGACACATGCAACTTTGCTATTTTGGAACCAGAAAACTATGAACAAGCATCCAAAGATGAAGTCTGGATAAAAGCCATGGGGAAGAGATCAAGATGATCGAGAAAAATTAAACTTGGGAGCTTGTCGATCGACCCAAGACAAAGAGATCATTGGCGTCAAGTGGGTCTACAAGACGAAGCTCAACGCGGATGGATCAATCCAGAAGCATAAAGCAAGGCTTGTGGCGAAAGGATACTTGCAACAACCAGGTATTGACTATACTGAAACTTTCGCTCCTGTTGCTCGCCTTGATACTATTCGAGCACTCATAGCTCTAGCAGCACAAAAAGAATGGAAGATCCATCAACTAGATGTAAAATCAGCATTCCTAAATGGATATCTTCAAGAAGAAATTTATGTAGCTCAACCAGAAGGCTTTATTGTCAAAGGCAACGAAGAAAAAGTCTTAAAGCTTAAGAAGGCCCTATACGGGTTAAAACAAGCACCACGTGCATGGTATAGTAGAATCGATGAGTACTTCATCAAGCAAGGATTTAGGAGGAGTATGAGTGAGCCGACACTTTACATCAAGACCCAAGCTACACGGCCAGATATTATCGCGATCCAAGTTCGAGACATTACGGGAAATGCTTGGAGTATCACAAAAATGGATCAAGGAGGAGTGTTAAAATGTGATCCATTTATTGAAAAGTACTAGAACACACTAGAATTAAGCATAGGAAAAAGTGGCAACTTGTCCAAGACAAAGTTGAAGACTCTCGTACTTTGAAGAAGTTTCTGGTACGAGTGGGCAGCAGACCACGTGGGCAGCAAATAGACAAAAAGAAAAAGTAAACAAGTCAACAAAAGTGGAGCTGCAGAATAGAAAAATGCAGAAAAATGGAGAAGCCACCAGAAGATCTCGAAGAAGCCGCACAAGCAGGAGATAAAAAGCAAACTTGTAATTTTATATTGATTTTTGTACTAGATGTCGGTGGAGGAAGGCGGTGCTCACGCCTATAAATAGGAGTTGGATGTCTTTGTTCCTTGTAGCCAAAAAAAAAAAAAAAAACCAGAAAACACTCCTTCCCTTGTAATATCAACTTCCATAATAAAAGTTCCTTTTTACCTATACTCCCTTGCCATTGTAGTCCACTTTTATTCACATACACACTTGCGCACACGCACACACGCTTCCGCAAACATCCAACAGCAACAAGTTGAGGAAGAGTGACGACAACTACAATAGGAGGAAAATTGAATTCCTCCGAATGATCAGTTTTGTTACCCGAAAAACCTCATTTTTTTCCTCCATTACAGCACAAGCTGGAACTAAACTAGCCACACCTCAATAAGAATCGCTGATCTACCACCTCCCTAATCAAAATAGAGCATATTTTAATGTTAGCGTTTGGCATACAAACCACTCAAACAGTCGCGACAGAGGCGGAAGATATAGATCCAATACTGAAGGTATATAATGCGGATATCCTGCTAAACTAATCATACATGCCATTGGTTTTTCAGTTTTCTGACATGCAGCATATCATACATGGTGTCAACAGTTCTCTGAAGTATCAAGTCATCTCAATCTTACCATAAAAAATGTACTCAAGCATATATACATGTAATACGGATATGAAGTAAAAAAAATAAAAATGTGAGGAGAACACTCACTTGGACAAGTTGATCGTGCACAGCATCATGGCAGAAGAGAGTTTGAACTTTAGAAGAGAAACCCCGTATCTCAGTTTCTTCCAACTCAGCTTCATGATTCATGGCCAAAATTATTGTCTCGCTAATAAAGCTTACTACCAGGAAAGTGTCAAAAGGATCATTTATAGAAGACCTCAATGACCACATCCCTTTGATGCCTTGAAGTTCTACAGATGCCTAAAGCATTGTGCATATATAAGTAAACACACCAAAGGAAAAAAAGAAAAAAACATAAACTAACCTACCATTGGTGAAGGTTGACACATAGAAGGAGAAACAAACTACCTGTTCATTGATTTCTAGGCCAGTCCAGACTATACGGAGAGAACCATTCTTGTAACCTCCAGAACATGTAACAACCTGACCTTGACCCTGCCTGTCAAGGTCAACCCCAGAGAAATCAGCAATGGGTCCCAAGTTATCATAGCGCTCCAGAACTTCCACGTGTGAACCCTCTGGATCAGGTTGTAGATTCAGCTTGATAAGCTGCGATAATGCTCAAAGAGTGTAAACATCCTGGGGTAAAAGTCAGAGAGAAACATAATATAATGAAGAGAATCCACTCCTTAAAAAGTATTGTCAATTGATCAGGCCTCTATTCTCTCCATCTCACTTGGTGAAACAACAATTAACTCTCCAGATACAACACCAGACCCTCCAGGACCTTCCCCATCGAAATTAACCATAACATAGGACCTACCAAATCATCTCAGGTGATTTGATTTAGCAATAGAAAAGTGTGATTCAGCTTTCTCATTGAAGTGTAGATTAATAAGATATTTCCATGAAACTAGAGAGCAAAAACGAATCCATAAAGAACAAATAATGAAGGAACACAGCATGTAAGCACACAAGATAGTTGCAAGCACCTGTGAATCACCATAACTTGAGCCAATAAAAACGATATCATTTTTAAAGTATGATATCGTGGATGCAATTGAAGTTTCTCCTAAACGCTTAATCTTGAGATGTTCAAACCTGTCAGCCAGCCGATATAGCAAAGACAAAAAAATTTAGTTATGACCAGAAAAGGAAATTATGAAGCTAATCTGTTGATTGCAAGTTCTGCAGGAAACTATAGACATGTACACATCAGAACACTTAAGACAAGAACATGAATGACTTACTCTTCTTTCTTATGGGTTACAACAAGCAAGTAGAGAAGCCCCGCATCATTACCAAGTAGATACCTATAACCATCAGCATCAGCTCTTCCATATGCGCTTGTGATGGACTAAAACAAGCAACAGAAGCACCGAGAAAGAACACGATTTTACCTTTAGTTACAGAAAAGAATTGGACAATCTGACAAATTAAGCAGCAGAAGCATTAAGAACTTACAGGTATAATTGATAGTGCTCCAGACGCACTTGCACTGAGATATTCTATTTTTTTTCTCCCAATCACAAGTACACCACATAGGGGGGGAGGCACTGGTATCAACAGATTTGCACCATTGGCTACTTCTTTTACAGGCCAGGAACACTCCTTGACCTCGCCTTTCAGAGCAAATTCGTATACCTTGACACATTGAGCGTCTTCTTTATTCTGTGAGGATCCAAAAAATATGCCGGTGATCAGCACAGAGCTGCATGCAGCAGAAGAATCCTACTTCACCCAAAAACCTCACACATTGACTTTAGACATCCCTGGAAGAGGGGAAAAGAAAACCATTCCAATCCAATCTTGTGGTGCAAAGAAATTTACAAACGTAACATCGAGTTCTTAATTTACTCAAATTTCACCTCCTCGCAGTACCTCCTTTTTTGGCTAAGTGATTTCATTTATTCGAGAGATGTCAGAGGATCTATAGATCAAATAAGATGTAGAGGGACTAAGTGGAAGTACCCGAATCTTTACAAAGAATAAAATGAGGATCGTTGCGAATTTTATTCATCCGAATTTCACGTCAAGAAAAACTAAAATTTAGGTTAATTGAATGGAGACATCTACTTCGCTTCTTCTCTTTTACTTTCTCTCTCTTTCGCCCCACCAAAGGCAATAAGATACCAGGTTAAACGACTTCTAAGTACATCTACAACTCCATGCCAGATACAAAGTCAAATTGGCATTTATTTTATAGAATCTCCTTTGGAAATATGTTGGTCAATAAAGTTGAGTTAGAAAGATCACTGCATCAATTTTCTTCTTCATATTATTAATTTTGCGTCTAAATTGAGTATCTAAAGGGATGGTGGATCCACATGCCTACAATTGATCGAAACTTGCAATAAAATCTTTTTTTAATGAAGATATTTCTCTTCCTATATCTGAGATTCGGATGATATCCTCAGCTTGAGACTTAGACAGAAAAGAAAGTGTGCTGCCTCATGTAGACAGTAGAATACGTCATTAAACTGCCAAGCTCGCCATAGATTTTTTGAACCATAAAAGGTTCAGCATTAGGATATCCAACTCATAGTTGCAGAATTCCCAAAGTTTTTAACATGCCTACAACCACTCACACATGTATAATGAAATGTTAAAACATATAAGATCAACAACACGTTTACGGACCTTGTATAGAACGACAAATGTTGGTTTTGAACAACTATAGAGAAACTTTATATCCAACACTTCAAGTTCTTCAAGCCTGAAATCATCAGAATACCACAAGTGTGACAAGCCACAAACACTCAAAAACATGTGTTAACTCAAATATTTTTCAATAAAGTATATTAAACATTTAAACACAAGAAAACTAAACAGTTCATTTACTTAGTAATGAAATTCAAAGGTGCAACTAAAAATTTGGCTTGAGTTTGTAACTCTTACAGGGAGTTTCGAATGACTTTCAACATCACTTCAGATTTGTATATCAGTCTAGAAGACATACTGAGAGGAGTACAAGCTATAAATTAACAACAGAAACAGGGAGTGCTTTAAAAAAACTATTAACGCAATTTTGATAAATAACAATTAACAAATTGCAACCTCGTCCTGTACCCTAGTAAGCAACAAGAACGAGAACAAGGCCTAGTCTCATTTTGTTTCAGGCGTCAACTATGTCTTATGCCATTGCATGTCACTCAATGACATGTCCCCAGTGATACCCATGTAGCAAGATCTTTTAGAAAGCAAAATGAGAAATGGTTATAGTTTCCACTGTAATTCTTGATAAAGATGTTAGCTACACTAAGGCTTGGAAATTCTATTTACTTTAAAACACACCAAGTGTACAACAAGAATCTATCCGTGGAGAAGTGAAACAAGTTGACCTCAGTCCGTCACAAAGAAAAATTAGGCAAGTATGATGTAGTAGACAAAAGAAGAAAAGGCACCTGATGTTGAATGCTTCATCAAGCTGCATTTTATTGTCTAAAAGTATAACCTGTCCAGAATTGCACAAAAATTTATGAAGGTATAACAAGTCCTTTTCCCCAAAGCTGAAAATTTCACCAAACAATATAGGATATGTCGAGGTTTGCTGTATCCAAACCTTAAGCAACCCAACATATAGGTGGAGGCCAATTAATCTACAATAAGGATCGATAATTCCAATCTGCAGAAGAATGTGGGACCCAATAAGTTAAGTGTACACTTGTTCACAGAAAATGAACGATTATTTCATAAATATAATCATTTATATCACTTATAAAAAAGATCAAAAGTAAAAAAATTTCATCGTCCATGGAAATTTGTAGATATAAATTATTTTCAATAATGAATTATTTTTTATTAACTAATTATTTCAAATGATACAAACAGTGATTTTCAAGAAAATATTTTTCTAAATCATTCATTTTTTCGTGCAACAAATAAAGCTTAAATTATGTCTCAATCACGAAGAAATATAGGCGCTTCAAACTCTCTGGGAAAAAAAATACACCTTCTAAGTTATTAAAAGGTCAAAATAAATACCTGGCCATGATCTATACGAAGACCGTTCGGATCGGATGCATCACCCATCACCCTGACAAGAGCAGTATCATTGTGCAAGTAAACAAACACTTCATATATTTCACAAACAAAAGATCAAAGTACTTATGTGTAGAGAAAAAAGAAGACCCAACTCAATCTGACATTGCTTGAAGCATGCATCAGAGATTCTTCAAAAATCAAGCCATGCTTAAGCTTTTATAGGTTAAAAGCAGACCCACGTAAAATAATTAGGCTACCTGAGATATAATGCAAGTCCAAAATAACCAAAGATGAAATTCATATAAATGGAAATGAAACACGGCACGACTAACTTATTTTGCTGAAAGAGCTAGGGTCTCTCTCTCTACCACAGCCTTGGTTTGTTAGAGCCTCTGTAGTGTATACAATGATAATTAAGCCCGCACAAATAAACTACAACTCAAAGCATAAAAAAGAACCGCATAATGACTTCGCAAATAACCATACCAACCTTGTAACAAGCTCAGATGTCTCAGCATTCCATTGCAGAACACAGTACTTGTATCTTTCAGTCGCAACGAATAACAAGTCCTGTGCTTCACCCTGTTACAAGAAACGGACTATGACTTGAACTTAAACACAAGAAGCACCAACACATAATTGAGACCTCTTAGAAAAGAAGCCGCTAAAACAGGATCCCATCGATGACTCACTTGAGGCCTGAAAAGCTCAAGCATCATAATCCTCCCATACATTGGCACATTCGACATAGCCGGTGAAAGCTGAAAAAAAAAGAAAAAAAAACATAGAAAGAAAGAGCTTAGTTCCAACACAAGTCAAACCAAATAGTAAGGAGATATTATTTTAGCGAACCAGAAAATCTGAGACAAAGAAAAGAATATCTATATATATATATATATATATAAACCATTCACAGAAAATCAAGGTTCAAAGTTTCCGTACTTAATCCATTGTATGGTAAAGTTTCAGAGTCTTTTTGAACAACCAGAAAAATAAATAAATAAAACAAGCAATAGTTTAGTCTCGAGGCATGTTAATGGTGACAGCGCACCAGAGTCACTTGAGATCCCATGCTAATGAGAGCTCTGAAATTGAGGCAGTACCCGCTTAATGTGTGATTGTTGGAAATGGTGATCCATTTTCTAGAATTTCCTAGAGTTGCTAAACTTCTAGAATTTCCTAGATGAAGTTTCTAGAAGAAAGAGGAAAATGTCCGGCATGTAAGAAAAGTTTCTAGAAGAACTACAATCTAGAATTTGCTAGAGAAGCCTACATGGTTTGCATTCAAGAGAAGTCTGGAAACTTCTTTAACAGCTTATATAAAGGAGCAAGTGCTCCATGTTTTGTGTTGGGAGCTTCCCATAAAAACCACATCATTTAGCTCCCCACCAACACCTCCTTCAACTATTGTAAAATTGTTTTATCCAACTAATGAAACTATTTCCCATATCCCATGTTCTTTGTCCTTCAATTATCCTAGTCTATCTCTTGTCCATCCACTACAAATTATATCATACACTTGCACACGTCATTAACCAAAAACTATAACTAATACCAAAACCATGCTTCCGCACGCACATCCAAATTTTTTTTTTTTAACATGGTATCAGAGTTAGGCATATCGATGGTTATGGGTGTTTGTCCTCACCATCCTCAACTAAAAAAGGCCAGAGCCTGAGCAAAAGCCAAGATAGCCGGAGCTGGAGCCAGAGCCAGAATCAAAGGCCAGAGCCCGAGCGAGAGCCAAGAGAGCCGGAGCCGGAGCCAGAGCCAGAATCAAAGCCGAGCCAGAGCTAGAGCCAGAGCCTACGAGAGCGAGCGAGCCCGAGCTAACAACTACAACTAAGAACATTTTGATGGCCCAAGACATATGGGACATCATTGAAGAAAAGACATGCACATTCAAAGGCAAGTGCAAGTGTTTCGACAAGAGAATGCAAGGGATCATGGAACGAAGACGGAATAAAAGACATGGGACAAACTACAATATCCGAAGTATCCCGAAAATGGATCAAGGGGGAGTGTTGGAAATGGTGATCCATTTTCTAGAATTTCCTAGAGTTGCTAAACTTCTAGAATTTCCTAGATGAAGTTTCTAGAAGAAAGAGGAAAATGTCCGGCATGTAAGAGAAGTTTCTAGAAGAACTACAATCTAGAATTTGCTAGAGAAGCCTACATGGTTTGCATTCAAGAGAAGTCCGAAACTTCTTTAACAGCTTATATAAAGGAGCAAGTGCTCCATGTTTTGTGTTGGGAGCTTCCCATAAAACCACATCATTTAGCTCCCCACCAACACCTCCTTCAACTATTGTAAAATTGTTTTATCCAACTAATGAAACTATTTCCCATATCCCATGTTATTTGTCCTTCAATTATCCTAGTCTATCTCTTGTCCATCCACTACAAATTATATCATACACTTGCACACGTCATTAACCAAAAACTATAACTAATACCAAAACCATGCTTCCGCACGCACATCCAAATTTTTTTTTTTAACAGTGATTAACCAAACTATAGAGCAACTTGTCAAATGCAAGAGGTTTACCAATACAACTTTAACTAGGGCTCCGTGTCATGCCATGATGACATGAGTAACCAACTAAAGCAATGACTAAAAACAGAAGAAACAAATCATATTCAGTCCAGCAAAACAAAGTAATAAGAATAAATGAACTATCATACCTGTAAATCCGGAGGAGTAAGCAAATGTATCTCAATCCGAGTGCCTTTGCTGAAATGGAAAAACAAAAGTGTGATCATTTTAATGGGCGTACTTTGAGCTAAGATTTTAATACAACTGCAATAGTGAAATCAACAATCATCTGCCAGAATATCTTCACCATAAACTAACTGATTATATAGTCCTCTCCTAAATTATTCACGTTCTAAAACGTGAAAAGATCAATGCGTTGTTGAAGATCACCGCCTCTCTCTCTTCTGGAGTTCTCTAGATCTCTCTCTAGAGTTCTCCATATCTCTCCCTTCTCCAGAATCTTCTAGCAAAATCCATAAGTTGCACCACTTCTAGACTTCTCCATAGAAATCTAGTTGTCAAGCTATAATAAAGTAATACTTCTAGAATAGTGTAGAAAGCCACCTTGCCTCCTATAAATAGGGGTTCTTGCCCCTTGAGTGTCCAACTAAGAGTGTGTGAGTAAGAAGTCCAAGGGGGTGTGTGGGTGTGTGTAGGGGTCTTGAGAGTGTGTTGAGTAGAGTGTGCTATGTATGCATGTGAGTGAGAGAAATTGTGTAGAGTTATCTGAGTATTGTATGTGGTGTGAGAAAATATTGTAATAGTGAAAGTTATATTTTGTAAATTATATTTGTACCACGTTTCCGCAAGATTCAACAAGTGGTATCGAGAGCAGTTGTTGGAGGCCGTGCGAAGACAGTGGTCGGGGACCATTGTAAGTGAGTAGGCGGTCAGAGGATCGTTGAGCCAAGGAGCGGAGGACGTCGGAGTTCTGCCAGTGCACAATTTGGGATTGTGAAGTCGGTTGGTCCGGGACCAAGCTTACTTGGTATAGTGCGGGGCATTATACTCAAGTCACGATGACGGATTTCTCGAGTTCGGTGAACGGCATGGAGAAGCTCAACAACTTCAATTATAATAATTGAGTACCCGTATGCAGTATTATTTGCTTGGACAAGATTTATGGGATATCGTTGGCGGCAACAACACCACACCACCCACAAATGATAGTGATTTAAGAAAGTGGAACGTCAAATTAGGTAAGGCTCTTTACGTTCTTGCCGTGACTGTTGATGATGAATTATTGCAACACATAAAGAGTGCGAAGACCCCGAAGGAGGCCTGGGATAACTTGGCGACGCTGTTTGCAAGGACAAACGATGCCAAGTTACAATGCCTGGAGAACGAGCTCCTCTCAGTCTCGCAACAAAGTATGACGGTAAGTCAATACTTTTCTAAAGTTAAATCTATTTGCGAAGAAATTTCAAAATTAGATCCTGAGAATGCCATCTCTGAGACAAGAATGAGAAGAATAATAATTCATGGGTTAAGGCCGGAATATAATGGTATTGTTACGGCCACCCGTGGATGGGCAAGTGAGCCAACTATAACTGAGTTGGAAAATATATTGCCCAATCAAGAGGCCTTAGATAAACAAATCCCTAAGGTCACAATTAAAGATGATGAAAGTGCCCTCTTCAGTAATAAAAGAGGGTTCAAGGGCCAGAATAGAAATAGAGCAAATGCAAGGGATGGCAAACCATGGAAAAATCATGGAGATTGGCGGAGGCAACCAGACGAGAAGGGTTATCAGCCAGGGGGAGCTCGTCAAGATCGCGACGACGATGAAGATGAAGACAAGAGCAACAAAAGGCGTAGCAAACGGTGCTACGTTTGTGGCAAGGTAGGACATATTGCCAGATTTTGTTGGTATAGGCGGGAAGAAGGAAATGTCGTCACTTCCTGCAAGGAGATTGAAAGCGAAGAAGAATGGGACTTTCAAGCGCCTGTTGCAATTAAGGAACGAGAAGAGCTTGCAACCGCTTGTATAATTGAGTTGGATAATTCAACAAGTTCTATCACAACTTCGAATAAGAGCAAGCCAAGTGAGAACTCGAAGAAGCAACTAACAACGCCATCAAGCAGTCGTGAAAAGAAACTACAAGAGATGCAAGAGATGATAAAGAAGCTAAAAGTTGAGAAGGCAAAGATGGAGAATATGTTGAAGAAAAGGGATGAGATGATAAGGCAGAAGGATCGAGAGCTCAAGGCAAAAGAAAGGGAGCTAGAGAAGTTCCGATGCGAGTTTAAGAAGTTGCAAAAGCCTACTATGACTTTCCGAATTAATCATATCAGAAGAGACAACGAACAAATGAAGGAGAAAAATAAAGTTTTCTTTGAGAAAAGGAGGTCATCTACACCCTACATCCCGTGGTGTAAGGATCGGTGGAATAAGAAGAAATTTTATGAGGAAAAGGATCAAGAGGTCTACATTGAAGTGCTTCGGATGGGATTGAATCGGTTGAAGCACGAAATGAAAGTCACAAATGAGAGGCTTGATCGAATGAGTTCCAATCTCAAAATTCTTAGAAGAGATATGCTGAATACGAAGAACGAATCGAGTGAGAAGAAGGAAAAGGAGACCAAAGGGCAGAATGAATTGGCATTACAAAAATTCAAGAAACACAAAACTCAATGGAAAGTCGCAGCAAGAGAAGCAACTGAAGATGGAGCCATAGAGCCATCCACATCTGAGGAAGCTTCGCAATATGCTGAATGGAGGGAGATAGTTGAAGAGTCCAAAAACAATATTGGCATGGCTACTATATCTAAATTGAGAGAGAGTAGTCGGTGAGGGGAGTGTTGAAGATCACCGCCTCTCTCTTTCTGAGTTCTCTAGATCTCTCTCTAGAGTTCTACATATCTCTCCCTTCTCCAGAATCTTCTAGCAAAATCCATAAGCTGCACCATTTCTAGACTTCTCCATAGAAATCTAGTTGTCAAGCTATAATAAAATAATACTTCTAGAATAGTGTAGAAAGCCACTTTGCCTCCTATAAATAGGGGTTCTTGCCCTTGAGTGTCCAACTAAAGTGTGTGAGTAAGAGGTCCAAGGGGGTGTGTGGGTGTGTGTAGGGGTCTTGAGAGTGTGTTGAGTAGAGTGTGCTATGTATGCACGTGAGTGAGAGAAATTGTGTAGAGTTATCTGAGTATTGTATGTGGTGTGAGAAAATATTGTAATAGTGAAAGTTATATTTTGTAAATTATATTTGTACCACGTTTCCGCAAGATTCAACATGCGTCTTCACCATAAACTTCAAGCTGTCATATGATACTTCCAACGAAAGCACTCTTTAGAATTATGGCATAACTTAGAGTAATAAATAAATGCAGAATGTAATCTTACAATCATGCGTTTTGCCATCTTGCTTAAGTATTACAAAACAAATGAATTGGCACAAATACAATAGATTTAGGACTTTCTTGGTAATTTCCCTTTCTTTGTTACCCAAATCTGCAAAAACCATATCCACAAGAACTGCATTTACCTAAAAAAGAAAAAAAAAATAGATTTCCACATAGCCAATGGAGACATGTAGTCAATTAATTGAAGCAAACCAGGAAAGATGCTCACCCAAAAATGGATACGAACCTCTAAAATTCTTAGATGAAAACCGAGAATTCAACGACAGGAAAAATAAACGAACTGGGAGGAAATGCTCAGAAGAACGTAGCAGAGAGAAGAGCGAGAAAATAGCGTACGCAATGATGAGATTGAACTCCTGAGGACCGGTGAAGTTGCCGACGCAGGAATGAGTGACGGCGGTGGGCTTGAGTGCCGTGACGACGTAGTTCCCCGTGCTCATCTTCTTCGCCTTTCCGCGAATGCTAAATACAAGAAGAAGAGCAGGGGAAGGAGGAGGAGGAGATTGGACTGCGAAGCAAATCAAGATAGCCAAGAGCGCTGGATCATAAAAGTCCAAAAGTATGCTCCCCATCGGCATGTGGGTCAACTTAAAAAATAGAGCAGTCGCTCGAAATTGACCATCTGGTCAATATTGCCAAAAAATAATGCAAAAACAGTATTTAATAGTTCAAAAAGAAGGGAAGGGGAATAAATATCTGATAAGACATGGTAAGATAACCTTGGATTAGTAAATTTGACTAATGATCATTGAGTTTTAGCTAATTTCACGTCCAAGTTACTGAATTTTGAATTTTATGAATGCCAAATTCACTAATATCTTTTTTTATTTTACAACCGATGCATTGTGATTTTGACTGGTATTTAGCAAAATTCTTTAGCAAAATGTTGATGCAATAGCGACATAACAATGACATCACGTCAAGAAAATTAGCTACATAGACTGTCAATCTTGTAAAATGACAGGACCATTTTCCACATATGTTGGAAATCGCGATCAACTAAAAATGGGTCGCTCTAATTTGATGAACAAGTCTTGAGAAATGAAGATCAATTAAAAAAATTGGGGCCGAACGAATTTGATTCAAGTCTATCTTCAACAAAAACTGTAATGAAAATGAAGTGAAAACAGATAAAGAACCTCCTCCCCAGTCTGCATTTCCTTGTGGCAAACTCAGCCCAACCCCGACTTTCTCTTCTTCAAAAAGGAGAAGGCGAGGCACTTCAAAGACGACGCATCCGCCGGTTCCGCGGAAACCGCGTGAATTGATAAGGCGTAGTCGGCAGCGGCAGCAGCACATGGAAAGGAAATCCATTATTTCCTTTCTGTGCACGTCTTTCGAGAGAGGCATGAAGCCTTTTTTGATTTCAGAATTGGCTTTTGCAAAAGTTAAAGTATGGTCATTTTCGGAAGTGTATCATGACTATGAATTATTGGTAGCTGGAGATGCCTGCAACTTTGCCATCGTTCTCTTATGATTTCCATTTCATGAAGCTGCAACAAAAATGGCAGGCTGATTTGGGTCAGCAAACACAATAGCGTAAGGTAGATTAGATTCGAGATCGTAGAATCAAGAGAGAAATCACGATAGTGAGAAAACAGAGAAAAAAATCGAAGGGAGAGAGCAAAGGAAGCCGATCCACATAAAGCTCAATACTTAATTCAAGTTAAGAAGAAGCACGCTCAATGAGGTTTGCATTGGAGCATGTTTATTAGCTATTTATGTGAGAACTTGACAAGAAAACAACGGAAACGAATAATAAATCTCAAATAATATGGAATAACTAGTTTAAGCAAAAAGACTAATTAGGCAACGTAATTGTATAAATATGGTGGAAAGTAGCATCATCTCAAACATTTATAAAATGGTAAAATTACTAGGTGCTCCGCATTATCATCTCTAAAAATATGAACTGATTCTTCTTTGAAGAAAAGCTAAGAAAAATCACGTAATCGGGCGATCGATGATAGAACGAATAGATGGTCATCTAATGTTTCGAAATAACCGGTGATTTCCTGAATTTTTTTATGAGTATGATTTTTCGACCCCTTACTCTTTTTATTGCTAGAATTAGAGGCATACAAGGCAAGGTGCATTCTTTCTTTCTTCAGTTTCTCTTACTCTGCCACCACCCTAGCTATTAGGTCATTAAGGCTACGTTTGGCAACTTGCCAAACAGTAGAAATTTTTATTCTTTTATTCCTAGGAATATATTTGGAATAGAAATCCACTTGGTAAATCTTTTGCTCCCAATAATAGATTTGGAATAGAATTAAGGAATAAAAAAACAAGTTGATTCTTTGTTCTTGGAAACAATTCGAGAATCAAGTCAACTCATTTTTCCTTTCTTTTTTTTCTTGTTCTTCTTCCTTTTCTCTTCTTCTTCAACCGCCGCCGCCATTAGCCACTGCCACTACCGCCCTCCACAATTGCTGGTCGCCGACTTTTAGTTAGGCGATGTCCAAACAGCTTGCTAGAGGCTCATCGATGGCTAGGCGACCTCACCTAGGCCTCCCCCAGCCATTGGCAAGCTTTGCCTAACCAGGTGTGGCTTGCCAATGATCGAGCCATGGCTAGGCGAGGCTCCACTTCGGCCAAATCTGGCGAAATCGAGCTCACCCAGCTATTGACGAGGCTTGACCTCATTGGGCCACCGCAAGGTCGGTGTCGCCCAGCCAAGGCGTGGCCAGGCGAGGTCGAGCTAAGCCGACGGTTGGGCAAGCTAGGCCTTGCTAGATCTAGGTGAGGCCGCTCACCTAGCCAAGGCTCAACCAAGGAGGCACCGGACTCACCAAGGGCCAGCGACGCTCAGGCGAGGTCACCGGCCCTCGTTTGGCCAATCACCAATCATCCCAAGATCGGCAACTTGCAAAGCTTGAAGAAGAAAAGGAGAAAGAAAAGAAAAAAAGAAAAGAAGAAAAGAGAAAAAATGACAAGTAAAAGATTTGAATTAGAAATTTTTAGAATAGTACCAAACGCAACTCTATTCTGAAAATAAAAATTTTGAATAGTTACCAAATGCCTTAAAATGCTCAGAAATTATTTCCAAAAACAAAATAAAAAATAATCATTTCTCTCAAAAATTGTTCTTAGGAATAAAATGATTACCAAACGCACCATAATTGACCATGTCCCATCTTGAGAGCTGTAATTAGTCTTAATAATCCAAAATCAAGTGGAATGGTGTCTAGGAATTAATGCACAATGCAAGCAATAGAAATAAAAATATTAAGGGCCTCAAGTTTTGACTATAGGTTTACCATCCTTAATATGTAATTCCTAACCCCACCAGAATCATCATACCTCATATTAAAGAATCCTTGCAAATGTGTTCTAATTTCAATATTAAACGAGACATAGTTCCTAGCCTCCAAGACTACCATTATTTGTCTAGTAATGTAATTAGCTGGCAAACAACTCTTTAAGTGTTCCTAAATAGATTGCTTCATTGATAATAAGTGAATTTGACGACTCTTTTTCCAGGCAACAAAGTATGCTTTTGGAATTTTGTACTAGTGGCAATAAGATTTGCTGGCTTATCCTTAGTAAGAGCAATATAAACATCCGCTAGTTCCATCTCAAATAAAAATCCTCTTTCTATTTCTTAAAATGTGAACCAGCAAGAATCTCAATTGTAGTGGAGATGTTGTTTATAGAGAAAGTGACTGAAGAATAAGCAACCTATATAATTAGTATTATGTGAGTATTGTATAACTTGAAGTTGTATAAGTACACTTCCTAAGAGTTATAAACATTATCATATAATCTCCTCTCTTTTTTTATATATATAATACATGATATGTAGTTGTATGCTTTCCACATGATAACGATAATGAAAATATATTTCAACCATTATGAATTCACCACTTTTGGGTGTATGAATCACTAAGATTTGTCACACCTCAACTATATGTTGTATGTGTGCCCCTCCATGAATCAATACACAAGCACCTCATTTGGGAGTATGATAACTCATTAAAATATAAGACATCCCACCATAATATGATACCAGTATTTCTCAAACTCAATCAAATGTGCCACTTTGGTGCCCACAACCCAATTAAATCATCAAAACTCTCTCGTACCAAGAATATAAACTTTATGTATCACATTTAATATATATATATATATATATGCAATTTTAGACTTGAAAATAGGGGCAATTTGTCACTATAATCACATGCTATGTTAATTACATTATTTCATTCATTGACACATGTTAAATCATATAAATGCTATCAATAAATCATGCTCCACACATTCTTATTCGTGATGATATACATGTGAACTAGCATCTTTATTTGCATTTTCGCATCAATCACACCTCAACTATATGTTGCACATGTGTTCCTCCATAAACCAATACACAATCACCGTTTTTTAGAGTATGACCACTCATTAGAATAGGAGACATCCCACCACAAGATGAAATCAATCTTTCTCAAACCCAATCAAGTGTGCTGCTTTGGTGGCCACAACCTAATTGAATAATTGAAACCCTATCATACCAAAGATATAAATTTTATGTCTCACATTTACTATATGCATGCATTTTTAGACTTGAAGACAGGGTTAATTTATCATTAAAATCATATATTACGCTTACATTTATACATGTTAAACCTTATTAATTCTATCGATGAATCACACTCCACATATTCTGATTTGTGATGATATACATGTAAACTAGCATTTATTTTCGAAACCTTTGAGAAATACAAGAAAGAATGAAAAATACCCTAGAAATACATGTACATAGAGTTTTGTACACATTTTCACATCCTTAAAAGTATCAAACCTGTAAACTAAATATACTACATTGTAGAGCATTGTGATTTGATAATGCTAGCATCAAGCACACTCCAAAAGTTATTTACACACTCCACTCGAGTGCACGATGCATGTAGCGCACGCTCATCGTTCCTTATTTGGCTTGGATCACCAGTCTAATTGGTCTAGTCAATGGTCAATCGAGTTGAGTTAACGGGATAGGTCAGGTCACCCATGATTAATCGGGTTTTCCCATGTCAACGGGTTACCAACTTCATCCAATGACGTTAGCCCCAATACGTGCTAGGTGACGCTTGCACATGGTGGCACGTGCGACATCGCCTAGAGGCGTGCCACCCATCAATATTCTATTCTCGACGAAACCTATCCATCTATGTGTTCAAAAATAATTTTCACTGGACAAAAAATTCAAAAGCAGGCCACATCTGAAAGTTCCAAACCTAGATTATGGGTACTCTGATACTATATGTAAGCCACAAAAATGGTACCCCAAAATCTTCATAACTAGAATCTAAAACACGGTAAAAAAGAGAAAAATATTTGTGCATCTGATTTAAAATCCATCGTTTTTTATGCAATAGAGCGATGATCCAAAACTTAGGTGCTTCTCCTTTATTACCCTTTGTGTCACTAGCTTAATGAGGCAACCCCTCATGAATTGCGTTTAATAATCGCTCCTTATGTGAATTCATTTGTGTATCAGGATTATAAAAAAGACTTGAGTACTAATTATAAAATTTTCAACCACAAACCTTATAATTAGAGGCCGGCTTTACTGGGCCTATATTAATAAATCCCATATTACACTAATTAAGAATTATTATTGTCACACCCCGATCCTTGGGCACGCGCCCATCCCTCACCTTGGTCGATTAAAAGTTTGCGATATCCCAGGATTATGTATTGCCGACCCTTTCATTTATTAAGCACATGCGGAAGCAATTATAAATCCCCAGACAATAAAACGATGGGATAGAAAAGTAAGGCCATATTTTTCATATTGAAACTCATAACCAAACCTTTATACATAGCACAATCCAGAGTACTTCACAACTATTCACAACTTTAAAGCCTCACTCTATTTACACATCAAAACAGGATTCCCAAAAGAGGATGGGATCTCAGTCCTCATCCGGGTCGTACTCAGGATCATCCTGATCCTCTTCTAACTCTTCTTCACTAAGCTCGTTTCCTTCAAGCTCTTCATCTTTTTCTGGCTCATCATCATCTTCTAGTTTCTCCTCCTCAGGCTCACCTACGGGCCTAAAATGTTGTCCCACAACTGGGATGAGACTACGTCTCAGCGAGTTCTACCCCACTAAGACTCAATTAGGGAACCAATACACCACATGGTTGCCTAAGCACAGCACGAGTCAGAGAACTTACCTTAGCCTCAGTCCCAACCTGCAATTCAGTACAGTTCAATAAGCACCCAAACAATCACGAAAGATCGAAACATCGATCAAATCGACTTCGTCGATTACATGTCAATCGGACCTTCATCGGTCATTTCCATTTAATCAATCAATTCACAACAATCGGATCAAAGCATTGATCAATCAACCTAGTCAATTACATGTCAGTCAGACCATCTCTCGGTCATTTCATTCCATCCCATATAACCTTCAATAGTACACTTAGTCATAGAGCTCCATTAATACTCTCGGGCATCGTTTCACCAAGGTGACATAAGTAACAGACGGTCTACGTGCGTTCTTTAAGGCGCCGTTTTCGCACAGTGATATCCTTAATCACCTGTCGCAACCAAATTTTCGGGTGAGCTATCTAGGGTTTGGCTAATGGATTGCTAAGCCTAGACTTAGCTCGGGCTCTCCCAAGCCCATACCAATTCGCAACTTAAGTTCAAATTTCTTAACATGCAAATGGATTTTATCTAGGTGTCACCACTAATCAGTTTATGGTAGATCGATTAGACACCTAAGTAAAATAATGGGAGGATTATTTTACTCCTACGAACCAGAGACTATGGGTACGGGGACTTGGTTACACTAGATTTCTCTAATGCCCTTTCGGTACCATTCTTTTATTTTCAAAAATGTTTTTACAGGCAGCTTAAATTGATTTTAAATCTATTTCCCTAACACGTGAGGCGATTATGCGGGTGCGCAATCCATCAATTTAACATCCAAGAAAGCAATGAATAAATTGCAAAACTTACCTCAAAGCAACGAAAGCATCTGCGTTGTTAAATTAGAATCCACATCAACAACTCTAGATATGATTTCTCATTAACACGCAATTTCTTTTTTTTGTTTTCACTTAATTAATGAAAATCATGCAATATGCAATGCAATATTAACCAAATGACCTAATTCTAATGACATGCAATTTCTAATTGAATGGACCTAGCAACAATCACTAAATGGCATGCATTTCATGAATCTAATCCTAATGACATGCACATGACATTTTTCTTTTTTTCTTTCTTTATCCTAAAAGAATGCAATTTATCCTAAAAAAATAAAATTATTTTATCCTAAGACATTTTTGTATTTTTTCATGAAATTCGAAATTAGGTAAAATGTGAAAATTATCTAATTAGATTAAGATCCTATTCAATTTATATTAGGAATTAGGTTAAGCCAAATCCTAATTTAAACTAAAATATTATCTTAAACCAAATAATCCTAAAATGCAATCTATTTAAGAAAATACCTAAACTTATAATAAATTAAGAAAAATATTATCTAGAATTAAACTAAGTGCAATTTTACCCTAATATGCAACGACGTACAAAATATGCCCTAATTCTACATGACATATGCATGATGATTTTTTTGTTGTTTTTTTATTAATTTCAAAATTAAAATTTAACATGTAATTCAAATAATAATAAAACTAGCATCCTAAATGAATGTACTTTCTTTTTTTGTTTTCTTTTCCATGATTCAAAATAACATCCCTATTCTAAATATGCAAGATAATAATAAAAAGCAAACCTAATCATAATTCAAATATTTTTTGGATTTTTTTAAGAAAATTAACTTAAGTTACATGACAACAAATCAAGCAATATTGGTACCCAAATTGACGAACCGTATCTCGCACATGAAATCGGGTTGGTCAATTTCACATAAATCGCGAATCGAATCTCGGGCGAGAGATTGGATTAGCAATTTTTTCAAGTAATTGCGAGTCGGATTTCCGACGCGAAAATCGGACTGACAATCACAAATTTCAAGGCAATTTCATATCATGCAATTTCAATTTCATATTAAAGGGATAACTACACTAAAAAGAGCAAGAAATATGAGATATCAACAATAATAATAATAAAACAAAAGATGAATAAATAAAAGAAAAGAAAAACAAAATCTACCTAAATTAATTTTTGGCTTTTTTTTTAAAAAGAAAAAGAAAAAGAAAGAGGGGCTGGTGGTCTATCCGGCAAGGGGAAGATCACCGGCTAGGGTTCGCGAAGGCTCCGGCGAGACGGCACGGCAGCCAGAGCGGGGATCAGCACGGGGCGGCGTCGGGATAGCGACGACATGACCAGCGGGCAACGGGTGACTTGGCGGTCCGTCGGGGCAGCACGCAGTCGTCGGGGCTCACGGACGGAGGCGAGCTCCGGCGGCGCAAGATCTAGAGCGACGACGTCGGGCAACTCCGGTGCGACGATCGTGCGGCGAGGAGCTCCGGCGGCAGCAGATCTCGGGCGGGGCGGGCAGATCTGGAGCGACGATGTCGGGGGTGACGTGGCCGAGGCGGGGCGGTACGTCGATCGCCGGTCTTTAGCTCCAGATCTGGATCTGGAGGAGGGGGGGGCGCGCCGAGTTGCGAGGGGCGAGCGACGGTGGCGGGGCGTCGGGGCGGCGCGACGGCGCAGTGCGGAGGTGGCGGTGGCTCAGTGGGTGGCAAGCCAACAGGGGGGGCATCGAAGAAGACGATGAATAGTGCTAGGGTTTCTCTCTTTCTTTCTTTCTTTGGTTTTTTTCTCTCTCACCTCACTCACTTTTCACTTTTTGCTTTTTCGTGTACTTTTTTTTCTTGAGACCCAAAAGAACCCCCCAATTAATTCGCATACCATGTCTTTTATAGGTTAAAAAAATGTATCTTCGCAATATATTCTTTTTCCATTTTGTTTGCGCACGATACCTCTAAATATATTGTTGAAATATACACAACTCGCGCAATATTCCCCTTTTGTATTTTTCGCATATTCCATCCAAAAAATTCCCTTTCGGCGCAAAATACATTCCTCAGTGTATATGTGAAAAATCTTATGTGAAAAATCTTTCCCTCACCGGTAGTCTAAAATAAAACAAAATAAAAATAAAATTCTTCTAAACTATATGCCATGTGTTTTTTTTTTTTTTTTTAGTAAAAATTAACCCCAAAATTATGCAAAAATTTAGGTGTCAACAAATGCCCCTCTTTAAAGGTGAGCTCGCAGAGGTTGCCTTCAAAGATAAACTGAGACCTAAATTTTGATCATGCACATGCAATGAATGATTTTTTTTTTTTTTGGAACATGAATTCCATTTTTTAATATAATATGTATGATGCATGGAAATGATAATGCAAATGATAATGCAAATGATAAATGAACTAACTTGGAATAACTTACCTTTAAGGAAGATAGAGTAGTTCTAGATGGTTGGTGTTACATGTCCAAGACCCGTACCATTCTACGGTCGCCTAGAATAGTAACATGACTTTATGAAGAGACTGATTTCCCAGGACTCGTACCATTCTACGGTCGCCCATTATGGCAGTGCTTAGTTGTGTCTAGAACCCGTACCATTCTATGGTTGCCTAAACGAGGATTCATTTCCAGGACCCGTACCATTCTACAGTTGCCTGAATGGGGAAATAGGTGTTGTCTAGGATCCGTACCATTCTATGGTCGCCTAAATGGGGATTCATTTTTCAGGACCCGTACCATTCTACGATCGCCTGAATGAGGAAATAGGTGTTGTCTAGGACCCGTATCATTCTACGGTAGCCTAAACGGGGATTCACTTTCCAAGACCCATACCATTCTACGGTCGCCTGAATAAGGAATAAGTGTTGTCGAGGACCCGTACCATTTTACGATCGCTATGACGGAAAATTGATTTTTCAGGACTCGTACCATTCTACGGTCGCCTGAATGGGGAAATTCCTTTTCCAGGACGTGTACCATTCTACGGTCGCCTGTTAGAGCAATAAATGTTATTTAGGATCCGTACCATTCTACAGTTGCCTTTTGCTTGGCTAGGACCCGAACCATTCTTCGGTCGCCCAGCGTTGCAACACAAATCATCTTATCAGGACCCGAACTGTTCTTTGGTTGCCTTAATCAGACGAAATCTGGAGAAAAACCTTTGGGGGACAGCTCAATCGAGTGTCAATTAAGAGAAACTTTGGGCTACGGAAGCACACAGATTTGATAGGGGGACTTTGGGCTACAAAAGTACACCAAGTCAATATAAATGGACATCGAGCTACGAAAGCACGCCGAGTTGATGAAAGGGACTCTGGGCTACGAAAGCACGCCCAGTCAATATAAAGGAACATCGAGCTACGGAAGCACGTCGGATTGATGAAAAGAACTTTGGGCTATGAAAGCACGCCATATCAATTATAAAGGACACCGGGCTACGGAAGCACGCCGGGTCTATGAAAGGGATTCTGGGTTACGAAAGCACGATAGGTCAATATAAATGGACAGCTTGACCGAGTCAAGTGTCAATGCACTTGAGAGGGATTACCTGCATAATGACAAGTATATGGACAGAGATATACTTACCTGATGATATCTCCGATTCTTGGGGATATGTCTTTTGAAATTTAGATATATGTGGAGGTCTCTCACCTCCTGGTAGAAATAAATTTTGAAACATCAAGGAACCTTGAATGTTCGTGAAGGTTTTTCATCTCCTAACATCATGAGGCATTCTGAAAGGACTAAATGTCAGGAGCTCTTGGATCTTTGAGAAAACATTACCTGTCATACATGATTTAGAGCAAAAATGCATTTACCAAAGAAATAAGAAATTAAGGCTATTCTGGAATGCACACTTCAAAATTCACTGAAGTTTTTATTAATTCAATCGGGGTTCATGCATAATGACCTTTGCATCACCCAAATTTCCACTGGAGAGAATCATCATTCAAGACAATTTTTATGACATGGATTTTCTAAGAATACTAAATGAGAGACTTTCAGTTAGAAATGACTTTCACTCCCTCTCATTCAGAAGAGCTATTTTATGAGAATCACTCAATCTCACTATCCTCATACCAACAAGGGTTCAAGTATTCTCGCAAGCAGTACGACCTTACCAATCTGAGAGGTCTTTAATAGGGACTGTAATGTGGGCTTGGTCAATGGTTTAGCAAGGGACTCTTCGAGTCAAGGCAATTGAAAGAATAATTTTATAATCATCTTTGGGTTTACAAGTCAAGAACCTTGCAAAATGAGAAATAAATAATTTTGCTTGCGCTTCTTCGAGCAATGCTTATAAACATATGAACACTCCTATGTTAATTCAAGTGGCCTAATCTGAAGAGACTTTGTAAATGACGTAATGTAGGCTGGGTTCATGGGTTAAGAAATGAAATGATCATTAGGCTCAAAATGTATGTGAATAGTGAGAGTTTGTGATCATCTTGGCATTGCCACCAGTTTTCATTTTCATCATCGGGGATTGTCTTCATGAAATGCCCCATTGATTGTAAAAATTCAACTTTTGAGTTCTTTGAGTATTTTGCTCCATCGGAATTCAATTCTTGCAATTGACAGTCACCTTATCTTGACTCTCTTTTTTCATCCATGGGCATTGACCTTACTTTTACCAGGCACACTGCTTTTTCATGCCCCTAGTTCTTATTCATTTTTTTTCATGGGCATTAGCCTTACTTTTACCAGGCACACTGCTTTTTCATGCCCTTTAGTTCTATTTTGATTTCTATGCATGCGTCAAGCAATTACACTTTGAATGACACTTGAACTTTCAAGGGTCTTCATCTGCCTTTTGCCTTGCCCCAGTGTGGGGGATGATCACCAACTGGGTTTGGAGAAATGAAATTGCAAGCTCAAGTGGGCTATGCATAGGGTATAAGTATGTAGGATAGAGAAAGAAATGCTCTTCGTCATCCTAAGGCACTTAAATCATCACATGAATTCAATGTAATAACACGACTTGAAGATTAATGCAAGTGAGAACAAGAAAATTTCAATTCATTTTCCTCACCTTATGATGCTATCTTACCTCCAACTTGCCCCAATGTGGGGTGATTCTTGACAGGGGTAATATATATAAAAAAGAAATCTTCATAAGTGTATGAGGCTCAAAAGGGTTAAGCAATAGATCGTTTGTTGTGTTTGGGATATAAAAATGAATTGCCCCTCATCATTTCGGTCATCATACCTTTTGTGAGAGAACTCTTTACCTTGCAGATATAGAACTTCCTACACTCATTTCACAAGTGTATAAGTAGGGGACTGTGTATAGGATAGGGCTTGCCTTTCATCATCCTGACACGTCTCATTTCGCATTCTTAAGCATTGATGTCATCTATTGAATTGTCTATCTTGACAAATCTCCACATGAAATTGGTGAGCTAAATCAATATGAAAATCCTCTTTTCAAAAGAGTCCAGCAACTTTAAGCATGAAAAGCGTTTGTGACTTCAAAACAAACAATTTATTGTACTCAAAACATGGTTTTAACCATTCATTCAGGGAATTGCTCCACAAAGGGATTATCTCAACAATGGATGTCATTGGATTGTCTCTATCAATCAAAAGTGAAAATCCGATTTTGCCCCTACACAAGAGAACGTGCATGAATAGGATACCATGCAACATCAGAGTAAATTCAAATTGTACAATCATTTTGGTTCGAATCGAGATTTTGTCTGTCATGTCACTACTAGAATCTGTAGTGCCCCAATTCTTCATCTACAAGGAAAAGAACAGAGTGTCAATTCCAAAATTAATTATATTCATGAACACAATGTATCCATTTTATCCCAGACGAATGATCCTCTTTTGACCTGTTCCATCATTTTCTCACGGAAATGAGAAACTTCATTTGGCTTTTGAGAATGACATCTCACACAAATTGTAATGAGATGTGTCACACATCACACTTTGGAATCTAGATGATCTTCTTTTGACTTGCCCTCGGTTTCTTATTGATGTGCAAGGAAATTGCTCGGGATAAGTAAGAGGATAAGTAGTGCTTAATGTCTTCTTCACTCTTGGGGGATGTCATCAAGATCAGCTAGGAAATGATCCCTTGCCCTCATGCCTATTTTTCCTTTGGATGTATGTTCCCAAATCAACGAGCCCACTATCACTGAAAATTGACACGTTATTTTCAAACGCCTCTCTGTTATGCTCTGAGACATGAAGTAAATGAGTTAGAAAAACAAACAAATGTAACCTAACACATGCTTTTGGAAATAGCTTCAAAAATGATTTTTTTTTAGTGAGGAAGCATGAAGAAGCCCAGTCCTTAGAATTTCTCTATAGATGATATTTTCTTTTCATTGTTGGATATCGTCACCGGGCTGGTTTGGTGTACCCCATCATGTCCTCAAAACAAAACTTGTAATTTTATTGATATTCATCAATCGAATTACATTTATTGGAATATGATGTTCAAGCACAGAAGAAATTGAAATCAATCCCTAAAAAACGATAAAAATTCTCACGCAAGGGAAGGTGTATGCCCCTAATTAAATGAGGAAATTGAACTACTTAGGACCATGAATCATGTGTACTTGAATTCTTCACCCTTCTTAATCTTGTGATGCAAACCCTTCAGGTCAAATATTCTTTCATCTAGATATGTTGCTAGTCTTTTCATGATGGCATCAAATTCGACTACCTCAGGAAAATGAGACGGTTCAAAAGGTCTTCTTGGCTTTCTTCTTGGAGTCGCAATTTCTCACTAAAGATAGATCACAGCACTTTTGCTTGACAAGATAAGCTCTTTTTGATCCGTCATTTTAGCTCTCAATCGTGAATGGATGGGTGAGCAGGATCGTTCCATAATCACCTAATTCAAATGAACGGGAACATGTAAACACGAGGTGTAAATAGAAAGTCAATCCATGACAATGATCTAATCAATTTTTCCATTTATTCATGAAAAGTTCGTACAAGAAGGGCATTTCCTAAAAATGGACTAGGAAGATAAAGATAGATACCCTAACAAGACCAAATTTCCTAGACATAAATTGAAAACAAATTCTCCAAAGTTTTTTTTTTTTTTTTTTTTTTTTTTTTTTTTTTTTGCAAATGATTCATTGCTTGGCAATTTCCTCATTTCATTCCTAATTGACGAATGAATTAGATCAAACGACTAACCTAGATTGTCATGAACGGACCAAAGGTAAATTGCATAGCATAAGGATAGAAGACTTACTTCACCAAGGAGAATCAATGGCAATCACATAGACATGCGCATGGTAAGTGGCTCGATTTCTAATCTATAAGGTTTATCAAGGTGGAGCCACAAGGATGATCGGACTAGCCACGGGCGTGTGGACTATGTCGGGTCCTCATGACTTCGGCTTGGTCAAAGAGCCGACCCAGATCGCAGGCATGTGGACCGAGGTGGGTACTCTTGATACCGGAAAAGAAATTTCGGGATCGAGATGGGCGACTCATACCGCGAGCATGCGGTCAGAATGGCATCCATCTCGATACCATCCTAGATAATCCTATGCGGCCCAGGTCTGGCAGCGGGTTATGTGTGCAATAGAGTAGTGCTAAATGCAAAGCATGTACAATAGTTTATAGCAAACAACACTTCATATGTGCAAGTAAAGCATGCCTTCCTACACCTCCCTACAACACAAGGGTTAGCAAACATTTCCCCTTATACCTCCCAATCTGCAAAAACATTTAACACCTTAAATGTTAGGGATGTACCTGGAATCCTTGCTACCAAACAAAAACATTTTTCAAAAGAAAAGAAAAATTGGCCTAAGTCCACTAAGAGTCTTAACTCAATTCCCCAGCAGAGTTGCCAAGATGTTGCGGCCAAATTTTCAAGTGAGCTACCTAAGGTTTGGCTAATGGATTGCTAAGCCTAGACTTAGCTTGGGCTCTCCCAAGCCTATACCAATTCGCGACTTAAGTTCAAATTTCTTAACATGCAAATGGATTTTATCTAGGTGTCACCACTAATGAGTTTATAGTAGATCGATTAGACACCTAAGTAAAATAATGGGAGGATTATTTTATTCCTACGAACCAGAGACTATGGATACGGGGACTTGGTTACACTAGATTTCTCTAATGCCCTTTCGGTACCATTCTTTTATTTTCAAAAATGTTTTTGCAGGCAGCTTAAATTGATTTTAAATCTATTTCCCTAACACGTGAGGCGATCATGCGGGTGCGCAATTCATCAATTTAACATCCAAGAAAGCAATGAATAAATTGCACAACTTACCTCAAAGCAACAAAAGCATTTGCGATGTTAAATTAGAATCCACATCAACGACTCTAGATATGATTTCTAATTAACACGCAATTTCTTTTTTTTTTTTTTTTTCACTTAATTAATGAAAATCATGCAATATGCAATGCAATATTAACTAAATGACCTAATTCTAATGACATGCAATTTCTAATTGAATGGACCTAGCAACAATCACTAAATGGCATGCATTTCATGAATCTAATCCTAATGACATGCACATGACATTTTTCTTTTTCTTTCTTCTTTTTTCCTAAAAGAATGCAATTTATCCTAAAAAATAAAATTAATTTATCCTAAGACATTTTTTGTATTTTTTTCATGAAATTCGAAATTAGGTCAAATGTGAAAATTATCTAATTAGATTAAGATCCTATTCAATTTGTATTAGGAATTAGGTTAAGCCAAATCCTAATTTAAACTAAAATATTATCTTAAACCAAATAATCCTAAAATGCAATCTATTTAGGAAAATACCTAAACTTATAATAAATTAAGAAAAATATTATCTAGAATTAAACTAAGTGCAATTTTACCCTAATATGCAACGACGTATAAAATATGCCCTAATTCTACATGATATATGCATGATGATTTTTTTGTTGTTGTTTTTTTATTAATTTCAAAATTAAAATTTAACATGTAATTCAAATAATAATAAAACTAGCATCCTAAATGAATGTACTTTTTTTTTTGTTTTCTTTTCCATGATTCAAAATAAAATCCCTATTCTAAATATGCAAGATAATAATAAAAAGCAAACCTAATCATAATTCAAATATTTTTGGATTTTTTTAAGAAAATTAACTTAAGTTACATGACAGCAAATCAAGCAATATCGGTACCCAAATTGACGAACCATATCTCGCGCATGAGATCGGGTTGGTCAATTTCACATAAATCGCGAATCGAAACTCGGGCGGGAGATTGGATTAGCGATTTTTTCAAGTAATTGTGAGTCGGATTTCCGGCACGAAAATCGGACTGACAATCACAAATTTCAAGGCAATTTCATATCATTCAATTTCAATTTCACATTAAAGGGATAACTACACTAAAAAGAGCAAGAAATATGAGATATCAACAATAATAATAAAAAAACAAAAGATAAATAAATAAAAGAAAAGAAAAACAAAATCTACCTAAATTAATTTTTGGCTTTTTTTCCTTTTTTTTCTTTTTTTTTTTAAAAAAGAAAAAGAAAAAGAAAGAGGGGCCGGTGGCCTGTCCGACGAGGGGGAAGATCACCGGCTAGGGTTCCTGGCGAAGGCTTCGGCGAGATGGCGCGACAAAGGGCGGCAGCGGAGCTTCGGGGATTAGCACGGGGTGGCGTTGGGACAGCGACGACGTGACCAGCGGGCAACGGGCGGCTTGGCGGTCCATCGGGGCTCACGGACGGAGGCAGCGAGGAGCTCCGGCGACGCAAGATCTAGAGCGACGACGTCGGGCAACTCCGGTGTGGCGAATCATGCGGCGAGGAGCTCCGGCGGCAGCAGATCTCGGGCGGGGCGGGCAGATATGGAGCGACGACGTCGAGGGTGACGCGACCACGGCGGCGCGGTACTTCGATCACCGGTTTTCGGCTCCGGATCTGGATCCGGGAGGAGGAGGGGCGCCGGTTTTAGGTTGCGGGGAGAGCGACGGCGGCGGCGCGGGCGCGCGTTGGGGCTCGCGAACGGAGATGCGGTGCAGCGCGGAGGTGGTGGTGGCTCGGTGGGCGGCAAGCCAACGGGGGCGTCGAAGAAGACGATGGATAGTGCTAGGGTTTCTTTTTTTTTTTTTTTTTTTTTTGGTTTTTTTTTCTCTCACCTCACTCACTTTTCACTTTTTGCTTTTTCGTGTACTTTTTTTTGCCCGAGACCCAAAAGAACCCCCAATTAATTCGCACACCATGTCTTTTATAGGTCAAAAAAATTTATCTTCGGAATATATTCTTTTTCCATTTTGTTTGTGCACGATACCTGTAAATATATTGTTGAAATATACACAACTCGCGCAATATTCCCCTTTTGTATTTTTCGCATATTCCATCCAAAAAATTCCCTTTTTGCGCAAAATACATTTCTCAGTGTATATGTGAAAAATCTTATGTGAAAAACCCTTCCCTCACCGATGGTCTAAAATAAAACAAAATAAAAATAAAATGCTTCTAAACTACATGCCATGTGTTTTTTTTTTTTTTTTTTAGTAAAAATTAACCCCAAAAATTATGCAAAAATTTAGGTGTCAACATCACCGAACCACGCCCGTCATAGGTCACAGACAGTCTACGTGTGTTCCTTAAGGCGCTGTTTTCGCACAGTGATATCCTTAATCACCGAACCACTCCTGCCACAAGTCATAAATCACCGACAGTCTACGTGCGTTCTTTAAGGCACCGTTTTCGCACAGTGATATCCTTAATCATCGAACCACGCCTGCCACAAGTCATAGATCACCGACAGTCTACGTGCGTTCTTTAAGGCACCGTTTTTGCACATTAATATCCTTAATCACCGAATCACGCCTGCCACAAGTCATAGACAGTCTACGTACGTTTTTTAAGGCGCCGTTTTCGCACAGTGATATCCTTAATCACCGAACCACGCCTGCCACAAGTCATAGATCATCGACAGTCTACGTGCGTTCTTTAAGGCGCCGTTTTCGCACAGTGATATACTTAATCACCGAACCATGCCTGCCACAAGTCATAGATCACCGACAGTCTACGTGTGTTCTTTAAGGCGCCGTTTTCGTACAGTGATATCTTTAATCACCGAACCACGCCTGCCACAAGTCATAGACAATCTAGGTGCATTCTTTAAGGCGCTGTTTTCGCACAGTGATATCCTTAATCACCGAACCACGCCTGTCTATACTTCGTACCTAATTGATCTCGGCCAGGAGAATTTCCAGTTCACTCTCACGATTCTATCCGCTTTACAACTCACCAAAGCATCATAAAGGTTAAATAACCATACTCGGCCATCTACCAATCAATCACTCAATTTCACTCAATTTCAATCAATTAAGGAACAATTCCTCAAATTGCACAATCAATTCAATTCAGCACAATGTAGAGCTCAAATAAATAAACGGACTACACCACGATCATCAGTATAAAATCCCAGTCATTGGCCATCCCGGTTGAATTTTCGGAAAAATAATTAATTAATTAATTAATTTCGAAAATTAATATTTAATTACTAAAAATCCAATTTAGTCCCAAATTGCCTAACTGAAGCCAGATAACAATCAGGAAAAATCCCGAGATACATTCATTAAATAGTAGACCACATCTACTTGCTAATTGCACAATCAAAATGTCTAATATGCATCACAATTAATTAATAAATACTAATCTACATTAATCTAACCACCTAATCCTATTTAATTAATACTAACCAACATTTAAGTATAATTAGTCCACTAAGCAAGGATTAGTGAGATTACTCACTTGATTAGCGTTCCAAGCGGCTCAAATCGTCGGGGACGCCGAGGGGATCAATTCACACCAAAGCGGGCCTAGCTTCCGAGATTGGGAAGCTGGCCAAAACGGGCCAAATAGCCGCTGCCATACCCTTTTTTTTTATGCTGCTTGCTGCCGGAAGAGGGTGGATCCGGGCTCGGGTTGAGGCGACAACGAACCTAGATGGACGGAGGGGCTGCACTGGACCTAGGCGGGGCTTCACGGTGGCCGGAGGTGGGCTGAATGGCTCCGGCGGAGCTCCACCAGATCTGAAATGGTCGCTAGAATAGAGGGGCCGGCAAGATGGAGATGGTGACGCGTGGAGCAGCGGCGAGGCGTCGGCGTACAGCGGTGGCGACTCCAGCTGCGGCGTGCGGCAATGAGACCTCAACGACGAGCTGGCTTTGCCGGTCTACAGCTTGTAGGGGCGTCGAACAGCAAGGGGATGGAGGAGAGAGGCGGAGGTGCGCGCGGGTTGGGCGAAGCAGCAATGGCAGTGTCGCGGGTTGTGACGGCATGCAACGGCGGCAAACAGCGACGAGCGAGGCTGCTGGCTGCATCGGCTGATCTTCTACAGCTGCTGAGGTCTTCTTCAATTGCTGTTGTCGTCCAAATTGCAGGGAGAAGAAGAAGATGGAGAGAGACAGCGACGGGAGAGAGAAGGGAAGAAGGGAACCGGTTTCTCTCTCTCTCTCTCTCTCTCTCTCTCTCTCTCTCTCTCTCTCTCTCTCTCTCTCTCTCTCTTCTCTCTTTGGCCTCACAAACATGGCCCACCACCTAGCTATCCTCCACCCACATTTTCTTGACCAAAAATGCCCCTTCTAGAAGCTTTGATAGGTCCAAATGTTGGGTCTAATGGGGGTTTACGAATTTGGAAGGGAGATGGTACAATTTGGACTTCAATTCTTCTTGAAACAATTCAATTCGGCCTCTGAAAATTCAACCGTCGAATCCTTGGTCAAATTAATATTTTTCCTCTCTAATGTATCCCACTTGCATCCCGATTTTACTATCAAAAACCATCTTCAGCATTTTTTGCACAAAACGACCAGCAACGACTTTTTCCCAAAAAGTGTCGGGTGTCAGAAAAATCTTCTAAGACTGAGTCGACACTCCTAGAATTTATTGTGACGTGACAGAAATTCCAATTTCTGAAATCGGACTTGAATTCACAATTAATTTCACTTGACGCGTTTTTAGCGTGACCTAGGCTACCGGGTAACTTTCAGATATTTTTAGTGCAAATGACCCGTGGTCGATTTTCTTCGAGCCACAATGAACCCACTCAGCACATTGGCGACTCTCGGTTGTCGTGAAAATCTCGAAGATCCAAATACGAACACAGGGTACCAAAACAATAAGAAAATCGGTCTAGTGCCGACTGACGAGAATTTTCTAATTTAGCGGTGTCACCCACAATTAGCCACACATCTGGGTTGAACCAGCCTATCTCTGATTTCAAATCGATTTTATACGTGCCATAATGGCCTCTAAAGATGGACACAGTCGAGAAGCCGATTCCTAGTCGAATTCTCAAGTCCATTTGCCTTTAAATTCTTAATGATTTCCCCAGATAATCTAGTTATCTCGAGAATGATCAGCTCTGATAACAGCCCTATAGGCGTGTCAATGAAATGCCCGATTTATTCACTAGAAAACAAGGTCGAAAATCTAGGATGTCACAACTCTTCCCCCTTATAAAAATTTCGTCCTCGAAATTTAAACTTTTTTAATCCTGACGAAAGGTGGGGGTATCGTCGTCTCATCAAGTCTCACTTTTCCTGGTTGCTTCTTCAGTCCCTTGGTGATGCCAGACCACTTTAACTAAAGGGACTATCTTGGTTCACCGAATTCGATCTTTCTGATTCACGAACTGAGCCGGGCTTTTCACGTACGACATTTTGTCGTCCACGTCTAATTTTCCAAGGTTTAGCACGTGGGTCAAGTTAGGCTCATACGTCCTCAACCTTGACATGTGAAAGATGTCATGCATTTGTGCCTACCTCGGCGACAACGCAAGACAATACGTTAGGATCCCGATTCTTTTCAGAATCTCAAAGGAAACCATGTACCTCGGTTCCAGATTTCCCTCCTTGCTGAAATGCAAGGTATCCTTCATTGGTGACACCTTCAGAAAGATGGAATCACCAATTTGGAACTCTAAGGCCTTCAATGCTCAACGACATAACCTTTCTGACGGCTCTGAGCAGTCCATAATATGATTTTGATCACGACAACTGCAATCACTGACTGCTGAACTAACTCTGGGGCTGCGATCTTTCATTCTCTGACCTCATCTCAACAAACTGAAGTTCTGTACACTCTGTTATGTCAGCTTCAATAGGAACCATCTGATCTGGATTTGATAGGGATCCGTCACAACACTCCATGTAGACGAACTATCTGGCGCACATACAAAATTGCATGTCTATCTAAGCCCAGATCTTTTCGTACTACCAAGAAGTGAGCCAACTCTGCCAATCTGTCGACCACAATCCTCAAATGGAATCATTATTCATCTAACTCCTTGGTAAGTCTGTCACAATGTTCCATTGTGAAATACTTCTATTCCCACTTGGGCTCTTGAATGTTTGTCAAAGTCCTCCCGGTTTGTATTACTAAATTTTCATTTACTGACACATCTGATAGTTACAACCCGCCTGGTGATATCTACCTTTCATATCGGTCTACCATTCGAGCTGACGTCGATTCTGACCTACTTCGCACTGTCTGGTTGAAAACTGTAATTACTATAGTGAATTTCAGACAAGGTTACACTCAATCACTCTCAGGACTAGAGTGCTCCATCATTAGAGATCTGAAGGTTAGTCTCTTTCTTATCAATATCCTCTTATAGGATCTTCTGAACATCCCGGTCTGTCAACTAAAGCGTATGATTCTAACTTGAATATCCGGTTCAATTTTGAGGGCGGCTATAGAATTCAAAAGGTAGCCTACCTCAAATTTGAAAACCAAATTTCGAACTTTCTCAAGTAAGTTCCATACTTTAACTAGTATATGCACCATTAAAGACTCTTGACTCAACGCATCAGTGACTTCTCTCTTTCCTCTAGGGTGATACCAGATAGCACCATTCTAGTCCTGCCAAGGTTCTGATTCACGACACCGTCTCATGTTCAACTCGCGAGATCACCGTTGATGGAACGCGTGTGCAACAATCCTACTATGTTGCATCAATACACAACCCAATCCTTTAAATGACACATCTCTATAGATCTCGTCTCCTCCATAACCATAAGGAATGATCGGCACAAGTGCAATAGCCAGTTCTTGCTTAAGCTTTGGAACTATCCTTGCACTTGTCTAATCATATGAATTTCTCTTCTTTCTTAAAAGGTCGAATCCACGACGATGCTGATGCTAAAAATTCTTCCGCGAACCTTTCATAGTACCCTATCCAACCCATACGGCTTCTGATTTCTGATACTGTTGTCGGTCTTAGTCACGAATAACTGTTTCGATCTTGGTTGAGTCCACAGAGATTCCTTCATCATTCTCAGATGTCTCTCGTGCTCCTTAGCATTCCTCAAATACACCAAAATATCATTACACAACACGATCACAACTGATCTAGATATCCTTTGAGCACTCGGTTTGTCAAATCCATGACAACAGCTGAAGTGTTCACCAGGCCAAACGGTCTTACAATACTCTCATAAAGACCATATCAAGTACGAAAAGCTATCTTCAGTATAACCTCCCTCCTAGTTCTCAACTGACGATATCATGTTCTCAAATCGATCCTTGAAACATCAATACTCCTAATGTCTGGTCACCCAATTCGTCGATCTTTTACAATGGACACTTATCCTTGATCGTCACCTAATTGAGTTGACGATGGTTGATGCATGATTGCAACGAACCATCTTTCTTTCTCTCTCCACAAAACTGATGTTTCCTAAAGTGCTGCACTGATATGCATGAATTCGTCATTCATCAATCTTCACATATGCATCTTCGGTCCTATCAATTCAGACAACAACAATTGATAAGAAGCCTTCGAGAGTGGCTCTGTCCTGGTGCTAGCTTGATCGCAATTGCTATCTCTTTCTCGACGACGGTCTGATAGTTTTTGTGACAACACATCTAGAATTTCTTAGACTACTGAGATGTCCTCCATCTCCAATTCTCCAATCTGTCTTATCTATGCCCATCACCAAATAACCTTGGCAATCTCCGTCTAACGAGTAGGTTGCCTTCAACCGACGAGATTAATGAAATCAAAAATTCTTTTCGACTCCAAATAAACTCGACACTTTCATGTGTTAATCGACTAAGTTGAATTGCTCCATGACCATGATTCATTACTACTAGATGCTCCATGAGCCCACTCTACCCCTGTAGCGTTAAAGTTACACCTCAGCAACTAGTCAAGCATGACTATTGCTAGTGATTCCTCTTTCTTTCACTTATTTCAATAAACTGTAGTTCCCCAAACTTCACCAAAACTTTGCTACGATACTCTGATAGAATTTTCCCCAAAACATTCTTCCTCTGACTAGTGCCGGGTCGGTTTCATTCCCATTCTTCTCGCCAGACCCGGGCACTGAATTCCTCCATGTTTCCTTCCACAATTTCGACACCTATCTAGTGAGTCTTCTACCTCCTGACAAGTGCTAGCATGCACTATTTTTTTTGTATCGGAGACTTATCTCAAAAATTCCACGATGCGTTCTATGACGCACTTCTTCTGACCTGCCCTATCAACGGTGACAGCAATAACCATTGTCAAGATTTCATCTACTTATGCGAACAACCCATAAATCATTATCCATGTTGACGACACTTACCACAATTTCTTGTCCTCGGAATACAAGGGACTGATTCATACCATCTTCCATGGAAACAACATGTTCCATTCCGTCTTGATGCTGACCTGACTATTCCACCCTACCTATTGGGTGGAATAGAATACTCTTCCCTCAACATCAGTCTTTTCCCTGACCGATTTCCACATCTGCTTGGGCTGAGTCTTGACTCAAATATTGATATAAGTTCCCTGATTACCCCTCCAGGTTGGACTTCAGCAAAGGTGGCAACAACAGCAACTTGATCCTGAGCTTATTGGCTCATCCAGTTCCCAAGGAACACTAGCATCAGAACGATCCAAACGAACTTAGGGTCATTCGACGTTGCTACACTAGTACCAACCTGCAATGGTACTCTTACGCTCACGCTGGCCTAAGCCGGCGCTCTGCAACAACCACCTTGGGTACTAACCTTTCTCAGCAATTTACCCCGAGTTACAAAGGATATTATCCTCTTACTAGGAATTCTCTACTCCTACTCGCTCATGGTTCAGTCTTTTACTGACACTTGCCTTCCGAATCCACACTGGATTGGAAGTAGAGCAATTCAAACAACAAGCAATTTTAGCACTCAGCTAACACAGACATGCACCAGCATGAATTTAAAGGTGTTTTCTACCAACTATCCCATGGTCAACGCTCCTTATCACTCCAATCTTGAACTTCGCTATGATACCACTTAAACGGGATGTCACGCCCTGATCCTCGGGCACGCACCCATCCCTCACCTTGGTCGATTAAAAGTTTGCAATATCCCAGGATCATGTATCACCGACCCTTTCATTTATTAAGCACATGTGGAAGCAGTTATAAATCCCTAGACAATAAAACGATAGGATAGAAAAGTAAGGCCATATTTTTCATATTGAAACTCATAACCGAACCTTTATACATAGCACAATCCAGAGTACTTCACAACTATTCACAACGTTAAAGCCTCACTCTATTTACACATCAAAACAAGATTCCCAAAAGAGGATGGGATCTCAGTCCTCATCCGGGTCATACTCGGGATCATCTTGATCCTCTTCTGACTCTTCTTCACTAAGCTCGTTTCCTTCAAGCTCTTCATCTTTTACTGGCTCATCGTCATCTTCTGGTTTCTCCTCCTCAAGCTCACCTACAGGCCTGAAATGTTGTCCCACAACCGGGATGAGACTACATCTCAGCGAGTTCTACCCCACTAAAACTCAATTAGGGAACCAATACACCACATGGTTGCCTAAGCACGGCACGAGTCAGAACTTACCTTGGCCTCAGTCCCAACCTGCAATTCAGTACAATTCAATAGGCACCCAAACAATCACAAAAGATCGAAACATCAATCAAATCGACTTCGTCGATTACATGTCAATCGGACCTTCATTGGTCATTTCCATTCAATCAATCAATTCACAACAATCGGATCAAAGCATTGATCAATCGACCTAGTCGATTACATGTCAGTCGGACCATCTCTCGGTCATTTCATTCCATCCCATATAACCTTCAACAATACACTTAGTCACAGAGCTCCATTAATACTCTCGGGTGTTGTTTCGTCAAGGTGACATAAGTAACAGACAGTCTATGTGCGTTCTTTAGGGCGCCGTTTTCACATGGTGATATCCTTAATCACCGAACCACGCCCGTCATAGGTCACAGACTCTACGTGTGTTCTTTAAGGCGCGCGTTTTCGCACAATATCCTTAATCACCGAACCACGCCTACCACAAGTCATAGATCACCGACAATCTACGGGCGTTCTTTAAGGCGCCGTTTTCGCACAGTGATATCCTTAATCACCGAACCACGCCTGCCACAAGTCATGGATCACCAACAGTTTATGTGCGTTCTTTAAGGCGCTGTTTTCACACAGTGATATCCTTAATCACCAAACCACGCCTGCCACAAATCATAGACAGTCTACGTGCATTCTTTAAGGCGTCATTTTCGCACAGTAATATCCTAATCACCGAACCACGCCTGTCTATACTTCACCCGATCGGTCTCGCCGTGAGAGAATTCCCGGTTCACTCTCACGATTCTATCCACTTTACAACTCACCAAAGCATCATAAAGGTTAAATAACCATACTCGGCCATCTACCAATCGATCATTCAATTCCACTCAATTTTAATCAATTAAGGAACAATTCCTCAAATTGCACAATCAATTCAACTCAGTACAATGTAAAGCTCAAATAAATAAACGAACTGCACCACGACAATCAGCACGAAATTTCGTCGTCGGCTATCCCGCCCTTAAATAATGAAAAATCAATAAATAATTAATTAATTTCAAAAATTAATAAATAAATACAATAATTCCAATTTAGCTCAAAATAAAGCTCATTAAATAAACTGACTTTACACCACGATCATCGCATAAAATCCCGGTCCCTACCATCCCGGTTGAATTTTTGGAAAAATAATTAATTAATTAATTAATTTCGAAAATTAATATTTAATTACTAAAAATCCAGTTTAGGCCCAAATTGCCTAATTGAAGCCCAATAACAGTCGGGAAAAATCCTGAGATACATTCATTAAATAGTAGACCACATCTACTTGCTAATTGCACAATCAAAATATCTAATATGCATCACAATTAATTAATAAATACTAATCTACACTAATCTGACCACCTAATCCTATTTAATTAACACTAATCAACATTTAAGTATAATTAGTCCACTAAGCAAGGATTAGTGAGATTACTCACTCGATTAGCGTTCCGAGCGGCTCAAATCGTCAGGGACGCCGAGGGGATCAATTCACACCAAAGCGGGCCTAGCTTCCGGGGTCGGGAAGCCAGCCAAAACGGGCCAAATAGCCGCTGCCATACCCTTTTTTTTTTTTTTTTCCGTTTGCCGAAGAGGGCGGATCCGGGCTTGGGTTGAGGCGACAACGACCTAGATGGACGGAGGGGCTGCACTGGACCTAGGTGGGGCTTCACAGTGGCCGGAGGTGGGCTGAACAGCTCCGGCGGAGCTCCACCAGATCTGAAATGGTCGTTGGAACAGAGGGGCCGGCGAGATGGAGATGGTCACGCGCGTAGCAGCGGCGAGGCGTTGGCTTGCAGTGATGGCGACTTCGGCTGCGGTGTGCGGCGGTGAGACCTCAACGGCGAGCTGGCTTTTCCGGTCTTCAGCTTGCAAGGGTGTCAAACAACAAGGGGACGGAGGAGAGAGGCGGAGGTGCGCGCGAGATAGGGCGAAGTAGCAACAGCAGCCGGTGTCGCGGGCTGCGACGGCATGTAGCGGCGACGAACGGCGACGAGCGAGGCTGCTGGCTGCACCGATTGATCTTCTGCAGCTGCTGAGGTCTTCTTCAGTTGCTACTGTTGTCCAAATTGCAGGGAGAAGAAGATGGAGAGAGACAGCGACGGGAGAGAGAAGGGAAGAAGGCTGGTTTCTCTCTCTCTCTCTCTCTCTCTCTCTCTCTCTCTCTCTTTGGCCTCACAAACATGGCCCACCACCTAGCTATCCTCCACCCACATTTTCTTGACCAAAAATGCCCCTTCTAGAAGCTTTGATAGGTCCAAATGTTGGGTCTAATGGGGGTTTACGAATTTGGAAGGGAGATGGTACAATTTGGACTTCAATTCTTCTTGAAACAATTCAATTCGGCCTCTAAAAATTCAACCGTCGAATCCTTGGTCAAATTAATATTTTTCCTCTCTAATGTATCCCACTTGCATCTCGATTTTACTATCAAAAACCATCTTCAACGTTTTCTGCACAAAACGACCCGGCGGCGATTTTTTCCCAAAAAGTGTCGGGTGTCAGAAAAATCTTCTGAGACTGAGTCGACACTCCTAGAATTTATTGTGACATGACAGAAATTTCAATTTCTGAAATCGGACTTGAATTCACAATTAATTTCACTTTTCTTCGAGCCACAATGAACCCACTCGACACATTGGCGACTCTCGGTTGTTGTGAAAATCTCGAAAATCCAAATACGAACACAGGGTACCAAAACAATAAGACAATCGCCTAGTGCCGGGTCGACGAAATTTTCTAATTTAGTGGTGTCATCCATGATTAGCCACACATCTCGGTCGAACCAACCTATCTCGATTTCAAATCGATTTTATACTTGTGCCGTAATGGCTCAGTAAGATGGATACGGTCGAGAAGCGATTCCCTGGTCGAATTCTCAAGTCTATTTGCCTTAAAATTCTTAATGATTTCCCCAGATAGTCTAGTTATCTCAAGAGTGATCAGCTCTGAAAACAGCCTTATAGGCGCGTCAATGAAATGCCCGATTTATTCGGTAGAAAACAGGGTTGAAAATCTGGGATGTCACAATTATATTTTACCTTGTTAGACCAATTCTGTAAAATAGCAAATTTCAATACCAATTCTTTAAATTTTACCTTTTTTTTTTTCCTTACCAAAAAAAAATACCAATTAATGAGATTCAGCTAATTTTGAATCCCATTACGTTCTTGTAGATAGTGACTAAGGTAAATGTTATTAACGTGTGTTGAATGGCAAAATAATTCTATTTTTCTACGACCGGCTGTCATCATTTTCGAGGACTTGAAACCCAGATAAGTCAAAACGAGAAACAGGCAACAGCTTAATGAGTTCAAGATATGTCGCTTTGTGTCGATCGTTAGCGCGTATAACGTAGTTGTAGCCTGTCCTCGATGCGAACATCTCGGCACTATGCTCGAGCAAGACATAACGAACGCATGGAATCAAGTTGCTGTCCTTACTCTAATTATATGACCATGTCTAGAAAACATCGAGGGCATTGTAATCTCCAGCAAGCAACATTTAGCTCTCCTCTCTCAGACTCTTCCTATAAAAACAAGCCCAAGTTAGAGAGCTAGAACTCAAGCCTGTCTTCACACTAAGAACGCAAAAGGAAGTCATTTTTTATGAGCTTCAAGGTGTCCATCATGGCCAAGTATGAGCTCGTTTTGGCATTACTCCTCGGTCTGTCCCTTTTTCGCTTAACGAGCGCCAGCGATCCCGACATTCTTACCGACTTTGTGGTCCCGAATGGCACCAACGTCGATGGCAACTTCTTCACGTACACTGGCATGAGGTCTCTCATGGGGTTTAATCCCCTGAGTGTATTTACGGTGACCAAAGCAAGTTTAAAGGAGTTCCCTGCTCTCGACGGGCAAAGCGTCTCGTTTGCGGTCCTCGAATTCCCGCCCGGCTCAGTGAACCCCCCACACACCCATCCCCGCGGATCGGAGCTCCTGTTCCTCATATATGGGTCCCTCGAGGTCGGGTTCGTCGACACGACCAACGAGCTCTTCACTCAGACCCTCCAAACTGGCGACATGTTCATATTCCCCAAGGGGCTTGTCCACTATCAGTACAATTTTAATCAGACCGACTTCGCGGTGGCATTATCTGCATTCGGGAGCGCGAGCGCGGGAACAGTGTCAGTCCCTGTGACCGTGTTCGGGACCAACATCGACGATGGAATCCTGGCTAAATCTTTCAACACTAATGTTTCCACCATTCAAGCACTGAAGGCTGGCCTCACACCCCCACCCACCAAAGCATGAGAAAGAGAGAGTGAGGGAGACAGAGGGAGGTCAACTTCTAATAAAACAATTTGATCATTATTCCTGCAATTTATTTTTTTTAAAAACCTGAAGTGTTGAAAATCATTGAATAAAGCAAGCTTGATGATGTACTGATCTACTCCCATTTATCTTGTATAAGATTTGACTTTGCCAACACAAATATATGAACACCTAGTGGTATATTCGAAGTCAATTGACTTGCTATCTTTTCTTTCCCCTTTCATGCATATATAGTTTTAGTACATGCAAATACTAGTTTTAGTTGAATCGTCCAATGTTACTAACTACTTTATCTGAAGCTCATTTTGGATTATTTTTCACATTTCGCCAAAAATCCGGCTTAGATTGAATATTATCTGGGGTTCCAAAAGATAAATGAATTTATTGTCTACGCGCTTCAATCTAAGCTCTATTGACAAGTAATCTTAGTAAAGGCCTCTGCTCATTTGATTGAGGCGTTATCTACGAGACAGCCAGTACGAGCGAAATAAGCATTTCCACACACACAAGCAAATAAAAAGAGAGGACACAAGCACTTGACGAGAGATATAAAGAGATGGTTCAAATATACATGGAATATTCTAGCTTGACCAGGTTTTCAACCCTCTACTGTCTTGCCTAAACTCGATGCCGGTAAACTATAAGGATGAATTTTTTTGTTCCACGCAAAGCCAGAATTATTGCTGTAGTCATTACTATCACCACCAACCTCATCTTCCACAACGCTCCTCTCCTTCCTCCTCCATTTTCTTGAGTTTATCCTCTTGACGTTCCTTCATCGCATAGACATGAGCACAGCTTGCACCAATGGAAGACATTGACAGAAATAGCTAGGAAGTTAGAGACCCAGCAAAGAGAAGGAAAAGATTAGTTGACTTTAATATTGTTTTCCACAATGAGATTTGATTTTTCATAATTTGACTTCCTTCAATCTATGAATCTATGTATGGTAAACGTAACGTGATTAGTTGCACCATTATCTAACCACCATGGATTAGATGGGGCTTTGATAGGTTAAATTTATAAATAAAAATCACTAGCCACAACCTCACACTTAGACAATCAAGTTATATATTTGTCGGAGTTTTTCTTTATGTGACATTTCTCCTTACAAAAGAAGCAATGGTTACCATCCTTCTTGAACAATTCTTTTTCAGGACTAAAACTGTCAGAATAACTAGTGATTTGATGAGTTTCTTTATGAGTACGATTTTTGGACCTCTTACTCTTCTTATTGCTGGAATTAGAGGTGTATAGGGCAAGATGTCCTCTTTCTTTCTTCAATTTCTCTTCCTCTGTCACCACCCTAACTATCAGGCCATTAATTGACCATGTCTTATCTTAAGAGCTATAAGTCTTGATTATCCCAAAATTTGGCAAAATGGTGTTTACGACTCAATGCACAATGCAAGCAACCAAAAAAAGAAACATTAAGTGCCTCGAGTTTTGTCTAGAGGTTTACCATCCTTAATATGTAATCCCTAACCCCACTAGAACCATCATACCTCATGTTAAAGAATCCTTGTAGATGCAGCACAATATCAACATTAGACGAGACACAATTCATAGTCTCCAAGACTGTCATCATCTGTCTATCAGTTAATTAGTAGGCATGCTACTCTTCAAGTGTTTCCAAATGGAACGCTTTATAGATAACAAGTAAATCCAATTGCTTCTTTTCAAAGTACCAAAGTGTGCTTCCTAAAATTTTGTACAAGTGACAATAAGATTTGCTAGCTAATCCTCCATAAGAGTAATATAAACATCCATTAGCTCCATTCCAAATAAAAAATCATCTTTTCATTTCTTAAAGTTTGAACTAGTAAAAACCTCAATCATAATGAAAAAGATGTTTCTAGAGAAAGTGATTGAAAAATAAGCAATATGTACAATTAACATTATGTGAGTATTGCGTAACTTGAAGCTACATAAGTACACATTCTAAGAGTTACAAACATCATCATATAATCTCATTAACATAGAATACATGACATATAGTTGTATGCTTTTCACATGATAGTGACCATGAAAATATGTTCTCACTAGCGTGAAATTCACCACCTTTAGGTGTATGAATCACTAAGATTAGTCACGCCTCAACTATATGTTGTACATGTGTCCCTCTATGAACCAATACACAATTACCTCCTTTGAGAATATGACTACTCATTAGAATATGAGACATCCCACCACAATATGATATCAAAATTTCACAAACCCAATCAAGTATGTCACTTTGGTGGCCATAACCCAATATTCAATTGTTGAAACCCTCTCAAACTAGAAATATAAATTTTATATCTCATATTTATTATATACATGCAATTTTAGATTTGAAAAGGTGATTAAGATGAGTCTTCGCACTAGACCGATGGAAATGTTTTGTTGACTTCAAAACACCTTAAGAGGATTTTTCTAACAAATTTGTCACTAAAATCACATGCTACACTAGTTACATTGTTTCATTCATTGATACGGGTTAAATGCTAAAATGAATCACACTACACACATTCAAATTTGTGATAAATACATGTGATCTAACATCTTTATTTGCATTTTCACATTGTTAAGAGGATCGAACATGTAAACCGAATATAACACATTGTAAAGCATCATGATACGAGAATGCCAGTGCTAAGCATGCTTCGAAAGGAGCCTGCACGCTCCGCCTGAGTACGCGGTGTGTGTAGCTCACGCTCGACCCTCATTCGGCCTGGACCGCCAATTTGACTTGTCCAATCAGTGGTCAACTAGGTCAAGTCAGCGGGTCGGGTCGGGTCACCCACTATTAATCAAGTTAACCCATTTTAGTGGGTCACCAACTTCATTTGATGACGTTAGCCCCAACATGTGCTATGTTAAAATATGTCTTGAGTTTGAGTCCAATGTGAAATTCCAAATATTCCAAATTGGATATGTTGTGGATGTTCGAAATTGAGCAAAGAAGATCCGAAGATCAACTTCCCAAAATTCGAATTTGCGTTGGAAAATTTGGCCACTAAAATAGGAAAGTCCAACTTTCACTTGGATTTGGATTTTGTTTAAAACATACAGAGATATGTTTTGGATAAAATCATTTAAGATAGGAAACAGAATCCTATGAGAAGTCAACAAAAAGAATAAGGGTCTCACTTAGATATATATAGACTTGTAGCCGTGGGTGGTAGGAGGTTTATCATGAAGAATTAGTCTTGAAGCGTAGTCTTGTTGTCGAGTGCTTGGGAGGGATTTTCTTTGTCGTTCTTGTCCGTGAATTACATCCAAGAAGATTTAGTGTTCAAGTCAATCAAATCTTATGGTAAGATTTGTTGTAATTCCTTCGTGAGATTGAGAGATTATTTCTTGAGTAATTTCAAGGCTAAACACTGCGTGCGTTGTTAGGTGTAATTGGGGCTTGGGAAACACCAAGAGAGTGTTTGAGTGACTCAAGTGTGTAATCTCCTTGTATCGCTTGATCTATAGTGAAATTCGTTACTGCTCACCCCATGAACATAGGTCTTTCCGACCAAACCACGTAAATCCGATGTCCGATTTATTTTCTTCTTCTGTCTATATTATTTTTCAATCGCTCGCCCTTTCGCAACAATTGGTATCAAAGCTAGATTTGGCTAAGTTGAAGCAAATCGATGGTGATAAAAGAAGTAAAAGTAAGAATCGAAAGATTTGATGGAAATGATTTTAGTTTCTAGAAGATGCAGATTGAAGATTATATTTACCAAATGAAACTGCATTTGCCCTTATCTAGGGAGAAACCATAGTCGATGAAACAAGTTGATTGGGATTTGCTGGATAGACGAGCTATGGGTGTTATTCGGCTGACGTTGGCTTGTAACGTCGTGTTTAACATCTTGAAGGAGAAGACCACTGCCGATTTGACGCAAGCCCTGTCGGATATGTACGAGAAACCCTCTGCGATCAACAAAGTCATATGATGCGACGTCTATTTAATTCGAAGATGAGCAAAGGTGCATCAGTTGCAGATCATATCAATGAATTCAATGTGATTGTTAGTCAATTGAGTTCAGTTGAGATTGACTTTGAAGAATAGGTACGTGCTTTGATTTTATTATCCTCATTACCTGATAGTTGGAATACTACTGTTACTGTTGGTAGTAATTCCTCTGGGTCAACAAGTTTGATGTTTGATGGGGTTCGAGATTTAATTCTGAGCAAGGACATTCGTAGAAGAGAATATGTTGAACCTATATCTAATACTTTAGTAGGTGAAAATAGAGGAAGATCTAGAACACATGTGGGTAAGAATAATACTAATATGAACTGGCGTAGTCAATCTAAGACTACTGATGTTATTTGTTGGAGCTGTGGCAAGAGGGGGCATCTTAGAAGGAATTGCCTTAAGTTGAAAAATGAAAAGGGTAAGGAAATTATAATTGATTACGTAGATAATGTTGCAGCTGTAGCAGATAATGCCGATTATGTCCTGTCTGTCACTGATTATTCATCGTTTGATGGATGGATTATGGATTCTGGTTGTTCTTTTCATGTTACACCAAATAGAAACCATTTTACTACTTATCAATGCATGAATAATAGTAAAGTGCAGTTGGGGAACAATGTTGAATGTGATGTCATCGGTGTTGGCAATGTTAAAATCAAAATGCATGATGGTATCATGAGAACATTGACTGGAGTAAGGCATGTCCCAGAGTTGAAGAAGAACTTAAATTCCTTGAGTGCCCCGGATTTAGCTGGGTATTGATATATTTCAAAATGTGGTATTATGAAAATTGTTCAAGGTGCTTTGATAATAATTGAAGGAATCAAGCACAATAGCCTGTATGAGCTTCAAGGTGAGACAGTGACAAATTTCGTTGCGGAGACGTCGGATGCATCTATTCGAGAGTCTGAATTGTGGCATATGCATTTGGGGCACATTGGAGAGAGAAGCCTGAAGGTTTTGAGTGAAAGAAATATGCTATGTGATTATGTTTCTAACGAACTGAATGTATACAGGTGCTGTGATTTAGATCAACGGCGGAAAGTGCAGTTCAATATGACTATCAAAGAAACCACGAAAATTGCAGAGTTAATTTACTTGAATGTTCACAGGTTGTCACGGTTTCCTTCGAGGAAGAGTGCTAGATATATGCTAATAGTTGTTGATGACTACTCGATGAAGACGTGGGTATTTGTGCTTAGGCACAAGTTTGATGCTGTTGTCACGATCAAGCAATTGATAATTTTGATCGAAAAAGAGACTAGTAAGACAATCAAGCATGTGCGAACTGACAATAGCATGGAGTTTTGCTTGAAGCTATTAAACGAATTCTGCATAAAGGAAGGTATAGTGAAACACCACACTAATGCTGATGAACCACAATATGTTGCGGAATTGATGAGCAAAACATTATTAGAGACAGCTCATAAAATGCTCTCTAGTGCTAGTATGACTAGGAGATTCCTAGCGGATGTGCTAAGTATGGCGTGCTACCTGATGAATAGATCCTCATCGACTGCGATTGGATATAGGACTCCCGAAAGAGGTGTGGTCAAGTAACGTTGCTAATTATTCTGTTCTTAGAATATTTGGTTGCCCATGTGATGTTCGAGCGAGTGATGGTAAGCTTGATGGAAGGGTAAGAAAGTGCATATTCCTAGGCTATGCACGAGGTGAGAGGGGTTATCGGTTGTGGTGCCCGAAGTTAAATTCACCTATTATCAGTAGAGAAGTTACTTTTGATGAGTCTCTAGTATTTCTGGCTAAGAGTGATTATAGCAGTATTCAAATGGATTCGAATGGTGTTCAGCTTGAGGTGGAGTTGCGACCAGAAACTCCTAAAGTAGCGAGTACGAGTACTAGCAAAGTAATCGACACGGATGGTGCTTGTAGCGAGGTGGAGCCTATAGAGCCAATGGTTGCCGTAACTACTAAAATTAACAAGGTACGTATTCGATCTCCTAATAGATATGGATGCAACAATGGTTTTGCTTTATCTGCGGTTGAGGAGGTTGCGTCGGAAAATCATTGCGGAGCAATTGAAGGTGCATGTGGAGTTGGTATTCTGATGAGGTCCTCGGTTATGGCGAAGTTCAAGGGAGGCTTGGACTTGGATAATATCTGTGGCGGTTGAGCCCATCGGGAGCTATGGAAGAGTAGCAGTAGAGTTTGAACTTTTGCGAAGCGATTGCAACTTGGCTCAAACATCGAGCCAAGGTGGAGATTGTTAAAATATGTCTCAAGTTTGAGTCCAATGTGAAATTCCGAATATTCCGAATTAGATATGTTGCGGACGTTCGAAATTAAGCAAAGAAGATCCGAAGATCAACTTCCCAAAATTTGAATCTACATTGGAGAATTTGGCCGCTAAAATATGAAAGTCCAACTTTCATTTGGATTTGGATTTTGTTTAAAACATACAGAGATATGTTTTGGATAAAATCTTTTAAGATAAGAAACGGAATCCTATGAGAAGTCGGCAAAAAGAATAAGGGTCTCACTTATATATATAGACTTGTGGCCATGAGTGGTAGGAGGTTGATCATGAAGAATTGGTCTTGAAGCGCAGTCTTGTCGTCGAGTGCTTGGGAGGGATTTTCTTTGTCGTTCTTGGTCCGTGAATTACATCCAAGAAGATTTAGTGTTCAAATCAATCAAATCTTGTGGTAAGATTTGTGTAATTCCTTTGTGAGATTGAAAAATTATTTCTTGAGGAATTTCAGGGCTAAACACTTCATGTATTGTTGGGTGTAATTGGGGCTTAGGAAACACCGAGAGAGTGTTTGAGTGACTCAAGTGTGTAATCTCCTTATATCACTTGATCTATAGTAAAATTCGTCGCTGCTCTCCCTGTGGACGTAGATCTTTACGACCGAACCACGTAAATCCGGTGTCCGATTTATTTTATTCTTCTGTCTATATTATTTTTCTATCGCTCGCCTTTCGCAACATGCTAGGCAACAATTGCATGGTGCCATGTGCAGCATCCTTTGGAGGTGCGCCACCCATCAATATTCTCATTTCAACAAGATTTATCCATCTATGTAATCAAAAATAATTTTCACCAGATAAAAAATTCTAAAAACAGGCCACATCCTAAACTTCCAGACCTAGACTATGGCTACTCTGATACCACATGTAAGCCATGAAAGCAAATACCCCGAGATCTCCATAACTAGAATCTAGTACTTCTCCTTTACTACCTTTTGTATCATTGACTTAATTAGAATGCCCTTCATGAATTGTGATAAGTAACCACTCCTTATATGAGGTTATTTGTGCATCAAGGTTAGTAAAGAGACTTAAACACTATTTATAGTATTTTCAACCACGGACCCTATCATTATAGGCGAGCTATACTCGATCCATATTAGTAAGCCACATATTAGATCTATTAAAAAAATCTTTATATCCTATCTTATTAGGTCAATCCCGTAAACTGTAAATTTCAATCTCAATTAATAGCGATCCAACTAATTTTGAAGCCCATTACAGTCTTGTGACTATGGTAAATGTGATTAACGTGCGTTGGATGGCAAAATAATTCCCTTCTTCTACGACCGGCTGCCATCATTTTCGAGGACTTGAACTTGAAACCCAGATAAGTTAAAACAAGAAACAGGCAGCAGCTTAATGAATTCAGATATGTCGCTTTGGGTTGATCATTAGCGCGTACAGCAGAGTTGTAACGCGTCCTCGATGTGAATATCTCGGCACTATGCTCGAGCAAGATATAACAAACGCATGGAACCAAGTTGCTGTCGTTACTCTAATTATTTGACAGTGCCTAGAAAACATCGAGGGCATTGTGATCTCCGGCAAGCAACATTTAGCTCTCTTCTCTTTCAGACACTTCCTATAAAAACAAGGCCAAGTTAGAAAGCTAGAACTCAAGCCTGTCTTCATACTAAGAACGAAAAGGGAAGTCATTTTTTTCTGAGCTTCAAAGTGTCCAAAATGGCCAAGTATGAGCTCGCTGTGGCATTAGTCATCAGCTTGTCCCTTTTTCGCTTAACGAGCGCCGGCGATCCCGACATTCTTACCGACTTTGTGGCCCCAAATGGCACCAACGTCGATGGCAACTTCTTCACATTCACTGGCATGAGGTCTCTTGTGGGGTTTAATTCCCCGACTGCATTTACGGTGACCAAAGCAAGCTTAAAGGAGTTCCCTGCTCTCGAAGGGCAAAGCGTCTCGTTTGCGGTCCTCGAATTCCCGCCCGGCTCAGTGAACCCCCCACACACCCATCCCCGCGGATCAGAGCTCCTGTTCCTCATATACGGGTCCCTCGAGGTCGGGTTCGTCGACACGACCAACGAGCTCTTCACTCAGACCCTCCAAACTGGCGACATGTTCATATTCCCCAAGGGGCTTGTCCACTATCAGTACAATTTTAATCAGACCGACTTCGCCGTAGCAGTCTCTGCATTCGGGAGCGCGAGCGCGGGAACAGTGTCGATTCCTGTGACCGTGTTCGGGACCAACATCGACGATGGAATCCTGGCTAAATCTTTCAACACTAATGTTTCCACCATTCAAGCACTGAAGGCTGGCCTCACACCCCCACCCACCAAAGCATGAGAAAGAGAGAGTGAGGGAGACAGAGGGAAGTCGACTTCTAATAAAACAATTTGATCATTATTCCTGCAATTTATTTTTTTTACAAGCGTGAAGTATTGAAAATCATTGAATAAAGCAAGCTTGATGATGTACTGATCTACTCCCATTTATCGCGTATAAGATTTGACTTTGCCAACACAAATATATGAACACCTAGTGGTATATTCGAAGTCAATTGACTTGCTATATTTTCTTTCCCCTTTCATGAATATATAGTTCTAGTACATGCAAATACTAGTTTTAGTTTATTCGTCCAATGTTACTAACTACTTTATCTGAAGCTCATTTTGGATTATTTTTCACATTTCGCCAAAAATCCGGCTTAGATTTGAAAATTATCTGGGGTTCCAAAAGATAAATGAATTTATTGTCTACGCGCTTCAATCTATGCTCTATTGACAAGTAATCTTAGTAAAGGCCTCGGCTCATTTGATTGAGGCGTTATATACGAGACAGCCAGTACGAGCGAAATCAGCATTTCCACACACACAAGCAAATAAAAAGAGAGGACACAAGCACTTGACGAGAGAAATAAAGGGATGGTTCAAATATACATGGAATATTCTAGCTTGACCAGGTTTTCAATCCTCTACTGTCTTGCCGAAACTCGATGCCGGTGAACTATAAGGATGGAATTTTTTGTTCCTCACAAAGCCAGAATTATTGCTGTAGTCATTACTATCACCACCAACCTCATCTTCCACAACGCTCTTCTCTCCTTCCTCCTCCATTTTCTTGAGTTTATCCTATTGACGTTCGTTCATCGCATAGAGATGAGCACAGCTTGCACCAATGGAAGACATTGACAGAAATAGCTAGGAAGATAGAGACCCAGCAAACTGAAGGAAAAGATTAGTTGACTTTAATATTGTTTTCCACAATGAGCTTTGATTTATCATAATTTGACTTCCTTCGGTTTATGAATCTATGTATGGTAAATGTAACGTGATTAGTTGCACCATTATCTAACCACCATAAATTAGATGGGGCTTATGATAGGTTGAATTTATAAATAAAAATCACTAGCCACAACCTCACGATTAGACAATCAAGTTATGCATTTGTCACAATTTTTCTTTATGTGACATTTCTTCTTACAAAAGAAGCAATGGTTACCATTCTTCTTGAAGAATTCTTTTTCAGGACTAAAGCTGTCAGAATAACTGGTGGTTTGATGAGTTTCTTTATGTGTATGATTTTTGGACCTCTTACTATTCTTATTGCTGGAATTAAAGGCGTAGAGGGCAAGATGTCCTCTTTCTTTCTTCAATTTCTCTTCCTCTGTCACCACCCTAACTATCAGGCCATTAATTGACCATGTCTCATCTTAAGAGCTGTAAGTCTTGATAATCCCAAAATTTGGCGAAATGGTGTTTACAACTTAGTGCACAATGCAAGCAATAGAAAAAGAAACATTAAGTGCCTCGAGTTTTGTCTAGAGGTTTACCATCCTTAATATGTAATCCCCATCACGCCCCAATCCTCGGGAATGCACCCATCCTTCTACTTGGTCGATTTTAAAATGCGATATCCCAGAACTATGTATCGCCAACCCTTTCATTTATATTTGCACATGCGGAAGCAGTTATAAAATCCCTAGACAATAAAACAATGGGATAGATTAGCAGGTCATATTTTTCATACTGAAATCCACAACCACACTTTTATACACATGCACCTCATAATATCTTACAATACTATTAACATAGGTCTGATCTAACACATATCCATAAGTACACATGGTCCCCAAAACGGGATGGGATCTCAGTCCTTATCCGAGTCGTACTCGGGATCATCATTCCGATCCTCCTTAGACTCTTCTTCACTAAGCTCATTTTCTTCAAGCTCTTCATCTTCTGCTGGCTCGTCATCAGGATCATCCAACAGGTAATCCTCCTCATGTCCCTCTATGGACCTGAAATGATTATTCAATAACCAATGAGACTACATCTCAGCGAGTTCTACCCCCTAAGACCCGATTAGTAAACCAATACGCTACTCAGTTGCCTAAGCACAACACGAGTCAGAAGACTTATCTTGGCCTCAGTTCTAACCTGCAATTCAAGGTTATACACAGATGCTTCATATAATACATCAAACATTCAATCAATTCACGACACTAGATCAAGCGTTGATCAATCGACTTAGTCGATTACATGTCAATCGGACCATCTCTAGGTCATTCCCACTCATACCATGATTCCCAAATGGGGTACTCATTCACCAAATCACATGTGTTTCTCGGGCGTCGTTTTTGCCAATGACATACCAATCACCAACACCGTGCGTTCTTTAAGGCGCCGTTTTCACCAATGATATCCTCAATCACCGAACCACGTCCTTTGTAGGGCGCCGTTTTCGCCAAGGTGACATCGGTAATAGACAACATCATGGGTTCTTTAAAGCGTGGTTTTCACCAGTGATATTCATTAATCACCGAACCACGTTTGTCTATAAGTCATTCACGTGCGGTCTTTAAGGCGTCATTTTCGCAAGTGATATTTCCAATCACCAAATCACGTATGTCCAATAACATCGCACCCGATTGGTTTTAGCCAATAATATTCTTAGTTAGCTCTCACCATTCTCTCTACTATATAGCCCATCAACGAATAACTGGCGCTATATACTCATACTCGGCCATCTACCAATCAATTACTCAATTTCAAACAATTTAGGAACAATTCCTCAAATTGCACAATCAATTCAATTCAGCACAATGTGGAGCTCAAATAAATAAACAGACTACACCACGACGATCAGCATAAAATTCCAGTCACCGACCATCCCGGTTGAATTTTCGGAAAAATAAATAATTAAATAATTAATTTCGAAAATTAAATAAATAAATATTAAAATCCAATTTAGGCCCATATTGCCTAATTAGAGCACGAAATGGGTCGGGAAAAATCCCGAGATACATTCAATAAATATTAGAGGCTCTCTACTTGCTAATGACTAAGTCTAACCACCTAACATACCTCATTAAGTCACTAATTTAATTTTTCTAAACTAATCTAACCATCTAATTGCACTTAATTAAATATAACCAACCTTTAAGCATAATTAGTAAACTAAGAAAGCATTAGTAAGCAAAACTCACTTGCTAAAAGCGAAGACCGGGACACCGCGACGGCAACGCACGGCGGCCGAACTTGGGCTCGCGACAAACTTGGACCGAGCCAAGAAACTTTGCAAGCCCACAGCAAAAGCTAGGCTTGGGCCGAACTTGCTTGGGCCTCACTGATTTGGGCTTCAAGACTAGGCTTGAAACAAAACTGAACTGGGCCAAGTTTCAAGTGGCTGAACTGCTGGATTTTTGGGCTTCAAATGGATCAATCATGCGGGCTTGTTGGGCTGCAGTTTTGGGCCGTGCGAAGAAGCAACAAGGGATGCCGACTGAAGAGCTGCTGGGTTGGGCCAGCTTGTAGCTGCTGGGCTGAAGCGGTTTCGGTGGAGGACGTGAGCTGGCGTGCGCTAGCCGCGTGGACACTTGGGGTCAACACCGGCTGCTTTTTGCTGCTGCTAGACGCGGGAGATGGCCTTCTTTAGTCAACAACCGGGACTCCAATGGTTGAAGGTTGACTGGCCTCGTGCAGCGAAGGAGGGGAGGCACGGATGAATGGACGCGTGGGTTGTGCGGACGTAAGGCGTGGAAGATGGGCTATCTTCGCTGGCGTTGAAGGAGAATGAACGAAGGGGCAGCGACAAAGCAAAAACTGCTTCGTGGAGGCTTTGCTCGGTGTTCTTCTTCCGTGCTACTGCTGAAGGTGTCACACAAAATGGGTAGGGAGAGAGAGTTGTCCGGTTGAGGTGAGAGGAAAAGGGAGATGGATAGAGATGAGAGGTGAGGGCTCCACAAAGCCTTGATTTTCCACAACAAATATCCTTTGATCTTATCCCTCCATATGGCTGTCACCCACCAACAATTTTTCAGCCTAATATACCCCTTCTAAAGAGTTGAATTGGTCCAAAAGTCATAACTTGTTGGGGCATACGAATTCCTTAGCAAAAGGTCTTAATTTCATATCAATTCTCTCTCAATTCATTCTCAATCGACTCTCATAAAATCAATTGATACATCAATGTCTCAATTGTTATTTTTCTTCATCCATGCATCCATCATGCATCTCAATTTCGCAATCGAAAACCATCTTCGGCATTTTCTGCACTAAAACAACCCGGCGACGACTTTTTCCCAAAAAGTGTTGAGTGTCGGAAAAATCTTCTAAGATTGAGTCAATACTCCTAAAATTTATTGTGACATGACAGAAACTCCAATTTCTGAAATCGGACTTGAATTGGCGGTTAATTTCTATTCGACGCGTTTTTAACGTGACCTAAGCCACCGGGTAACTTTCAGACAATTTTAGTGCAAATGACCCGTGGTCATTTTCTTCAAACCACTATGAATCCACTCGATCCATTGGCGACTCTCGATTATTCGTGAAAATCTCGAGGATTCAAATACGGACACAGGGTACCAAAACAATAAGAAAATCAGTCTAGGGCAAGTCGATAAGAATTTTCCAATTTAGTGGTGTCACCCACGATTAACCACACATCTCTATTGATCCAGTCTATCTCTGATTTCAAATATATTTTTAAATGTGCCGTAATGACCTCGAAAAATGGACACGGTCGTGAAGTCAATTTCTGATCGAGTTCTCAAGTCTATTACCTTAAATTTTCTTAATGGTTTCCCCAGATAGTCTAGTTATCTCGAGAGTGATCGACTTTGAGAATAACCCTATATGCGCATCAATGAAATGCCCGATTTATTCAGTAGAAAACAGTGTTGAAAAATCTGGATGACACAATCCCTAACCCCACCAGAACCATCTTACCTCATGTTGAAGAATCCTTGCAAATGCAACACAATCTCAACATTAGATGAGACGCAATTCATAGTCTCCAAGACTATCATCATTTGTCTATCGGTTAATTAGCAGGCACACTACTCTTCAAGTATTTCCGAATGGAACGCTTTATAGATAACAAGTAAATCCAATTGCTTCTTTTCCAAGTACCAAAGTGTGCTTCCTGAAATTTTGTACTAGTAACAATAAGATTTGCTAGCTAATCCTCCATAAGAGTAATATGAACATCCATCGGCTCCATTCCAAATAAAAAATCATCTTTTCATTTCTTAAAGTTTGAACTAGTAAAAACCTCAATCATAATGAAGATGTTATTTCTAGAGAAAGTGATTGAAAAATAAGCAATCTACACAATTAACATTATGTGAGTACTACGTAACTTGAAGCCGTATAAGTGCACATTCTAAGAGTTACAAACATCATCATATAATCTCATTCGCATAGAATACATGACATATAATTATATGCTCTTCACATGAAGTGACCATGAAAATATGTTCTCACCAGCATGAATTCACCACATTTAGGTGTATGAATCACTAAGATTAGTCACACATCAACTATATGTTGTACATGTGTCCCTCTTTGAACCAATACACAATTACCTCCTTTGAGAATATGACTACTCATTAGAATATGAGACATCTGACCACAATATGATATCAAAATTTCACAAACCCAATCAAGTATGTCACTTTGGTGGCTATAACCCAACTCAATCGTGTGACATCCTGAAAATTCGACCCTATCTCGATAATATGAAATGGTTGTTTCGTTGACGCACTTATGGTCATTTTATTCTGAGCTGGCCTCTCACGAGTTAACTAATCTATTAGGTGAGGCCGTTAAGGGATATAAACACGGCAAACTAGAGAATTCGATTGGAAATCGACCGCTCGATCGTAATAATCGGCAAGGGTCAATACAACACCGTTATAATTGAATTGTGATCAAATATAGGTCGATTCAATGGAATCATGTAGTCGAATTGCGGGTGATTCCGCACGATTGCGATATTCGCATCGAATGAAAGTAACCCAATTTTCTATCAATATTATACTCGGGACACATAATTGAACCATCGCGATTTTTACGACAACCAAGAGTCGTCTATGAGTTGGAGATGCACAAACGTGGATCGAATATATCAACCACGGGTCAAACGCGCTAAAATCCCTAAAAGTTACTTGATAGGTTATGTTGTACTAAAATCGTGTCTAGTCGATTTTAACTACGAAATTGAATTCGGTTTCAGGAATCGAACATTTGAACGTGTCATGATTCATTTATAGGACGTCGTCTCATCTTTCGGAGAATTTTCGTTGAGTCCGGAATTTTGCAAAAAAATCAATTTCGGACAAATCGGAAAATAAGTGGAAATTCGGATTAAGAGGAAAAATGGGATTTTGCTGCCCAAAATGGATCTAATTGGGGAAATTAGAACTAAATGGTCATTGGTTGGGCTCTTGACCTTCAAGGATGAAGACTTTGGGGCTTAGGGTGATGAGTACTTAGATATTTCTCCTAAATTCTCATTGGCCCTTCAATTGACTTGTAGTTTCATTCTCTCTCTCCTTCTTTCCTTCCTATCCTTCCATGCGTGAGTGTCCCCAACTGCAGCAGACCAACATTTTCTTCTTCTCCCTTTATTTCCTTTCATCTTTCTCTGCCACCAACGTTCCCATTCCCCACCGCCCTCCTCATGCCACCTACAGCTTTCCACTACTAGAATCCCACCACCCATCTTCATGTCCAATCAACTCCCCTCACCACCAGCATTTCTGCCTAGTTTATTGGATGTTGTTCTTGCGAAAACGCGGTGTGCTGCACCGAGACTAACGATTGTTGCTCCAACGTCTCCACAGCAACATCCAACGCCAACCAGATTCTTCTGTAACCTCACCGGACCAGCTCCTCCACTGAACAGCCACCACCGTTGCCGCTAGCATCACTGCCTACAACTTACACCGAGATCGACCAACCCCCAGCAAGACTAGCCCAAGCCGAGCCAAGCCCACCTTGGCCGAGAGCTTGTAAAGCCTACTCCTCCTCCGTCAAGCCTCCGTCAGAGACATGGTAGGCTTAGGTCTTCACCACCTTCGCGTTGCCGTCGCCGTGAACCCACCGCCATCCTAATCCGGTGAGTTAACTCCATAATCATTGATTAGGTTGTTAATTATGCTTATGGGGTTAAATTAATGTTAATTAGCTTGATTAAATTAGTGTTAAGTTAGATTAGCCTTAAGTTGGATTAGTGTTAATCTAGTTTGGTTAGATTATCCTTAATATGGATTAGTGTTAATCTAGTTGGTTAGATTAGCACTAATGAGAGTGGTTTAGTTTAATCTAGTGAATTTCTCTATAGATCGGTTTACTGGACCCTTGCTGTTTGTGATTTTCTTAGGTCAAAATATACTGCGATTTTGAGGTTACTTCCTTCTTGAAAATGTTCTAAACATCCTCAGCTATGACATATATTTTACTCAATATTTTAGGAATTTAAAAGAATAAGATTTCAGCCTCGTTATTTGCAAAAAAATCTCAGTTTGTGCTGGAATTTGTGACATTTTAGTGTTTAAAGGCTTTTTATCAACTCTTAGAGGTCGATTTTCGAAATATTTTCTTCACAAAAGTTGTTCATCACATCTTGTAGTTTGACATAATAAAATTTCAGATCAAACGGACAAGTTTTGAATCTCAAACCTAGCTGATTTTGGAAAACATAATTTCTGGAAACGGACACAGTTTTGGTAACAATTTGAGCAATTTACTTCTCTTAATCTAGAAATATTTGGGTTAAGGTGTCTTCATGAAACATTTTCTTTTAAGTGTCCTTTAGAACATATTCAAATTTTAGAATTTTCTGAGCCCGTTTGGTCATATTTCTGGAATTAAACTTGGAGGCGCACGAGTGGCCCGGTTTCTGCCAATTAGGGCCGGTAGTGGTTTTGTAATTGTTCTTGGTATCTTACTTGCTGGGAAATGAATATGTTGTGATTTGGTTGATGTTTGGCATGCTAAGAACTCATGTGTGATATCATGAGGTTGATTGCTCTATGTTGGTTGTTTATTACTATTGGAAAATGTGACCTTATGGGCTATTAAATAGAAAGTAAATGAGGTGTCGGGTCCAGACACCAAAACTTATTTACTTGATAAAATGATGAGGTTTTAAACTAGGTGCGTGCAAAATTTGATGGATTAATTTTGAGTACGTGAGCACCTACGAATTTATTTCTAAAAGTTTTGAACAAAAAAAAAAGGGTTACTAAAGTTTAGTTCCAAAAAGGGGTGGTTGGAAAAGAAAATAGAAAATAAATAAGGTGTCGGGTTTGGACACCGAATTTGATGTGCTCAATAAAACGATGAGGTTTTATACTAGATGCGTGCAAAGTTTGGCGGGTTAATTTCAAATACGTGACTCATACGAATTTATTTCGGAAAACTTTGAAAAAAAAAAAAAAAAAAAGAGGAAGAGTTGCAAGGTTTATTGTTTTAAAAGGAATTTTGGTGTTTTGGGCTAATTGACGGAAGATAAGAAATGAGTTTGATTAAGGACGTGCATGCATGGTCACTAAGTGGAACCCGTCACCCAACAAGAGTTTAGGGACAATGCCCGATTTTATCGGATGCCTGGCGGGGGTCCGGAAGCCAAGTCACGGTGGAGGCCGGACCGATGCTCCTTTATAGAATCCCGTCTAGACGGGGGTTATAGACGTTGCCGTGCTTGATGGGACAAGACGATGCCTGGTTATGCCGAATGATCGCCAACTTTCGAGTTGGCTATGGCCGATGGGTCATAATAACTGGAACATGCCTGAATGGTTGTGATAGTTGCGCCTAATCATGGGACAAAATTGTGCGGCACGGTATGGGACATGTCATAACGGTTTTGCCTTATAATCGGGATCCATGTGATTGAAATGATGTGTTTCAATTATTAAATTACGCTTGCTTCGTTCATAATAGTATATGTGATGTACTAATGTGCAGGGATGCGCAGAGGCGAGGTGAGTTCTGTATGGTGCATGTTTAGGACCGCCTTCGAGGCGAATCTGTGTCCTAACCAGAGTTTAGGGTTTTGACTCGTTGAGATTTTATCTCGCCCCGTCATGGGCTAACTTTTCAAGGCCGTACATGGAGATCTGCTGAGTGCGGATGTGGTGGGCGCAAGATGCGACACCTTTTGGCTGGCCCTGCCGTTAGCAAAGTTCAAGGTGACCCTGATCCCTGAAGGTGTTTGAGAGGGTCGGTTGGAAGTTGCCAGTGTAAGGACTTGTAAATCATTAAACTTCCTAGGGACAACAGTGGTTAAATAAGTCGTGGTTTTTATGGGAAAATCGCAATCGTGTTTTACTATCCCTATGTTTATTTGTTGGCCGGGTATTTATTTAATTCGCTTTCGCATGTACTTAATTAAAAGAAAAAAAAAGAATGGGTCGGCGACGCGTCCTACAACGTCACATTTTTAATCGACCGCCGAGGGATGTGCGTATGCCCGGGTGTTCGGGGTGTGACAAATCATTGAAACTCTCTCATACCAGAAATATAAACTTTATATCTCATATTTATTATATACATGCAATTTTAGATTTGAAGACAGGGACAATTTGTCACTAAAATCACATGCTACACAAATTACATTATTTCATTCATTGATACAATTTAAATGCTATCAATGAATCACGCTATACACATTCCGATTTGTGATAATGTACATGCGATCTAATATCTTTATTTGCATTTTCACATCATTAAAAGGATCGAACATGTAAACCGAATATACCACATTGTAAAGCATCATGATATGAGAACGCCGATGCCGAGCATGCTCCAAAAGGAGTCTGCACACTCCACCTAAGTACACGGTGTGTGTAGCTCACGCTCGACATGCCTCATTCGGCCGGGACCGCCAATTTGACTTGTCCAATCAGTAGTCAACCAGGTCAAGTCAGCGGGTCGGGTCAGGTCACCCACTATTAATCAGGTTAACCCATTTTAGTGGGTCACGCACTTCATTCGATCACGTTAGCCCCAGCATGTGCTAAGCGACAATTGTGCGTGGTGGCGTGTGCGGCATCCTTTGGAGGTGCACCACCTATCAATATTCTCATTTCAACAAGATTTATCCATCTATGTGATCGGAAATAATTTTCACCGGATAAAAAATTCTGAAAACAGGCCACATCCTAAAGTTCCAAACCTAGACTATGGCTTCTCTGATAACACATGTAAGCCATGAAAGCAATACCTTGAGATCTCCATAACTAAAATCTAGTACTTCTCCTTTACTACCTTTTGTATCATTGACTTAATTAGAATGCCCCTCATGAATTGTGTTTAGTAACCACTCCTTATATGAGGTTATTTGTGTATCAAGGTTAGTAAAAAGACTTAAACACTATTTATAGTATTTTCAACCACAGACCTTATCATTATAGGTGAGCTGTACTCGATCCATATTAGTAAGCCACATATTAGATTTATTAAAAATATTTATATCCTATCTTATTAAATCAATCCCGTAAACTGTAAATTTCAATCTCAATTAATAGCGATCCAGCTAATTTCGAAGCCCGTTACATTCTTGTAAATAGTGACTAAGGTAAATGTGATTAATGTGTGTTGAATGGCAAAATAATTACCTTTTTCTACGACCGGCTGCCATCATTTTCGAGGACTTGAACTTGAAACCCAGATGAGTTAAAACAAGAAACAGGCAGCAGCTTAATTACAGATATGTCGCTTTGGGTCGATCATTAGCGCGTATAACAGAGTTGTAACGCGTCCTCGATGTGAATATCTCGGCACTATGCTCAAGCAAGATATAACAAACGCATGGAACCAAGTTGCTGTCGTTACTCTAATTATCGGACAGTGCCTAGAAAACATCGAGGGCATTGTGATCTCCGGCAAGCAACATTTAGCTCTCTTCTCCCTCAGACACTTCCTATAAAAACAAGCCCAAGTTAGAAAGCTAGAACTCAAGCCTGTCTTCATACTAAGAACGCAAAGGGAAGTAATTTTTTTCTGAGCTTCAAAGTGTCCAAAATGGCCAAGTATGAGCTCGTTGTGGCATTAGTCCTCAGTTTGTCCCTTTTTCGCTTAACGAGCGCCGGCGATCCCGACATTCTTACCGACTTTGTGGCCCCAAATGGCACCAACGTCGATGGCAACTTCTTCACGTTCACTGGCATGAGGTCTCTTGTGGGGTTTAATTCCCCGACTGCATTTACGGTGACCAAAGCAAGCTTAAAGGAGTTCCCTGCTCTTGATGGGCAAAGTGTCTCATTTGCGGTTCTCGAATTCCCGGCCGGCTCGGTGAACCCCCCACACACCCACCCCCGCGGATCGGAGCTCCTGTTCCTCATATACGGGTCCCTCGAGGTCGGGTTCGTCGACACGACCAACGAGCTCTTCACTCAGACCCTCCAAACTGGCGACATGTTCATATTCCCCAAGGGGCTTGTCCACTTTCAGTACAATTTTGATCAGACCGACTTCGCGGTGGCAGTCTCTGCATTCGGGAGCGCGAGCGCCGGAACAGTGTCAGTCCCTATGACCGTGTTCGGGACCAACATCGACGATGGAATCCTAGCTAAATCTTTCAACACTAATGTTTCCACCATTCAAGCACTGAAGGCTGGCCTCACACCCCCAGCCACCAAAGCATGAGTAAGAGAGAGTGAGGGAGACAGAGGGAAGTCAACTTCTAATAAAACAATTTGATCATTATTCCTGCAATTTATTTTTTTAAAAGCGTGAAGTGTTTATAATCATTGAATAAAGCAAGCTTGATGATGTACTGATCTACTCCCATTTATCTTGTATAAGATTTGACTTTGCCAACACAAATGTACGAACACCTTGGTATATTCGAAGTCAATTGACTCGTTACCTTTTTTCCCCTTTCATACATATATAGTTTTGGAACATGCTAATACTAGTTTTAGTTGCATCGTCCAATGTTACTAACTACTTTGTCTGAAGCTCGTTTTGGATTATTTTTCACATTTCACCGAAAACCCAGCTTAGATTTGAATATTATCTTAGATGCCAGTAGATAAATGAATTTATTGTCTACACGCTTCAATCTATGCTCTATTGACAAATAATCTTAGGAAAGGCCTCAGCTCATTTGATAGAGGCGTTATATACAAGTCCGACAGTACGAGGGAAACAAGCATTTCCACACACACACACACAAGCAAAGAAAAAGAGAGGACATAAGCACTTGACGAGAGAAATAAAGGGGTGGTTCATATATACATAAACAAGGACTATCATGATCAAGCACGTTTGACCCCGTTTTCAACTTCCTACTGTCTTCCCGAAACTCGATGCTGGTGAGCTATGAGGATGGACCTTTTTGTTCAACGCAAAGCCAGAATTATCGTTGTAATCATTACTATCACCACCAGCCTTGTCTTCCCCGACGCTCTTCTCCCCTTCCTCCTCCATTTTCTTGAGTTTCTCCTCTTGACGTTTCTTCATCACATAGACACGAGCACAGGTTGCACCAATGGAAGACATTGACAGAAATAGCTAGGAAGACAGAGACCCAGGAAAAAGAACGGAAAGATCAAATCACAGGTTAGGTGGTGGAATGCGTTTGCCTCTTGGTGCATGAAGAGAATGGCAAATCGAGAGGCATATTTATGGAGAAACCGAGAGGTCCCCAGGTGTTGACCTAATCAATCATATCATCACTGGCCATCCATGGGTTCCATAAACTTTCCCAATTCAACATTCTCGAATTGGCACGAGGGCGGTTTTGAGAATGGACAGGTTAATAGTGATGTGAGCAATTGATTGTTGTAACTTTATAGTTGTCATTGGTTTTGAGTGGCTGAACCATTACCGACACACACAAAAAAGTTTCCACATCATGTACCTCTGGTTTTGGGGAAGAAATGGGCGTTGCATAGTTGGACATTGATGGGGTTTGTGTAGAATTTCTGCAACCCCGACACATCATCTTCTTCAACAATGTCAATCCCTAGTGTTGTGAATAAAGCCGCCACTGGGATGAGTACGCAGTTTTCTTTTTCCCACTGATTCTATGAAGAATGTGCGCTGCCGTGTCAAAATAGTAGTTGAACTAATCCATTCATTCGAAGTAGGTGTTTGTCATTATGAAGACATTTTCATTGGCTAATTAACTTAAGAGCTACAACCGATCATTTTTAAGAAAATACTTTCCAATTCATATGATCTTTGCGATGATGGGGAAAATTGTCCAAAAGTCCTCAACCTACAACTTAGTTCTAGACTTTTTAATTGTGCCATTTAAATCCTAAATATATTCACATTTTGTTAATTGAGTCCATTAGATCAATTTTGCCTGGAAATAGCTTACATGGATGCCAGCAATCGTACGTGGCACGATCAGTACTGACGTGAATAATTTTTTTTATCTTTTTTTTTCTTTTCCTTCTTTCTTTTTTTTTTTTTTTTTTTTTGTGGCGGGCAAGGGTTGTCAGACCCTCGCTAACCACTAGGCAAGGCTGGCCATAGTAAAAAAAAGTAAAGAAGAAAAAGAGAAAAAAATAAACAATAACAAATTCGAAAAAATTAAAATATTATTAAATTGTCTATGTCAGTGTCGGCCATGTCACATAAGATGACTAGCGCCCACATCAGCGATTTTCGGCTAAAATTAATTGGATAGACTCAATTGGTAAAATATGAAAAGATTTAATATCCAATTGGCATAATTAAAAAGTTGGTATGAGCCGAGAACTTTATGAATAATTTGCAGAATTGGTAGTGAAAAAATCAGAGAGGGCAATGGGGGGCGGCGGGCGGTAGTTATGCAGCACGAACGCCAGGGGGCATTGGAGAATATAATAATGATTTGGGCCCCAAACACGGGGTCATGCCCAAATAGTAAATAGAGACAATTTTTTTTTTTCTTATTTCATTCAAATCAAATGTGGCTTCCCGGAAGCTTCATTGGAAAGGGACAGGGATACAGCATTGGCTTGGCGGTTGTAATGAATAAAATAATCTAATATTAAACCCATAAGTGGATACGAATAAATAACTATTTAATAAATAAGAAATAGAATATATGATAAACTATAATATGAATAGTATATTATCATATTATAATAATTTATACGTTATGAAGGCACATACGAAATCTACCCCTTGATAATCACGATGCGCACCCGATGCTGAGTTAACATCCGTAGACCGATTTTAAATCAACAGCACTACCGGATTCAGCCGAAGAAAACTACCCACGAGGATACCAAGCTCATCGACAACATATCGACTTCGATTCAAGATCACTAAATGAGGGCGTGAATATTTAAATATTCTAACAGCCCCGAATAAAAAGTAGGACTTCAATGTGATGTTGATCAACTCCGACGGCTTCGGCTGTCTGAACCTTTGTGATTAATGGTAAAGTAGTTTCTTGTGAATATCAATATTGCATAGAAGATTGACCCTTTTCTGGAACTATGATATAAGATTTTCCTCGCGAAAAATGAGAGATCATTGCAGTCATTCAAATACTCAATATCATATGGTTGGAATAAGTTTTTGGGGAAAAATTTTGATAATTAAGGAAAATGCTTTCCGAGAAATCATTTTTCCGAAAAATATTTTCCCCTCTTTAGGTTAAGGAATTCATTTTCCTAATTCTAAGCATGCATATTTTCTTTAACCGTAAATAAGTTTTCACTAATCGATCATTTTCAGCAAACCAAATGCGTAAAAATTCAAAGAACTCATTTGCCAAAAATTCTTCCATTCAATCAAACACATCCTTAGATGATACTAACACCATGGCAGAATATTCAGTAGCATCTCACTATGAACTTCTTGTATCACACCAATATATCTTGTCGTTAAAACACAACCTAAACTTTAACTAGTAAAATTATGAAGTGCCCAAAATATTTTGGGAACTGGACTAATATCATTATATCCGCGTTACTTCGACACTATCAAAAGTATATTGAAACTGAGTTCATCCCCCCACTGCCAGTGACGGTTTCCATCGTCAAGCAGAGGTGAAGCAACCAGAGAGAGAGAGACAGAGACAGAGAGACAGAGAGACAGAGAAGTGGCAGCGGCGGTGTGGTGGCTGTAGCGAATGGAGGCAGGAAACGACAGCCATGGTGTTTGCCTACTTGGTAAGAAAGGGGGAGAGAGAGAGAGAGATCGAAAGGTTCAGTTAGGGTTTTTTCCAGCGTTGAATATGGACACAGAACGCACATCCAACAATCTCGTGGATTGAAAGCTGAATATGAATGTAGATGATGGAAATTGGACCTCCTCACCCTAACACATGCGAAGAATAACCGTGCGTGCGTCTTCCTGTTTTCGCGCATGCATATAACTAAACTCTAGGCTTTTTTATTACTAATGCTAACGAAATGGAGTCTGGAGCTGTATTGTCTTGATAAATGAATGAATGATGTCCTGTCATTGGAGGTGTAAAGTTGATGGAGTCTTTCTCATGATTATATGACATGGAGGGCACATCTTCTCTCTTTCAATCTCTCTCCTCTGACTTTCTTCCATCAAGCATGACAACATGCCAAGCTTTGAGCCTGTTCTAGCAAATGAATTGAAAAATTATTTGAAAAAATCTTAAATCTATTATACAATAGCTAATAATTCTAAATTTTTAATTATATCAATTTAATTCTTAAATTTTTTACAATTTATTGATGTATGAATGTTGTCCATCTTATGTGGCACAGCCGATGCTAACATGATTTTTAAAAATATTTTTTTAATATTTTTAATTTGTATTGATCTTTTGTACTTTTCTTTTCTTTTCTTTTCTTTTCTTTTTTTCTTATTGTTCACATCCTGGAGAGGGCTGGTGACTTGCTAGCCATCCAAGATGGCTCTCCCTCACTAGCCACAAGCGAGGGCTTGCACACCCTCGCTCACAACTAGATCTAGCCAGTGAGGGTTTCGTAGGCAATAATGGCAACCTTGGCCGACCAAATTTGGCCACAAGCGAGGCTTGTGACCTTCACTTGCTACCTATGAGGGAATTTAGGCCCTCGACTAAGGCCGATGACCATGATGGCTCTTGTCAATCCTTACAATAAAAAGAAAAGAAAAGAAAAAATTTTAAAAAAAAAAATCATAAATCATTCAATAAATTTTTAAAAAATATTACAAAAATTATCCACATCAATGCTCCTCATGCCACATAAGACAGTTAACGTTCACCCTAGTAATTTCCAACTAAAATTGACTAAAAATATTACAGTAGCAAATTTTTTATATAATTATCTCCAAAAAAATGAGACGTGGAAAGCTCTTTTTTTTCCTCCAATAAAATAAGATGTCATTTGCTTGGTGAGGAATGGCACATGCTAAAGAAGAACGCCCTCTACAAAAGCAAATTTAATATACTTTATCTCACCAGATAAAAAAAAATGACAGATGGAGCCAAATGGTGCACTGATTGCTGGACATAATTATCATTGCTTTAAAGGCCATTGAACTAAAGTATCTATTAAGCAAAAGGGACAAATATAATTGGACAAGGGACGTTGACGATCAATCCAGACGAAGGGGCAGTACGAAGTCGGTCACTGAGTATTATGTTGAGAAAGATAAAGCTGAGAGAGCTCAATGTATGTGGCGGGGAGCTTGCGAGGAGTCACTTCTTAGAAAAGGTTTCGACACGATGTAAGCCCAAATTAAAAAGGGAAAGTTATTTCTTGGTTTATAGCCGAATGGGTAGTGGGATTAGCGTTGGAAGACACATTGATGGTGACCTAGGTTGATTAGGTTAAGCTCGTGATATTAGGGATGTGAGGTCGGTGCAATAGGAGTTTTTTTGGAGTAATGTATTGGGGTGTTGATGAAAGTCAGACTCGTGAGTAAGTACGTTTCGTCCTTTCAGCCTGCAACTTGGATCGTTATCATTTTTGTCGACTCACGGAGCACAAGGTACGGCGTAAGCAAGAACAGCGACCGCAATCTCGTCTCGTTGGCCATAGAATTCATTCTCATGACGGTAGCATGGGGAATCGAATTCATGTCGTGCACATCACTTGAGTACACACCGCACGCACCTTCATTAAGTAGTGCATGTCTCTTCTCATTAACCGTGGCAAGGATTGAATCGGTATTTTGGTATTACAGATAATTTTCCCTCTTCCCTATGTATAAAAAAGAAGCCCGTCCTGAGTAGATACATTCCGAGTCGTGAAATACATATCTTTGTAACTCGGGCAAATTATGAAATGCACAAAACTTGGGATGGCAAAATTCAAACACGAAATTGCTCTCACTTGTTACTATAGAGAATTTCAAAATACATGAGGAAAATTGTCTCAAAAGTTCTAAACATTTGCCAATTGAGTCGTAAATCTTTTGACAATTTATCATAAATTACTACCATAGATACCAATCGTTTTATGTGACATTGCCGACACCAACAAAACAATTTTTGTAATATTTTTAAATTTTTTGACTTTTCATTTTCCTTTTTTTCTTTGCTTTTTTTCTATACCGCCGAGGAACGCTTCAACCACAAGCAACCCTTGCCCTCAACGAGGCCTTTGCAGCCCTACCAACCACAAGCAAGGGCATGAAGGCCCTCGCCAGATTTGGGAGCCTTCGCAATCCCACCACTCAAGGACAAGGGCCGCCTTGCTCGTGGTCAGCAAAAGTTGTCGGCTATGACCCACATTGACACTAGGAAAAAAAAAGGAAAAGAAAATTAATAATTCAAAAAAATTACAAAAATTGTCCATATAGCGTCAATGGTACCACGTAAAATGACCAACATCCACGTCAATAATTTTCTTCCAAAATTTGCCAAATGGACTTAATTAGCAAATTGTTAAAAGGCTTAGGACTCAATTGATAAAATTAAAAAGTTTAAAACTAAACTAATCAAAATGCAATAGGTTTAAGACTTTTTGAACAATTTTTCCGAATATATGTGATGACTGAACATATGAAAACAAGAGATCAATGGAGATTTTATTATTGCGATGCTAATACATGAATATGAACATTCAACCCACAAACATATGTATCTTCAGAGCATAGATAAGTTAAGCTGATGTCTAGCATCTTTAAAATATAAGACATATAATGCATAAATATGGGACTTCTATGTTCATAATCTCTTAATTTGACTGATTATCCGTACGCCTAGTTGACCGTATAACTTTACGACGTGCCACCGCCATTAAATACAAAAGTATCATAATTATATGTATGAAATTTCGATGCCTCGTCATAATCAAGTTTAAAGTGTCATAATTGTACGGAACAAAGTAGAGTTCTGCAGAGCTTAAGTCAAAAGTTATTTTTCTTAACAGTTCTCTTGAAATGAAGAGTCCCCTTCTACCGTTATGGTAGTTTTCCGTCAAAACCCTATTTCCCAAACTGTTTCATTCCAAATCTGCTATATCGCAGTAATTACAGAGATGAATCCTCTCCACCCCTTGATAATTAACCCATTCCAGTCGGCGACGAGGGCTTCAGTTAATTGTAACCCCCTTTCTTCCAGTTTTTTGAGCGAGTCTTCCTGAAGTTGATGTCATCCATTGGTCGCTGTGGGTTTGTGCGAGTTTGGCCCTCTCTGCTTGACGAACCACTTGGCATCTAATCTCCTGGCCATGGATTTCAGTTGGTCTTCTTGCTGCATGTCCCTGATGGTGCGATTTCAGTTGGTCCCAGGTACTTCTGCTTAGAAATTTGGTCAGTTTAAATAGCCTCAGATTAGGGTGGGTTGTATAAAACCAGCTAAAGGACAATTTGCAAGAAATGGCAAGTTTTACCTCATTTGATAACAAGAGTGTTAGGCTGGTCGACGACTAGTAGTGTTGGTTTCTAAGTATCTCTGTGATTTGGACTTATTTATGGCGTCGGATTCCCATGTCGACTCTTCGCGGTTCTTGGCCCTTTGTAATCGGCTTGGCCGTCTAACCACCGAGCAGGTTATAGAGGAATGGGATGAACAGCTCCCACCTGCAAAGTTAGAAGAATGTCGCCTCACATTAATAGGTTGCATATTATCGAATCCATCCATCAACTTCCCTGCATTACAAAGTACGCTCAAGCGTGTTTGGCGAATTGAGCAAGTTGACATCTCACAACGAGAGGCGGGCCTATATGCGATCAAGTTCCAATCTCAAGCTGATAAGCAAAAAGTGATGGACGGGGGACCTTGGTTATTCTCTGGTCACTTAGTTATTCTAAAGCCATGGATCCCTAATACCCCCTTTCACTACTATGACTTTTCCACATGCGCATTCTGGGTCCAAGTGTTCGGCCTCCCTCTAGAATGGAGCACGGAGGCAATGCTAAACAGGGCAGTCCAACATTTGGGGCGGGTTCTGGAAATTCATCTTGATACAAAGGAGGGAACATCATCTAGACCAGGCCGTGCTCGGGTGGAACTACCCTTACAAGAACCTCTCAAGACAGGCAAACTTATCCAACTAGATGGCAAGCTTCTTTGGCTAGACTTTCGATATGAAAAGCTCTCGCATTTCTGCTATTCGTGTGGGAGATTAGGCCATTATGCAACCTACTGCAAGGAAATACCTTTTGATGAGGCGAAACTAGAAGGTAAAGGGAAAATGGCATATGGTCAGTGGCTAAGGGCTGAGGTTCGAGAACATAGCCCATATTGAACTACTTTTTATACACCACAAGATAACGCAGCTCAAGCGGAAGAAACGGTACCTGAAACTCCACCTGCATTACTCCAGATCCAGCACGAACCGGCGTTACCTCACCCGGCACCTGGTGCAGCAGCTAACACGTCAGGTATGGCCTCTACCACTCCACAACATCAACAAAACCAGGAACAACAACATTGCCAGCAACAAGGGCTGCTGAATATCCCACAACAAACAGCCATTAAACCAGCGGCAGAAAAGTTAAAAGGGGTAGGAATTCAACCAATGGAAGCCATAAAACAAAAGAAGGTCAAGAATGTACGCTTGACCACGAAGCAAGGGGTGGCCAAAACGATAAAGCGGTACAACCCTTATGAGCCCAAAAGTCTAATGATCTTTGACAAGGAAGAAGCAAATCTTACGGATACACATGTGTTTGCGGCTGAGGAAGTCGGTGCATGGGCCTTGGTGGCTGGCCCTCAACAGCCACCACCAAACAAATGAAGCTTATTAGCTGGAACTGTCAGGGTTTGGGCAATCCCCTGACAGTCCAGTCTCTAAAGGCCATGACGGCCAAAGAAAAGCCCGATATCGTTTTCTTAATGGAAACGAAGAATCAGGAATCGAAACTCCAACGGATCCAATACAACCTACGGCTTCAGCATTCCTATATCATTAACCCAATCGGTATAGCAGGAGGTATATCAGTGATGTGGAATGACCAAGTAGATATTCAGGTGATCCGATCTTCACAATACATGTTAGATATGTTTTGTAAATTGGTGCAGGAAGATAGGACCATTCGCCTAACCTATGTTCACGCCCCTTACAATTATTCCCAAAGACAAATTCTATGGGAAGAACTTCGGACGATTCATCGGATGAATGGCTTTCCTTGGTTATGTGTTGGAGACTTTAACGAAATTCTTTATCCATGGGAAAAGCTTGGTAAGAGACCTGTGGATTCTGCTCGTATGATGTCTTTTCGATCTGTTCTTACTGACTGTGAGCTTATGGAGATAGATAGCAAGGGCTGTAAATTTACTTGGCTAAATAATAGAGATGGGGACGAGGTAGTAAAGGAACGATTGGATTGTGCTTTATGTTCGATGGACTGGCGTATCCTATTCCCAAGGGCAGAAGTGCTGGCGCTATCGGCAATGGGATCAGACCATAGTCCATTGATCATTCAGACTTCGGCACCGTTCAAGAGGAATAAGAAATCTTTCATTTATGAAGCCTACTGGAACGATGATATTGAATGTCGCGACATTATTTCTACGGCGTGGACTTCTATACATCCCAAGCATCCGGTTTTTCTATCCAAATTGCAGCATGTCAGCACCGCTCTATCTACATAGAGTCGTGCTAAATTCTCAAATGGACGCACCAGAGTCATTACACTACAACACCAACTACAAGACTTGACGAATCAACAGCACTTAAATTATCAAAAGGAGGAAGCCTCCAAAATCAGAGACGAAATTACAAAGACTTGGCAGAATGAAGAACAGTACTGGGCAATGAGATCGAGAGTACAGTGGTTGAAATGGGGAGACAAGAATACTCGGTTCTTTCATGCATCTACAATCCAAAGAAGACATCGAAATCGTATTACGATGTTACAAGATGAAAACCAGCAATGGATTCGTGACCCTAGCGCCCTACAAGGTATGACGACAACCTTTTTCTCAAAGTTATATACGACTCAGGGGACGCGGGATTACGGTCCTATTCTTGCCCAATGTCCGCAGATAGTAAGCACCGAAATGAACGATCAGTTGATCGCAATGGCTACTTTGGAAGAGATCAAACAGGCCACATTCCAATTAAGGACAACAAAGGCCCCTGGCCCTGATGGACTTAGTGGCTTGTTTTATCAAACTCACTGGGATATCATTAAGGATGATCTCTTGCTTCAAGTACAGCACTTCCTTCTAACAAGCAATATGCCTCCTAGCATAAATCAAACCTTTCTTACGTTGATTCCTAAAACACCTAATCCTGAAAAGCTAGAGCAATATCGCCCCATTAGCCTATGCAATTTCGCATATAAAATTATCTCCAAGTTGCTTACCAACCGCCTTAAACATTGGTTGGATTCTCTGATCTCAAAGGAACAGTCAGCCTTTGTCAGTGGGCGACAGATCCAAGATAATATATTGATCGTGCATGAAGTTCTTCACCAGTTCAAAACCAGGAAGAGAAAGCGAAAATTCAATGCAATCCTAAAGATAGACATGCAAAAGGCATACGATAGAGTTGAATGGGATTTCCTACAAGACTACCTCCTGAAATTGGGCTTCCATCCTACATGGGTCCGATGGATCATGCAGTGTGTATCTACTACTTCCTTCAGTGTCAAATTCAATGGCGAGCCCCTTCCTTATTTTTCCCCTACGCGAGGCCTAAGACAAGGTGACCCCTTATCTCCATACTTGTTTATTTTTATGGCCAATGTATTATCGACCTTAATTAATCAAGCTGTCAGTATCGGACACATTAAAGGTATTAAGTTCAATCGCTGATGCCCTACCCTATCCCACCTATTTTTCGCCGACGATGCTATCTTCTTCCTAGAGGGGACTACAAAGGAATGTCAGAACCTGGCCGCTATTATAAACCAGTATTGTCTGGCAACGGGTCAAGTGGTGAATCGTAACAAGTCAGGCATTATTTTTAGTAACCACTACCCTCCTAGATTGCAAGATAATATGTCGGGTGAGCTAAGGATACCGGTGTTAACTAGATGTGGCAAATATCTAGGCTTACCTTCTGATTGGGGTCGATCAAAAAGGGAAATGTTCTCATGGATAATAGCACGGGTCCATAACAAGTTGGAGGGCTGGAAGGGTAAGCTAATATCCAAAGGTGGCAAGGAAGTTCTTATCAAATCTGTCGTGCAAGCGCTACCCCACTATGCTATGTCTATTTTTAAAATTCCTCTGTCGATTTGCAAATCTATAGAGAAAAGCATTGCAAGATTCTGGTGGAAGAATGATTAGAACAGAAAGGGCATTCATTGGCAAAAATGGGATCTGTTGAAAGCAAGCAAAGATTATGGTGGCTTAGGCTTTTGTGATTTAATAGCATTTAACGAAGCTATGCTCGGCAAACAAGCCTGGCGACTATTGCAACAGCCTTTGGCGTTGTGGAGTCAATTGTTCAAGGGTTTGTATTTTCCTACACAAAGTTTCCTCTCTATACATTCAGCAGCTCGCTCGTCATGGGGATGGAAGAGTCTCCTACAGGGAAGGGATGCAATCTATCCTCATCTATGCTGGTCAGTGGGCGATGGTCAGGCAATCAGAATTAGGGGTGATCGCTAGTTACCTATGGACATTCTCTATGGACCTCCCAACAAAGATGATCCAGTCTTGGTGGCGGATCTAATTGATCCGACCCACCAAACTTGGAAACAACCTATTCTTCTCCCTCTACTAGGAGAAGAGATCACAGAACATATCGTCAAAATACCAATCAGACATCTACCTATTGAAGATCGTCTCATTTGGACAGCAACGCAGAATGGCGAATACACAGTCAAGAGTTGCTACCACAACATCAGTCAGACAGTAAGCAATACCAACAGTAATAGAGCATCTTCATCATATCATAATCCTAAAATCCTATGGCGGCAAATATAGTTGATGCAAACTGCACCAAAAATTAGAGCATTTACCTGGGCTGTGTGTCAGAATGCAATTGCGACAAGGGCCAACCTATTTAATTGACACATCGCCTCTGACCCTTGCTGCCCGTTGTGTCAACAACAGAGCCAGGAGACCATCGAGCATCTATTCCTTCAATGTGAGTGGACTCGAGCTGTATGGGCACACCAACAGATTAATAGAAGACTACCCCCTTGGAGCAACCAGCGAATTGATCAATGGCTCTCAGCCATAGCAACGACACCAAAGGACCTACCTAGACTTGAGCTCACAACCAATACACTATGGCAGATTTGGCGAATGCGTAATGATGCAGTCTTCCGCAACCAGACACCAAATCCGCGACGAGTGGTCGACATGGCCATCACTCAGACTCGGTCCCTCCTCTCCCCTGCTGTTGCCAGATCGAGATCCAGGATCCCGCACCTCAATCCCGCGCATCTATGGCGTCCTCCAGACTCTGGCACTCTGAAATACAACATAGACGGAGCTTTTCAACTAGGCAGCACCAAGGGCACGATGGCCTATGTCGGCAGAGATCATCATGGGAGGCTTACAGACGGATTTTCTAGCAAGTTTCGGTTGCACTCGGCGATGGAAACTGAACTCAATGCACTAACATGTACCCTGCACCATCTGCTACGACGACAACTCCATAACAACACTATGGTGATTGAAACGGACTGCCTTCCCCTTGTTGAAGCTGTGCGCCATGGCAGATCACCCATGTGGGAGCTTCGGCCGATCGTAGAGGAGGTGCTCCACCTGCTCTCCCGCTTCGCTGACCTAACCCTACAACACTGCCTGAGAGAAGCGAACCGGGCCGCTGACTGGGCTGCAAAGGCCCATCGCACAACTGCTTCGGCCCAACACTGGCTATATCAACCTCCTGCTATATTTCTTGCTATTTTGACTGCGGACGCTTTAGCCGATGGATGTAATTTCCGTTGATATATATATGAATGTTTTTTTTCCGACCAAAAAAAAAAAAGTAGAGTTCTGCGAGCTGCGAAACGCTATGCCCTAAAGCTATCTTGTAAGATGCTGTCCATTAGTAAAACAACTTCTAATCAAAATTGCCAAGATAATTTTTTGTCATCTCATTATTAGTTTCAGCACCTATCCTCAAGGAGAACGATTGACAATGCTAGAGATAGTGAAGTATTCTATTTCTTTGAAGATAGAACAAGCTCTAGTAGACAAGTTTAGGATAGCTATTTCGAATCTGTTTTTGTTTGTAAAGATGATGATATTTTGTTACGACATTATATGTTAGATCACCTAAATTTTGAATATTTAAAGTTCTTGTTCGTAAAGTTGTTTTTGAATAAAAGGCCATCTTTATTTCAGTGTGAATTTTGTGAATTAGCCAAACATCATCAAATCAATTTTCCCTAACCAGCCTACAAGCCATCAAAACCATCCTCCTTAATTCATAGTGATGTTTAGGCCCATCTAGAATTCCTACACCCTCAAGAAAAAAAAATGGTTTGATACATTTAGGTCATGTTTGTTTATTTTTGTTTCTATTCCTTAGAACAAAAATTTATGTTCCTTGGAATAAAAATTTCTGTTCTTTTGTTCCGGAGAACAAAAAAAGAACAGAAATGCGCTTGATAAAACTTTTATTCCCGAGAACATATTTGGAACAGAAATAAAAAGTAGAAAAAGTTGTTTCTTGTTCCCTAAACAATTCCGAGAAACCTATTTTTTTCTTTTCTTTCTTTTCTTCTTCTTTTCTTCTTCCTTTTGCCGATCACCAGCCTTAGCCATGGCCGGCGCCGGCGACCAGCCGGACGAGGGCCAGCGACCTCGCCGGAGCGTCGCCAGCCCCCGGAGACGTCAAGCCTCGCCAGTGGCCTCAGTGGCCAGGCGAGCCTCACACCACCTAGGTGAGGTCGAGCCTCGGTAGTGGCCTCGCGAGGCTCACCTAGCCACCGGGGCCACCAGTGAGGCCGAGCCTCACGGTGGCTCCGGCGAGGCTTCGGCGAGCTCAACAAAGCTCATCCAAATCCGATCACCGGCCGCCACCGTAGCCGACTACGGCCACAAAGAGAAAGAAGGAAAAAAAATATATAATAAAAATATGAAAAACTAAAAGAAATAACAAAATTATACAAGTTTACCAAACGCATTTCTATTCCCCGGGTAGAAATTTTTGCAGTTACCAAGTGTATTCTTATACTCAGAAATTGTTCCCAGGAACAGAAACAATAAAAAACTATTTATGTTCAAAAATTGTTCCCCGAAACAGAAACGTTACCAAACGCGCCCTTATTGATCATCATACAAGGGGGAGTTAGATACACTTGTTAAAAGAGGTAGAGACTATACTCAAAAAAATTTAACCAAAATACAAACTTAACTCCAAGAACAAATCCAGATTTTTAGGAGTGACATAAGAAAGAACATTTCAATAAAATTTTGGGATGATTTTTCTTGGAAAAGAAATTGTACATCAAAATTATTTCCCTTACACTCCTCAACAAAATGGAATAGCATAAAAGAAGAAAAACACATTTTAAAAAGTAACAAATGCTCTACTCTCCACGACTAAAATTCCCAAATGCCTCTAGGGTAAAGCCTTTTTTATATCCACATATTTTATCATTAGAATATCTTCCAAAGTGTTAAAAATTTCAAACACCCTTGAGAGTCCTTCAGGAGACCTACCCAGCTTCTAGAGAGCCTCACCCTTGAAACTATTTGGTTGTACCTGCTTTGTCCACATCCATGACATAAATCAGGGGAAACTTGATTATAGAGCAAAACGATGTGTATTTGTTGGTTATGCACCTAATCGAAAAAGGCTATAAATGCTTTGATCCAATTTCCCAAAAAAATGTCTGTTGCCATGTATGTCACCTTTATTTTTATAATTTCTTTGGAGCTTATCTTCAAGGGGAAAGAAAGTGCAGATTCGCACAACACCATCATAGAGTCTTTTCGTCTTATAGAACCTGAAAATCCTCCTCCTAAAAATCCTTTTCCCACAACTCTTATACTTGATTTTGAACCAAGTTTTTTCAATAATGAAAATTTGGGTCCACCTATATCGGCATCTCATCCTTCTTGTAAGCATAACAGGTATGGAACTAGTACCGAGAATACAAAGCTTTCATCATATTCTCAAGTTTATACGAGAAAAAATAAAACTCAAAAATATTAGTCTTCTATTCCCTAAAGGTGCCATGAGCCCGAACCAGGGTATGATCAGAATTACATATAGTTATTAGATAATGTTCCAACTCAATTTGTCCAACTTGATTTTAGTTTTAAAAAAAAAAAATTAGTCTACCACTGAACTTGACATACCAATTGTTATTCGAAAAAGAGTTAGGTTTTGTACCAAACTAGTTATGTCTCATTATGTCTTACAAAAGCCTATCACCCAATTTTTGTGCCTTTTACCTCAACCTCGTATTGTGTGGAGATTCCAACAATTTGCGCAAGATGTTTTACAAGTTCCCAAGTGGAAGGAAGCAATCTTAAGGAGATTTTTTTTTTTTTTATTTCGTACATCAATCTTAAGGAGATGAAAGCTCTAGAAAAATAAGGGAACTTGAGATAATGAATCCAAACCATGGTTGGATGCAAGTGAATATTCCCAACTAAGCATAGAATATGATGAATCCCTTGAAAGGCAGAAAGCTGGGGTGATTGCCAAAAGATTCACCCAAACATATGGGATCGATTAGTTTGGGACTTTTGCCCCAGTTGCAAAACTAAACACTGTAAGAGTGCTTCTATCACTTGTAGCCAACCTTGACCAGCATCTACAGCAACTGGACGTGAAGAATACATTTTTGAATGGAGATTTGGAAGAGGAAGTACACATGAAATTCCTCCTAAGCTTTGATATAAGCTTTGGACCAAAGGTAGGTAGATTGAAGAAGTCACTATATGGACTGAAATAGTCATCAAGGACCTAGTTTCAAAGTTAACTCAGTTTGTGAAGAAACAAAGGTATGTTCAAGGACAAGCTGATCATACCATGTTTGTAAAGCATTCTTGTGATGGAAAGATTACAATTTCGATAGTGTATTTGAACATTATTATCACTAGGAATGATATCCTCAGAATTTACAGGTTGATGTCTTGCTTTTGTGTTTGAGATCAAGGATTCAGGAACTCTCAAGATATTTCCTTGGACTGGAGGTAGCTCAATCAAAATAAGGAATTGTAGTCTCACAAAGGAAATATGTCCTAGATCTTCTTAAAAAGATTGGAATGAGTGGTTGTAGACCAGCAAAAACTCCAACGAGCCCGATCAGAAACTTGGAGATGACAAAGATGGCGTTCTGGTTGATACATCGAGATAGCAAAAGCTGGTAGGGAAATTGACCTATTTGTCTTAAATTCAACGAGATATTGCATTCACTGTGAGTATGGTAAGCCAATATATGCATTTTCCACGAGGCTATCTATAGGTTCTTTGGATAACTAAAAAGCACACCTAGAAAAGGTCTGCTATTCAAAAAGTCTAATCAATAGGAGATTAAAGCATACATGGATGCTGACTGGACAAGATCAGAAGGTCGACTTCGGGATTTTGTACATAGTACATATGAATGGGTGAACTTGGTTACTTAGCCAAGTATGAAGCGGAATGTAGCAGAATATGGTGGCACAAAGCAGTGCAGAAGCGGAATAATAAGCAAGGGACCACGGGATCTGTGAGATTTTATGGCTAACATGAGTACCAGAAGTACTTCGAGTATCAGTGAAAATACCCATGAAGCTGAAATGCGACAGCGATGCTGCAATCAACATTACATATAACCTAGTGCACCATGACAGAACTAAGCATCTTGAGATCAACTAACACTTTATCAAGGAGAAGATTGATGCATGAGCTACTTATATGTCATTTGTGCCAACAACGCAACTAATAGCAGACATTCTTACAAAGATACTGTGCAAACCTAACTTCGAGTCTCTCATCAACAAATTGGTATAGATATTTACACACCATCTTGAGGGAGTGCTTGAAAATCAAGAGAAAATCTCGAGATAGAAAACTATCATTTTTTCATTTATATATTTCCTTTAATTTCTGAATCCTTAGATTAGAAAGTAGATCACTCGAATTAGGATTTAGGAAATTTTTTCCTATTTTTGCTTCAATTTTCCTGCCATTTTCTATCTATCCTAAGTCCTATTTATATGTGATGTTATCTCTAAGAACTATAAGCAATAAAAATCACAAAGAAAACACTTTGTTTGAGATCCGCAGTAGCAGATTATATGATGAAACTCGCAAAACAGAGCCAACAACATGCTATACCATCTCATGCCTATGCTCCATAAAAGTTCCAGACCCAAAAGCGAGATAGCACATCCCATACAAATTTAAAACCTTTGACACAAGGTAAAAAATGAAAAAACCAAAGTAACAACAGGAAGTAAAAGAGAAATATTACATCCTTTGTGGTCTTACAATCAATGCAGCCTGGTCAACTCTTCCACTCTCTTGCAGAGTTCTTCCACCGAAACACTCATTGCTTTAGATATCTCATCCATCCGCCCACGGCTAAGGTCTAGGAACGACTCAATGAGATCTCCGTCCAAGAAATTCCGAGCATCCACGGTCTTCTTCTCATTGTAAAACGACCTCCACTGCTCATGGCTCAGTCCTCCAACGCCTTTAATAACCTTTCTCAAGTTTGACTGAAGCTTCTCTAGAAATACGTACTGATCATGAGGAAGAGAGGCAATTACTCCAATCACGCCATTAACCGTGCCAAATATGATGGTCGGAATCTGACCCACATCGGAATCCGGCAACCGCATCACAAGGGAACCATGGCGGAACCGGTTGACGAATTCTCCAAGGTGATACTCACCAACCACCTCAAGACGGCCCCTCTCCTCATCGGTGGCGCCTTCACTGTTCTTCCTCACTGTGAAGAGGTTGAAGTTATTTTCCGCACCAAGATAAGTGTCATCATCGAGAATCTCCACGGCAGACATCCAATTTGCATTGTAATCACGTGCCCGCTCCTCAATGGCACCTTCCTCATGCTGGATCACAAAATGAAAGAATGGTAAGTCGAAAAGACAGCGGTTAAAACTATGGTCAAGACCAAGAGTTTCTTCCATTCAGAACAAGGGTTTGAAACTTAAGTTCAGGTTGCACTGAGAAACCAAGGACATGTACCTTCCCCAAATATACCAAACCCTCCGGTACTACTTTTTCAAATTTCCCACGATCCCCCTCATAAACCTTGGAAAAATATATTATGCTTTTGACATACACATGAAACAGGGGCTATATGAACATGGCAATCTCGATTTGACTGTGCACGGATTCAAAGACAGCATTTCCAGATTGAGAAAACATTTAAAATGTTTGTTATAGGATCCTTAGAGATTCAGACTTATGCTCGTGCTCACATCTGAAGGGACAACTAACTATAATCGCGTGACTGTTCTAGAAGGTGAAAGGGTACAGATAGGAGGAGATTTCTTTGCAAATGTCGGTGCAAAGATTAAAGATCATGAAGGAGAGACCCCAGAAATGTACAAATACTTTAAAGTTAAAAAATAACTTACCTTGTATATCAGCAGGGATATTGACTTCATCAGATCACCAACAACAATAAAGTCTCCACGAGTTTGTACATAGAGGGCAAGTATGTGACCGTGATGTCCACATTCAGATTGCAATTCACGAGAGCCATCATCTCGCAGCATCCACTTGTACAATTGAATTTTTTGATTGATTGCAGCTAATAGCTTTCCATTAAAGGCATTCAAAGAGTAAACAGCCCCCTTGGTCTCTTTTTCAGCAATCAACTGTAGTTTCCCATCCTCCACAATGAAAACTAATATCCGACCCTGCAATTAAACTAACTTATTTAGAATTTACTAACCTGCAGTAAGAATTTCAGATTGGCTTCATGCATGATGCATCTAACCTTGGTTGGTTCATTTTCTTCTGGCAACACATATGCAGTCCCGACGCAGTAATATACATTACCGTCATCAGAGAAGGAACAACTAAGTATGGAGCAACCATGCTCAAATGTATCAAGCGGGTAAGTGGACATGAACTCAAACGTCTGGTCATCTAAAAGCCTAACAAAATGCATTTCAGATTCTTCAGCACTTGACTGGTTGTACTTCATGCTACAAATTGCAAACGTCCTAGACTGCTCCTGATGGCAAATGCGTCGTGCATGCTCCCCAAGGGGGATAGAGCGAATGTGAAGCTTCTGGATATCATCGATGGTACCAATGGTAAGCTCGCCTTCTTTTGCAATTGCAAGACTGTCAATGGAAAAAATAAGTCGCTAAGAATAGATCATCTAATCGACATATGGAACAAGGGAGGGGTTTTATCCCAATAATTATACTCAGGAGTTGAGACTTAAGTGGAGAGCATTGGAAGAGATCAAACCAATCACCCCCCCCCTTCTTTTTTTGGGAGGAGGGGGGGCGGTTTTAAGAACAAAGTCAAATTCTGTAAGCCAACATCCAACAATGGCTTAAAAAATACCATACTTCAATAAACAAGTATCCATTTCACGACACAAACAACCAATTATCATCTAAATTTCTTCATCCATTCTCTTCAGTCTTCACTATAACAGCAAAAACAGAATTTTTGTGTCAAGAAGTAGCACCAAATGACCATCAAAAAGTTTCAATCCTAAAAGAGGATATCCAGCATATGCTAATCGTACTACAAAAAAATTCCACAATGGATCATCATTGCTCATATTACCTGTCTGGAAAAGCAGCAGAGTTGAATTGGCACATGTGGCTCACTTCTTTGAGATTTACATTACTGTAGAGTAACTTTTTGTTACTGCTGTAAATGACAGTTGGCCTATCTGATGCAGCAAATACATGTGTAGTATTTTTTGATGAAAACGTACGGAGAGTAATGGGCTGAGTCCCTAGAGACACCTTCTTCCTATCTGTTAACTCACCAGAATGCATGTTCAATTGAAAGTTCAGGAGATGACCATCTCCAAGAGCACATAAGAGGTAAGATATCTGTTAAGGGAAAGATGAGATAAGAATGATAAGCAAAAAGAAAATAAATCAGTGTTTAACCACTACATATGATCCTGAAAATACAAATACAAAGTTTGAGTTCCCAGCCCACATGTGCTACTTGACTTCTCCTAGAAAAAGAAACTGTTACCAGTCAAATAAACATGCATTCCCTCGTATCCACATAATCTCATCCAGACACCTGGATTTAGATATGCAACATGGAGCAAATTGTACATAATAAACAATGCAGAAGCTTAAGATGTAAGGCAAAAGACAAAAGGAATGCATCATACCCCTTCAAAGGCACAAAGCAGAACAGAACGAGGTATTATTTCTCCTCCCAAATTCTCCTTGGTAATGAGATTCAAGTCCGGCAATGAAAATATCCTTATACTTATGTCCGTCCACATTCCAACTGCTGCCAGCTGACTGTAATGGAGATTCTCCCCAATGGGATTAATGTCAAGGCATGAGATCTCATATTCTAGCTGTACATGTTTGATTTCTTTCAGAATCCCATCGCCAATTTCTAGATAAACAAGATTACCACCTCCAGTTGCCAGTAGAACCTGTCGTTATGGAAGGTCAAATAAATTCAAAGGTACCTTCATGCAAGCATGGATGTGCACAGATATTACCAAGAGGCAGTTAAGATCTTTTCATAGATCACCAAGGGAAAAGAAAATGGCATAATGAGGCTGGCAATTAAGAGACCAACTCATGCAAAACCAAATAAGCCATAAAGCAAAACAAAAAGAGGAGCAGAATCATCAAGTTTCAAGACAGTCATCAAGCTAGAAGGTATGTAGAGCATGGTACAATTTGCATCAAATAAAAGAAAGACTATCAATGAATAACTGATTCAAATCTATATACTTCCTGGAACTGTTCTATATCAGAGAGTTAGCCAAACGATAGTCAAATAAAGTCAATACACTTCTTGGTCCATGCTACTTGCAATAGTTTATGTGTGCATGGACAACAGGTCAACCAGCTGTTAAGGAAAAACATGGAAGATTATAAGATATTCCTGTGTCCATGCTCATTACTAGATCACAAGAAGAAAAAACTTGACATGAACACATGAACAAAGAGAAAAATAATAGAAAGAGATTTCTCAACCATGGAAATGGCATATATTTTTACCTTCAAATAAGCCAACAATACATCAGGTTCACAAACTTTTTGTAGCTAACTTAAATAAAAGGAAAACAAAAAGTTCATACAAAATGTCAGACTATGAAGCTCTATCACATACAACAGATATCATAGACAAAGATAACACCATGCATCTAACTTCATGCATCATTTCCCTTCCCAATTTTCTGCTCATAAAGGAGCAGCAATATCATTCATATCAACATGTGTCCCAGCGAGACATACCACCCAAAAGCATAAACCATATACTTAACTGAGTCACATTCTTTCTGAAGCAAGTGACCATTTTCAATAAGCTTATTAAGAAAGAAATCCAAGTGATATTGCATTTAACATCAACCAATGCACATCAATACCACATGAGACATGGCTGAGCCCAAAATTATATGACCTAGCAACATCTTTGAAAGGACAAACCTGAGTGGCATTAGCAGTGGCAACATTGATAGAAAATCCTTGTGGAGAATGCCATTCATTCCTCAGCTCTCTCGTCATAGAGCTTACAAGTCTCACAGAGCTTGAAGTCACCTGCAATAGGGATTATCAGCCACCAACATTGACAACGTATGCAAAGAAGAAATGAAAGTAAAGGGGCGACAGAAGTTATAGGTGTCATTATATAATAGCTTTCTTGAATTTTAAAAGCAAGTAAAGCTTACTGGATTGAAATTATTTCATGCCAATCTTACAGCTCAAGTCCATTGACTAGTTTGTAAACTCATCTTCCATGCCTTCCCAGAGAGTTACTAGAAGACTTCCTTTTCATTGGGTCGCAGACATCTAAGTGCAACTAGTTGCAAAAGCGCAATGACAAGTATGAAGGACAAAAGGAGGAAAAGTGCATTCCTCTACATGATTATCGTTGTTACACAGACAAACACATATTTTCTCCATGATAGCTACAAAATTTGAACTAAACTAGCCATATCTCCCTAACCAAAGTAGAGCCACATTACGATATTAGCATATGGCGTACACTCAAAAGGTCGCGCATTAACAACAGAGACAGAAGATAGAGATCCACTACTGAAGGTATATGATGTTGATATTAGTCGTACATGCCATTAGTTTTTCAGTTCTCTGACATGCAGTGTATCATCCATGGTGTCCCGGTTAAATGAAAATAGCTCTCATCAAGTCATATCAATCTCAACAAATAAAAGACACTCAAGCATACAAACTTACAATTAAAAGAACCAACGAGGAGAGCACTCACTTGGACAAGTTGATTGTGCACAGCATCATGGCAGAAGAGAGTTTGAACTTGAGAACAGAAACCCTCTATCTCAGTTTCTTCCAACTCGTCTTCAAGATTCATGGCCAAAATTCTTGTCTCGCTAATAAAGCTTACAACCAGGAAAGTGTCAAAAGTATCATCTATAGAAGATCTCAATGACCACATCCCTTTAATGCCTTGAAGTTCTACAGATGCCTACAATGTTGTGCACATATAAATAAACACACCAAAGTGAAGAAGCATAAACTAACCTGTGATTTCAGAAGGTTAACGCATAGAAGGAACAAAAACCTACCTGTTCATTGATTCCTATGCCATTCCGGACTATACGGAGAGAACCATCCTTGTAAGCTCCAGAACATGTAACAACCTGACCTTGACCCTGCCTCTCAAGGTCAACCACAGAGAAATCAACAATGGGTCCCAAGTTAACATAGCGCTCCAGAACTTCCACGTATGAACCCTTCGAATCAGGTTGTAGATTCAGCTTGATAAGCTGCGACAACACTATAGAGTGTAAACATCCTGGGGTAAAAAGCAAGAGAGAAACATAATATAGTAAAGAAAATCCACTCCTTAGAAGTATTTTCAATTGATTAGGCCTCTATTCTCTCCATCTCACTTTGTTACTTTTACAATAATTAACTCTTAAGATATGATACCAGACCCTCCATGACCTTGCCCATCAAAATTAACCATAACACAGGGCCTACCCTATCATCTCAGGAAGATTTCATCCATCAATGAAAAAGAGTGCTTTCTCGTCAAAGTGTAGATTGATAAAATATTTCTACGAAACTAGAGAGCCAAGCATATCAATAGAGTGCAGATAATGGAGGAGCAAGCATGTGAGCACACAAGATAGTCACCATCACCTGTGAATCACCATAACTTGAGCCAATAAAAACAAAGGCATTGTCAAGGTATGATATCGTGGATGCAATTGAAGTTTCTCCTAAAAGCTCGATCTTGAGACCTGTAACTCTGTCAGCCAGCAGAGAAAAGAAAAAATTCAGCTCCTACCAGAAAAGCAAAGTATGAAGCTAATCTGTTGACATTAAGTTCTCCAGCAAACTATGGCCATGTACACATGATGGAATTTAAGATAATAACGTTAGTAACTTACTTTTCTTTCTCATGAGTTATAACAAGCAAGTGGAGAAGCCCGGCATGATCACCAAGTAGATACCTAGAACCATCAGCATCGACTCTTCCATATGCTTTTGTGATGGACTATAACAAGCATCAGAAGCACCAGGAAAGAACATGACTTTACTATTACTTACAAATAGGAATAGGACAACATGACAACATCAAGCAGCAGAAGATTTAATTAACTTACAGGTCTAATTGGTATTGCTTTAAATGCATTTGCACTGCAATATACAATTGTTTCTTCCCCAATTATAAGTACACCGCAGAGAGGGGGAGGCACTGGTATCAACAGATCTGCACCATTATCTACATTGTTTTGAGACCAGGGACCCTCAACGAAATCCTTGTCTTTCAAAGCAACCTCGTATGTTTTGACATGTCGAGCATCTTTGTTATCCTGTGAGAATAAAAAAAAATATGCTCATGATCACCGCGGCGCTGCATATAGCAGAAGAATCCTACTTCACACAAAAAACCTAGTGCATTGACTTTAGACATCCCAGGAGGAAGGGGAAAAAGAAAACCATTCCAATCCGATCATTTGGAGCAAAGATATTTACAAATGTAACACCAAGTTATTAACTTACTCAATCTTCACCTCCTCATGGTACCTTCTTTTCTTTGGCTAAGTGATTTCATTTATTCAAGAGATGCCGGAGGATGTATACATCCAAAAAGATGCACAAGAACTAAGTGGAAATACAAGAATAGGATAACATTCTGTACCAATTCTAATCATCTCTGTACCAATTCTATTCATCCAACACCCACTTCAAGAAAAACTAAACTTTAGGTTGATTGAATGGATCTCTCTCTACAGGTGTGTGCGCGCGCACGTGTGCGTGTGCTCAAGAACTAAGTAGAAATACCCCAATCTCCACAAAGAATAGAATAACATTCTGTACCAATCCTTCCCCCCACCAAATGCAATAAGGCACACCTGGTTAGACAGCTTCTAAGTACAACTACAACTCCATGCCAGATACAACATCAAATCGGACTTTATTTAATAGCATCTCCATTGAAAAAACTGTTGGTCAATTAAGGTACAAATGTCGGAAAACAAAGATCACTTCATCAATTTCGCCCTTCAAGTGGATAATTTTGAGTCTAAATTGATTATCTAAATGGATAAGAGATCCACATTTGTACTATTCATCAGAACTTACCACGTCTTTATTAATGTAACTTTTTTCTCTTCCTATATCTGAGATTCGGAAAAGCATCTGAGCGACAATCTGAGCTTGAGACATAGGGTGAAAAGCAAGAATGCTACCTCAGGTCAACAGTAGAATATGTCATTAAACTGCCAAGCTCGCTATATACTTTTCAAAGCTAAAAAGGCACAGAATTAAGATATCTAACCCATAGTTGCAGAAATCCCAAAGTTTTTAACATGCCAACAACCACTTACACATAGTACAACAAAAAATTAAAGCATAAGAGCAACAATATGCTTATGTACCTGGTATAGAACAACTATTGTTGGTTTTGAGCAACCATAGAGAAACTTTATATCCAGAACTTGAAGTTCTTCAAGCCTGAAATCATCAAAATTCCTCAATTCTAACAAGCCACGAGCATCTTAAAAACACGTGTTGACTTAAATAATTGAATATAGTACAATATACATTTAAAGACAAGAAACACTAATTAGTACATTTACTTAGTAGAGAAATCCAAAGCTGCAACTTAATATTTGGCTTGAGTTTGTAGGCAGTTTTTAATAATTTTCGACATCACTACAGATTTGTAGATAAGCCTAGAAGACACACTGAGAGGTGTGCAAGCTCTAAATTAGCAACACAAACAGAGTGTGTGTCAAAAAAACTATCAATGCAGTCATGATAAATAACAATTGAAAAATTGCAACCTTGTCCAGTGCCCTAGGAAGTAACAAGAATAGAACAACAAGGTCTATTGTCACTTTGTATCATGGGGTCAACTATGCCTTACGCCATTTCAGCTTACTCAATGAGATGTCCCCAATGAAATCAATGTAGCAAGATCTTTCAGAAAGTAAAATGAGAAGCAGTATTGCACTGTATTGCTTGATAAGGATGTCAGCTACAGTAAGGCTTGAAGATTCTATGTACTTCACAGCATGACCAAGTATACAACAAGAATTTATCCATGGAAAAATGAGACAAGTTAACCTCAGTCCATCATGAAAAGGCAACTATGATACACAAAAAAGAAGGAAAGGTACCTGATGTTGAATGCTTCTTTAAGCTGCCCTTTATTGTCAAAAGGTATAACCTGCCCAAAGTTGCACAAATTAATTGAAGGTTTAACCGATCCATTTCTCCGAAGCTAGAGACTTCACCAAACAATAAAGGCATATGTCGAGGTTAACTGCATCCTAACCTTAAACAACCCATCATATAAGTGGAGACCAATTAATCTACAATCAGGATCAATTATTCCAATCTGCAGAAGAACCAAGCACCCAATAAGTAGAATCAATCACAAAGAAATAAATATTTCTTGGAACTCAGCAAAAAAAGGTACACCTTATGAGTTAACAAAAGGTCAAGATAAATACCTGACCATTATCTGTAGGACGACCTATCCGATCAGATACATCACCCATTGCCCTAACAAGAGCAAAATCATTGTGCAAGTAAATAACTTTTTTTTTTCAATATATTTCAGGAAAAAAAAAATACAATCAAGATATGTATATATACCAACAAAAGAAGATCCAACTCAATATGATATTACTCTGAAGCATTTATCAGAGATTATTCACTAATCAAGCCAAGCAACATTAATTTAAAAACAAGTAACCACTCCTAAGCACATTACTAAGGGTGAGCTCCGGTCCACTGCAACCTGAGAACCAGACCGAATCAACCGAATCCTCAAACCTAGAACCAACCCATGACCATTTTAGCTCTCAATTCCAAAGCCGGGATGCCAGTTTGGCCCCGTTTGGTTCGACTTTCCCAAGGGGCTTTGGGCCCCCAAAGCCCCTTGGGGAAAAATTTTTGTGTTTGGCAAAACTTTTGAAAGCTCATTCGCCAAATGTGGACATTCCAAATGCTGAAAGCTGAATGCTGGGGTGGAGGGGCTTTGGGCATTGGGCATTTTGGAAATGCAACCGTCACTGTTCATCTTCTCTTCCCCTTCGTCTTCTTCTTCCCCGCCCCTCTTCTCTTCCTTGTTCATCTTCTTCTTCCCCACCCATCAGGCTTCTCCGGCAGCCGCCACCGCGGGTCGCGCATCCCCAGTGACCACCGCTTGGGGGTGGCGCGACCCACAACCCAAGTGGCGTCGCCTGGGTCGCGCGGACCTCGGGCGACACCGCTCCTAGGCCGCGCGGACCTCAAGCGGCGTCGCCCGGCACGCATGGACCCCAAGCGACGCTGCCTGGGTCCACGTGACCTCAGGCCGCCAATCTGCCTCTGTGACCTCAAGCGCCTGAGGTCACGCCTCCCGGCGGTGACGGCGTCGCCTAAGATCGCGCCTCCAGGCGGCGACGGCATCGCCCGAGGTCGCGACCTCAGGCGCGGCCAGATCTGGCCCTGGCCGTCCGGCAGTAGGCCGGCCGCCGGAGTTGATTTCAGATTTAAAAAAAAAAAAAGGCAAAAGCCCATTACAAATGTTAGTTTTGCCAAACGGTATTTATGCTAAAGTTACATTTCAAAGCTATTTGAGACTATAATTTCTTAAACGGTATAGCATTTCGGAAAACCCCTTTACCTCAAAGGTATTTGCATTCTCCCAAGGGCATTTCCCCAAAACTGAACCAAACGGCCCTTTATCCAGGAACCAGTTCAACCAATCCACTTCCCAGATTAAACCAGTTCTAAACAGGTTTTGAAGCCTCTATTAAAGAAAAAGGTGTGTATATTCCCTATTTTGGAACCAAGAATCACAAAGTCGGTTCCCAGTTCAAGGTCAAGACCTAGAATCAACCCACCCAACCGAGAACCAATCCACTCTAGAATCGAACACCCCGACAAAATACACACGTCTCCATTGCTCCTTCGATCCCATATTCCATACCAAACAAACACCCTTACACAACACATGCATATTTCCCTATTGCTCACCACATGCCATATTCCATATAGATCTATTTACTGATATTATAATTATGATAGAGCTACATAGGCTAAAGTTACCCACATGACAGACCAAACAGCCCTATCTTTATTACAATCCCAATTCCCCATTAATAGCCTACCACGACTAAATCACTTATAGATCTCGTTATTTTGTCATGTTGCACTAAGAACGATGGCATGAATGGTCAATTTTGAATACACCATCTATCAAGCAAGCTTGCATTGTAGCGCAAACAAATCTTTGAGGGACAAGAATTGTCAGCCATTGAAGTACCATTGATAAAGCTGCTCCAGATTGAACTATTTATCCAATTATTGTTTCTCTTGTTCCTTTTCCTTCCACATTTCTGTAATTTTTTTTGGGGTGAATTCCATTGGTGACTACTAGATTTTAGTAATTATTCAGTCAGGTCGTTGAACTTTGAATTTATCGCCCGATGCACTAAACTTTCAAATTTTTGCAATTAGTGCACCTCAACCAGATTTGGCCAATTTTGCAGCAAAATGCTACAATCAACTTCCATCCACCAACTTAAGCTTTACAGGTTGAAAGCAGTTCCATATAAATTAATAAGTCCGCATGAGATGACATGCTAATCCAAAATAACCAAAGATGACATCCTTATAAAAGGAGAAAAACACCAAACAGCTATCCCATTGTGCTAGAAAGGCTAGGGCTTCTTTCTCATTACTGCAGCCCTGGTTTCTTAGAGCCTCTATAGTGTATATATTAATGCACAAGCCCACACAACAAAAATACAACTCAAACAACAATGATTATGCAAATGACCATACCAACCTTGTAACAAGCTCAGATGTCTCAGCATCCCATTGAAGAACGCAGAACTTGTATCTTTCTGTTGCAATAAATAAAAAATCCTGTGCCTCACCCTGTTACAAGCAAAGGACAAAGAATTGGACTAAAAGACAAGAACTAAAACATTAATGTGAGCACTTAGAAAAGAGACCACAAAAACATGATCACGTCGATGGCTCACATGAGGCCTAAAAAGCTCAAGCGTTGCAATTCTCCCATATATTGGCACGTCCAGCATAGCCTGTGAAAGCCGGGAAAAGAAAAGAAACCGAAAAAAGAGTTTAGTTCCAAGAAAAATCAAACCAAACAGCAAGGAGAAATTATTTCAGTGTACTAACAAATCTGAGGCAAAGAAAAGGACATATATAAAAACCACTTACAGCAAATCAAGATTCAAAGTATCCATATTTAACATATGGAAAGAAATGAAGAAATCATAGTCTTTTGAAGGAGAGAAAAAAATTAAAAAGCAAAAGTTTAATCTCGAGGCATGTTAATGGTGACATCACACCTGAGTCACTTGAGACCACATATTAATGAGAGCTTAAATAAACTATTGAGCATCTTTTCCAATGCCAAAGGAAGTTGTTCATTGACAACTTCAAATAAGGCTCCAAGTCATGTCATGATGACATGCATACCACTTAAATTAATTAAAGGCTACAGCTAGAAAATTAAGGGGAAAGCACAGTTCTATATAACCAACTAAAGAAATGACTACAAACACAACAAAACAAAACAAATCCTGGTCAGTCCAGCAAAAATAAACATAAAAAGGAAATATCATACCTGTAAACCCTGAGGAGTAAGCAAATGTATTTCAATTCGAGTGCATTTGCTGAAATAGAAAAACAAAAGTGAAATCACTTTAACAGATTGCACTTTGATCTAAGAATGATATCGACTGCAATAACGTAATCAACAATCACCTGCTAAATTATCTTCACCACAAACTAACTAAATAGCAAATCATCACACAAATTACTCACATTCTACAGCATGAAAATATCAATGCGTCTTCACTTAATAACAATACTGACATAGGGGGAAAAAAGCCTTTGATATGGTAAGTGGGAGGAAGAGCCCATTTAAACACAATGGCATGACATCCATCAGTTGGTAATTGATAAGTCTGAACTCTAAATGAAAATGTGCACGTTAGAGGGAAATTCAAATTCACCTTCTCGCAAGGAGAAACAAGGCGAAGAATAGAAAATAAAATTTTAACATAACCAGGTGGATTATAGAAGACAAGCCCAGAAAACCAATTATATGCCTTTTTAGCTATCTGTGAGCTACTAGGCAAATGAATATGCTACCATCTACTTCCGCACTTAAGGTTAGGGGGTAAAACACGCTGATCATGCATCAAATTCAATCTGAGAAAATTTGAAGACAATAACCCTTTCGTTTGTATTTAACTCCTATGTAGTATAAGCATAGCTTTCATCCGGACAACAAAAATTTACTTCGCCCTATCATATGACACTTCCATTGAACAACACAATTTAGCATTATGACATAACCTAGAGTTCTAAACCAATGCAGTATGTACTCTTACAAACCTACGTTTGCCGTCCTCACTAAGAATTACTAGACAAGATTCTGGCGAAGGATCATGATTGGCAGAAGAACCCCTTCACTTCAGATATCAAATATGCAGCTACAGCTGGACAAACTTCTCGTGTCTGAGCGAGCTAAGAACAAACACAGTAGCAAAACTCCAATCCCTAAAAAAACAGCATCATACCAAACCCCAAATCTAAAAAATCGAAATTGGAGCGGTCTACCCTTCGCCGTCCAAAATCTGCAAAAACCCATCTCCCCAAGAACCGCATTTACCTAAGGAAAAAAAAAGATTTCCCGCATACCCAGATGGGACATACAGTCAACCAATCGAAGCAGGCCAGGAACGACGCCCACCAACAAACGGACGAAAAACCCACTTCCATTCTCAACCCAAAAACCTAGAATCCCAACGACCCACGAGTCGCCACCCAAAAGAAAAACGAAAAAAAGGCCAAACGAATTGGGAACGAACGCTCGGAAGATGAGGAGGGAGGGGGCGTACGCAATGATGAGGTTGAGCTCCTGAGGGCCGGTGAAGTTGCCGACGCAGGAGTGGGTGACGTTGGTGGGCTTGTGCGCCGTGACCACATAGTTCCACACGCTCATCTTGGCTTGACCCACCCCGGCTTTCCCGCTTGTGGGGACAATCCCGTCCTCCCCTCTGTCGCTACAGAAGGGAACTGCAGACTGCTTAATGCAAGGAGAAGAAGGAGAAGAGGGAGCAGGAGAAGAGGGACAGGGACAGGGAGTTCAGTTCTGCACACCACTGCGCGGCCAGGAAAGCGCCTCAGTGGAAGACGGGCTCCGTTCGGCTATTTGGTACTAAGGGCAAAGTAATTTATGGAAAAAGTATTTCTCCTTTGTATGCTTAGGGCCTGTTTGTAAACGTTCTTTTATCTGTTTATAAACAAAATTTTTATTTTTTTATTTCAGAAAAGAAAAAAAACAAACAAAACATAAACGCGTTTGTTTACGTTTTTATTCCAAATCTATTTTTGTTAAAACACATTTGAAACGAAAACAAAAAAGCGAAAAGAAATAAGAAAAACGTGTTTTTGAATCGAAATATATTTTAAAAATAAATTTTCTCTCTCCTCTCTTTTTCTTCTCTTTTTTTTTTTTTTTTTTTTTTTTTTTGGCCGATCGCCGGCCTCGGCCATGGCCGGCAACCGATTGGCCGGGCGAGCAACGCCTCGCCGAGGGCCCCCGGCGAGACCGAGCATCGCCGACCCCCAGCGAGACTCGACCTCGCCTTGGGCGGGGTGAGCTCGGGCTCGCCTAGATCTGGTGAGCCCGAGCTCGCCTAGCCACGGCCAAGCCGACCGGTGGTGGCCGGCGAGGCCGAGCCTTACCGACGCGGGGCAAGGCTCTACAAGCTCAAGCTCACCCGGATCCGACGAGCCCAAGCTCGCCCGCCCAAAGCCCGAGCCGCCCGACCTAGTGGTGGCCGGCGAGGCTCAGCCTCACCGATGGGCCTGGGCAAGCTCGGAGCTCGCCCGGATCTAGGTGAGCCCGAGCTCATCCAGCCAAGGCCATGGCCGGCGACCGGCCAAAAGAAGAAAAAAAGAAAGAAAAAAAGGAAAAATAAAATAAAAATTATTAAAAAATTAAAAGAAATAAAAAAAAAGAACACAAATTTACCAAACATGTTTCTCTTCATTTTTTATTCCCAGAATAATTTTACCAAACGCGTTTTTTGTTCAAAAATTGTTCTCCCAACAAAACATTTTTTTCTATTTACGTTCCTAAAACAATTTTTAAACACAAACACAAACAAACGCACCCTTAAATTCTAGAAAATAATTAATGAGTTTCGAGAAATTGATGAATATTTGGTAGATTTCGATTTCTCCATCGATCCATGTGCCTTTAGGGCAAGACAGATCTAGAATCCTCTACGATCGAACTCGAATATAGACAGGTGGATTTTAAGTTGGTGATGGTTGAGATATGAAGTTTCCCGTGGGGACAAAGGTACCCAACCTTAGCTCTCGAGGATCATCAACCCCGATGTCCCGTGTCAAGGCAATGGAACCACACTCGTCAACGGTTGAAGCTAGGTGGTTACGATGGCTTGGCTAAAATCGATTCTTGTAGAACGAGCATCGAGATTTCAAAGGTATACATGTTAGACAGTTGAAAGTAGGATCTCGCTTTAATTGCTGTGACAAAGTTTTTGGTAAGAAAATCTTTCGACTAGGAGATCTAACATACTTAAATTGGTTTTTCTTCTGCTGATTTTAATTCACAAGAACATTTTTGTGAACGACCCTTGTGTCATATTTGGTAGGCACCGAATCTGTTGACAGAAGCGGCATGAATTTAATATACATATGTTTTACAACATGATCAACAATAACATAACGTTTTTCAATGACCAACTCGGCACGATTGTGAATCATGATCGCGAGATAGAAATATGACAAGGGAATACGATTTTAATTTCAGGTTCACGAATACCTAAAAACGCGAGATCATTGATATAATTATAATTTTTGAATAACATATTATGTATTAAAAATATCGAATGAAGAAGTGCTGTGTTCTGTAATGAGGCCAAGGCCTTAAAAAACTCTAAAGACCAAAGGGGGCCAGTAGGATGTTCTTGTCCATCACTTCACCATTTTCACTATTTATGATTTTACGATTCCTTGGGGGAAAATTAATTTATCGAAAAAGTATTTTTGGTTGATATACTTAAATTCTAGAAGATGATTAAGGGTGTTTTGAGATATTGATGTATATTTGATCAATTTCGATTTCCCATCGATCCATGTGTCTTTTGGGCAAGCCATGTGTAGAATTCTCCATTATCAAACTCGAGTATAGACAGCGGGGTTTTAAGTCCGCCATGATTAAGACCTAGAATTTCTCATGGAGGTAAAGCTAGAATGAGCATCTAGATTTTAGAATTATGCATATTAAATGGTGGAAAAAAAGGACCTAGCTTTAATTTCTATCAAAAAGTTTTTGGTAAGAAAATTTTTCAACTTGGGGGATCTAACATACCTAAACTGGTTTTTCTTCTTTTGATTTTAATTCACAAGAACATTTTTGTGAACGACCCTCGTGTCATATTTGGTAGGCACCGGGTCCGTTGACGGAAGCGGCACACGAATTTAGTAGACATGTGTTTTACGACATGATCAACAATAACATGACGTTTTCAATGACTAACTCGGCACAATTGAAAAATTCAAATATGACACGAGAACAAGACTTTAAATTTCAAGTTCCCGAATACCTTAAAAATGTGAGATCATCAAAATAATTATAATTCCTGAATAACCTACTATGTAATAAAAATATCAAATGAAACCAACTTCTATGTGGCAAGTACAAATGTTTTGAACCAATACCGTCTACTAGCCCAATGGATACCTCAAGACCTCGATGCACTGTTCATGATTTCGTTTGCAACAATCAGTCGAACCTTGCAAGCCTAATAGGTATTCTGCCTCAATCAATTTTGTTGCTGATTCACCCAATGCTTCCACCTTCAGATTGTGGTGGAGGGGATTTGCTAGCCTGGGGCAGCAATAGTAATGGTTCCTTTACAATTAAAAGAAGCTTATGAATTCATTGCACCAACACAATCTGAAGGCGTAAAGAATCAAAAGTTTCTTATGGTTGGTCTCGCACCAATGTCTACTCACTTACAATGAAAGATTTCGACGTAGGCTTACAGCAGATTCTTGCTGTGCGGTGTGCCCGCACTCTCCGGAGGCCATCTTACATGTGCTTAGAGATTGTAAGCAAGCAAAGTTAGTTTGGCAAAAGATTCTATCTACAAGTTTTCAAGGTAAATTCTTTACACAAGAGCTACACTCATGGTTGATGACAAATCTATCTAATTCATCACCTAGGGTCCAAGATAATTGGTCCCTCATTTTTGTTGTTGCTTGTTGGCATTTCTGGAGTTGGAGGAATAAATGGTTATTTGAGAAGGATTTTTGTCTTACTAAAGAACCTTTATGCTTGATCCTAGAGTATGTTAAGGACATTGCATCAGCTCGTCTGACATAACATAAATTGTCTCCTCAAAGAGAGAGAAGAGACAAGCTTGTGGGTTGGATTGCCCCTTCAACTAGTTGGGTCAAGCTTAACACAGATGGGGCCTCTAAAGGCAACCCAGGCCCCCACTTCAGCAGGTGGGCTTCTGCATAATGAATTAGGCAACTGGCTCATTGGATTTGCTCAAACGGTGGGAGTGCGCTCTTCGGTTAAAGCAAAACTGTGGGGTATCCTTTCAGGTCTTGCAATGGTAATTTCTTTGGGTGTCCCCAACCTTATCGTGGAGGTGGACTCACAAGCCACAATTTCACTATTCCATAAATCAACTCCTACTCTCAACTTCGGTGACATGCTCATTTCTCAAATTAGAAAACTTTTAATGTATTTCCAACATGCTCGGATTCAGCATAATTTTAGAGAAGGAAACTCACGTGCTGATTGGTTAGCTTAGCAAATTGGGCCATTCACTTGTGTGATGCGAATGACACCTTAATCTTGGGTCGGTTGCCAAAAGATCCGATTCCTTTACTAACACATGATTAGGTTGGATTTGCTTTCATCAGGCGAGTTTTGTTATAACTTATAGGCTTCACCCTCTTTCAATACCAAAATACACACACACAAATGAAGAAGTGTTGTGTTTCATAATGAGGCCAAGGCCTAGAAAAACTCAAAAGACCAAAGGGGGCAAGTAGAATGTTTTTGTCCATCGCTTCACCGTTTTCACTATTTGTATGTTTTTTATCCTTGGGGAAAAAATAATTTATCGAAAAAGTATTTCTCATTGATATATGCTTAAATTCTAGAAAATGATTAACTGATTTCGAAAAATTGATGAACATTCGGTCAATTTTAATTTCATGTTAGTCTATGTGCCTTTTGAGCAAGACAGATCTAGAATCCTCTGTGATCGAACTCAAATCTAGATAGTTAGATTTTAAGTCCACCATGGTTAAGATCTGGAGTTTCTCGTGGAGATAAAGCTAGAAAGAACATCCAGATTTCAGAATTATGCATGTTAAATGGTGGAAACCAGGATCTTGCTTTAATTTCTATGGAAAAGTTTTTGGCAAGAAAATCTTTCGACTAGAGGATCTAACATACCTAAACTGGTTTTTTTCTTCTTTTGATTTTAACTCACTAGACATTTCTATGAACCAACCTCGTGTCATATTTAGTATAGGCACCCACTTCGTCAATAGAAGCGGCACGGATTTAATACACATGCGTTTTACAGCATGATCAACAACGACATAATGTTTTCCAATGACCGACTTGGCACAATTACAAAATCCAAATATGACACAAGAATACGACTTGAAATCTCAAGTTCTCGAATATTTATAAGCGTGAGATCATCGAAATAATTATACTATTCCCTGAATAACATATTAGGTATTGAAAACATCAAATGAAGTACAATCGATATGGTAAGTTTTAGGTTCTCTAGGGATCTGTTTCATTGATGGAAGCTATACAAATTTAATATACATGTGTTTTACAGCACGATCAACAACAACATAGCGTTCTTCAATGATCAACTTGGCACGATTGCAAAATCCAAATACAATATGGAAATACGACTTTAAATTTCAAGCTCTCACAGGCCTAAAAACGCGAGGTCCTCGAAATAATTATGCCGGTTCCCAAATAACATGCTATTAGAAATATCAAATGAAGTACAATCAACAAGGTAAGTTTCAGGTTTTCTAGATTTGGAACACTTTTCGATATCGGTTCAGCCTCTGGCGTTGGGGATCTCCTCCTTAGTAGCACCCTTTTCATTTGGACAAGAGGAATGTGAAGAAAATTTAGATGGTCAAAATAGTTAAAATGCTAACAAAACTGAGCCGATATTAATAAGACGATACAACATCAAGCGCTCCAAGGTATCTTCTGCAGCCTCGTCTGATCTCACAGCAGCAAGGAACAGGGCCTGCTTAAGAAGAACACCAGCACCATCCCCGCTAATTTGTACCCGGAAAGGCCCGGACCGTGCTCGGGCCGTGGCAGCGCGGATGAGTCCATGCTGCGAAGGACAGAGAATGCGCGACGTGAACAAGGGCCGAGCGAGGCGGAGCTCGAGGAAGTGAGTGATTCTAACAGTAAGCAAACTTACCCGGATGCGGTGTAGGCACATTTTCCGTAACCTGCGAAACAGGATGATCATCGTAAGCTCATGTTCTACAGATCAAAGGTCAGAGTCCAACAGGCCGTGCGTTTGTTTTAGTACTTTTCGTGTTGAATTCATCGCTGTAGCAAACACGTCACGAAGATTCGAGGAAGCGAACTCGATGTATACGTACTCGGATCGCTTCTGGTGAGCGTGGCGGTCCCGCCGAAGTTGCACGCGATGTCGGAGTTGCCGTTCTGCTGGTAGTAGTTGTTGAAGGCGTAGGAGGCGTGGGACACGAGCGTGTCCGGCTCGAAGCACGGCCCGCCGTCTCGGATCGGCTTGCAGTCGGCCATCCCGAGCCCGCAGGCCCAGTCTAGCGCGTTCTGGAGGTCGGCCTGGGGGACGCCCGCGAGGGCCACGCACCACGTCGTGCTGCCGAGGAAAGTCGTGTTGCCCTCCGGTGGGGACGTCGTCGTGATCGGGATCGCCGCCTCCGCCTTCTCCTGCACCGTGGCCGCCCCCGTTAATGCTGGAAAACGAAAAAAATATGTGTTAACGAGAGAATCAATAAAAAGTACTTTAGCAAAAGTTTTGAGTGCATTATAAGTTGATGTGTCAAAGTCATGCCCAAAAGTATGGGCCGGGTTGGCCCGACTGAAATCGTGATAAGACGGCGGGCCTTTTCAAGGGATGTACTTCACGGGCCTGGATTGGCCTGTCACGCCCGACAAATTTTGCGAATGAGATCTTCAAGGCTCTTCCCTTTCGGGCATGACTCCGAAGGCATGACGTTCGGCCTGACCATCGAGCCCATACTTTTGTATAGGCTCCGGCCCAAATCCATTTGACCGGTCTATCGGTATTTAATACACCCATTAGTGGATCGGCACGAAGCCTTGCTTGAGGGATTACAATGGACACGGTTCACACAATCAACAAATCCCGTCCACTACTTTAGCTTGTTGATAAAGTTCTGTCCACTGTCACCTAAAACCTGTACACTCTGCACTTAGCTTTTTGACAAAGCTCGTGACCACAATCATGCCCTTAAAAGACCCAAAAGCGCTTTCGAGGAAGCACCAAATCGGATGCAATTTGGAAGCAAAGCGTCTGTCCCAATCTCTTTATGCTTAGCTTCCACCCCAAGATTTTTCTTTCCATACATCTATTATGAAAATTCTTGTTAATTTTTTGGGAATCAATATACCCAGATCCTTCAATTATACCCTCACATTCGTTTCATTCATGCAAGTATTATGTACCGAGAATCCTAGTTCTCGTCTTTTGATGCGATAACATTAAGATTCCGGAAATGCATTCTATTCTCTCTCACTCACCCTTACTCTAAGTAGCTTCTAGATTGAGAAGCCAGAGTATTTTACTATACCGCGTTCTTATGTGGGCGGACTTTCCCTCTTTGGCTCAATTCATGATTCACAAAGATGTATAAGAAGAAGAGATATAAGTTATTAAGCCCTAAAATTTTGAGCAATTGTAATTTCTTGTCCCATCTCTTTGATCTCAGTTTATAGTACCTCCACTATGAATAATATAAGTGTAGGCATACTTCTCGCAATCTAACAAAATTCACTCGTAAGGAGTAGAAAAAGATTAGGAAGAAGCACGTGGCTATGGTATTGTAAATCAAGTGATATCTATTAAGATGCGTATAATGCCTTCTTTCTTATTAATGGAAGTGGATTGCATAATTTTTCTATACCCCACAATTTATCAATAGTTAGATCTGAGGGAGGGATTATGCGAATAATTCTAGAAGGATCACCAATTTATTTCTTGGGTGTTGTTCGTCAATGAGAAAGGCGACATGGAAATTATGGAAAAAGAGTTTTTCTAAGAATAGACACTACTTTGAAAGATCATTGATTGCTCCTGGGTGTTAACTATACATGGGATTGACATCTAACTTTCGCCAAGAATAAAAGAAGGCTCGAGGGCATAAAAGAATTCCTTCTTTTTTTATGCATACTCTAGCTAGTGAGGCAATAGCTTACCAAAATGACTTGTAAGGAGAAAGGATAACCCAAAACTCTACACTTATAGATTTTGCCCAATCGAAAGAGGGCAACAGGATTTAGGCAGACAGGCAGGCTGAAGTATGACAAAAAGGAGGTAAATTGACTTTACTTTTGCCTTGTGTTTCGCTCAAGCATGTTTGCTCGTGCTTAATGGAATCCCAAGCTCGAATCAGCTCAACTCAAAGGCTCAAAAAGGGTAGCAAGACAAAAGAAGACAATGGGATGTGGGACAGAGCCTGCATAGAGTCAGACGAGACCAACGTGAGACTTTTCGTTTCCTTCTCGTTTAATCAAACCTTGCGTTGGTCTGAGCCAGGATTAAATAGTGGTGCTACCAATAGATTCTTCATTTATAAGGAACAACGTCCAGGATTGCTCCTCATAAAGGTTGCATCATCCGATGAAAATGAAGATTGGACTTTACTAAAGAACCAAATATCATTCATTGGGAGGACGAGTCACCTCTTCGGGGGTGAGTACTCGTTACACAAAGTCTTCAAAGTAGCGTAAGATGCGAAGAGCCAGCGAAAAAGTAGAGTGATAGATAAACGGACTACTATTGGATAACTAAGTAAGTGCATTGATTTTCTTTCCTAGTGATATCAAACCAAACCGACAAAGTGGGTCCCCGGTATATATAAGGGCATATACAGATATCGCCTTTATGAAAAGGGGCTGATTCATGTTCGACCACTCTATCTCATCTGCGATAACTTTATGTTGGAAAAATTTTGAGTAGATATCCCCTTTTAGACAATCAAGTCCATACTATATATGTATTACGATCGGACCAAATAACCTAGCTTAATCCATGAATAAATCTCAAGCATTGCCACCATGCTTTGGCATGCACCTTTGGCACTTGCCATCGGTCCTCCATGTCCTCTTACGCATTTCTCAAAAGATTATGAGGATCATTCTCTAGTGGTTGCAACTTAGGACACTCCTCTAATCTATGTTTGCAATGCTCGCAGTGAAAGCAAATCAAATGAATCCCTTCATAGTCTCTCTTATGTATCTTCTATCTCAGACAAGAGCATAATACAAGATTATGTGAGACAAGATTAAGTGAGATCCACACATTTGAGCATACAAACCTCTAGATGCCAACACATTTCAGCATCTACCCTGATGACTTTGCCTATTTTACTTCCAAGTTCAAGAGAAAGTCTTCATCATAGTCTTCTAATGAGTTCGAGATACCTTACCCTCATGCATACTAGCTTCATGGGAGCACTTAACAATGACGAAGTTGGATTTCTATTGACCAATTATAAGGTAATAGTCCATGATCATTCATGGTCCTTCATTCATAACATAGTTAAAATTTTTACCATTGTAAACCCTAACCAGGACAAAATCATCGCCCCAATCATAGAGTTATTTGACCATGAGGAGCTCACATCTAATGTAATCTTTATATCTGGAAATTCTTATTTTTCTTCTTACCTAACAAGTGAATATTAGGTGTAGAGTCATGGATGACACGGTCTTTTCAAAGTGAACCGAATGGCAAAAAAACAATTTAATCATCAGTATCTAACTCTCCTCTAAACTTCAACCATCAATCAGTCGCTTTATGAATGGAAACAAAAAAAGGGTTATCCTCTAAGATCTGCCTTACCGTGGTTAAGATTCAACTAAACTCTTAAATGACATTGATCATGTCCTATTCCCGCCCTTCGCCACCTTTTTAATCCAATTGTCTAGGTCTAGCCCCATCCCTTTCGCTTTCCTAGCCTAATCAAAACTATATTACGAACTAAAGCTTCAAAAATGCTTGTATTTTGAATAAAAGCGAGTGTCCAATGCTAAAACAACAAATCAAATCAAACGTATTCCAATTCACAGGATCTAAAGCTAGAATACAGCCAGACCGAGGATCTAAAATGAAAAATGTTGGGCTCGATTCCCAACCCCTGCGGGCTTGTTCAGTGCAGGGTTTAGGAATATGTGTGTGTGAGAGAGAGAGAGAGAGAGAGAGAGAGAGAGAGTAAACGTACCTCCATATAAGCAATAATATTGCATTTGCATTAACAATAGCCAATGCCCTAGCCCCAGCTTCTTTCCCATGATCATCTACAAAAAATCTCTCTCTCTCTCTCTCTGTGAGAATGTGAGACTTGCTTTGTTTTGTCACTTAAGTGGATGTGTGAAGGGATGAGAGATGTTGGGGTTTCGTTCATGTGAATAAATGGAGGGTTGGAGACAAAGAATCGTCGGTTTCTTCAGAGGCAAATCAAGTGTTTTCTCTCTTTTTGGCTGCTTTTTCAGTTTTGCATGTAGAAAAAGGCTGTGGTCTGGTATGATATGAATGCCCCCTCTGAAGCCTAAGCACTTTGAAGGGCACGTAGCGGTGGATTGTACTCGACAAATAAACGTACGAAGACAATTTAATACTATGGAAGATTTAGCAGAGAAAAAGGAAGGTGAGGAAGGAACATAAACCCAAAAAACGAAAAGAAAAAACAAGAGACAAAGATGGAGTCACAGTCCTGTCCCAATGGATTGGTCCCCGAGCTGGACCAAATTATCTGTGTGCTTGAACGAATAAAGCGAAAAAGAGAATGAAGGATTTTTCACGACATTTTTGAAGTAAATTTAAGTCGTCCGATTTCTTTTCATTGGTGCATTTGCATCCTTCAGCTCATACTATTTACGCCGTCAAATTCTTTAACCATTAACACACGCCGACACGATGATTTTTAATAGCAGCTAAAGAGAGATCAGGAACATTCGTTTTGAAGTCCAATTAACCAAAGAAAAGAATATTGCAAAATATAGAGATAGGAAAAAGAGAGAGAGAAGATACAAAAGTATGTTATAGCATATAAAAATATAATTCAAAATAAATTGAACCAATTTGTATTGCATATGCCACTATCTTATGCGTTGAAGCAAAAGAAATTCCATGAAGAAAATCAACGTTTATTTGCAAAAAAGAGATATGCAAGCAGCCATCGGGTCAGAAGCCGTGTACATCATTTGTATTTCCCCTGAAGTTAAATTACATGGCGTTGTCGTCACTGTTTTCTGTGGTTCCGCAGAGCATATTTTGGAATTCGAATTGTTAAGAGGACTTTACTGTAGTGATCAAAATGACGAGCTTCAGCTGTATTAAGGCGCCCCAGAAACAGAGCAATGCTAGTATCATCTTCACTTCAGCTGTATTCTGCTCATGTATGGCCAAGTACAATTGCCGCCCAGAAACAGAGCAACGCTCGTATCATCTTCACTCCAGCTGTATTCTGCTCATGTTTGGCTAAGTAGAATTGCTCCGAAATGAATGGCAACTCATCTTAAGAATCTTCTCACAGGTACGGTACACGTTTTCATGAGGAGAAAATACTTCCCTCGGACTATGCAACAACAAAATACTTCGACGGAACTATGATTCAGCAGAGGGGATTCAGACAGGCTGCACCGTCGTAAGAGCCTACGATGAGTCGAGCTGGAAAGAGAAACTCTCATGGAGGAATTTGACTCAATAGATCATTAAAAATTCCCTGAAAGGTAACAAAGGAGCTTAAAACTCAGGGTATGAGCTACCAATGCCACAGCTCAACCGCTCGTTTTAGCAGCTCTAGCAGCAACAGCGAAACTGAAAATTCGATTACAGAAGCATTACATCCTAATTAAGTTGTCTTTCCCTCATGCACTAAAGGAGACTATGAAAGTCAGTGAACATGTCACTTAGGAATGAGTGTCTAGGACTAGGAGGAGGAGGCAGCTCAGATTCCCTCTTCTCACGAATCCTCACTTCTTCCTCTTCTTTGGAGGCTGGAGGGCCTCCTCATCTTCATCTTCGTCTTCGTCTTCTTCTTCGTTCTCTTCTTCCTCAACAACTTCTTCCTCCTCCTCCTCCTCTCGGCCATCCTCATCTTCATCGTCGTCGTCGTCGTCGTCATCGTCGTCATCATCTCCTTCTGGGTTTTCACCATCTTCATCGTCCTCCTCCTCTTCCCCATTCTCTTCACCCCCACCAGCCCTGCTTCCTGCTGCTCCCTTCTTCGAGCTACCATTATTGCTGTTAGGGGTTTTACTGAACTCCTCCCCACCTTCAGATGATACTTCCTCTTCACCTTCCCCAAACCCGCCATCCCCATCGTCGTCGTCGTCACCTCCATTGTCATCATCATCTTCCCCGGCATCAGTTGGCTTGGTCTGGGTGTGGCTTTCGTCATGATTAACCCCATTCTCCTTCTGTAGTGACCAAAGACATGACAAACAGATGAGTTATCCAAAAGCAGTCAGATTATTAACTGTGTTAAGGAAATGACCAATTGCTACTGTAAAATATTTCGAGGGCCCGAATTGTTCAGGCTTATTCGGGCTGCTCAAGCTCAGCCAAATTTCAATGAGGTCTTAACTGACTCCTTGAGCAGCCAAATTTCAATGAGGTCTTAACTGACTCCTTCGTTCTTAACTTCTGGCAGGAAAGCCAAGAACATCATTAAGCTGGCAGCAAACATTAAGCCAAGCTATGTGAGGAGTGGAACTGTCACCATTTGCACGACAAAATCTAGACAACATCTACATAAATATCAACATACACAGGAGAAAAGTCCATCTAGAATATGTCAGACGACTGTAATTGTTGGCATGAGGGTAAACATTTGTATAAGTATTTGTATAAGTGACTCTACAATACAAGCAAATATATTATTAACCAAAAAGGATGCTCACAACCAAGAACATGGAGACGTGGAGGAATATGCCTTAACCACAGAGACGGGGCTACTAGCCCCAAAGTGAGCAAGGAATCACATCTTCCAAAGAGCACCAACCTCGAAAAGTCAAGTAAATGGCCTTCCTTTTCACTGTTTGGAATTTTCCCCTTTCACTAATTTGACAAGAATCGATTATAAAAGTGAGAAATACCCACTTGCTCCTCATTTCCCATTTCCCAGGAAAGTTCATAAAAAAAAATTGTTCTTTTATCCCCCCCATATTTCAGCTAATACCCTACCCATACAGAGGAGCTACCCAATGGAAGTTATTTACTAAATGGATGATCTTTTATTTTTGTGGCAAAAAATAAAGATCTATAAGGTTCCAAGATAAAGAGACGGAGAGAGAGAGAGAGAGAGAGAGCTCCCAACAAGTGAAGAAGCATATGTCCTGTGGAATATTCCGAGACAACCTTGTTCTACACAAAATATATATATATATATATATATATTATATATATATTTTATATCAAACAAAGATGATACAACCAAGCAAGAAGGCCATTATTTTAGATTGACCTCTGACTTTTCCCAATCACCCACGACGAACAAGTCTTTCTTTCTTTTTCTTTTCTTTTTTTTTTTATTTCGTTTTATTTCGTCCGTAGCTATATAAAAAAAAAAAAAAACAATTTTCCATGTTGAACAAAATATGCCCTTTTCCTCAAAATTACTTCAAAAGTCCAATTATAATTATAATATAATATATATCTTCAGGATGTTTTTAAAAAAATTCTTGATAAGGTATCTTCTTGGTGAAACGCCACGCGGGGGGCCCCCATACAACCTTCCGGAACCCAAGCCCCCCCATCCAAAACTCCAATTTATATTCCGGTCAGAAGTCCGGCCCTCAGTTTCTAACCTCACGCGCACGTTAGCCCATCCTCCTAGGGAAGGCTCTATCTCTAATAGCTTAAAAATCGACAATAACATAAAAAGTATAATAAAAAGTGGGTAAACGCCGAAAGGGTCCAATACGAAAAATGCCAAAATTTTTATTAAAAAAAAAACGAAAAGACGAATGATCAAATTTCGGAGAGAGAGAGAGGAGAAAGAACCGGCGCAGGTTAGCAACGCCACGACCAAGAAAAAGGCTTCACCTTTTTTATTTAATATGCATAAGACATAAGCGGCGAGAAAAGCGACGGTTTACCTAAGGATGAGAAATTAACTTAGAACAACTTATTCCAAATCTAGGCGATGATAAACATGATAAAAAAATTACCGACCAAAAAAAAAAATTCATAAAAAAATAAAGAAGATAAAAATTGAAAAAAAAAAAAAAAAAAAAAAAAAAAAAAAAAAAAAAAACCTCTAAGCTCACAGACCCCTTTTGCGAAAACTAGAAGACAAAAGAAAAATTACAAAAAAAGGCGTGTACCTGGTGAGCTCCGAAAAGCTGGCCGTTGACCAAGTTGACGACGACGAGGCTAACGAGCGCCTCCCCGGCGCACGTTAGCACGAGGCGGGCGAGGGTCGCCCCGAGCCCGAGGGCGGCAGCAGCAGCAGCAGCAGCCCCGACCTCGGTGGTTCCCATTCGTGCGCGCGCGCCTTCCCTTTTTCCTCCTCTTCTTCCGACAGCTATCGAAGCCAACAACCCCACACCTAAAAAAAAACCGAACAAATCGACAGCCGTTAGATCTGCTCCTCTGAAAACCCCTGTCAGCCCTCCGATTCCCAATCAAACCGACAAGTAAATAAAAAAAAAAAAACCAAACAAATAATTTTTCTCCGTCTTTTTCTTTACCCGATAATTAAGACAGAGACGCGCGCGGAATTTTTCTAATTTGCGCCGCGTAAAGTCGAAAATAGCGAGAAAAATTAGTAACGAGAAAAACTCAGAAGTATGTGGAGAACAGAACGGTCGCGACGATGAACACGACAAAGAGCGCCTTTAAGCCCGAAGCGGAAAGCGACGAGGGGCGACGAGCAAAGCCGCCGGAGACCAGCCCCGCCGGCGAAGCGATAGCCAAGGCGACGGAAACGGAACCGAACGTCGATTTCGCCGAGCTCGAAGCGCCGAGGGAGGAAACGGAGAGCACCGACGGAGAAAACGACGGCGAGTACAGAAGAGAGAGAGAGAGAGGGAGGGAGAGGGAGAGAGGGAATCGGAGAGGGGAAAGCGTACCGGAGAGCGAGATCCGAGGGCGGAGGGACCAGATCTGGAGGCGTCCGGCACTAGAGCGCGGCGGAGACGGCGGGGCGGGGTGCGCGCATTCTCGACCGTTAGATGGTGATCGTAGCGGCAGAGGAGACCGCAAGATATAGAAATATCGAAGCAGAGAGAGAGAGAGAGGGAGAGAGAGGGAGAGACTGAGAGAGAGAGAGAGAGAGGAAGTTACTGGTGACTGGCTGGTGACTGACTGCCCGTAGGTGCAGTGGAGTCGGGGTTCGGGCAGCCCGGGCAGGCCCCTCGCTGAGTGAAAAAGATCTTCCCCCTTCGGGCTGCCCGCCGTGGGATGGACAAGTGTGGGTGCTTCTTCATTTAATAAAATTAAAAAAAAAAAAAAAAGTATTTTCTCTTTTCCTTCTCTCTCTCTCCCCCTTTCGATTAATTAATCATTTTTTTAAAAATATATGTACATGATTCTCTCTCTACTCTTCTCTCTCTATATTCTCTAGAAAGGCAACGGTCTCCTATTGGGCGTGGCCGCTTAACCATGGTTTGGTTCGGTTGGTTAACCAAGGTCAAGGCTCGCGGTCAACAGTGAGCTTTTATTCCGTTTTCTCGAAGTCAAGGCCAATGCTTAAAGGCGGTTCAAATCAGACCTACCCCAGAGGACAACCACCCGTTTTGAATTTTAAAAAATTAAAAAATCAAAAAATTCGGCCCATCTGGAAGTTTCGTGGGCCGGGCTTTTCCGGGTCGCGTATGGGCCGGGTTGGGCCGGATCCGGATGTACTAAAAGTCCGTGAGCCCGATCTCTAGGAAGTGAATAAACGATCCAATGGACCTTTGCGCTAGATAGTTTATCAAACATTCCGTACTTGACCCATGACATAAAATTCGCCTTTACCCAAGTGCCCAAACAAAGTAATTCCTCACAAATCTCTAAGGGCGCGCATAATAAAATTTTTACTTCTCTATTTTTCTGTTTCTCTATTCCCCATAATAGATTTGAAATAAATCCGTTTAAGTAACGCAATTTGATTTTTCCATTTCTGAACGATTTTTATTCCGAAATAGATTTGAAGAATAAATCAGAAACTAAAATTTTTAATTTCTCAATTGAGAAATCAATTTATGTTCATACGCACCCTAAAAGTCCAGAAGTGGATGGTTTGATTTTGATTGGATCGAGGAAACGGCATAGTCTTATTTACGCTAGATAGTTTATCGAACATCCTCTTATTGTAAATAAAAAATAAGGTATAGTGGCCCAGCATCATAACATCATAAAACGTCAAATAGCTTTGGGGCCACAAAAGAACCATCTAGGTCTTGCAATAGCTAAAATCGAAACCGTATTATTGATTTCTCGAATCCTTAGTTTCACCTTCAAAATGAAAATTATTTTCCCTGTAGCTTGAAAATGAAGTGAGATGCATCTTCTTTGAAAAAAGTATTATGTCAATCTATCGATGTAGGCCCTCATCGTTATGCCTCCTAAACTATTTGAATCGGGCTTGATGTCTCTTTCAGGTATTTTGATATGAGATTATCCTAACTTTAGCTCAGTCATAATTTAGCCCATCCATTCTTCTGAACATAAGAACTGAAGGGACAATTAGGGTTTCGATTAGAAAAACTACACGAGTTAGAGATAAATAAAAAAAAAAAAAAAAAAGGCGACATCCAACCAAACAATCGACGAACACATGCGAACCGAAGAATGTAAAGAAAGAAATATTGGAATGAACATTCTCTAGAATCAAATTAGTTTCTGACGGAATGAAGAAATTCGAAGGTTTTAAACAACGTTTGTGCTTTTTCGTGAAAAATAAAAAGTCAAAGGGGAGTTATAATCAAAAGAATCAGAAACGTGAAGGATGTGGATGTGAATGTCCATGCATTTAGGTGAGATGTCTATTGAAGGATGTGAAGGACCACATCTGATTTAACGGCATAAATTAATTGGAAAACCTATATACGATCTAGATTAAACCATCACTTGATTTACATGGTGTACATTTTGGTTTAATAAACAAGGACCTTATAATCAATTGACATAACTAATGTCAAAATTTTCTTTTTTTTTCACATATATGGAATTAAGAAGTTACGTTAAAGTGAAGATGAGAACATTGTAATTCCTCTTTCTCATTTATGGCCCAACAAGTTTAGGTGATGGCCATATCAGCCCTCGACATTAGTGTAGATTCTTATTGGGCTTTCCTCACCTAATTAGCATGCACAATCTCGAAAGTGTTAGTGGGGTTTTCCCAACTTTTTATTTTGTTGGTGAGGACAAGCTATTAGGAGACAATCCAACAATGTATGTTTTACAATATTCTTAAACCTCCCTCGTACATAACCGGTTCTAACAAGCGCTATACAAGACTTGAATGCATTAACATCGGCAAGGTAATCTAAAAAATAGGTAGGATAATATGAATAAAACCAAGGAGAAACATGAGAAGAAGTGTCGGGTTCGAATCCTCAACCGTGCTCCAATACCATGTTAGACGAATTATTTTTCTCGATGACTTAAACCATCAAGAAGCAACCTAACTATATATATATACAGTGAATTACTTTACACTCATGATATATTTGCAGCAGACGAGGTACCCACTCGTCCCAATTTCTAGGGTTTCACTTATGTGATTCTGATTTTCGAACTTCTTGCATCACTGCAGCCTCTCTCTTTGCATCCTCCTCCTTACATGCTACTATGCTACCTGCTTCATAATAATTCCATGGAAATTTGGCCTAAAAGAATATAGAACTAACTCGACCCGACTCTGTAGATTATCACATGGAATCTCGCCTTTTTCACCTTAAACACAGGCTCTCGAAAGAATCATATGCTTCCACCTTAGAGCATGGCGAAAAGTTTGCGGTTCCTTCACCAATTTCTAACACCAAAGTTGCTCAAACCTTCAAAAGAACATAGATATTCTATGTCTTAAATCTTCTGCCTAGCTTAAAAGAATATTGTCGCCCACCACCTTTTGTGTCCACCTATAACCTGTCGACTTCTCAAGCTTTCACGCTAATAAATTCTTCCAATTGGGTTTTCGTTTAACCTTAACGAAAGCCAACCATTTTACGTGGAATAAAGTATCTAAAAGCGGATTCCCATATTCTAATATGAATCATCGCGATATGAGTCATTTTCACACCGCACGCTGACCATTTCATGTTTAGATGTGAGCAATTGTTCACTCGACTTTCGACACGGTCCGAGCACTACTGGACTTGCTCACATCATCGACCTGGATACCGGGTTTTTGGTGTATGTTCGATTGCTAGAGCCGCCATGACACTAGCTGCATTAGAAACTAGTCGAGAGCGATCTGCTTAGGTTGATCGAGTTCATGAATCATCTCTTTTGATCCGATGGATGAGAATGGGGAATATGGAACTTTAACTAACACGTTACTACCAAAAAGAAGCAAAGAAAAGGAGGAGGAAAAAAAGATTGGATATAATTTCTACTTTCTGAATGGCGTGCTCTAGTAATATTCTATTTTACAAGCCTTTTTTGCACAAAAAACATAGTCCTTTACCGCCCTCAAAACGGCCTTTAATATCCATAAATTAAAGCGTGTGAGAAAAGGAAAAAAAATGACATAAAGTTAATTATAAAGATACCAAAAAAGCTTTAACCGGATTAAGTCGATCTGCCTAAAGGCAGGTAAGACCCAGAAAGATTGTTCATTTGGCCTAAAAAAGCTTAAAAGTGCCATGTCTTTACACCTAATCGGATAAGTGGGGAATACGTTGGATATTTTGCTACCCTTTTTTTTTAATATGAAAGTTATATTAATAATATATTATCAACTCTTCTAAGAATGATTTTTATTGGAAATCGATATTTATATACTCGTATGGTAATTTTAGTCCTTTAACTTTCGTGTATTAAAGAAATGTCCCTAACTCTGTCTGGCCCCCCAACCGGTGGCAACTAGGGGTTGGGACGACAAGGATAGTCGAGAGGCGGATTTAATCAATGGTCATGGTGCTATGGCGAAGTGGGTTCGAGAAAATATGCCTCTCCTAGAAAAAGCTTAAATTCAGTACCATTTATGAACCGGAAAAATATTTTGATTAAAGTAAAGATTTCGCAACATGAATCGATACATCATCGCATGTGCCTCTTGAATCTCATGACATATTCGCATTCGTCATTTACGTTTTTTGGATCTTCGTCAACATCGCGTGCATCATCACTATAAAAATCCACGTCATTGTCTCGTCTTCTTTTAGCACTTCCTATGTTTTTCCAAACTCAATTCGACAAGGCCCAAATAAAAGAGAGCATCCGAATATGGCTCCTCTCCATGACAAAACAAGACAAAAGAAAAAAAAAATATTCCCATAATTGCGCCATGAATCTCAAATTTCATTTTCTTCTTCTTTTCTTTTTGGAAAAAAAAATATATTTTTTTCGTGATGCCACATGAGCCATTCTTAGTGGCAAGCAACTTTAGATTGCACTTGGGAATAACACCACAAGTAGGAAAAAGCTAAGTGTTTGCGTGACGTCTCTTTTCTATCAATTCCAGCATATAATTTTACATATTTATATAAAATGCATACAAGAAATACACACACAAGTATGAAAAGGAGAATCACTAAGCAATCGACCAACCACTCAAGGCACTACCCCATAATAATTGCCTCTTTACACATATAATTCATTTTGGCACCACCCCTTGTGGATTAGATTCACATATTGATTTACCAATTATTTAACCATCTCTCTTGAGCTTATCCTGTCTCTGCTTTGCTCATGCATTCTCTTTTGTTTTCTTGTTTTTTAAGTCCATGTAGATGATCCATTAGAAATTGCGTTTATTAAACTTGTGAAGGGTCAAAATCTCATGTTACCTTTCCAACTATGCCTCCATGCGATTATAAAGAAAGCAACTAGCCAACTATTTGCCGAGTCGCTTGATTGAAGTAAAGCGGATCGTTTTAGCTTTACATGCATGCGATCTTAGGTGATCTTAGGTGTATCAATGATCTAGTATATTATAATGTCAAGAATTAGTCCGCGAGTACAATATTCATCAGTCGGGTCCAACAACGAGAGCAACGAATCGTACCGAAAGGAGGTGGCGATGATGAAAGCAAAGGGCTAACTATTTGCCGAGTCGCTTGATTGAAGTAAAGCGAATTTATATCTTTGCATGCATGCGATCTTAGGTGGATCGCACGTATTAGATTATAATACCAAGAATTAGTTTTCGAATACAACATTCATCACTCAAGTCTAGGAACAAGAAACTTTGCGACGAAGCCAGGGAAACGCATCAGGAACATGCGATGCTTTGCAATCTAGGGCTTTCGTCACTCGGCTTGGTTCGCAAAAACCCTTTCATCTCACATAATATTGATGACCGTAGGTATGATGAATCATGATCTAAGCTAACTGAAAATCCTTAACCATAGTTATTCGTGTCCGACAATTTCTACTGTTCTACCACTGGTCAAGATCATCACCGCCCGTTGACCCGAGGACCACTGGTTCCCATTCATCAAAAGGAGAAGCGTTACCATCTCTTCATGCAACTTTGGAAGTCTCCTTAGTGTGGTGCGGTGCTTCTTTTCAACACGAAATCATGAGCAAAGTGGACGAATGACAGAGCGATGGCCGAAGGCGGACACCTGGGCTAAAGGACAGGGCTATGGATAAAGCTGGGGGAATGAACGTGAAGTCTGGTTGATATGGATAAAGGAAGAAAGGTCGTCCCGCAGTGAACTTTCTGGCCAAAAGGGGGAAACTTGGGAAGTGGGTTGAGTTAAACTTGCAAGTAGCTCTCTAGGGTTGATTAGTTTTTTAATATAAAGTGATGTATATGGATCTGGCTGGCCGGTCTCCCTTCTTGGATCCATGAGGAGATCATATAATTGGTGAATGATTCCCCTTCATCACTTCTTTCTTTAATTTCCTCTTTTGAAGATCAGCTTTCAAGTTCTTTGTTTCAATAATGGGAGTTGATAAAGACTCAATGATAGCTAAAACAGGGAGTCCAGTGCAGTGAATCAGCCGTGGAACAACATGAGCATTAGAATCGGGTCATGGCGGTGGCGGGGGTCGGATTAAATACTTTGTCTTGGCAAATTTGATATGTCTAGATGGTTTCTGCTTTCTAGGGTTTGGACCATCTCCTCTAATGAATAAGAAAGCGCAGAATCAAAGACCAGTTCAAAGCTCACATGTGATGTGTATGTACATATTTAGATGGGGGAGAATGATGATGAGCATGTGTGAGGTGGTGACCAATTAGACATGCAATAAAGGGGGGCATGAAAAAGTGAGCAGAAATATTGCCTCAAATAGACCCACAGCAACAGTTCACTACTATTAATTTTCTCTCCAGGGATTGACTGGAAAAATTGATTTCTTTAGTTTATTTTTATATTATTTTTATTTTCTTGGGTGATTAGATTTGAGATATGCATGATATGATATGATGCCTCAGCAAATTGCAAGAATAAAAATAGACCTGCTTTTGGAAAAAGCTATGGTTGCTTGACAAGATAGGCCTATATGCCCAAGCAATGTTGAAGAGGGTTGAAAGATTCCAAGAAGCATACTCCTGATTTATGGGCATTATCACACTGACCACACGATGTCAATGTCCCAAAAGAATCTCATGGGCAACAAACAGTAAACAAATTTTTTTGACTTTTAAGTCCCTAAATAGAAAATTGAACACACTTTCTGTCAGGATTCGAAATTCTCTTACGCAAACCTTTGTAAATGGAATTTGAGGTTATCGAATAAAGAGTAAGTGATGCGGAAGGGATAAATACAACTAATTCGTGAAAATGATGTCAAGACAATTAGTACAAAGAATTTTATGATAGAATAAATATATCTTTACAAAACTCTGAAGGCAGAATTAGCCTCTTATGCACAAATTGATTGAGAGCCGATGCCGTTCTCCCGATGAGATCATGACAGGTCAAAACAAGTTATTGTGCCTAAAGAGATATGTTGTCTCGCTCGATGGATTGGACGCCCGAGCTCAACTGGGCGTGATATGATCCAATATGAGGAAGCTATTCGCCGTATTAATCTCTGAGACAATTATAAAAGACAGGCCGGTGAGGTGTTATTCACTCACTAGGCACCGCACGGGCTATTCGGCCATCGAGAAACTACCAACCAATGCACCTTTCGTATCTGATCGAGTCAATAAAGTGATCAAGATTTGTCGAAGGCCAACGACAAGATACCGGATTCAGGTCCCGCACGGCAGACGCGGTCACGGCCTCGAGAAAATTATCCGGGAATCTCTCATAATCTCGATGGGGGTTAGGTTTCCTCCGATAGGACGGAGGAAGGTAGTGGGTATAGTTTAAGCACACAAAACATAACATGAAAGATCACTTGGTCACTAAACAAAATCAGCTGCAGTTGCGAGCACTCTTGTCTTTTAAAAACCAAAGAAAATAAAGCTGGTCGTGTCCTATGCCTACGAAAGAACTGGTTATAACCTCCACCAGATACTCAAACACGAGTCGACATAGACAAAGGAAAAGGAAAAAAAAACAACGTTAATCCCTCAATTTGTATTAATAACTCCCAATTGGAGAGGAGATGTATCCACTAGACTAGAGAGGAGCAAGAAACAAAAGTTAGAAAATTTAAAAAAGCGATGGAAAAAGACAAGCGTGGCGACCTGTACTTTGTCGAGGCCACTGTTGTCCCTGCAGGATCCGAAAGGCCTTCGAGAAATGTTCTTGGTCCATGTACTTACAGGTTAGGCAAGTACCATGAGAGATCATTCTGTTTCTTTTTTAGCATTACGAGGGGGCAGCGATTGAACAGTCGATGAGTGGAAGAACTTTTCAATAGTGTGCCACAAAGGTTAACCGAGCAAAAGGCAATCGCCCCAGGTCGACGCGCGACGCGGCCGTCGGGTTCGCGGCCGACATTGTACCTTCGCAGCATGGGAAAACATCGAATCGAGGAACATGGTCGTGCGTGGATCTTTCCTGGTCTGGGACGGCTTCCGTTCGAGACGAAGGGCTACATGTCCATCGTCGTACCAACTTTTTGGACGCAGAGAATCCAGGAGGGTCGCGGGAGTGTGGCTTTGGAGCGCGTGCACGTGTGATTGGGGCCGGGTGATGACCGCACCGACTGAGAAACGCCCGCCAATCGTCACCACCTTCGTGCCCTTTCCACTTTCCATTTCGTGACCTGCGTACTGCAGAGTTGATAGGATAATTTGGTGCGCACTCGATCCTACTACGATATTTCATTTCACATCCCTCGCATGTATCGGCGAGAGAGTGGCGGGCAAGCTCTAAACGAACAATATGTTCTGCTCGGACCATGCATCCCGGCCATGGACATTCGAGGTGAATTGCCGGCACTAATCGCCTCAGGAAGACCGGCGGTAACACGTACATGACCTTAGAGTTTCCGGGGGGGCTTTGGATTTGCCCTTATGTTGGGGACATTATGGTAATGTTTTTTTTTTTTTTTTTTTTTTTTTGAGTGAAAGGTAAGAAATATATTAACTTTAAACCAAAAGAGCTATATAAAAACTATACAAAGAGAACTCGGTCCCAGACTTGCACTCACGAAGACAACAAGTCGAGTGAGTGAAAGGGAGCCAAGGTAAAAGGAAACCAAGCCAAGGGCAAGGGAAAGAAAAAATGCCTAACAACGGCACAGAACCAGCAAGACTAAACCAACACAAACAGCAATGAGGAAGCACTACCAACAAAAGAAACCAAGCACGGCTCTAAGATTGGTAATAAGGCCATCTCGGAAGCCAGGAGGAGGGCGAAATCCAGAAGAACCTCCGAGCAGACGAGAGATAGGAAAAACCCCCTACTAAAAAACCGGTCGACTAATAAGGTGATTAGCTCGCCAAAATGGAGGGGTTGAGCGACCAGCTTTGCAACAATCTCTTATTAGCCACAGTGGAAGGAACTCGATGGAAAGACAAGGTTTTGTCCTTTATAACCTGTTCAAGGCGCAAATGCAAAGCGAGCAAGAGAAGAGCGGAAGGAAAGTCCCGAGAGAGATTTGATTGCCCAAAGCAAGTTTTCCTTTTTAAGATTTATTCCGCGAAGCATAATTATGGTAATGTTATTTACTAGATTTCTGAAAGGACTGGAGAACAGTACGGGTGCGTGGTTGTGAAAACGACGGAGAAAAGTGCAGAGCCGTCCAAAGAGCACTTGGATGACTAAGATCCCTCCCTCGCCCCGCAACTTGCCCATCCACGGCCTCGTCCATTGATTCCTTCCACCCAGCTTTCTACATCAATCACCACTATTCAACACTGAATCCCCCACCCCTTCCCAATTTGGGGATGCCGACGCGAGGATCGAGTCGAATCCTTACTAAACCCATCAATCGAGTAAGTCAGATAAAAAATAATCCGACTCAAATTAACATATTCAACCTATTTACTTGTAATTCGAATTCAATAATGCGTACCACATATCACTAAAATAATTCCATATTTAATTCATATTTCTAGTCAATACCCAACAGGGACCATCAATTGCCACCATCCAACAGCGAATCGCCCGCTAACAACCCCGATTTGGAGATACTAACACAAGAATCGACCCATCATCGCCAGACCCGTCAAGTAGTGAGTTGAGTTGGATTTAGATCGAGTCGAAAATTATCCAACCTAAATTGATTTGAATAACCCGTATTGACTCATTTATCTACAAAACGCCTCAATGTTTAACTCGATTTAGAAAAATTCATACCCAAAATAAAGTGAGAGCACGGAATGAATGAGCTCGAGAGCAAGTGAAGGTAAGAGAGAGTGAAGTGAGAGTTATAAAAAGAAGTTGGATCTAAATAAGTTGTAAATCCATATAACATTCATATTATTTTAATTTTTACAATTTCTAAACCCATTTACTGAATATAACTAACCCATTTTGACATATCTAGACGTTAGGGCTAGGGTGCACTCATTATGTCGGTCTATAGGAAATATAAGATTATGTGTAGTTAGCTTAAGCCACGTGGCTCTTACAATATCTACCATCCGATTAAAGAAATAAATGTAGCTGTGGCATGGATAAGCATTCTCAACCGTTTACAGTGTGCCGTTCCACGGCTAGGAAGAGAAATCCCATGCATTCTAATTTTATTTTATTTATGTATTCATTTTATTTTTATTTTTTTTGGGCCAGACTCTGCAGAATAATTTGCTAGCTTCTTATCTGAAGGAAGCAAGGACAATTAGTCATTATTTTTTCTGGAATATTAGATAATTGACCGAATCATCAAATGAAGAGTCTTTTCTAACCTCCCCAACGCCGACGCGCATCAAGGCGCGTGCCGCCACTCGCTGGCCTCAAATGATTGGCACCGAAGCGGCGGGGAACTTCACGCTCCTCCGCGGCGCGCGTGGCTCACCCTTCGGGCCCACCTATGGCGGCTCCTTTTCCCTAGATTTCGGCGACAACCGTTGGATGAGTAGTAGGTTAGGTTCCTTCCTTCTACCGTGCGTACAGAGACAATGATTTTCACATGGCCGTAGGACGCGTGCACTATCCCTGGAAAATTTCTAAATTTAAACATTTTCAAGCTTTTCATACAATATTGGCGAATTAATCATATTTTCATTTTCAGTACATTTTCATTCACTTCCTTTTCATATTATATATATATATATATATATATATGTATATATATATACACATAGTTACAAATAATGATTTTCAGACAAAATCTTACCAGTAGAAAATCTGTATTCACAAAAGCTATCTATGGAGTTTAAATAGTTCATATGACTTGGTATAATCATTCGGTAATAGAACTGTTGCATGAAGCCTTAAAATTCAAAGTATGCTAAGAAAAAGACACAAATAATATCTGAATTTTACCCACCCACGTGCGCTGGTTGAGACCTGGCCTCCTGACCACCAGGTCAGGGGTTCGACTCCTGCTCAGAACTCCTCGTAGTTTCGTGACTTAAACGGGGGCCTCGGGCATTTACTGGGTTCTTTTTTAGTTTCCCCGAGATATAATCGTTGTTGTCTTTGTCTTCAGTAAGATGAAATTAAGTCAAATCCTCGGCATATAAAAAAAAAAACAATATCTAAATTTTGATCAAATGTATAATGTCATCCCTAAATTTTTTAATTTATTCAATTCGATCAATAAACTTTGGCTTGATTGGTAATATCATGATCTCGGAGTTTTGGTCTAATGTCCAATACAATTAATGAACTTTTAAACATTGTTATAAAATTGAGGAACTATATCGAGTATTTATTAATAGTTTATGGGCCATATTAAATAAATTAAAAATCCAGAGACGACACCGCACGTGAGAGCAAAATTCAAAGACCATATTATAAAAGGTAAAAGTTTCGGAACCACGCTACATGTCGCACCAAAGTTTATGAATTATGCACGCACGATTGCACCGGCACTGCACATCTAGTGTACTTAATAATGCCGTCTTGATTGGGACGGAGGCGCAGGTTAAGGGGAACAGGGGGGGGTGCGCACAATAGCGGGGTAGTGGAGCATGAGTGTATCTTTGACCCTGTAGCGCGCACACCATGTAAACGCGAACGCAATGACAAAAAATCCGTCCAATAAAATAATGCAGAGCCCTCAGGAAAAAAGAAGCAGCGGAAGAAAGAAAGGGAAAAAATTATTATGCGGAAAAAGTAGAAAATAAAGAAGGATTTGTGCGTGTTGTGTGTGCGAAGTGTGATGGATATCAACAAACAGAGCGTTGATAATGATGATATATTATCTTAATGAAAGCAACAACGAGGAGGGAGGAGGAGGGAGGAGGGTGAGGAGGAGGAAATGAAGGGAAAAGAGGGGGAGAGAAAAGGAATTCAGGCACGGCAACAACTGGAAAGGAACGGGGTTCAAAGGTTCTCTCTCTCTCTTTTAAGCAGTGAGTGAGGGGGGTGCAAATTCTCATTCCAAACCATGATTCTGCCTCGAGCTCGCGTGGGGTGAGGGAGGGAGACGTCTCCAGCTCGAGTCGTCATCTGGGTCCGCGTCTTTCTCTTCCCTTCTTCCAATGGTTTGATCCTAGGACAGACAGAGAGAGAGAGAGATACACAGAAAGAGAGATATACAGAAAGAGAGATACAGAGAGAGAGGGAGGGAGAGGGAGACTCGTGGCGCTGTTTCGAGCTTTCTAGCTTCCGGAGGACGAGGGCTGGTGTTGAGCGAAAGTAAGTTCGGGCTTCCGGGGTCGTTTGGTTTCTCTGTTTCTTGCGTCTCGAAAGATGTGCTGTTGTTTCGTGGAGGATGATGGAATCGCGGGTTTAAGTGAATATAGATCATTCAAAAGTTCGTTAGTTGGTTGGTGATGTTCTATGGTTTATTGCAAGTCTGCTCTTCGATTCTGTCTCGATACTAGCTCTGTGCGTGCGGGCCTGCGTGTGTCGGGTTTGCGCTGTTTTTGGAGAATCCCAGTTTTCTAGACCACCATCATTGATGAGCACCAAGAACTGGAGTCCCTTTTGGATTTCCTTCTTGAACAGTCGCAACTGTAGCATTATCATCGTGTCGTGTTGTCATTCTTGTCGTTCGTGAGCTGATCACCATGTTGATTTTGGTTTTTTCGATGTCTGAGTTCACGATAAGTACGACTGATGGGGACTTATCGATTGGTTTTCTTTTTCCCTTCTCTTCCATTTGCAGCTTGGAGAGGTCATGAATTCGACCACCACTCAGTTTGTGTCCTCTAGAAGGATGGGGATGTACGACCCGATTCACCAAATCGGAATGTGGGACGAGAACTTCAAGCAGAATGGAAATCCTAATGCGCCGCCAGCTCTGATCATACCTGTGCACGCGAATTTGGACAACCAGGTGCGCCTTCTTGCTTTTCCAATTTCGAATGAATCCAGTTGCTGTGATACGTGGTGCTGGTTTTAAGCAGCGTGTGAATCAGCCTGTCTTGGTCTAATTTTGTACAGTCGGAGGATACTTCTCATGGATCACTGGATACTCCTGGCAAGTATGAGCAAGAAACATCGAAACCTTTTGATAAGGTACGAGTAATCTGGTGCCGAGCGCTTCTCTGTTCGAATCTCGTTCTTGTTGGATCCGAGTTATTCTGCTGTAAGCGTGTCATCATCTACCTAGTGGCCAAAGTTCGGCTTGATCATTAGGGCACAGCTCCTGACTACTTATTTGGATGCTCCTGCCTCTGTCTTCTATGTTTTGAGTCTCCTCTTGCATGTTGCAGTATATCCATGAAGTAAATCTTCCGTTTGCTGTTATTAATTCTTTGATTTGGTTTAGGAGCACCCTCATGATGGAGCTGCATATTTCGCCTTTTTTTTTTCCCTAAACTTTTGCTTAATGTGGTTCATTTATCTTGATTCACCATCTACATACCTCAAAATACAATGCCTTAAGCGAAACTGCTCTTACATTTCAAGTTTACATCACAACACTTAGGTGCAAAGACGTCTTGCCCAAAACCGTGAGGCTGCGCGCAAAAGCCGTCTGCGGAAAAAGGTAACAGCAGTTGCAGTTGGTATTGCCATGCTGCTTTAGCCAATCGATTCGACCTGAATTTCCATCTGTGAATGTTCTATAGGCTTACGTTCAGCAGCTAGAAGCAAGTCGTTTGAAGCTTATGCAGTTAGAACAAGAGGTTGACCGAGCTAGGCAACAGGTATGAGAGATTTTTTTCTTTTTTCCCCTTTTTTTCCCGTTTTGTTCTCTTTAATTCCTTGCACTGACCATGGAAGTCATAAATGCTCCAATACAGGGTGTGTACATGGCTTCAGGAGTAGATTCAGGTTATCCAGGATATGGTGGATGTTTAAATTCAGGTACTAAAGTTCTGGATGCCTTAGTTGATGCAGTTGAGACTGTTGGCTTCTTACTGTCATATATAGCTGCTGTATCTAATTTCGATAATCAGTCAATCTTGTTACGCTCATTAATCGTAATTTGAATGCTTGCAAAACTGTTAAATGCTTATTAAGCTTACTTGCATCAATAAAATGTTTCTGGAAGATCTCCATGGGATCTGCTCGACATTTTTTGGCACGCTCAGGGAATCCGGCATAACTCTATATGAGCACCCGTATGCAGCTGGATGCTCTTTTCCTGTTTCTCTGACACCATCCATGCTCGGATTGCTGTAGGAATCGTCGCATTTGAGATGGAGTACGGGCACTGGATTGATGAACAGAATAGACAAATATGTGAGCTGAGGGCTGCTTTGAATGATCATAGAACTGATGTAGAGCTTCGCATCCTCGTGGAAAGTGGCATGAACCACTATTCGGAACTTTTTCGCATGAAAGCAGCTGCCTCAAAGGCCGACGTTTTCTTTGTGATGTCTGGAATGTGGAGGACATCGTCGGAGCGATTCTTCCTGTGGATCGGGGGATTTCGTCCTTCAGAACTTCTTAAGGTAATACAGGGTTCAATTTGAACAAGAAATCTTGTTTTACATTGCACACAAGTCTGGAAATTGTCTAAGACTCCCTAGTAACTCTGTCTTGACCTCGTAGATATAGCTAATTACTAAATGCTATTGAGAAGCACAACATTTCCCAACCTTCTTAATTCATTTCTTTTTTCTCAACAAAAATTTGATGGTCTTTACTTGTCGGACTGTGGATGATCATGGTGTTGTGCATCTCGTTTCTTACAGTACCAGATCTTGATTAGTGTCACATATTGGGAGTGGTACATGTGCATCCTCCAAAGTGACAGACCTACTGTGTAGACAAAATATTCAAAACTGAATTTCTGTCTCGCGTGTTATTTTTGCCAGTATTTCTTACTAGAAAATCGTTCCGATTCCAGGTTCTCATGCCTCAGCTTGACCCCTTGTCCGAACAACAATGGGCGTTTGTTTACAACCTCAGGCAAGCTTGTCAACAGGCTGAAGATGCCCTAAAGCAAGGTCTGGATAAGCTCCAGCTCAACCTGGCCGAGGCTGTGGCCAGTGGTCATCTCGGTGAAGGGAATTACATCCCACAGGTGGCTACCGCGATGGAGAAATTGGAAGCTCTGGTCAGCTTTGTGAATCAGGTACTTAAGCACATGACTATGGTTAATATGCACTTCATATTGTTTGTTGATTTGGACAAGGAAACACATGAAACTGAATGAACTTTCTTTGTTCAACTAGGCAGACCATCTACGACAGGAAACGCTGCTGCAGATGTCCAACCACCTAACAACACGGCAAGCCGCTCGAGGCCTGCTAGCCTTGGGGGAGTACTTCCAACGCCTCCGAGCTTTAAGTACCCTTTGGGCTACACGTCCCCGCGAACCCGCTTAAATTCACTTCGTCAAGTCGACATGGATATTTACAGGATGAAATCTCTCGTAGAGCCATAATAAGTTGGCCAAAGGTGCTGTTTTGCATGTCAGCTGTAGACATTGTGTAGAAAGTTGCTACTGCCGATAATTTTTTTCTAGGCGCCGCCTGAAAGATGAAGATGTGAATACCAACATTTATCTTGGAGTCGTAATCTCTTTTACCCTCTCTTCGGGCGTGCTGTAGTTAATGTATCGGGTAGTTCTTGAGTTAGGATTACGACGATTGCTTGGTGAACCGGGTTTACTGTACTCCATAAGTTTGACAGAACACAGTTGTGTATAGATGAGTTGTGCTGTGTATTTTGCGCTGCTTATTGATCTCTCTGTAAATAACAGATGCTCATGTTCGAATCACTAGACAGTTGATTCATGAACCCGAGTTATTTTAATTTTGACACGCTTGACATGATATAGTTGCGTAGAGATGAATTGTGCCTGTATGCTCACGTTCAAGTCCGTCGCGCATGCAGATTGTAAATTTTCTAGCCATCTCTATCGTCAGATTTGCGAAAATTGAGTTTTATTATCAGAAATATGGAGCAAGGAAGATAGTAGAAAGAAATGACACCCCATGTCTACATCTAGACCCATTTTCGAACCCGGTCACAATACCGAACGCATTGGGATTACTTTTTCTTAAATGAAAGGGATAAGATATGCTAATGAGGAAGCATATAAAATCAAGTACGGAAAAGCAAGATTTGGCGAAAAGATTATGTGAATGCGACCCGAATGGAATTTGCTAAGGCAAAAGAAGATGCACAGGCTCTATCAGTCCTAAGATATAGCCTCAAAACATCAGCCGATCTGACTGCTTGAAGGATCAATAGCTTCAACCGGAGAGGGCTCATACGCAGGACAATGTTACATCATTACATGATGCTTTCCATAGTCTCGTTCTTTGATAGGAGGCTTGATGTGTTCATTCATGATTTACTAGTAAATTCGTTTCTAGTCATGTTGATGGATTGAGAACAAAATGATTCCCTTATGAGCATAATTATTGATAATTGAAAGATGCCATTCAATATAATGGTAGCAGAAACGAAATATCTTCATCAAGTTTATTACTTAAGAACCTCAAAAAGATAACATAAGATAGAATTGCTTCCCCTCTCTCAAGCGTAGCTACATAATAATTACAGTTAAGGCCGAAAGCATGAGCAAATGGATCGACAGACAGGCTTTAATGTTCTTGAAATTAACATTGCAGGATTAGAATTGAGCAGAAACAGGAAAAACGGGTAGCACCAGAAGCAGAGCTACAGCTGAGAATGTTTCTTCGCTGATGGATCGGCGGAACTAAGGCCATCTCAGCTTGTGGACCATTCCAACAGCTCACAGTTTGGAGAGGGCATAATCAAAAGCATCGACGAGGAAATCTGAAATTCACCAAAACGCAAGTACACACCGTGACTGTTATAGAACTGACACAGAACACAGCTTCAATACTAATTGATAAACATTATCGTCAATTGTTTTTCTAGGGAAAATAAAAAGGTACCCGCATCATCTTTGTTAAAGCACATCGGTGGCTTTATCCTGAAGACATTTCCATGCAAACCGCCTTTACCGACCAGTACACCAAGCTCTTGAATCAGGAATTATCAAAATGAAGAAAAAGGATTAGTACGATGGGGAAAAGTCCACAGAATTCCAACTAGATTTGGGAGGGGGATATCACGGTTTGATACCTCTAAGTTTCTCAAATAGGACTGCGGTTTCTGCTTTAGCGGGCGTCTTCTCTTTTCTGTCCGTGACAAGCTCAATGCCCAGCATTAAGCCCCTGCCTCTAACATCTCCAATGACTGTAAAGAAATGTTCCGGCATTATTATCATGTCCGACAAGCAACTTCGCTTACTCAACCCATGTTGCAGCTATATAAAATCTTAGTTTTCCTTTTAGATTGACAACCAGATAAATTTTGCATATTGATTTCAACAGTCTCCTTTGCCACCGGATTTAGGAAAAGTTGTAGTACAATGCTTGGAAAAATATAAAAACTATAATCATATCTAAGTACACTAAAAATTCAGTAGACTGCCCACACCCAATCAAATAATTGTCGATTAGGCATATGCCACTCTCAAAGGTTGAAGGGAATACCAACTTCCAAAAATAGGATTAGCAATCTATCGAAAGAAGTAAAGCACTGGGCACAGCTCCAACATTTATTCAAAGAGACTCAGACCCAGTGTAATAATTCTTTTTTAGTATCCACTCCTCACTTTTCATCTCAATCACAAATATTACACTGCAAGCACCCTCTCCCTCTCCTCCTTCCTTTCCCTCTCTTTACTTTTTCCAAACGCACCAAAAGGTGCACTGGAGCTAGCCTCTGAGACATATCCTACCAACATACTCTAAATCCTATAAATGAGGAATCTAATCTCCTGCTAGAAAACCGAGTTTCCTACCCAACATGACAGAGTCAAAAGACTCAAAAGTATCATCTTTCTTACGAATTAGGCCAAGACACAACAATCAACAGCTCAAAGGTATCACTACATATATCATCATAATCAGCATCCTTTTTATCAAAATTATTTTTTAAAAAAAAGAGAGAGAACGTAAATACAATGTTATTAAACTGTTATGAGAACACACGAGCTTAGCTTCACTAGGTTCTTGATGTGCCCATCAGAACCATTATGATTTTAGAATAGTGATATCATTAGCAATCACCAGGTAAGGGGTAGAAAGTTTAAGCATCTGGTTCAGAATTATGTAGCAAGCAAGTTTTAGGAAAGTATAGTTAGCTTAAAATATAACAAACACATGCTTTTGTGAGTGAATGGACCGGGGAAAATCTTCCAAAGCAAATTGGAAGATTACTTACTATCATATCTCTCCTGAAGATCCCTAAAACGAGCAGTCAAGTGGGAGCCAACATCCGCACAATGTTCTTGGCGTTTCTCCTTATCTAGAACTCTAAGCACTGCATGTCCACCAGCAGAGCAGACTGGATTACCACCAAAAGTGTTGAACTGAATTTTCTGTGCCATTACGCTTGCAATCTCTGGTGTCGTTACCACTGCTCCTAATGGCAAACCATTGCCAATTCCCTGGCAAACGCAATTAAAGAGTACAAAAACAACAATGAGATGACTGGCTGCACATGAACTTCAATACTTAAAAGTATCCTGATGTACACTTTATTAATGATGTGTAACATTTTCGCTTCCGACAGCAGAGGCCTTAAGCACAGTTGTTATCCTTAGCAAATCTGTACTTTCAGTTTTTATAAAATTCAGAAAGTACACTACATTCACAAATCTGTAAAATTTTCTACACAAAACTTACATTTTCTTCATATTCAAAGCACATTTACTACTTCTTCGTGAAGAAACCACGAGATCTTACTAATCTTTTCCCGCATTAAGATAGAACATGAAATGCACGGTTATGGAAGGATCAACCAGAAAAGTCGAAAATAACTAAGAGACTATGCAGACCTTTGCCATGGTGACTATGTCTGGAATGACACCCTGGGTTTCAAATCCCCAATAATGGCTCCCAGTGCGACCGAATCCAGTTTGCACTTCATCTGCTATGCAAAGACCACCAGCCTCGCGTACCATGTCATACACCAGTTTTAAGTAACCAGGGGCCAATTCCACAGCTCCCCCAACTCCCTGAAGAGGCAATTTCGTTGTAAAATAAATCTAAGTCCAGGAGCAGTTGCATCAATGAGAGGTTAGGAGTATAACGTGAAACTTTTTATGCTGACCTGAATGGTTTCAGCTATAAAACCAGCAACTTTTCCTGAGGTACCATAATCGATATGATCTTGCACATCTTTTGCATAAAGGCTGGCATCAGAGCCAAAGATTCCATGATATGGATCTGGATTCACAACATGATGAATTTCTCCCTGCAAAGCAAGAAATTGTATTTTGACTAGATAAGAGAAGATCACTAAAGTAAGAACCCAAGTGATAATTGCTACTGTCAATTGCAAGTTTTCTACAGTATTATTTTGGCGGCTGGGGTCCAGTTGCTCCTAAAGAAGGCATGCTGATGACCACTTGATCACAATCATTCCATATCTTGCTTTTTGAGAAGCAAACAAGCATTTAAAATATCCAGATTTATTATGACTAGTTTCTTCATTTACAGTCCTTTGTTGACAATAATAAACTAAAGTGAGTATCAAGACAAGGAATTCATGATGTTCAAACCTGTGGTATTGAGTACTTCCATGTGTTTAGTGCCGTAAGGCCTATTGTTGCAGAACTGCCACCGTGGTATGCATTTCTCAGGGAGATCATTTCAAGATTACCACTATATAGTCGAGCCATCAGCATTGCCAGTTCATTTGCTTCTGAACCAGAGTTCACAAAATATACAACCTGTATCATAATAACATTCAAGGCAAAAGAATTAATTAATCCAGGATCATTAAAATCAAGATCCAAGAACAGAATTTGCATGCCATGCAACGAAATGAACCTTTAGGTTCCCAGGCATTTTGGATGCTAATGCCTCAGCAAAATCGGCAATTGCATGGTGCAAATATATGGTTGTGGCATGCTGCAGAAGCTTGCTTTGCTCCACAATAGCATTTAAAACTTCAGGATGGCAATGTCCACAAGATACAGTCACAATCCCAGCAAAAGCATCAAGATAGCGCTTGCCATTCTCATCAAACAGATACTGCATTTTCCCTTCAACGATATTAAGCTGTACAAACAGTAATAGTTATTTGAAAGAAATTGTGAAGGCCTGGATCATAAGCAGCACATTGGAGAATCACATCTGGTTACGCACCCGCACACACAGAGCAATGAACAAGAGGGGGTCCAAAAGTCTCGCTTTTTGCCGACCACAGTTGAAAAATCCATGTGAAAAAACACATAACCACGAATTTGGCGATAGACCAGATAAATTTTCCAGCCACGCCAATCAGAGACACTGAATTAGCATTTGATCGATTATCTTGGACACAACCGACGTCGATCACTGTCATGCATATCAAACTCAACTAAAAGAATTTCTTCAAACTGCGGTGAACCACGCTTTCGCTTTTCAACAACTTGTTGGCCTCAGAACCCAGAAGTTAATCAATAGGCAAAATCTCTCTGATACCATGTACCAAGAAAGTCTTTTTTGGGCAGCATCCGTTAGGAAAAGAAAATGAACGAAGCAAAATCATCTCTTTTTTTCCCCTACTTTAGTACCCATCAAACAGATGGTTTCCTGTATGGAAGAGCAGATGATGGTCAGCTCTGACGATTAAAGCGCAGATGATTCGCTCACAAGTTCTCTCTTTTTTTGTCGATTCACGGACAAAGTTAAAAAGAAAAACCGCAAAAACGAGCCACTTCCAAGCAGAAGACCAAGAAAGCAATCTAAATCCATACAACATCAAAAAGAAAAACGCCGCATGTATCCGAGGCAAAAGCAAGCAAAGATTACAGACTTTGCATGCACAAAGGCGTGACAACTTACGGGCTTTTTGTAGTAGTAGAACAGAGAAGGCCCCAAGAACTTCTTGCGCTTCTCAAGAACCTCATCGCCCGAAGGCCCTTTATACGGCTTCGGCACATAATCGAACCTCGGTATCTGAGGTGCAGAATCAGCTGCAGACGACGACGACGAAGGGGCCGTCGAGAAAAAAGCGAACCCATTTCGCCGGACAAGACGGCGATGCTGGTCGCGGGCTCTCAGAATGCCGCTCCACCACGCCATTTCCAAGCCGTTCACTGATCAAGAACAGTCAAAGGAGAGACCAGAGAGGCGAGAGAGCAAGAGGGTGTGCCAAAGTTCCGACCTTGGAGCGAATGGGCAGAAGCAAACAAACGCCGACAGCGAGTGAATCAGCAGTGGTGGTGGCGAAGTTGGCTTTAAACGGGTCTTTGAAAATTCAGGGTGACGATGATGATGAGTCTTGATCTTGATTGATCACTGCAATCTAATCTCTGCATTATTCGCGCGTGTGATTTTCCTTCCTTTTGTCTTTTTTGGGTCCCTCTCTTGAAAGGAATCTCAGCTGCCCGGTGACGTGGGATTTGCCAATTTTTTAAGGTCAGCTCTCTTGGATTATGGTGAGGGGGGAGGGAATGGGTGAGGATCAAGAATTTTGGCTGACGAGGGACTGACGAAGCGATTGAAAACTCTAGATGCCTAATGATCATCTCTTAATTATGCAAATTAGCGAATCAAAATAGATTCATTGTAATACATTTATTATCGTGAATTATGTTTAGGGCGGCATATTTACCTTAAACCTTTTCTCGAAACATGTAAAACCCATAATTTGTACGTGTATGGCTCATTTATTCACCATCAAGACTCCATTAGATTATTTATTTTTATTTCACTTAAGCCACGTGGATGCCATGTTAACCGTATTTCATTTGTGGTGTTCATGTCAATAGATTTTTAACAATTTTCATTGGTAAATTTTGATAAACGATAAATGTCCACGTAAACACAAGTTTAATTATGGTAAGGGGGGAAGGAATGGATGAGGATCACGAAGTTTGGCTGAGGAGCGAGAGATAAAAAGATTCGAAAGCCTTGATGCCTAAATGGATAATCTCTCCATATGGAAATCAGGGAAAAAACCAAATAAATAAATAAATAAAAGGACCAAAATAGACTCATTGTAACACATTTATTATCTTGAATTATGCTTACTACGATATATTTACTTTAAAATTTTTCTTATAACATAAAATATTCATAATTTATACCCGTGTGACACATTTACTTTCGGTGAAAGTTCTGTTAAATTATTCATTTTTATTTCACTTAAACCGCGTGGATACCATACCAATACTACTTGCTCCGTGGCATTAATGTAAGTAAATTTCTAACGGTTTTTATTAATGAAACTTTAATGGAAAATAAATATGTCCCATAGGTACAAGTTTAAAATTTTTTATATCACGAAAAAAAAGTTGAGGGTGAATGTATTACGGCAAATATAATTTAAGGTTTTTTTGTGGCTTTTGCCATAGAAGCTATATATTATTCTGACCAAAATATAAAATGGGAAAGTTCATAATGTGTATATTCGGAAGATCACAAGTTGCTGATTACAGTTGGTTAAATTCTCATTGAGACGCAGGAGATATCCTTGAAATATTTTCTCTATTTTTGCAAATAGATCAAAAGGGAAGTCGTGGATTCGTTTGGTTTCAATGAATTTCATTGAAAGTGCTAATTAATTAGTTACACAAATGATTCCTTATTTGATTAATTACCTAATGCTTAGCTAAATGTATTTTAGACCAAAAATTTAGTCTACTTCTTAGGCCGGTTTGGATGCTAGACTCTTTAGCTTGTTTGGCTCTTACTTGGATCACCTAAACCCAATCTTTTCTCGAGAACTGATCACTTACTTGAATCATAGAGAGATAGCATTTAGTAACAAAAGTTCTAAGAGGGAATGTAATTGCTCAAATGTAGGATGATACGAATGAGATGAAGTTCCTATTTATACAAGAGTTCCTCTAATTACAATCGTAACAATGGAGATTTGCTCTCACTTAACGATTTAATGGTAGAGAAATTCAATCCTCATGTTAACCAATTCGATGATAGAGATACATCTTCGGTGAATACCAATCCTTATCTCATGATTCAATGATGGAGATCAAGTTCCACCCATCAATCCAACAACTCTTGTTTCTTTCAGATTGATGACTTGCAATCTGTAAGCGACACACAGATGTTGATGCCACCAGTCGTCCTAGGTCGCCACTCGCCCCCAACAGGCATGGGTGGTGGGTCCCTTGCCAATGGTTGTTGATGACCCCTTAGCACTTACCAAAAGTTTTGGACATACCTTTCTTTGGTCCTACTTTGCCTCCTCACACCAACAGCTGTAAACATGTCACAATAATTGTATTTTATAAACAAGTTTTCTTGTGATAACATTTTTCATCGACGATCTCTCCCCCGCATTAATCAACGTTTTAGGGCAGACCGAGGATTAAAATTGGACAGGTTGCTGAGAGTTGCATTAGAGACCCTCATGAACTCAACAGTTTGACTTTAATTTACAATTTGCGTTAAGCTGTTAAGCCCATTCAGCTAAACAAAAGGTAGACCTCTGCACATCATTCAGCTGGGTTTTGAAACTCCCAGGAACAAGATCATTATAAAATTTGGCACGATAAAATGAGCAGGAAAGTTGCGCATTCATGTGCGCAACTGTATAGAATCTGTGCTTATGTTCAGATGCCTTGTTCTTATTCTCCTTTCCCTTTAATTTCCTTCTTCTCACAACTTGATGGGCACTGAAATAAATCTTGTCATATTCAGAAGAGCTGAAAACTTACTACCACAGCACTTGGAAGCGCCAGCACTGTTTTAGCAAAAGGCAATAGATACAAGAATTTCCACGAAACCAATTAATGTCGAGCGCAGTTCACTTGCACATCAAGATCCATTCCCCAACAACGTGTCGGAAAAACCAGCACAGCATAATGTCATTTATACCGTCTCAGTATATTATTCTGACTCCACACGAGTAAACAGACACCTGCCAAAATTGTTCTTCGTCCAAAAATGTCCTTGATGCAGTTTCTGCATCAGCATAAATCAGAATTCCTCCTCTGTTCCCCCCACCTTATATGGCAACACATGGTAGAAGCAGGGTTTTACAGCATGATAGAATTACCCATCAGCCACAGATCTGCTTAACATCTTTCAAGATCATCCAGATATTTAACACACGTCCTTTTACATCAGAACTCTTATTGACAGTCTCCTTCTACCAATAGTCCCGACAAGAACATGTACCATCCCGGAAATGGTGGAAACGGGTAGAGTCTCTCACAACGATTTCTCTGCCAACTAGCTTAGCTATATACTTAATGGCTGAGTGGCAATCATTACAGACCCTTAGGTTCTTCATGATCCTCAATGTAGTGTTCTCTGGAGTGTTGAGTAACCCAAAGGCAATTGCAAGTTTCTCGCTGTGATGTCTGAGAATCTGCTCCTTCACCTCTTCCTCAAGGTCATGCATTACTGAGTCAGTGTCTGGAACAAAACCCATCTTCTTTATCTCCTTCCAGATCTTGTCAATGGTCTTGTAGATTGCATCTTTCTGGGGGTGAAGCCCATCTTCGACACCAAAGGCATGAACCTCATTCCTTATTTGAACCCAACTAGTTCCTTGTTCCTTTTTAACTCCTCTGTCCTTCATGGACTTCCTAACTTTAGCGGCATCCTCCCATTTTCCACAGACCATATACAAGTTTGCCAAGGCTGAGTATGCGCCACTGTTATCTGGATCAATGATAAGCAGCTTTTCCGAGGCAAACTTTGCAAGTTCCACATTTTTATACACTCTACATGAAGCCAGAAGTGAACCCCAAGCGATAACATCTGGTTCAATAGGCATGTTCTCAATAAACCTTTGGGCCTCGTGTAGCAATCCAGCACGCGCATATAGGTCAATCATGCAGGCATAATGACTCTGGGTGGGTTCAATTTTGTCCATATGTCGCATCCTGTCATAATATCGGTGTCCTTTTTCAACCAATCCAATATGCGTACAGGCAGATAAAACGCCAACATAAGTTATATGGTCTGGTTTTATCCCTAATGCAAGCATCTTCTCAAACAGTTCTAGGGCATCTTCTCCAAGACCATGTTGAGCCAAAGCAATAACCATGGAAGTCCAAGAGACTGTGTCCCTGTTGTCATGTACCAACCCAAATACTTTTCTTGCATCATTGATGGTTCCAGATTTTGCATACATGTTTATCAGAGCATTACTCACAGATACAGAAGATGATTCACGCCTTCTTACGGCATTAGCATGGATCTGTTTCCCATAATTTAAAGAAGCCAGACTTGCACTTACACTCAACATAACTGCTAAAGTATAGCTGTTAGGTCGGGGGCCTTCTCCAAGCATTCGTTTGAAAATATCTATTGCGTCATTGTTCAGCCCATTCTGCACATAACCTACAATCATAGCTGTCCATGCAACCACATCCCGCTCCATCAGTAAGTCAAATATTTGTCTGGCAGGATGTATATCTCCAAGCTTAACATACCCATCCAACAATGCTGTAAAAGCTATCATATCCAGATTTGAAGTCCCAGATTTTTCAACAATTCGTCTTGCCATTTCAACCTCACCAGACTTTGCATACATAGAGATCAAAGCATTTTCAACCGCGTTTGACATATCAAACACACTTTTCACCATGTAAGCATGAATTTCTTTCCCAAGCCTTAAGTTTTCAAGATTAGCACAAGCAGACAAAACACTCGCCAAACTAAATTTATCAGGCTTCAGAGAACGATCTTTAAGCATCCTAGAGAAAGTATCCAGTGCTTCAGCATCATGCCCATGCTGGTTGAAACCTGCAATCATTGAATTCCAAGAGACAATATCTCTTTCGTCCATCCTATCAAACTGGGCAAGAGCAAGGTCAACATGGCCAGAAAGCATATGCATTGAAAGCATCACATTCCAACTCGACGTGTTCTTCAGCTTTATTCTATCAAATACCATCTTGGCTGTCATTTTATCACCAGACTTTGCATACATGTTAAGGAGAGAATTCGCCACGGAAACACGGCTACTCAACCCAAGTTTAACAACTGAAGAATGTATCTTTCTACCTACACTCAAAGCTTTAACAGCTGCGCAAGATGCAAGGACATTAGTCATAGTATACTGGGTAGGCAAAACTCTCTCCGACAACATATCCACATACAACTGAACTGCATCTACAAAACGACAAGCCCGATTATATCCCACAATCATCGCAGTCCAAGAAACAGAGTCCCGCTCAGGAATCTCCCTGAACAAGCGATGCGCCGCGTCTACAAAGCCCTGCTTCGCGTACATGGAGAGGATCGTGTTCCAAGAAGACGTGTTCTTCTCAGGCATTTCATCGAACACGCGGCGCGCATCATCTGGAAAATCAGATTTCGCGTAGAAATTCATGAGGTTATTCATCAGGAACAACCCCAAATGCAGACCCGACTTGATTATCTGAGCATGGACCGATCTTGCGGCGAACGGGTCCTTGTTCTTGAGGCTGGCCTGGAGCAGGTACGAATAAGAATCCGAAGGGCACGGAACGGGAGGTGGGTTCCAGATTTCCATCATCAAAGAACGCTCTTTGATGACATTGGGACGAATCACCGACGCATGAAGCGTCACAACGTACGATCGCACAGCGTTCGAATGGTCGAATGAAACCGTTCCAACCGGCAAAAGTTGGCGCGAAACAAGTCCACCAACGGCTTGAATCTTGCCGGAAAAGAAAGACATAAATAGATGGTGAACCCAAACCAAAAAAAAAAAAATTAATTCTTTTATTTGTGGAATTTCATTTTATTTTATTTTTTGAATTAAAGGAAGATCATACTTCCCGCCTCTGGAAACAATTATGTTGTACAAAAATCCTTTTTTCTTTTAATTATCAATAGTGCAACCCAATTTCTTAATTTATCTATTTCTTTCTGATTTAATTTGAGCTCAGAATATTAAGGGTATTCATATTTCATTAGGTAAAATGTTTGGATCTAAGAATTGGAAATGGACTGCTGGGGTCTAATAATACATGGAAAATTTTTCGTGCATATTTTATCCAATAAATTTGTTTGATCAATCCGGAGATTGAGGTTTTTAGTGAACTTTGAAATTCACATATAATTCAGATTGAGCATGTATTGTGATTGAAGTATTGACCGGTTTATAAGTTCTAGAAATGATTTTTAATTCCATTTATTCTTTGTTTGGCCCGAAAAATAAAAATCGATATCTTCTTAGAATCTCTCTCTTGTCTTGGGGGCCTTTCTTCTAAAATATAATGTAAAAACTAAAAGAATTGAAATCCTAGTTTTGACCGGATCTAATATATAGAGAAAACAATATTGCTAAGGCCAAAAAAAAAAAAAAAAAAAAAACCTCAAAAATTAAAAGTTTAAATTAGATGGAGCTAAATGGTGTTTATAAACTACATACACAAGCGAACTAATTGTGAATTTCAGAAACAAGAGGTCAAACACACGAAATAAAAAAAAAATGAAAACTTAAATTTACAAGTGGAAAAAGACCATATGAACCCATAAAACGAGCAATATTTGATATCTTAGCACTGGCAAAAACTGTGCAGCTTCTCGTATAACTCCCAACAAAATTCAAAGAATAATATGTAGAAGTGGTTGGAAAATTATAGGGAAAATATCACAAATGGTCCCTATACTTTTACTTAATGTGCAATTTCGTCCCTAAACTTTCATTTGGTCCCTTTGATAAATATCGATAAATGTCCACCGAATCTTTTGAATGTGCGTCCTGTCCTTCGTTACTATTTTTCCTTTTTTTTTTTTTTTTTTTTTTTTTTTTTTTTGCTTCTTCTCACTTCAGTGGAGGGAAGCCGGCGTCCGGCAAGAGTCGCCCTCACCGGCATCGGGCGAGGGGGGCTCCCTTGCAGATCTAGTGAGGGAGCCCCTCGCCGGCATCAAGCGAGAGCTCCTCATCGACGTCTGGCGAGGGAGCACCCCGACGTTAGGCCGCCCTCACTTGCATCCAATGAGGACGGCCCTCGCCTGATGCCGGCAAGGGTCGCCCTCATCGGACGCTAGCTTCCCTCTGCCGGAGCCGGCGGAGGGAAGAGAGAAGAAGCTAAAAATAAAAATAAAAATAAAAATAAACAACAAAGGACTAGTTCAACATTTATCAATTGAGCCGATCAAAAATTCAGAGAACTAGATCGAACATTTATCTATAATTCATGGACCAAATTGAGCAAATTAAAAGTTCGGGGACGAAATTGCACATTAAATAAAAGTATATGGACCATTTCTAACATTAACCCAAAATTCTATGACAAATTTTATAGTAGATATCTTAATATGCTCCCCGTGTCTGAATCCCATTTAAATTTACTCACAACTTTATAAACTTTATATCCCTGACATTATTCTCACGAGACTTCGTGGCAAATCGTGTGAGCTGTCCCGTCCCTGGTCAGTAGAAGTCCAGCAAAGGTGTTGATTATTATGGGTTTAGTGGTTTACAATAATCTGTCACAAGTCAACTTCTTCCAATTAATGGCCTTAGTAGAGTACACGTCGGCCCATTATTCTCAAATTATCCATGAGAATTTAAGCAATCTGCTCAGTCATATAGATATGTCCCTCTCAACCATCATTATCAGAAGATAATAATCAACTACAAAACCATACAGAGTTTAAGGACGTGAAGAGCAACAAGTCATCACCTAGAAAGAACAATTCAACTTCAACTCCGCCCGCATAAATGGCATCTTAAGGGCTGCTTGATGGTCATCATATTTGAGAAACCGGCCTCTCCTTGAGAGGAGGGTTTCATACAATCAAACACATGATCGGACCTTCTTCTATGCCTAATCTGGCGTTTGCTACTTAGTCCGAGCCGAGATGATGCACGGTGCGATCATTGCGAGAAGCATTGGCAGGTTCAAGCGGAAGAAGTTGGTGTATGGAGCATTTCTCGCTTGCTCATTCCTTGTGTTGAGCTTCTGCGCTGTCTTCAGGTTCAGGCCTTACCTGGGTCCTTCACTGACGTGTGAGTAATCCCCACCTTGTTTCTTGCAAGAACTGAAACAGTCACGAGCCAACGTCTTAAGTTCTCAACCTAAGTCTCCTAACATGCCATAATTCTGACCTCATGCTCCAGTAGATGATGTACAATCAGATGCCGCATTCTCAGTGTTTGGCAAATTTTCTGAAGCAATCATTTAGGATACATGAACTTTACTTGCTTTTCCTGTGATTCTGCAGTTGTCAATTGGAAAGGGTCATTAAATGTGTCCATACCTCTTGCAGTTGTAGAAAACATTATGGCTAAACAGGAGCAACGATGCAATTCCACTGTTTTCCAGGGTAAAACATCTTCAATGACCAATCAGCTGAGTACGTAATCGTACTAAATGTACATGGCAAGAGTTTTTCTCCCTTGATCAGGCTTTGTCTTGTTTGGAGGGGTTCTCATTTTTTCGCTAATAATCTTGTAGTGGCGGAAAATGCAATGAAGCAAAGAGAGCCACCATGCCATGTTATGGACCTAAGATCAGAGTTATACAACATAACTGGTGAAGTGAGGATCAATGCCAAGTCCTCCACAGTTTTCATCTCTTCCCCCGAAAAAAGAAATTTGTTTGGAGGATACAATTCCTGGAAAATAAGACCATATGCAAGAAATAAAGACTTACGAGCAATGAATCATGTCAGAGAATGGTCGATGATACCAGCATTTTCGGATGTACAAGTTCCTCAGTGCACCCAAAATCATACCATCGCATCCATTCTCTTCTCCACAGGAGGATATGCAGGAAACCATTTCCATGACTTCAGTGATATCATAATTCCACTGTACTTGACGTCCAGGCCCTTTAATGGAAAAGTGCAGTTCCTCATTTCTGATTGCCGCTCTTGGTGGGTCACAAAGTTCCAAGCAATTTTACAAAATCTTTCTTACTATCCAATTATCAATATCGACCAAGAAGAAGATGTTCATTGCTTCCCAAGCATCATCATGGGTCTTCAGCGTCATGGAGAGCTAAATATAGATCCTTCCAAGTCACCCTACACGATGAGAGACTTCAGAGAGTTTTTGAGAAACACATACTCATTGAAAAGGAGAAATGCAGTTAGACTAAGACCTGGGGACACTAGAAACCCCATTTTTTGGTAATATCAGGAAAAGGACTCGATCATTCACTAATTCTACAAATATTGCAGAGACAGCAGAAAGTATGGGGTTTGAAGTGATTGTCGCTGAGGCGGACATGCACGTGGCTAGATTTGCAGAGATAATGAATTCTTGTGATGTGGTGATGGGAATACATGGAGCTGGACTTACTAATGTTCTCTTCCTTCCTGAGGGTGCAGTTATGATACAAGTAGTTCCATTAGGTGGTGTAGAACTGGTTGCAAACACATACTTTGGAGTGCCCTCGAAGGAAATGAACATAAGGTATCTAGAGTATAAGATAGGGACAAAAGAGAGCACTTGATAGAGCAATTCCCACTAGACCATATGGCCTTGAAGAATCCATATTTATTTCATAAATGTAACTTAGAAGCTTTTAAGTCGGCTTACTTAGACAAGCAGAATGTCACAATCGATGTTAGGAGGTTTAAACCCACTTTGCTTAAAGCCCTTGAGCTTTTGCACGAGTAATGGTCAATGGTCACAGACAATACATTGAGCTATGACCTGTATAAGCTGAACTTTTACAAGGCACTATTCATCATTGAGATGTAGACAATGATCAAAAGGTTACTTTTTCAAGGGTGGAATTCTAGAATGAAAACAAATTAAACAAGAAAAATCTCAGACTGGGATAGAAGGAAGAAAAACAAGAAGAAAAATGTACCAAGCACAAAATAAAGATGCAGACAGTACCGTATACCAGAAAAGGGTCATAAAGAATTAAGATAAAATGAAAATCCCTACATTTATTGGGCAAGGAGAAAAAAAGAATGCAAAGCAAGATCTAGACAGAAGTAGGATAAATCTAATGACTCGTATGACAATGTCCAAGGCTCGTACTTTAGTTAGGAAAGTAACAGTTTGCCCATTGGACTACCTATTCAGACTCCTCTATGTAAAGATATAGTGACTCTTGGCAAAAGTTAGCTCCTCACAGCTAACATCAAACAAAACATCCTCCAAGTGATTTTTTAGATTAAGCATGCCAATTTTCTCATCAAAATAAGATAACTGAAAAAGGAACGTTCATGTACAGTAATATCGAAACCTGGGAATCTACAGTGACTACTGAGAAATTTAAAAAATACCATAAACCTAGTCATGCCTAGTGCAATAAAAAATTGCAACTCAATTGGAAATAAATGCTAGTAATACAATTGAATATACATCGAAACTTTTAAAGAGAAATGACTATCCATGAATGCATAACATGAATGGTTTGGACACAACTTGTTTTCTTCCAGTATTGCATTGAGCAGTAACACTTACCATTAAACTGAGCCATCTTTCTCTGTAGACTCCAAGACTGCAGCAGTAAAACAAATGCTTTACCACTTAGCCAGTCAGCATAACAACCTCATTGCAGCTTCTATTTGGAATGTCTATAACCTTGATAGCTTTGGGTTCTTTATGCAACAGAGCCATCTGGAGAAGAGCATCCATCAAACAATGAGGACAAAAGTTAGCTATTGTGGCTAATCAAAAGACAAGAGAAGAATGGCCGGCCATTAAACACTATTTTTGAAAGGGCAAACAAGCGGTCTCCATCTCGAGATCAGCAGGGTTGAGGAAAATCCCCTCGTAAAGAATTGATTCTTGAACAAATTAGCCCTCCCACATGCCATAACATATTACAAGGCTTTAATCAGATGTCCACTCATCCTATATGTCTAGAATATGACCTTTGTAAGCTAAAAGCAACTGCTCTGTATCATCTCTAAACCGTGATATGAATCTCTCTATGAATGCTTCCTCGTTTAATTCCACCATTGCGACAAAACTAGGATCCTTCTTCATTAGCCCCTTTAACTTAACAACCTGCAAAACTCTAAATCGAGCGACCACGCGATCCTCCATGCTGTGCATCAGACAAGAGGGTCTACCAACTATTAAAGTCCTTTTGCACTTCATGACGTTGAGAAAAAAATCAATTCCAAATTTTAGTTTTCCTCAGAGACCCTGAGGAGAGTCGGTGCCCTTCTGAACATTAAAATGATGTTCTTCTCTGAGAACCCAAAGTCCCTAAACAGTTTCACTTTTTTCGCTAAGGTCTTGACACTGATGCAACTGACTGAATAGAGCGCATAAGCTAGCATTCCAGAATTCAGTGAAAAGCCCATCTTGAGAACACGCGAAACAAGACCATTAAGTCTCGACTCTTTCGCAACAAAGAGACTTGGCTGCCTCTTCAATAACATTCTTTGCTGATACCCAGTAACCCCACAACTCTCCAAGAAGGCAATGTTGCGCATGAGAACCGATTCAGGGTCCTTAGAAACTATCCACTTGCACCTTCGCAGAACCACAATCAAATCTCTATTGTCCTCATCATCGAATAAAACTCCTTTCAGGATATGCACATTGGGAACCAATCTCTTGTCCAAACTCACCGACAAAACTGACGCGCTCTTGGAAATGTAGCTCCCCAAATCGGCACCCACGAGACCCAGCCCTTGGAGAAAATCAAGCTTCGGCTTAAGGGTCTTGCCAATATCGGCAAACAAAATCTGCGGACAGACAATAACGGAAGACCGAATCTGCGCATCGGAAAACCCGAGTTTCTGAAAGTACTCTATCACCGCCCGAGAATTCTCCAGGGAATTGGAAGTGGCCCGGGAGGATCGGTTCGAGACGGCAAGCGCTCGGGACCGGGAAAAATTCAAGCTTTTCATCAGGAACCCACTGAGACCATCCCTCATGTCAGCACTTTTAGCTGAGAAACAACGCGCGCAAGCCTTTGCGGGGTTCAACGAAAGGCGGCGAAAGAAAGAGAACGAGCAAAGAGAACTGAAGGTGCCCATATGGGATCAAAGAGCAGGGCGAGCGAAACAAGGTAAAGACATGAACCAAAATCCAAACTTTTTTCCAACCAGACCGACCCACATACAAACTACCGGCACGCCACGAATTCTCTCCGAATCCTCTTCTCCACGATCGTCTTCGGATGAAACGAACTGCATTTAGAAGAGAACGAGGTGGAATTTTCGGATGAGTTCATCACCTGAAAACGAAGTGAAAATCTCCATCTTGTCCCGAATGAACAGCTTTGCAGATGGAATGAAACCCAGAAGATGCGATGAATCGTGGGTCGGACAGCATCCAGAACGGTGATGACGATGCTGAGCGATTCATCGCTCGTTGGCTTGAGCCTCCGACCGGAGGCCAGACTACAGTGAAAAACCCTCTGTAAACCCAAAAGTAATATCGTTCTCTTCTGCTCTCTCTGTTGTCTTTTCTCGTACCCTTTTTCATGCATATATATACATACATATATACAGACATAAAAACCCTACATATACTCTTCTGTATATGTACATACATATAATTATACGTACATTTTTTTTGGGAGACTCTTTTATTTCGTGAATGATAAACAATTTGAAAAACATTTTAATCAAAATAATCAATCATATTGCTTATAAAATTAAATGAACAAAATATATTTTTATCTTCAATGAAGATAAATTTAAATGATAATAATTATCGATAATAAAAACATTTTTATTGATTAATTATTTTAAACAATATAAGTGATTATTTTTAAAAAAATCATATTATTAAATTTCTATCAAACAAAAAGAGTCTATATTACTCCTATTACTTTTTGTCTTTTTTTCATTATTTTTCACAAATCATGTTATGGATTGTGAATTTTTTTAGGATCTCATGTCTTGGCTAACAAGAGTAAAGAGTCACTTGTTTTTTTAATTATTCAAGTCATAATATAAAGGAAAAATGATAGACAGGAAATTACATAAAACTCTCTCGAATTTAAGAATATTACATATTTGCTCCTAAATAAGTGCTGCATTTTACTCACCGAGCTTTTATTTTGTTACATCTATCAATCCTTAGATATATTTTCATTCAACACATACATCGCACGCGATGGTGAATGGGGTAAACGTGTAATTTCATATCTTTTTATATATTAAAATCCCTCTTTCACACTTAATTTATGTAGAAAAATGAAAAAATAAAGAAAATAATATGCAAAAAATAAATATCAATAATACTACAAAATTAACTGTTAACAATTGATAGAAAATAGTAATCGAAGTAATAAGATATTTTAAGAAAATGTTTAATATCACGTACACTTTAAATTAGTACATATATAATAAATTTATCCCAAATTAAGTTTTTGATCACGAAAAATCCCAAATGGTTATACCTATGATAAATTTGTCAAAAACTAATTTTTTACCCAAAACTGCTATATTTGAAATAAATTTGCCATCCGTTAATTTCTGTCAAATTTTATATTAAATTGCTTAATTTGATAACATGTGACAATTAACGGATGTACCAATTTAGGATTTTATCCTTTATTTGTCACGGGTTACTAGTTTTATGATTTTTCATGCTATAATACAATTTGATGGAGGGTGTGTTTATCACAAATATACTAGTTTGGATATATTCAAAACAAAATTTTTAGCAAATGCAAGTATTCAATCCCCTTTCGGAGCTTCTCTTAGGCCTTACCCTATTGGGACTAACTTTTAGCATCTAGCTACTCATTCCAAATATAAGGCTTTCTAGCCTCAGTTTTATGATGCATAAAATCCTTATAAAGGCAAATACAGAGTATACTATTAGGATAAGGTGCTATCTTACATTTCTAAGATCTTGATGATTGGATAAAAATTTGAAGAGAAAAATGGAGAATTAGCTTTGCATGGTTTTAAGCACATAAGTGCACTTTTTATTGCTGAAGGCGAGTCATGCCTTGATATTTTGCAAAGCAGGCCTTTTATAGGCATAAAAGAAGAAAAAAGACAAATAGAATTACACCATTGGTGACACAGCATATTAATGCCTCATGAAACACTAGCACACTTATGAGTTATGACTTTCAACCATGACTTAGCATAAAACATTGATTACAAGACCATGACTCATCTAAAAACATTTAACTTCATTATCATGATTCATTATCATGATTCATCCTGAAATATTAATGACACATAGTCATCACAATGTGACTCCATTTTAAACACACTCTCTATTCATCATATGATGATGAAAGACATGAGCATCTTAATTCCATTGCTTTTCCTAAATGGTGTATGGCAGCTTCCCAATCCCATATTTTCTGTCTTTTTTCCACAGGTCGCAAAAATCCTAATGGGAGGATCTCAAAGTCACGACTTTTTAAGAGAAGACTGATAAGAATTTGGTGGGATACCTCTGGATCTTGAGTTCATTGTAGAATCGTGCACATTGAAAGATAGATGCATTCCACACATCACAAGCTAGGGTTAGTTGTCCACATTCATCGATGATGAGTGCTTCCCTAGACATGATGACAATTTAGAATCAAAGGATCTTGAGAGAGTGGTCCACCCCATGGGTCCTGTGATGATAACTGTTGGCCTGGATTGCCTTTTCCAAATTTTACTAGAGCAACCTTAACTAAAGGTTCAATCTTGAGATAATCCCATGAATAACCCCAAGGTACATCGGTATTGTCATCTAGCCAAATACCCTAGGGAATGGTGCGATTAGCCTTGTAGAGGAGTCATTGGATTTCCCTACACTCTTGGATTGGCTCCAATACAAAATGGGAGCATTTTGTAAAGCTTGACGGGAACATCTTGAGCTTTATAGGACAAAACTCCTATGTCTATCGGGTACCGACTATCTAGTTTGACAAACACCATGGCTTATAAAAGAAAATGATTGAGTGCAATTTGGATCTAGCTTGCATGCTCTTAGTTGTTCTATGAAGAACGCTTTCCATTCTCTTCAAGGTTTAAACCAACAAAACGTTTCTGCAAAATGGTGTCATTTTCCATAGTGATCGATTTCTTGGCTGATAATTCTTGGCATTTTTGCCGTTGGGAACTAAATGGCAAAAGCATGACAACTAAATGCATAACAATAAAATCATTTGAGTTTTTCTAGAAATTCATCATGCAAGGAATAAGTCAAAGAATGAATGAATGGATAGTCCGAATGCATGTCGCTTGATTGAAGATCAACTGTCGTATTTCCTAAAGATCTTATGTTGATATTCCCACGTGAGGTTTGTGAGATTATCAAAGAAAGTATTGGACTTGATTAGTTCTTGCACTTAAGGAGAATACTTTCTACTAGGGAATATGGGCTTCATGTCCTGTGTTCAAAATCCACCACTTAGTCTTATGGAAATGAACATGAATGATGAGGAATCTTCTTTGGGTTGGAGAGGAGATCTACATAAACATTCTTATCTCATTTAATATGCTTGGATTCCAAAGAATATTTTGAAAACCATTTGGCTCATTGGAGAAGTCGTGGATGAGCCAATTGCTTTTGTTTAAACCTTATCACTTGATTGAAGGAAGACATGTCCATTTTCAACAAGAAAATGATAGCCAATGAGAAGGAATTCAAATTTCTCGATTCCATACTTAACGGCTAAAATTTCCTTAAAAGTGAAGTGATAATGTATTTCAACATTTGTGAACCTTTCATTTTGAATCCGCAAACAAACGTTCTACCTTCGATTTGTTATAAGAGAATGATTGCCCAATATTTGTCACTAGCATCTATCTGGAGGATCATTTGGCCATCGGAAAGAGTTTACAATGGAGGCAAATTATGAAGTTTCTCTCTGAGAGTCTTAATTGTAGCGGTTTGAGATTTTCCCTAGGGGTCATTATTGAGCATCTTTTGTAGTCAATGTTTTGAGTTTTGAAATTCTTGGCACAAAAGTCTCTTAATTAATTTACAATATCATGAAACTATTGTACTTGCTTGGCGGACAAATTCTCATTAGGAAATTTTTGTAAGCAATATGCTCCCTTGGATGGTAAAAACCATCATGAAGATGGATTTTTAGGAACTCAATTTCTTTCCGAGCTATCACCATCTTCCTTACTGGCCTAGTAATTTATAGTAAGATTCTTCATCGGGACTAAATAAGAGGATATCATTAATGTAAAATTGAGACCTAGCACTAATTGGTTTAAAAATGTTGCACATGGCTTTTTGGAAGAGAGAAGATGTAGTTTTTAATGCAAATGGGAGTACTTTCCACTGGTAATGTTGATTAGGAATGCAAAATCCCATATTTTTGGTGATCTTCAGGTTGGATTCCAAGTTGCCAAGACCCTACCTTGAGATCAAACTTTGCATTAGTCAAACATGAAAACAAAGCTCATATGTTGGGCAGAGAAAACTTATTACATTGTAGGAAATGATTTAGAGGCCGGTAGTTTTATTAATCTATTCTTTCCTCTATTTTGTTAAGCTCTTTTGTTGACATAAAAAGCTCTGCATGCCCATTGAAAGTGAGAGAGCTCAATTAGTTTTTGCTGGACTAGTTGCTGGTATTCTTGAAAAGCTCAATTAGTTTTTCCAGGAATGAGTTGCCTTTGTTGGGTTGAAATTTTCATTTTTCTTGAAAGGCAAATGAACAAAGAATTCAAAATTCTACCGCAAAGGATTAAAGCATTTTTCCAAATACTATGAACTTAGCAATTGTTGGAAAATCAATTCTACTCGGGCCGCCTGCAAGGAATACATCAATTTGTATTGACAAACTCCTTGAACTAGTCTTTGAAAAGTCGACCATTTGGAAGTATATGAAGAGTAGAGAGTTGGTTGAGAATATCCCATCAAATTATGAGATCTCTATTTGAATATGAGGAACCAATGATTCTAGTAGCAATAGTGTATTCAGGGAAAAATTAATTTTAGTTAGGGGTAAATTTCTTTGTAAAAAAATTAGTTTATGATAAAATTATTGCAATTGCACCAATTTAGGTAAAGGAAATAGGCCTCGATAACAAAAGGGTTGGAAACTCTTTATGTATTTTCTAATGGTCGGTTGATGCAAAAAAGTACTTGATCAATAAAAACATTTTAAGATATCAGTTAATCATTTCATTTGTGAGTTAAGAACATAATTTCCTTTAACAATTTCTTTAAAATTTATTCATCAATTAGTTTTTAATTTAATTAACCCTTTAATATATATATATATATATATATTATTGAGGCCTTTTCTCTTTTTCCTTATATAATTTGTGTTTATTTTTTCGAAAATATCTTACTTAGTTCTATTAAAGTGGCTATATTGATCAAATTTTAATATTTTCTTATTATTTATATTATTTATAATTTTAATTAAATTAATTTTCTCCAATTATTGTCTTTTTCATTTTTTTTTACAGCAATTAAGGATAAAAGGATGTTTCCTTTTCCTTTTTTTTTGGGCGGGGAAGGGCATGAGATATGTTTCCTTGAAAAAATGAAATGAAAATATATTCTCACACCTTAAAAGTCACGTGAGTTGCGCATGCTAACAACAAAAAATAAACGAGGGTTAAAGATTGTACTAAAATGTTGCACAACATCTAAAAATTTGAAGACAAACATATGCTTCCTCCGAATTCTGGTGGAATCTTGTGTGATTTTTCTAGAAAAAATGGAGACAAATCCTCCCTAGTCGCAAGTGGCATTGATTTGATTGGGGTTGACAAGTCTATCTCATGATCTTTCTAGATTTGTGTTAGTTTGGCCTTGATCCATATCAATCGTGGAGAAAAATCCATCCACGTGACCACACACCGTTGGTGTGAAGGTTTCTAGCCATCAATATTGATGTGACCATAATTATAATGAGAATTTTATTGATGAGTATTCACTTGTCAGATAAAAGATTCTACATTGTTTTTGATATGCTAGGTCTTCGTATCATATATAAAAAAAACAAATAACGTTGCGAATACTGAGTTATTTCAAGGGTCTGTTGATTTTGTGAAAAATAAACGATTCAATAAACATCTCCCTAAAAATGATCGTTTATACCATTTGAAATAATCCATCAATGAAGAACGTTTTTATTATCAACAACAACTATTTATTTATAAGTATTTGTGTGGACGATAAGGGCCTGTTTTGTTTGGGTTTTGTTTCTGTTCCCCGGAACACAATTTTTGTTCTTTTGTTCTTTTGTTCCGGGGAATAAAAAAGAATGTAATCGCGTTTGTTCTGGCTTTTGTTATCGGGAACAAAAATTTATTTTTTGTTTCCGAGAACAAATTAATAAACAAAGAAACAATAAAAACTTGTTTCTTTTTCCCGAAACACTTTTAAGAAACACTCTTTTTTTTCCTTCTTTTTCTTTTTCTTTTTCTTCTCCTTTTTTTTTTGGTCAATCGCCGGCCATGGCCGAGGCCAGCGACTAGCCAAAAGGAAGAAAGAAAAAAAAGAAAAAAGAAAAAAAATTAAAAAATTTTAAAAAATTATACAAGTTTACCAAACACGTTTTCGTTCTTTTTCTGTTATAGGAACGAAAACTATACAAATTTACTAAACGTGTTCTTCATTTCAAAAATTATTCTTCGAAATAGAAATAGTTTTTCTATTTTTGTTTTCAGGAACAATTTTTGAATATAAGCGTTACCAAATGTAGCCTAAATGTATATTTCTCGTTTATCAAGCGACACAGATAAACGATCTGTCTATAGAAATATATTTTCTTAAATAATATACATTTTCAACGAAATAAATCGAGCCATAAAACTAACTTGTTTGTTTGTGTTTTTTTTTGTTAAAAACAGTTTTCTTTTTTTTGTTCGGAACAAAAAGCACGTAAACGCGTTTGTATGCGTTTTTGTTAAAAACATTGCTTTTTTAGTTAAACAAAAAAGAGCACAAAAAAAAAAAAAGTTGTTTTATTTCTAACAAAACCAAAAACACTTCTCTCATCTCATATCTTTTCTTTTCTTTTTTTCTTCTTTTCTTCTTCTTTCTTCTTTTCTTCTTCTTCTTGCTTTGGCCGGCGGCCAGAGCCGACGAGGCCGACGGCCTCGCCCGGCCACGGCGAGGCTTGCGGCCCTGGCGAGGCCGAGCCTCGCCGTGGTTAGGCGAGGCTCGGCCTCGCCTTGGGCGGGCGAGCTCGGGCTTGCCCGAGATCCGGCGAGCTCGGCCTCGCCCGGCCCACCCCGGGCGATGCCGACACGGCGGTGGCCGGCGAGGCCGAGCCTCGCCGGTGGGTCGGCGGCCTCGCCGGATCTGGGCGAGCAGAGCTCGCGAGCCTCGCCGAGCCTCGCGGCCGGCCGGGCGGAGCTCGCCGGGCGCGAGCCTCGCCGTGGCTAGGCGAGGCCGCCGGCCCTCGTCGGCGGTCGCCCAGGCCATGGCCAGGCCGACGGCCGGCCAAAGCAAGAAAAAAAAAAAAAAAAAAGAAAGAAAAAAATGAAAAATAAAAAAACTATTAAAAAATTAAAAAAAACAAAAAAGAACATAAATTTACCAAACAGTTTTACGTTCTTTTTTTATTTTAAAAACAGTTCTTTACCAAACGCGCTTTTTTTTTAGTTAAAAAAACCGTTATAGGAATGAAATAGTTTTTTTATTTACGTTGCGGAACAAAAAAACGCAATGTAAACACAAACAAACGCACCCTAATTATCTGCCGTACTAGGAAAATCATGAATTGCAAAGGCGACTCCATTCTCAAGCTGCGAATCTGCGATTTCTTTCTTTATTTTCTTTTCCCCAGTCAATCCCCATCATCCAAAGCCGTTGACCCTACTCCAAACGCCGCCGTCTCAAATTCAAAAAACGGGCCCAAAATCAATTTTTTTTCAATCTTCGCTCCGACCAACGCCGAAACCTGGCGCTCAATCTCTCTCACTCCCGATCCATCGAGCCCGCGTTGTTTTGACGCTCCCACCTGTCCCCCCCCAAAACCAAATCCCAAAATCCCTCCCAAATCACAAACCTAATTCCCTCTCCCTCTCTCTCCTCTCTCTCTTTCTCTCTCTAGAGCGGTCATCCTCGGCAGCATGAGGAAGCGAGCGAAGCGTACCGCTAGCCAGCGAGCCGGCGGCGACGGCGGCGGCGAGACGCAGTCGTCTTCCCAGCAGGCGGCGGCGGCGGCGGAGCAGCCGCAGCAGCAATCCACGAAGACGACGGCCGCCCGGGCCAACAAGCGCGTCAAGGCCGCGAAGCCGGAGGGCGACCCCGAGTTCTTCGAGGATAAGCGCAACTTGGTATTCATCATCCCCCCTCGCCACCGCCTGGCTGCCTTCCTTGTTTTTTTTTTGGAGGTTGAGGTTGCGTGGGGGAGTTCGATTCGATGCGTCGGCTTTCTCCCGCCCCGTGTTTTCTAGGGTTCGGCGAATTGGGGGGCCCAGCGTATTCGTTTCGGAACGTGTGGGCTGCGAGTGTCTGGTTCGGAGTTCGTTGTTGGAACGTGTGGTTTTTTCGGATTGGTGATGTTCGAGGATCGGTGAGGTTCGGGAGTGTCGAGCCTCCGATGTTTGCATTGGGTGAATGTAACTGTTTGTTGTTCAATGTTAACTAATGTGTTTTTGTTTCCGTTCGTTGCGATACGTGTTTGAATGTTAGGCGGATGTAGTTCTCGGTGTTTCTTCTCTGCCTGCTCAGTTAACTCGAGTGTTGTTGGGTTCTTGAGTTTAGCTTCTATCCCTGCTCACTCAAAGTAGGTATGTTTTTGAATGGATGAAACATCGTGAAAGAACATTATCTGGGACTGATTTCCATGCATGAATATATTGCGGAAGTGTGTTCCTTTTAATGTGAGAAAGGTGGTAGATTTATACGCATCAAAAAGCCTTCTGGCTCCTATAGTCATGCAGAGTTTCTTGGGTTGCTTCTCCAGATCTTGGGGTTTTGAATATTTGGGGTCATGTTTGGTTTGGTGAGCAGAGTATATGTGGTTTTGGATATGTATGCACTGATGACGATATGCAATTGTTTGCTTCATATTTTGTAACGGGGTCGTGGATTTCGGATATTAATGTTTGAAAACAGTAAGGTTGTGGAGACTGTCCAGCATCCGACACCTGAAGTTGGTGAATTCTTCCCTTTTTCCCTAATGTAAATGCGGTTTCCCTTTAGCTAATGTTATTTTGGATGGGTGAAAAATTGGAGCTGTTAAATGTAGCTTCTGTCCTTCCCTAGTCAACTAGATGTTAGTTTAATTGGGTGAAACGTCGACAAAGAATGTTATCTAGGATGGATGTCCACAAATGGACCACTTTGAGCAAGTGTCTTCCTATGCAAAGTTTCTTGTGGTCCTACTGGAAGTATATAGTCATGCATTGTCCAAGAGCCTCTTTGATAAGTCAATTAAGTGCTGAAAATCAAAAGGTTCAACACTTAACTTGTTTGATAATCATAGCTAGCATTGGCCTATACAATTTAATTATGTCAAAAAATACACTTGATGGGGTAAGTGACAAAGGTGTTTCTTAATTCATTAAGCAAAGAAAGTTACCGATGATAACTAGAATCTTGCCAATTATATTGTTTAAACCTACTAGTGGTAGTCACTATTTCACGTATGGTAAGGAATTATAATATTTTTGTGTTGTCAAACAACTATTTATTTTTATTTTCAGCACTTAAATTGTTAATACATAGAATTCTGTACTTAAATTTTCAGCACTTATTCTTCAATTTTGTCAAATAAGCACTAAGTTGAAGTTCTAAATTCGCTTTGCAGGAAGATTTGTGGAAAGCTGCCTTTCCTGTGGGGACAGAGGTTTGCGATGGAGTGTTTTTCTTCTTTGGTTTTATCTGCATGGCATTTCTTTGTTGCTGATGTGCACTTATATTGTTATGTTCAGTGGGATCAATTGGACACAGTGTACCAGATAAGCTGGGATTTCTCCAATCTTGAAGTGAGTGTTTGATCTGCCTTTCTTAGTCTTCATCCAGTGTTATGTTCAAAACTTGGATCGGAAAAGAGACTAAAAATCCAATTTGTTGTCATTTCCTATATTATAAACATCTAATCTAATTGTGACTTCTGCAGAATGCTTTTGAGGAGGGTGGGAAGCTTTACGGCAAGAAAGTTTATCTCTTTGGATGTACAGAACGTATGTGGTTCTTGGACTCCCTTACTGATAACTGCATGTAGACTTTCAAAAGGGAAACAGATGTTTTCCCACCTCAGTTATAGTGTATCCTGTTTTTGCTCTGGAGCGTTCTCAGTTCACTGCTATGTTTCTCACTGTGTCCTGACGATTAAATTTTTGTTACTGCAGCTCAGTTGGTCTTTTATAAGGGCCAGTCCAAGATTATGTATATCCCTGCCGTTGTTGCTGTAAGTTTTCTACTTGAAGACTATGTCATGTATATTGAACAAAGCAAGTTAAATAATGGTCAAATGTATTATTTTTCTTTGGTTGTGGGAGGTATTTAATTTTCTGATATGTAGCTATTCTTATGGTAATTCATTAGAAGCTCACATCTGACAGATCTAGTTCTTTCAAACTCTGAAATTTAGGTTGTCTGACAAACTTCTCTCACGTTTAGATTATTGAAAGAATCAACTGTATTTGCCATTTGCCACTTTTCTAAGGTCGTGATGTGTCCCTTGCTTGCAGGTTGTGTCTCCTTTTCCACCATCTGATAAAATTGGAATTAAGTCGGTTCAGAGGGAGTTTGAAGAAATAATTCCAATGAAGCAGATGAAAATGGATTGGGTCCCATATATCCCTTTGGAGAATAGGTAATCTAATTGACTTTAGTCTGTCCATTTATTTTTGGATTCTAATATGTCATGTATATGCATTGCAGAGCCAGCCAAGTTGATAGGTTGAAATTTCAAATATTCATTTTGAGCTGCACGCAGCGAAGGTATGTAAACAACAACACCCTCTCTCTCTCTCTCTCTCTCTCTCTCTCTCTCTCTCTCTCTCTCTCGCGCACACATAGATCCTCCTCCCATCCACAATCTCATGGAACAATCAAACAAAAGCACAGACAAACAAGCAGCGCAAGTTCATGGTTTTACTTGATTTTATTTATCATATAATATACGCATTGTACGTCATTTTGAGTCCTTGGCTATGTCATCAAATTGTTCAGGTATCAACATGTATTCTTTTAGTATCCCATTATGTTAGTTTTGCAGACTATCTGCTTAGCTGTAGCTTTTTTGAAGTTACATGCATAGGTTCTTTTAGTAATTCTCTGGAGGTGTAGGCTCAAGATCATGTGGTTCCTGAACATTCATTTTCTTATTTTTATTGTTGTCATTTAAAAATTTAAGTTTTGATTTGGGGACATACTTTAATCTTGATGACAAGTTTGGTGCGTTGCTCTCATAGAATTTCTGTGGTGAAGTGAATCATTGATACTTAAATGTCTTGACTAATTGATGTTGAAGGCAACGTTATAGTTTGTCTATTGGCTGATGCTGAGCTTTTCACCCTGATTATATGTGCATCCTCCTTCTCTAATTGAGTTGTATGAGGTTCCTCGAGTAATGTGTTTGACTTATAGATTTCTTGAAAAACTTAATTATGTTCCAACAACATATAATTATTTTACTTTGCAGGGCTGCTTTGAAGCATTTGAAGATTGACCGGGTTAAGCAATATGAGTACTGCCTACCTTGTGAGTCACGGTTGCATATAGTATTTTGTCCATCATTTCTTTTGGTCTCTCGTCATTGGTCTATGGAAGATGATCATGGTATACTAAGACATAATATCTTTTTCTGATATACAATGTTTCTTCATATGGAGGGATGGAACCGGCATCTCTCTTTTCTTTTGGTGTTTATATGGACATGGCAATGTGCTTTTTTGGTTGTGATGCATCCTAGAATGTGGAACAGAAGGGCAGATGGAGTGGTTTTGTTTGTTTTTTGTTGTAAGAATAAAAAACTGAACCAGAATAGGATATAATTATGGAAATCTCGGCAAGATTCATATGATGGGAATGATTGGATACTGAGGCAGGATAATTATTGTAACTTAAATAATTTTCTGTCCTATGTTAACTTGCTACATGCTACAGCTTTGTATTTAATTGAATGAACACTGAGTTGGAAAAAAGAAAAGGGAAGATATGAAATTATTTGGTTGTTGCTGACCGGTAATTGGTCAGTGAGGTGTGCCTGAGAGAGAGGCTGCAAATGTCAAAATTGCGGACTTGTGTGGACGACCAATCTTGGTCAATAATTGACTGGGAGTGGCTTTTAGGTCCTTGTGGCTGACTTGGTTCTCAGATCCAGGTCATGCCCAGTGAGAGGGGGAGGAGTTGCAACTGGGCATCGCTGACGACTTGCAAGGTAGATGCTGTGGCTGGTGACATCTGTTGATGTTAGCAATCATGAACTGGCAGCTGCAATCTCTCTTTCTCTCACCCCTCTTTTTTGAAGGAATTCATTTTTTTTATTATTATAAAATACTCTTCCTGGATAGAGAATAACTATTTCTTCTATTCTTGGCCAGTCTTTTATAATGCTAATAGATGCTTTATCAGGCTTATTCCCATTCAATGTCCATTAAGAAAATTAAAGGGGGCTGACATATTTATGTACTGCTACAGAGAGCTATATAAATAATTCTATATGGAGCTATAGAATCTACATAATGTATAACCTCAAGGTGTGCGCTTATCAGAGGGGCAGATATGCTAACTCTATTGAAGTTGTACAATAGTTCTCTTTCTGCATATGTCGACCAATTTTCTTCATGTATAACTGAGCTTTAGGGTCATACTTCATGGTAATGTCTCCCTCAAAATAATTATTTGTGCACTCCAAGTGGATTTCACAATATATCCTTTATAATTCATTTTCTTCTCTCTTTTAGATTTTTATCAGCCATTCAAGGAGGATGAGTTTGAACAGAGCACTGAGGTTACAATTATGTATCCAGTAGAACCACCGGTAAGCGAATCCTAGATAGCAGTAGTCTCTATGTGAAGCTACTAGCATTCGTTTTTGTCAAATATTAGATCATATCCGTGAAGTAAGTGATGTAGTTATTGTTAATGGATGGGTTTTCTGTAGCAGATCCTTGGAGACAATTTTCCTTTTTTTAAGTTTATGATTTATAATGCTGCATATATAGGTTAGGATGATTATGCTGTCTATTCTGCATGGTACGAATATATGTGACCGTTCTGTTCCACCCTGCAGGTTGTTTGTGAATTTGACTGGGAGTTGGATGAACTTGAGGTACAGATGTTAATCCTCCTTTAAAGCCTTGACGATGACGTACCAGCTGACATTAGATAGTACAAATAAGGCTGTGTTTTGATTGCTGTGAGATTTATCATTTAGGGTCCTGTGCAATCTTTTCTGGATGATTGGAATTTGTGAAACTAGGGTTATATGGTAACTGAAAAGGTACCTTTGCATGACAAACTTTAGGAAATTCAATGAAAGATACTGATAATTGGAACTTCTCTTGGCCAGTTGCTCGTCCAAACCTTCCACGTTCACTGATTGTTGACATATCAATGCTGTGTAGTTAGATACTTGGCATCTTAAAGCATACACCATTGCGATTTTGTTTATTGCAGCATATTCATTTAACTAGATTGAAAGGAAGGTAAAACGTTTGCTCAGCTTGCAACATGTAAGTTCCTTAGAGAATCTGTCTCGTGACAAATTGAACCTTTTGACAGGATCTCCAACTCCTTAAGAACAACAAAGAGATGTTAATTGCAGTTTCTTGTAAACCTTCTCTCTTTCTTTGAAGCAACTATCAGGAAAAAAAAAAAATCCTAGCAACTAAATCTGTGTATTTTTCATTTCCTTAGAAACTGTAATTTTTTATGATGATCTTCTTCTGGCAGCAAAGCACGAGACAACCTATATTTGATTTGTTTGAACATTGTTTTCAGGAATTTACTGATAATTTAATCAAAGAGGAGATTCTGAGCGAAGATAAAAAGGATGATTTCAAGGTATGATGTTGTTTCTATGCTTCCGCATGATGTGGGCTCGCAACTTTTAGCATCTCCAGATAGTGATTCAGTTCTTTTTCAGGAGCATCTGAAGAAGACAGTTAGAGAGGCAAAGAAAGCTAATAGAGAGGTATCTCATGGAATATGTTAAATTGACGTGTATGCAAGAGCTCCTGTAAGGAAGCTTGCTATGTTTATTGTAGGCAAGGGAAGCTCGCAAAAAGGCCCTTGAAGAAATGAGTGAGGAAGCTAAGGCCGCATTCCAATCAATGAAGTTCTATAAATTTTATCCTGTGCAAACACCAGATACCCCAGATATATCCAATTGTAAGGTAAAAGTCCTGCACATTTTCATACTTGGCATTGGTGAAGCTTGAGGACCAGCCACTAGTGTAACATTTGCAGCTATTCTTCCAGTTGAAATTTTGTTTTATGATGATCATGCCTCAGATCCTTATGTTCATAGTACTGGAGATCATCCCCAATGGTTCAGTATGTGAAAAGGGAAATGGGCTTTTTACTTCAATTTTAGGAGTGGGCTTTAAAGCTTCATTATAAAACTATTAAAGTGTCAATTTTTGAATTTGGGATGTGGTCCTATAGTAAGCTTTGACATCAATTTTTTGCTTGTGGAATGCTTCAAAACCTTCTTACTATCCACTTTCCAATGAATTTAGTAAGAATAGAGTTCCTTAGAAAGTTGGGAACTTGGAATATTGCATCAAGTATCAGGTTCTGCAAGGCCCTGATAAAGATGGCTTAGTCTGTGAATTCACCAGTATGTGCCTATAAGATCATATCAGTGCATCATTCTTTATTATGGAAAGATTTCACACTATTCAAGCTTAAAAATCTGCCACCGCATAACCAAGAAAATGGTCCTAGGGTCATAGCATAGATTTTATTCCAGTATTGTTACAAGATCTGGACTGAAGAGAATTATCCAGATTCTCACTGTTTGATCTGATTTGGTGGTAAATGCGTAAATATTTATCCCAGCCCAATCAGTTTGACCTTTAGGGCATCAAGTACCCTCTGATTTGAATTGGCTTTAGATTTTTAAGAGGTATTATGCTTGAAGCGATGGACTATTCATGCTGTTTGAGTTCATGGTGGAGATTGAGGGTTCCCCTATTTTTGTGATCCTTGCAGGCTCCTTTCATAAACAGATACTATGGAAAAGCGCATGAGGTTCTCTGATGCTATCTATCTGCAAAAGTAGTGATCTGGCCTGGAGATGTTCTGCATCTCAATTTGCTGCTCAGCACTAAAATGTCGAGTTGCTCGACAATTCTCGTGCACCAAGTTGAGGTGGCAGTGCCTCGTGCACTACTCTTTTTGATCAGTAGAGTAGTTGTCTAATGGTGTATCTATTTCTTAGTTGCCATTAGATCTTCATTTCTTTACATTATTATTAAATTTTTTTTTTTGGCAGAAATCTTTTAGTTTCTTTTAGTTCCCAGAGGAGTAGCTTGTAACGTGTATCTCCGAGGCCTATGTACTTTTAAAGAAGAGGGAGCTTTAGGAAATTCAAATCCTTAATTTTGCTTTTCTTCCTCTCTTCTCTAGGATCCATCTTGGATCTTTTATGGACAATAGATCATTCATGTTCAATACTGCAACGTTTGAAAACACGGATATTATTTCGTTGTACTAAGAGAAATTGTTAGGAACTTTATCTGAGCAATTTCATCTGTGCTGGAGTTATATGCCAACCTTTGGTAACGTCCGATGTATCAGGGAGTGGGATCTGTATTGCAGGGAAATGTGTCATAACACGTGCAGTTGGGTGCCCTTACGAAGTTTCAAGTCGCTTTGGAAGTCGGTTGATATTGTCCAACTATTGATAAATAAAGCTTTCCTTTGTCGAAAAGTGATGAAGCGGATAGAGAACAAGAAAAAGAAGATGCTCAAGACTCAAGAGAGATTGTTGGTAGCTCTTGGATTATAGATCTGAACTTAAGGTTTATGGAAAAATAGGAATAGCTATTACCACTGGATTGTGGATTCTGCTCCTTGGCGTTTCAGAGAACAGCTCTAATAAGATCAAAAGTTTCGTATCACTTCACAAATGATTTTGCGATCATTCCAACTCCATTCTTGTCCCATGACACGTCATCTGCGAAAACAAATTGTCGCTAGTGATCTACTAAACTTCGTAGCAAGTGTTAGCCACCACTTACGCAAATGTTTCATCACTCCGGTGTCGCGTGGTCATTTGGAGCCGCAAGGGGCAATCGAGTAGTTTTATTACGCATATTCAAGTCTTATGTATGTTCAGTTTGCGCCAAGTATCTTTTCAGCCAACGTTTGTGCGTAAACTCTGAACAGAACTCTCCAATCTCTTCATCTGTAAGAGTGCATTTGCTACCATGCTTAGAGTATATACTAAAAGCAAAATTATTTGTACTTCTGGTTACTTCTCAATGTAAATCCACCATCTCTATATCCATTTTGCTATGCACCACATCAGCCGCACCCATGAGATGATTCAAATCACTGTTCTTCTCATTGTTTTTCAGTTTAACCACCGAATAGACTTAGTAAGAGATTGCACCACTAACAGTTGAAAGGATTACACCTCGTCATCGTAATAATACAGGCCAAGACACAAGCTCTCTAAGCTTTATCCTATGATACAGCCCTCAACAGCCCCACTTTTCTTTTATGGCCTTTATGTCCCTTCTAAATAAAATACAACACTGCCCATTACAAAAGTTTCAAATCCAAACCCAAATGAGCTTGAGCCCTATAATAAATATGATTTACCCTACTTGAACTCCTCTACACCCTCCATTTGCATCGGCTAGCTCCAATCACTATCGCCATCATTAGACAGATGGTCCGCAATGATCTGCGAGAAATGATCCTTCCATTCGACCGGACTTGCAAAGGAATAAGGCCACATATCAAAGGAAGAAAGATTAGAACAGCAGCATAGAATAAAATCTGCCAAACCCAGTATGGAACCAGCTGGATCCATTCGACCGGACTTGCAAAAGGAATAAGGCCACATATCAAAGGAAGAAAGATTAGAACAGTAGCATAGAATAAAATCTGCCGAACCCAGTATGGAAACGTCACCGCATCGTTCCTCATCCCTTGGGGTGTGATAATGGGCCCGTGGAGAATGATAAACAATCTTGACGTCCATTTATTCAACAAGAAATGCAGAAAGCAAAGAGTCTCCCAGAAGATGAGCCAACGATATCCGCTTCCTCCCAAAGTGTCGACACAGAGCTTTCCTGCAAATCCACAGGCCCCTCCTAACAGCAAAAGCAGAGAAGTAACTGGCATCGTTTGGTTTGAAGTTGTGGAGCGCTGAAGCAGCCAATAAGCGACGGTGAGGATCATCAGGACACCGAACAGCATCCGTATCAGAACTTGGAATTGACATGTCAGCATTTGAATTCCCGAATTAAAAAACACCACAGGCTCCGGGATCCACCAAGACCTGGATTGCTGAGAAGAGAGAAGTGCACATCATCAGGAAACCTTTACAGTACAGGATGGTCCCTATAATTCTTAAAATCACCGTTCAAAAAATCACAGAATTTCGAGGTATAAACAAAGCAAAAGAAGAATGAAACTCTTATGTCCTTCCCGACAGTGATATAAGCTACTTAAAAAGACAAAACAACTTTTACACCACTAAATATTTTACACTAACCATCTCAGTTTCAGATGAAGCACAATGACACATCCTGCATGTTTTACCAATGACCACGAGAACTCCCTATATTTCATTTTACAAATTTCTAACAACTTGTTAGAAACTGTTGGACCAAAAATGATTACAATACATTCAAAATCACTACAATTTAATTAAATAGAGATTGTTGTACCAAAGAGAGCGACAATTTTAGAATTGGAGATCACTACAAGGTTAAAGTATCCATTGCCTCAATGAACTTCCCCTATGGTCTGAATCACCGCTTCAAGATGTGTATACCATAAATTCAAGCAGGAGATGCAATAAATAAACAGAAGAAAAGCTCTTGCCTGGGTTGAAGGTGAACATGATTCGGTAGCTTCAGCGAGTCTTTGGTAGGAAAAAACATAAGCTCCATATAAAAGGGAAAGTGACATTATAATTAAACCAGCAACATGACAATCTATGCACTTTTTAAGTAGCTCTGAATGCCTAGCGGCTTCTAATTTATTCTTGAACTTTTCTTCCTTAAAGGACGCCTTTGATCTCTCCAGACAATTCGCATCATAAGTGAGAAAGAGCTGCACTTCTTTTAGCTCGATCTTTTCACTTCAAGACCAAGTTCCAATTCCTTAAGGTCATTAGATCGAGTCTGTTGTGCAACGGATTTCTCATAGATGCTTATTATGGGCTGGCTGATAACAGGAGGTCCAGATATGCTATGAGAAACACAAGCAAGTCGATTTTCCTCTGTCTGTTGGCTAATCTGGCAATTTATAGAATCTCTTGAAATATGTTCTTGTGCCTCCTTGAACATGTTTAGATGATCTGGACCATCAGAATGGCACACAACTGGTTCTCCTCCGAACTCTTTCAAAGAGCTTGAACAACTTCCTTTGTCCATAGACCCCAGTGAATGCATGTTGGATGTTGAAATCGTAACATCTTGCTGGTCCAATTGATACATTTCCTCTTGTGATGAGGATTCACTAATAACCCTAAGAGTCCGTAATGTACTCCTGAAAGATATCTCAAAGTTGCATGCAAAACGGGTAAATTTGTTGCCAAATTCCTGTTCCCACATCAACAAAACAGAATGTACAAACTTCAGTAACATGAAATCATGTGGGATTGGCCAGAACTAAACAAGGAAACTCAACATGTGAGCCAGATCCAACTGATGAGACAGCAGCATAAAGTCTTGCTTACATTGGATAATGATTCTCTGACAGCAGAAGTACAAATCTGCAAATGACACAAATCTTACAGATTAACCAACCAGTATAATAATCTTTAATATGTCTAACAAACGTGTTAGACTGCAGGGCACATATGCGGAGCAAAGAAACTGTGATGCATGTTTCCAGGTGATTCAGTGGATAGAATCAATGAGTATTGTGATTTTTTTCCCATAATATTTTATGAATCATCCGTATTATTATACTTCGATAAAATTTGCAAAAAAGAGTACATCAAATGCGTAACATACTAGACTTGAAATATTTAAAAGACTTGCTCTGGCATCATCACACCTCATAGCAAAAGCAAGTTACGCCTACCCACGGTAAAGTGGGCTCAACTCAGATTAACAATAATCAATGAATGCATGGCCATCCATGACAAACCATCAAATGCCAAGCAAAACAAGCATACCCATGGACCCAAATTACGAGCGAAAGAAGAAGAATACCCGCGAGAGATAATCGACAGACATATTTTCTCGTGTCGTATATTCCCTTTCCAGAACCTGCAGTAATGGCACCGTAAAGTAGAAAGGTCAGCAGACCAATAATTATACCAACAAAGGAACATCAAATCCTCTGCATACTAATTCAGACGAATATATTAAACCCCTCTAATCTTGATGTATGATTCTCCTGATCAAGGGTAAGTCTATCTATTCTATCATGCATTTAATTCAGTTGACTAAGGCAAGGCCACATTGGATTTCCTTTGTAACAAGAAAAGCATTAAAAGCTTAAATCTTGTGAAAGTTCGCAACTTTAAGTATAATGGAGACATCTTATTCTGCGTTCTTGCTTATAAGTCCATCAAGCAAACTCAACTTGATAATATATACTCGCGTTCAATGCACCAAGAACGCAAAAGGCAATGGACTTTGTGAAGTTTGATATTGATAACGATCTCCAGCAGAGACAGTTTCTCAAATTTCTCACCTCAAAGTTCGAAAAGAACTAATGGCAGTTCAGAAGAGAAACAATAAACGATCTTTCACAATGTCTTCCCCAATGAACTACAAACACGAAGAATCGTGGGGCAGAATAATTACCTGTAACTATTAGACCATCATAATGTCAACAAAAAATCCAACAATTTATTCTCCAGGACACCAAAAATAACACCATATATCAGAAATCACCATATCAATCAACATCCAATAGCACATTTAAAAAAAAAAAAAAAAGAACTTATTGGTCCATCCCTCAAGAGAGATGCCAAAATAAGACTAATGGTACATTCGTTTTGCGGAAAATATCACGTGTTTCGGAAAACATTTTTTCTAGAGGTCATTTTCGGGAAAATGACTTTATTTTCTCAGTGTTCGGTAAACCTAAATTTTGAGTGAAAAATATTTTTCACCATTCGTTAGCTAATTTAATTATTTGGAAAAATTATCAAAATTTGAATTTGAATATTTTTAATTGACCAAAAATATTTTTTATTATTTATATTTTAAAAAAAATTGAATGTTTAATTATTTGTATTTTTAAAAATCGAAATTTTTATTATTATTATTTTTCTTTTAATTCCTCCTTCCTCCTCCTTCTTCCTCCTCCTTCCTCTACCGTCGCATGCCCGACAATGGCCGGTTGCCGGCGGTCGACCAAGACCCGATCGCCAAATTGGGCAAGCTCGAGGCTCGGTTGATCTCGCCCGAGCTCGCCGCCGATCCGGCGAGCTCGCGGCTCGCCCGAGCCCGGTGAACCTCTGGTGAGCTCGGGCAAGGCCCGAGCCCCACCTAGCTCGTTGAATCTGGTGAGGCTAGAGCTTCACCCCAAGTTCACGAGGCTTCGCCGGCTCGATCCGGGCGAGGCCCGAGCTTGCCGGTCTTGGGCCGCCTTGAGGCGGCTCGCGGCCGATCGCCGGCCGCCACCATGGCCGGCGACTAGCCAAGGCCAAAGAGGAAGGAAAGAAAGAAAAGAAAAAAAAAAAAAACTCAATATTTTAAAAAAGAAGAAGAAAAATATAAAAATAAAACGAAAATGTCTTAATAAAAAGAAATAAGGTGAAAGAAGTTATGGAAAATATTTTTCATTTTTAAAAAATAAAAATATTTTCCTCACTTTATAAAGGTTATTTTTCTAATTATAAAAAACATTTTCCTTTATTAGTTCATTTTCTGTGAAACGAAGTTACAAAATTCGAAAACGTTTTCCCTAGAAGTCATTTTCTGTTAAACGAACGGAGCCTAAATTCCACATTCTCTCGTTTCTTTGACAGAGATCAGGACTTTATCGAACCTTGGCAACAACGGCAGCAAAAGATATTCCAAGATGGAGCGCCATTGCCTCCACGTCTCCGCCGGGTTCGGGAGAATTGGGGGTGTCGATGGGTTCTTGGGTGGCGATGGGCGGAGAGAGGGACGGTGCAGGTTCCCCAGCAGGCAGCAGCGGGGGAACGGCAGCGGCGGCAGCAGCAGCGTCCATCGATGATCGAAGGAGGAAGAGAGATAGTGAGAGTGAGAGAGAGAGAGAGCAATTGATGCGTCGGAAAATGGGGCTTTTTTATGCCCTTTTTAAATTTTTATTTTTTATTTTTTTAAGGTCTTCGTCCAGATTTCCTTCCTCATCTGATTCCGTTCCTTTACCGTACGCCAACTTGTGGGAGAAGTTAAATGGGAAAAAGCGTTGTTGCAACTTTGGATCTGAGTGCCTCGCTTTAGCACTTAAGCACTTTTGAGCAGGACTGATTGATTCTCGATTCGTCTGCTTCCGAGGTGGAACCAAGAATCGGATAAGGAGGACCAGTTTTCAAATTCTAGGATCGAGATCCTGATCAACCAATCTTGGAATAAAAAATCGGACCGACCAATTGGTCCGATTCGGTTTGGTGGAATTGGAAATTTGTTGTTCGAGGGCAAAGATAAATTGCGAAAGGAAGCTTTTCGTCAATAAGTTAGGCAGTAATCAAATTCAAAATATAGGAAATTCAAATTTTAGGATCAATAACACTGTTCTGATTGGAGTCTCAAAAGGTGCATCTAGAGGCTCAATACAAATGGAAATGAAAATGAAAGCCGTGTGGACAGCGCCAATGTGAATGCTCCTAATTTTCAACATTTGCAGTGCTCAGCTTTCAATTCTAATAAAGGCAACCTCGGCTCTCAAGGTACGCTCCTTGTCCCTCATAGAAATGCTAGTGTTTTGTCGAGGGAGACAAATAAAATTTCTGGAGTCAATAAAGTTGCCTCTGGTTATGCTAATATGGAGAACTCAAGTGGCATTGTTGGGTTTGACTTATTTAAAGAAAGCGTATGATTGCAGATTGTTATTGGGAAGGTAAAGCAAAGCTAAAGGGAAGGTAAAGCAGAAACCAAAAAAGGGAAAGAGGGGAATATAAAATCTAAAAAGGGCAAAGGGTTTTTCTCAGCTTTTTTATTATTATTATTTTTAATCAATTGGTTCAGTCGGTCCACTTTCTACCTTAGGATTGGAAACCAGACCGATCAGTCATCGATTCCAAGAATGGAAACCGAAAACTGGACCGCCCTTTTTGAAAACTGCCCAAAATCGGCCGGTTCGGTCCGGGCGGTTCCCATTGCATATCCCTACTTTTGAGAGTAGGTCAAGTACTATGGGAAGTTTCTGTACTTATCAAGAAAGGTCGGGCTACACTTTCTTCTTTGTCTGTGGATTGGATTATTAAAGCCCAACTCCGTCAGTCGCTCTCTCTGGACTGATCTCAAGTCCCCCCAATCTTTGTTGGATGTTCTTTGTTCTGAAGCCCATTTGGGTTGTTATTTCAAGTTTACTTACTTGAAGTGAAATGAAATGAGGTTTTTTCAACAAAAAAAAAAAAAAAAAAGTCATTCAAAATATATCCGACCAAAAAAGGAAAATTCACTTAAGAAATTTTTGGCTGGGTTGGGATTTGATACTATGTCAAATTCGAATTCGAGATCAGAATCATGGTTCCTGAATCATAGTATCGGACTTGAGATTTGAGAATCACGATATGGGTCTAAGCTTGAAGACAAGAACCCGAAAGAGGAGGTTGGATTCAAGTTTTGAGGGTTCCCCTATTTTTGTGATCCTTGCAGGTTCCTTTCATAAACAGATACTATGAAAAAGCGCATGAGGTTCTCTGATGCTATCTATCTGCAAAAGCAGTGATCTGGCCTGGAGATGTTCTGCATCTCAATTTGCTGCTCAGCACTAAAATGTCGAGTTGCTCGACAATTCTCGTGCACCAAGTTGAGGTGGCAGCGCCTCGTGCACGACTCTTTTTGATCAGTAGAGTAGTTGTCTAATGGTGTATCTATTTCTTAGTTGCCATTAGATCTTCATTTCTTTACATTATTATTATTTTTTTTTGGCAGAAATCTTTTAGTTTCTTTTAGTTCCCAGAGGAGTAGCTTGTAACGTGTATCTCCGAGGCCTATGTACTTTTAAAGAACAGGGAGCTTTAGGAAATTCAAATCCTTCATTTTGCTTTTCTTCCTCTCTTCTCTAGGATCCATCTTGGATCTTTTATGGACAATAGATCATTCATGTTCAATACTGCAATGTTTGAAAACACGGATATTATTTCATTGTACTAAGAGAAATTGTTAGGAACTTTATCTGAGCAATTTCATCTGTACTGGAGTTATATGGCAACCTTTGGTAACGTCTAGTGAATCAGGGATAACACATGCAGTTTGGTGCTCTTAGGAAGTTTCAAGTCGCTTTGGAAGTCGGTTGATAAAGTCCAACTATTGATAAATAAAGCTTTCCTTTGTCGAAAAGTGATGAAGCGGATAGAGAACAAGAAAAAGAAGATGCTCAAGACTCAAGAGAGATTGTTGGTAGCTCTTGGATTATAGATCTGAACTTAAGGTTTATGGAAAAATAGGAATGGCTATTCCCACTGGATTGTGGATTCTGCTCCTTGGCGTTTCAGAGAACAACTCAAATAAGATCAAAAGTTTCGTATCACTTCACAACTGATTTTGCGATCATTCCAACTCCATTCTTGTCCCATGACACGTCATCTGCGAAAACAAATTGTCGCTAGTGATCTACTAAACTTCGTAGCAAGTGTTAGCCACCACTTACGCAAATGTTTCATCACTCCGGTGTCGCGTGGTCATTTGGAGCCGCAAGGGGCAATCGAGTAGTTTTATTACGCATATTCAAGTCTTATGTATGTTCAGTTTGCGCCAAGTATCTTTTCAGTCAACGTTTGTGCGTAAACTCTGAACAGAACTCTCCAATCTCTTCATCTGAAGAGTACATTTGCTGCCATGCTTAGGGTATATACTAAAAGCAAAATTATTTGTACTTCTGGTTACTTCTCAATGTAAATCCACCATCTCTATATCCATTTTGCTATGCACCACATCAGCCGCACCCATGAGATGATTCAAGTCACTGTTCTTCTCATTGTTTTTCAGTTTAACCACCGAATAGACATAGTAAGAGATTGCACCACTTACAGTTTAAAGGATTATACCTCCTCATCGCAATAATACAGGCCAAAACACAAGCTCTCTAAGCTTTATCCTATGATACAGCCCTCAACAGTCCCACTTTTCTTTTATGGCCTTTATGTCCCTTCTAAATAAAATACAACACTGCCCATTACAAAAAGTTTCAAATCCAAACCCTAATGCACTCGAGCCCTATAATAAATATGATTTACCCTACTTGAACTCCTCTACACCCTCCAACTGCATCGGCTAGCTCCAATCACTATCGCCATCATTAGACAGATGGTCCACAATGAGCTGCGAGAAATGATCCTTCCATTCGACCGGACTTGCAAAAGGAATAAGGCCACATAACAAAGGAAGAAAGATTAGAACAGCAGCATAGAACAAAATCTGCCGAACCCAGTATGGAACCATCACTGCATCGCTCCTCATCCCTTGGGGTGTGGAAACAGGCCCGTGGAGAATGATAACCAATCTTGACGTCCATATATTCGACAAGAAATGCACGAAGCAAAGAGTCTCCCAGAAGATGAGCCAATGATATCCGCTTCCTCCCAAAGTGTCGACACAGAGCTTTCCTGCAAATCCACAGGCCAAGCCTAACAGCAAAAGCAGAAAAGTAACTGGCATCGTTTGGTTTGAAGTTGTGGAGCGCTGAAGGAGCAAATAAGCAACGGTGAGGATCATCAGGACACCGAACAGCATCCGGCTCAGAACTTGGAATTGACATCTCAGCATTTGAATTCCCGAATTAAAAGACACCACAGGCTCCGGGATCCACCAAGACCTGGATTGCTGAGAAGAGAGAAGTGCACATCATCAGGAAACATTTACAGTACAGGATGGTCCCTATAATTCTTAAAATCACCGTTCAAAAATGGCAGAATTTCGAGGTATAAACAAAGCAAAAGAAGAATGAAACTCTTATGTCCTTCCCGACAGTGATATAAGCTACTTAAAAAGACAAAACAACTTTTACACCACTAAATATTTTACACTAACCATCTCAGTTTCAGATGAAGCACAATGACACATCCTGCATGTTTTACCAATAACCACGAGAGCTCCCTATATTTCATTTTACAAATTTCTAACACCTTGTTAGAAACTGTTGGACCAAAAATGATTACAATACATTCAAAATCACTACAATTTAATTAAATAGAGATTGTTGTACCAACGAGAGCAACAATTTTAGAATTGGAGATCCCTACAAGGTTAAAGTATCCATTGCCTCAATGAACTTCCCCTATGGTCTGAATCACCGCTTCAAGATGTGTATACCATAAATTCAAGCAGGAGATGCAATAAATAAACAGAAGAAAAGCTCTTGCCTGGGTTGAAGGTGAACATGATTCGGTAGCTTCAGCGAGTCTTTGGTAGGAAAAAACATAAGCTCCATATAAAAGGGAAAGTGACATTATAATTAAACCAAAAACAAGATAATCTATGCACTTTTTAAGTAGCTCTGAATGCCTCGCGGCTTCTAATTTATTCTTAAACTTTTCTTCCTTAAAGGACGCCTTTGATCTCTCCAGACAATTCGCATCATAAGTGAGAAAGAGCTGCACTTCTTTTAGCTCGATCTTTTTCACTTCAAGACCAAGTTCCAATTCCTTAAGGTCATTAGATCGAGTCTGTTGTGCAACGGATTTCTCATAGATGCTTATTATGGGCTGGCTGATAACAGGAGGTCCAGATATGCTATGAGAAACACAAGCAAGTCGATTTTCCTCTGTCTGTTGGCTAATCTGGCAATTTATAGAATCTCTTGAAATATGTTCTTGTGCCTCCTTGAACATGTTTAGATGATCTGGACCATCAGAATGGCACACAACTGTTTCTCCTCCGAACTCTTTCAAAGAGCTTGAACAACTTCCTTTGTCCATAGACCCCAGTGAATGCATGTTGGATGTTGAAATCGTAACATCTTGCTGGTCCAATTGATACATTTCCTCTTGTGATGAGGATTCACTAATCAACCTAAGAGTCCGTAATGTGCTCCTGAAAGATATCTCAAAGTTGCATGCAAAACGGGTAAATTTGTTGCCAAATTCCTGTTCCCACATCAACAAAACAGAATGTACAAACTTCAGTAACATGAAATCATGTGGGATTGGCCAGAACTAAACAAGGAAACTCAACATGTGAGCCAGATCCAACTGATGAGACAGCAGCATAAAGTCTTGCTTACATTGGATAATGATTCTCTGACAGCAGAAGTACAAATCTGCAAATGACACAAATCTTACAGATTAACCAACCAGTATAATAATCTTTAATATGTCTAACAAACGTGTTAGACTGCAGGGCACATATGCGGAGCAAAGAAACTGTGATGCATGTTTCCAGGTGATTCGGTGGATAGAATCAATGAGTATTGTGATTTTTTTCCCAGAATATTTTATGAATCATCCGTATTATTATACTTCGATAAAATTTGCAAAAAAGAGTACATCAAATGCCTAACATACTAGACTTGAAATATTTAAAAGACTTGCTCTGGCATTATCACACCTGATAGCAAAAGCAAGTTACGTCTACCCACAGTAAAGTGGGCTCAACTCAGATTAACAATAATCAATGAATGCATGGCCATCCATGACAAACCATCAAATGCCAAGCAAAACAAGCATACCCATGGACCCAAATTACGAGCGAAAGAAGAAGAATACCCGCGAGAGATAATCGACAGACATATTTTCTCGTGTCGTATATTCCCTTTCCAGAACCTGCAGTAATGGCACCATAAAGTAGAAAGGTCAGCAGACCAATAATTATACCAACAAGGGAACATCAAATCCTCTGCATACTAATTCAGACGAATATATTAAACCCCTCTAATCTTGATGTATGATTCTCCTATCAAGGGTAAGTCTATCTATTCTATCATGCATTTCATTCAGTTGACTAAGGCAAGGCCACATTGGATTTCCTCTGTAACAAGAAAAGCATTTAAAGCTTAAATCTTGTGAAAGTTCGCAATTTTAAGGATAATGGATACATCTTATTCTGCGTTCTTGCTTATAAGTCCATCAAGCAAACTCAACTTGATAATATATACTCGCGTTCAATGCACCAAGAACGCAAAAGGCAATGGACTTTGTGAAGTTTGATATTGATAACGATCTCCAGCAGAGACAGTTTCTCAAATTTCTCACCTCAAAGTTCGAAAAGAACTAATGGCAGTTCAGAAGAGAAACAATAAACGATCTTTCACAATGTCTTCCCCAATGAACTACAAACACGAAGAATCGTGGGGCAGAATAATTACCTGTAACTATTAGACCATCATAATGTCAACAAAAAATCCAACAATTTATTCTCCAGGACACCAAAAATAACACCATATATCAGAAATCACCATATCAATCAACATCCAATAGCACATTTAAAAAAAAAAAAAGAACTTCTTGGTCCATCCCTCAAGAGAGATGCCAAAATAAGACTAATGGTACATTCGTTTTGCGAAAAATATCATGTTTCGGGAAAACATTTTTCTAGAGGTCATTTTCCAGGAAAATGACTATTTTCTGGTGTTCGGCCGAAACCTAAATTTTGAGTGAAAAATATTTTCCACAATTCGCTAGCTAATTTAATTAATTGGGAAAAATTATCAAAATCTGAATTTTAATATTTTTAATTGACAAAAAATATTTTTATTATTTATATTTTTGAAAAAATGAATGTTTAATTATTTGTATTTTTAAAAATCGAAATTTTTATTATTTTTATTATTTATTTTAATTCCTCCTCCCTCCTCCTTCTTCCTCCTCCTTCCTCCGCCGCATCCTCCTCCTTCCTCTACAGTCGCATGCCTGACAATGGCCAGTTACCCGGCGGTCGACCAAGACCCGATCGCCAAATTGGGCAAGCTTGAGGCTCGGTCGATCTCGCCCGAGCTTCGCCACCAGATCCGGCGAGCTCGCGGCTCGCCGAGCCCGGTGAACCTCGGTGAGCTCGGCAAGGCCCGAGCCCCGCCTAGCTCGTTGAATCTGGTGAGGCTAGAGCTTCGCCCCAAGTTCGCGAGGCTTCGCCTCGCCCGATCTGGCGAGGCCCGAGCTTGTCGGCCTTGGGCCCGCCTCGAGCCGGCTCGCGGCCGATCGCCGGCCGCCGCCATGGCCAAGCGACTAGCCAAGGCCAAAGAGGAAGGAAAGAAAGAAAATAAAATAAAAAATAAAAACTCAATATTTTAAAAAAGAAGAAAAAAATATAAAAATAAAACGAAAATGTATTAATAAAAAGAAATAAGGTGAAAGAAGTTATGGAAAATATTTTTTATTTTTAAAAATAAAAATATTTTCCTCACTTTATAAAGGTTATTTTTCTAATTATAAAAAAATTTTCTTTATTAGTTCATTTTCTGTGAAAACGAAGTTCAAAATTCGAAAACGTTTTCCTAGAAGTCATTTTCTGTTAAACGAACGGAGCCTAAATTCCACATTCTCTCGTTTCTTTGACAGAAAGATCAGGACTTTATCGAACCTTGGCAACAACGGCAGCAAAAGATATTCCAAGATGGAGCGCCATTGCCTCCACGTCTCCGCCGGGGTCGGGAGAATTGGGGGTGTCGATGGGTTCTTGGGTGGCGATGGGCGGAGAGAGGGACGGTGCAGGTTCCCCAGCAGGCAGCAGCGGGGAACGGCAGCGGCGGCAGCAGCAGCGTCCATCGATGATCGAAGGAGGAAGAGAGATAGTGAGAGAGAGAGAGAGAGAGAGCAATTGATGCGTCGGAAAATGGGGCTTTTTTATGCCTTTTTAAATTTTTATTTTTTATTTTTTTAAGGTCTTCGTCCAGATTTCCTTCCTCATCTGATTCCGTTCCTTTACCGTGGGAGCATGCAAGAATAGGAGCGTGTAGAGTACGCCAACTTGTGGGAGAAGTTAAATGGGAAAAAGCGTTGTTGCAACTTTGGATCTGAGTGCCTCGCTTTAGCACTTAAGCACTTTTGAGCAGGACCGATTGATTCTCGATTCGTCCGCTTCCGAGGTGGAACCAAGAATCGGATAAGGAGGACCGGTTTTCAAATTCTAGGATCGAGATCCTGATCAACCAATCTTGGAATAAAAAATTGGACCGACCAATTGGTCCGATTCGGTTTGGTGGAATTGGAAATTTGTTGTTCGAGGGCAAAGATAAATTGCGAAAGGAAGCTTTTCGTCAATAAGTTAGGCAATAATCAAATTCAAAATATAGGAAATTCAAATTTTAGGATCAATAACACTGTTCTGATTGGAGTCTCAAAAGGTGCATCTAGAGGCTCAATACAAATGGAAATGAAAATGAAAGCCGTGTGGACAGCGCCAACGTGAATGCTCCTAATTTTCAACATTTGCAGTGCTCAGCTTTCAATTCTAATAAAGGCAACCTCGGCTCTCAAGGTACGCTCCTTGTCCCTCATAGAAATGCTAGTGTTTTGTCGAGGGAGACAAATAAAATTTCTGGAGTCAATAAAGTTGCCTCTGGTTATGCTAATATGGAGAACTCAAGTGGCATTGTTGGGTTTGACTTATTTAAAGAAAGCGTATGATTGCAGATTGTTATTGGGAAGGTAAAGCGCAAAGCTAAAGGGAAGGTAAAGCAGAAACCAAAAAAGGGAAAGAGGGGAATATAAAATCTAAAAAGGGCGAAGGGTTTTTCTCAGCTTTTTTTTTTATTATTATTTTTAATCAACCGGTTCGGTCTAGTCGGTTCAGTCGGTCCACTTTCCACCTTAGGATTGGAAACCAGACCGATCAGTCATCGATTCCAAGAATGGAAACCGAAAACTGGACCGCCCTTTTTGAAAACTGCCCAAAACCGGCCGGTTTGGTCCGGGCGGTTCCCATTGCATATCCCTACTTTTGAGAGTAGGTCAAGTACTATGGGAAGTTTCTGTACTTATCAAGAAAGGTCGGGCTACACTTTCTTCTTTGCCTGTGGATTGGATTATTAAAGCCCAACTTCGTCAGTCGCTCTCTCTGGACTGATCTCAAGTCCCCCCAATCTTTGTTGGATGTTCTTTGTTCTGAAGCCCATTTGGGTTGTTATTTCAAGTTTACTTACTTGAAGTGAAATGAAATGAGGTTTTTTCAACAAAAAAAAAAAAAAAAAAAGTCATTCAAAATATATCCGACCAAAAAAGGAAAATTCACTTAAGAAATTTTTGGCTGGGTTGGGATTTGATACTATGTCAAATTCGAATTCGAGATCGGAATCATGATTCCTGAATCATAGTATCGGACTTGAGATTTGAGAATCACGATATGGGTCTAAGCTTGAAGACAAGAACCTGAAGGAGGAGGTTGGATTCAAGTTTTGAGGGTTCCCCTATTTTTGTGATCCTTGCAGGTTCCTTTCATAAACAGATACTATGGAAAAGCGCATGAGGTTCTCTGATGCTATCTATCTGCAAAAGCAGTGATCTGGCCTGGAGATGTTCTTCATCTCAATTTGCTGCTCAGCACTAAAATGTCGAGTTGCTCGACAATTCTCGTGCACCAAGTTGAGGTGGCAGCGCCTCGTGCACGACTCTTTTGATCAGTAGAGTAGTTGTCTAATGGTGTATCTATTTCTTAGTTGCCATTAGATCTTCATTTCTTTACATTATTATTATTATTATTTTTGGCAGAAATCTTTTAGTTTCTTTTAGTTCCCAGAGGAGTAGCTTGTAACGTGTATCTCCGAGGCCTATGTACTTTTAAAGAAGAGGGAGCTTTAGGAAATTCAAATCCTTCATTTTGCTTTTCTTCCTCTCTTCTCTAGGATCCATCTTGGATCTTTTATGGACAATAGATCATTCATGTTCAATACTGCAATGTTTGAAAACACGGATATTATTTCATTGTACTAAGAGAAATTGTTAGGAACTTTATCTGAGCAATTTCATCTGTACTGGAGTTATATGGCAACCTTTGGTAACGTCTAGTGAATCAGGGATAACACATGCAGTTTGGTGCTCTTAGGAAGTTTCAAGTCGCTTTGGAAGTCGGTTGATAAAGTCCAACTATTGATAAATAAAGCTTTCCTTTGTCGAAAAGTGATGAAGCGGATAGAGAACAAGAAAAAGAAGATGCTCATGGGAGATTGTTGGTAGCTCTTGGATTATAGATCTGAACTTAAGGTTTATGGAAAAATAGGAATGGCTATTCCCACTGGATTGTGGATTCTGCTCCTTGGCGTTTCAGAGAACAACTCAAATAAGATCAAAAGTTTCGTATCACTTCACAACTGATTTTGCGATCATTCCAACTCCATTCTTGTCCCATGACACGTCATCTGCGAAAACAAATTGTCGCTAGTGATCTACTAAACTTCGTAGCAAGTGTTAGCCACCACTTAACGCAAATGTTTCATCACTCCGGTGTCGCGTGGTCATTTGGAGCCGCAAGGGGCAATCGAGTAGTTTTATTACGCATATTCAAGTCTTATGTATGTTCAGTTTGCGCCAAGTATCTTTTCAGCCAACGTTTGTGCGTAAACTCTGAACAGAACTCTCCAATCTCTTCATCTGAAGAGTACATTTGCTGCCATGCTTAGGGTATATACTAAAAGCAAAATTCTTTGTACTTCTGGTTACTTCTCAATGTAAATCCACCATCTCTATATCCATTTTGCTATGCACCACATCAGCCGCACCCATGAGATGATTCAAGTCACTGTTCTTCTCATTGTTTTTCAGTTTAACCACCGAATAGACAGTAAGAGATTGCACCACTTACAGTTTAAAGGATTATACCTCCTCATCGCAATAATACAGGCCAAAACACAAGCTCTCTAAGCTTTATCCTATGATACAGCCCTCAACAGTCCCACTTTTCTTTTATGGCCTTTATGTCCCTTCTAAATAAAATACAACACTGCCCATTACAAAAAGTTTCAAATCCAAACCCTAATGCACTCGAGCCCTATAATAAATATGATTTACCCTACTTGAACTCCTCTACACCCTCTAACTGCATCGGCTAGCTCCAATCACTATCGCCATCATTAGACAGATGGTCCACAATGAGCTGCGAGAAATGATCCTTCCATTCGACCGGACTTGCAAAAGGAATAAGGCCACATGACAAAGGAAGAAAGATTAGAACAGCAGCATAGAATAAAATCTGCCGAACCCAGTATGGAACCATCACTGCGTGGCTCCTCATCCCTTGGGGTGTGGAAACAGGCCCGTGGAGAATGATAAATAATCTTGACGTCCATATATTCGACAAGAAATGCAGGAAGCAAAGAGTCTCCCAGAAGATGAGCCAATGATATCCGCTTCCTCCCAAAGTGTCGACACAGAGCTTTCCTGCAAATCCACAGGCCAAGCCTAACAGCAAAAGCAGAAAAGTAACTGGCATCGTTTGGTTTGAAGTTGTGGAGCGCTGAAGGAGCAAATAAGCAACGGTGAGGATCATCAGGACACCGAACAGCATCCGGCTCAGAACTTGGAACTGACATCTCAGCATTTGAATTCCTGAATTAAAAGACACCACAGGCTCCGGGATCCACCAAGACCTGGATTGCTGAGAAGAGAGAAGTGCACATCATCAGGAAACCTTTACAGTACAGGATGGTCCCTATAATTCTTAAAATCACCGTTCAAAAATCACAGAATTTCGAGGTATAAACAAAGCAAAAGAAGAATGAAACTCTTATGTCCTTCCCGACGGTGATATAAGCTACTTAAAAAGACAAAACAACTTTTACACCACTAAATATTTTACACTAACCATCTCAGTTTCAGATGAAGCACAATTACACATCCTGCATGTTTTACTAATAACCACGAGAACTCCCTATATTTCATTTTACAAATTTCTAACAACTTGTTAGAAACTGTGGGACCAAAAATGATTACATTCAAAATCACTACAATTTAATTAAATAGAGATTGTTGTACCAAAGAGAGCGACAATTTTAGAATTGGAGATCGCTACAAGGTTAAAGTATCCATTGCCTCAATGAACTTCCCCTATGGTCTGAATCACCGCTTCAAGATGTGTATACCACAAATTCAAGCAGGAGATGCAATAAATAAACAGAAGAAAAAGCTCTTGCCTGGGTTGAAGGTGAACATGATTCGGTAGCTTCAGCGAGTCTTTGGTAGGAAAAAACATAAGCTCCATATAAAACGGAAAGTGACATTATAATTAAACCAGCAACAAGACAATCTATGCACTTTTTAAGTAGCTCTGAATGTCTCACGTCTTCTAATTTATTCTTGAACTTTTCTTCCTTAAAGGATGCCTTTGATATGCCCATAGCCAACTTTGATCTCCCCAGGCAATTCGCATCAAAAGTGAGAGAGAGCTGCGCTTCTTTTAGCTTCATCTTTTTCATGACAAGACCAAGTTCCAATTCCTTTAGGTCATTAGATCGAGTCTGTTCCACGATGGATTTCTCGAAGGTGCTTCTTATGGGCTGGCTGATAACAGGAGGTCCAGATCTGCTACGAGAAACGCAAGCAAGTTGATTTTCCTCTCTTTGTTGGCTAATCTGGCAATTTATAGAATCTCTTGGAATATGTTCTTGTGCCTCCTTGAACATGTTTAGATGACCTGGACCGTCGGAATGGCACACAACAGGTTCTGCTCCGAACTCTTTCAAAGAGCTTGAACAACTTCCTTTGTCCATAGACCCCAGTGAATGCATGTTGGATGTTGAAATCGTAACATCTTGCTGGTCCAATTGATACATTTCCTCTTGTGATGAGGATTCACTAATCAACCTAAGAGTCCGTAATGTGCTCCTGAAAGACATCTCAAAGTTGCTTGCAAAACGGGTAAATTTGTTGCCAAATCCCTGTTCCCACATCAATAAAACAGAATGTACAAACTTCAGTAACATGGAACCATGTGGGACTGGCCAAGACTAAACAAGGAAACTCAACTTGTGAGCCAGATCCAACTGATGAGACAGCAGCATAAAGTCTTGCTTACATTGGATAATGATTCTCTGACAGCAGAAGTACAAATCTGCAAATGACACAAATCTTACAGATTAACCAACCAGTATAATAATCTTTAATATGTCTAACAAACGTGTTAGACTGCAGGGCACATATGCGGAGCAAAGAAACTGTGATGCATGTTTCCAGGTGATTCAGTGGATGGAATCAATGAGTATTGATTTTTTTTCCCAGAATATTTTATGAATCATCCATATTATTATACTTTGATAAAATTTGCAAAAAAGAGCGCATCAAATGCCTAACATACTAGACTTGAAATATTTAAAAGACTTGCTCTGGCATTATCACACCTGATAGCAAAAGCAAGTTATGTCTACCCACAGTAAAGTGGGCTCAACTCAGATTAACAATAATCAATGAATGCATGGCCATCCATGACAAACCATCAAACGCCAAGCAAAACAAACATACCCATGGACCCAAATTACGAGCGAAAGAAGAAGGATACCTGTGAGAGATAATCGACAGACATCTTTTCTCGTGTCGTATATTCCCTTTCCAAAACCTGCAGTAATGGCACCATAAAGTAGAAAGGTCAGCAGACCAATAATTATACCAACAAGGGAAAATCAAATCCTCTGCGTATTAATTCAGACGAATACATTAAACCCCTCTAATCTTAATGTATGATTCTCCTGATCAAGGGTAAGTCTATCTATTCTATCATCCATTTAATTCAGTTGACTAAGGCAAGGCCACATTGGATTTCCTTTGTAACAAGAAAAGCATTAAAAGCTTAAATCTTGTGAAAGTTCGCAACTTTAAGGATAATGGAGACATCTTATTCTGCGTTCTTGCTTATAGGTCCATCAAGCAAACTCGATAATATATACTCGCGTTCAATGCACCAAGAACGCAAAAAGCAATGGACTTTATGAAGTTTGATATTGATAACGATCTCCAGCAGAGACAGTTTCTCAAATTTCTCACCTCAAAGTTTGAAAAGAACTAATGGCAGTTCAGAAGAAAAACAATAAACGATCTTTCACAATGTCTTCCCCAATGAACTACATACACGAAGAATCGTGGGGCAGAATAATTACCTGTAACTATTAGACCATCATAATGTCAACAAAAAATCCAACAATTCATCCTCCAGGATACCAAAAATAACACCATATATCAGAAATCACCATATCAATCAAAACCCAATAGCAAAAAAAAAAAAAAAAAAAATCTTTTTTTTAAAAGAACTTCTTGGTCCATCCCCTAGAGAGATGCCCTAATAAGACTAAATTCTACATTCTCTTGTTTCTTTGACAGGAAGATCACGACTTTATCGAACCTTGGCAACGACGGCAGCAAAAGTCATTCCAAGAGGGAGCGCCATTGCCTCCACGTCGTTCCCCGCGGGCTGCGCCGCGCCGAGCAGGACCCGAGGGCCTCGGCGTCTGCGCAGAACGCGAGCGCCCCTCTCGGCGGGACGCGGAAGATGAGGACGAGCCGAGGACGAAGACGCCGACGACGACGACGACGCCGCCGCCGCCGCGTGCGAAGCGACGCCCTTGAGTTTCCTCCTCTTCTTGATCTTGGCCTTCTCCCCGACGGGCTTCGAGGGCGGGGAGGGAGCTTCGGCCGGCGGACTCGGGCCGCCGGGGTCGGGAGAATTGGGGGCGTCGATGGGTTCTTGGGTGGCGATGGGGGGAGAGAGAGACGGTGCGGGTTCGCCGGAGGTCGGCGGCGGAGGGACGGCGGCGGCGGCGTCCATCGATGATCGAAGGAGGAAGAGAGAGAGAGAGAGAGAGGGCAATTGATGCGTCGGAAAATGGGGCTTTTTTATATTTTATTATTATTATTTTTTAAAGATTTCCTTCCTCATATGATTCCATTCCTTACCGTTGGAGCAATACAAGAATAGGAGCGCGTAGAGTACGCCAACTTGTGGGCGAAGGAAAATGGGAAAAAGCGTTGTTGCGACTTTGGATCTGACCGCCTCGCTTTCGCACTTAAGCACTTTTGAGTAGGACTGATTGATTCCCAATTCGTCTGGTCCCGAGGTGGAATCGAGAATTGAATCAGTAGGACTGGTTCTCAAATTCTAGGATCGAGAATCTGATCGACTAGTCTTGGAATCAAAAATTCGGACCGACCGACCGGTCTGATTCGGTTTGGTGGGATTGGAAATTTGTTGTTTGAGGGAAAAATAAATTGCAAAAAGGAGGTTTTCTGCCGATAAATTAGGCAGTAATCAAATTCAAAATATAGGAAATTCAAATTTTAGGATCAATGACACTGTTTCGATTGGAGTCTCAAAAGGTGCATCTAGACTCTTAGCGTGGGACTTGGGGCTTGATACAAATGGAAATGAAAATGAAAGCCGTGTGGACATTGCCAATGTGAATGCTCCTAATTTTCAACATTTGCAGTGTTCAACTTTCAATTCCAATCAAGGCAACCTTGGCACTCAAGATACGCTCCTTGTCTCTCATGGAGATGCTAATGCTTTGTCGAGGGAGACAAATAAAAACTATAGAGTCGATGAAGTCGTCTCTGGTTATGCTAACATGGAGAACTTAAGTGGCATTGTTGGGTTTGGCTTATTTAAAGAAAGCGTATGAAATATTGCAGATTATTAAGAAGGTAAAGTAAGCTAAAGGGAAGGTAAAGCAAAAGGCAAAAATGGGTAGAGGGTTTTTCTCCATTTTTTTTTATATATATATTAACTAATCCGGTCTGATCGATTTGGTTAGTCCGATTCCCACCTTGAAATTGGAAACCGGACCAATCGGTCATAAATTCCAAGAATGGGAATCGGAACTCGGACCGTCCTTTTTGGGAACTGCCCAGAACCGGTTGGTCTAGTCCAGTTTGAGTGGTTCCCGATTTAAGCGATTCCTTTTGCATATCCTTACTTTTGAGAGTAGGTCAAGTGCCGTGGGAAGTTTCTATAATTATCAAGAAAGGTCGGGCCACACTTTCTTCTTTGCCTCAATTAAGCTTGACCCATTATTTTAGAGACCAAAATAAAATCTATGGATTGGATCATTAAAGCCTAACTCCGTCAATCGCTCTCTTTGAACTGGATCTCATGTCCCCCCAACCTTTGTTGGATGTTCTTTGTTCTGAAGCTCATTTGGGTTCTTATTCTAGTTTATCTACTTGAAGTGAAATGAAATGAGGTTTTTTCAACCAAGAAAAAAAGCCATTCAAAATATATCCAACCAAAATAAGAAAATTTACTTAGGAAATTTTCAGTTGGGTTGGGATTTGATATTATGTCAAATTCGAATTCAAAATCAGAATCATGGTTTGTGAATCATAGTGTCGGATTCGAGATTTGGAAATCACGATATGGGTTTAAACTCGAAGACAAGAACTTGAGGGAGGAGGTTGGATCTCAATTTTTGAATCATGAATTGATAAACTTTATTAATCAATTTGTGCCTTTTAAAAATTTAAGTATAATTTTTTGCGATGTGCAATTCAATCATTTTATATGAAGGCTTCGATTTCACTTTTCAAATGTAGCAAGAGGCAAAGGCATATTACATGTATGTCATACATGTATACCCTTCAAACAATAGTGGAAATTTATACGATAATAAAATCGAATCAAAATTAGTGAAAATACTTTATTTAGCCTAGCTCGAGTTCAAAAATCCAAGCCTGAGTAAGAAATCAAGCTACATGGCACGATCAAGCTGTCCTAGAACATAAAATCATGTCGTCTCGACTCGATTCGGCTCGACTCGCCCCGCCTAGTTCGTGTTACATTGCTGGGTCTACACTTTTAAAGTTATGATCGGGCACCCGGAAAAGAAGTGGTGCGGATCCGACCCGACTGCCAAGGCGGCCGCCACGTCAGACGCCAGGTTGGGGCCCGGCACATCCGGCGGGCGTCTCTCGGCCAATGAGATCCCTCCGCCTCCCAATTCCCCTCCCGCCACGTGTCCTCTTCTTCTCCACCCCTTTCTCTCACTCCCTCTCCAGGCGCGCACAAAAACAAAGACTTCACCGCCATTCCCTCTTTCTCTCTCTACTGCAGCTCGAGGAGCGATCCTCCGATGAATCCCCGCGGCGCCGCGCGTCGATGACCGTCCGATCGATCGGCCCCTCGAGATCGCCGCCGCCCCCCGCCGCCTCCGCCGCCGCAATGGCCGCCTCCCTGCTGCTCCCCGACCTCGCCTTCATCTCCTCCGCCCGTGCGGGGCGCGCCGGCCCCGTCCCCGCGCGCCGCCGCCTCTCCGTCTCGACGGCGCGCTCGCTCTCCTCCCGGACCGCCTTCTCCGCCGGGAGGAGGAGGAGCGCCGGAATCGGAGTCCGGGCCGCAGTCGCGAAGGAGGAGGGCGTGCTGCCTCCGGAGACGCGGGACGGCGAGCTCGTCGAGAAGCTGAACGGCTACCCCTCGAACGGCAACGGAGCCGCCTCGGCGGGCGGTGCGAGCGGAGGAGGCGACGGCAGTGCCTTTTCGAACGGTGCCGCTGGTTACTACGTGGAGGAGAGCGGGAGCACGGAGGGCAACGGGAGCTTGGTGAAGTACGGGAAGGGAAATGGCGCGGCGGCGACGGCGACGGCGACGGCGGAGCGGGTGGTGAGGGAAGTGGAAGTGGTGGGGGCCACGGAGGAAGGGAGGAAGAGGAGGATTGAGGAGATCGGGAAAGAGGATGCTTGGTTCAAGCAAAGTGGGCCGCAAGTTGAGGTAAGATGGAGAGAATGGCTTAATTACAAGACGATGTTTTTGCTTAAGCAACCTTTCTCTGGATTAGTCTTGCTTCTAGTGTACCGTGTAAGTGCAGAGTCCTTTGTTCAAATTTAGAATTTTCTTTCCCAGAAGTCGGGCGGGTTGCTACTACCCTGCTGAATTCTTTTCATTGCGACGCCTGTATCTAATGGAAATAGGAAGAGTAATCACTAGTGGGAGCTGGCTTTAGAATATTTTGGTTCTTTCTATATTCTGTTCATTGCATCAATAGAAGGAAGTGGTGACTGGTCCCTTTTATCATCAAACGACTGCTTGGAATTTGTTGTGGCAGTCATGGATATAGTATCTTGGCCAAATGTAGGTCATCTTTTAGTATTGGAGCTTGTTATATCACTACGTACTATTTGTTTTACTCTATAAAGCTGGAGGCATTAAAAGGATGGACTTGCCCTTAGACATTAGGTTTGCTTCACAAGTTCAGCTCCTCGCCTTATAGATGATTGTTGTGGGTTTTGGTGATCTTTGGACCTAAGACTTCCACCATCTGCAAGTGACCAAGGGTATTCAAATTATACTGTCAGCTTTGTGTAGAAAGGAGCCCGGCTTGATAAGAAATATCCTGTCTGTTACTGGAGATACTGGAGACAAAGGATTGGCAGCAGTAGACCCAAAGGATCTATAAAGCAAAATTCTTAATAACAAGACAATGTTTTTACCCAAAGAAGCAAGACAATATCTCTAATGTAGGCACATGTTAGCCTATTCAATTCTGAATGATCAATCAAGTATATAAATTTTTTGGAAGAACATTTCAATGAGAAATGGATCCTTTGTCTTGATAGTTGATATACTATCTGCCTTGGTTGATCAAATAATATTATTCTTTAGATATGATTGGTAATATATTATAAACTCTCATTTGAAAAATCTTTGCTGCCTCATACAGTTGGCCTTCAGCATGAATTCAGTTGTCCTTTTTTTTCTCTCTCTCTCTCTCTTTTTTTGTTGGGGGGTATGTCCTGTAAGGGAGAAAGCTATTGCATGCTTCTCATGGTCAGTGGTCAGCTACGTCAAAATTCTTGAAGTGCCTAATGACCTTATCTTTGATGGAATTAACTTCCTTCTATTGCTATGAGAACATATAATTAGTTGCTTCAATGACAGATAAGAGTTTTATTTAACAGTAGGCACTAAGATGGTGCTGGTCCATGTAACCACAAAAAGGATAAGTGCTGACCGGGTTCTGTGGCAGCTTCTACATTCCAAAATTTTTCCTGTGCCCACATATATAGCTATGAAAATTATGAATCAGATGCTGTGATATTATGCTTATGTATCTTGTGTGGCTTACCAGGTATCTGTTGCACCTGGTGGTCGGTGGAGTAGATTCAAAACATATTCAACCATTCAACGGACACTGGAGATATGGGGATTTGTGTTGACATTTATTTTTAGGGTTTGGTTGAGCAATCAGAAGTTCTCTTATCGAGGTACCAAGTTCAACCACAGTGCATAGTTTCTCAACGTTTGAGACGTGAAAAGCATCAATGACAATACCATGGGCCTTCGTTGTGCTCCTTTAAATGTTTCTCCTTTTCCTGTTTGACAGCATTGTTTTCTACTGAGCTCACATGCTAACTTTATAACCAGAAATGTCACTATAGATAGGGATACCTTGTAATATGCTGACAAGTGATTTCGTAGAGATCTTCACACAATTATTGAGAAGTTAAACGGTGATACTATTGCATCCTTCTTTTGCATTTTGACATACACTTCTGGCACAAAATAATGGATCTGCATATTATGATTTTCAAAGACCTTGTGTACATAGCATTTCTATTTTTAGATTCTTTAGCTTTTGTGATGCTTTGCAAGAGTTTAAACCTCTGGTTCCAATGTTTGGCCTTGTTTTTGTCTAATTGAGATGAGATTGTCAATGCAGGAGGAGTGACTGAAGAGAAAAAGGTCTTACGGCGTAAGGTGCTTGCCAAATGGCTGAAAGAAAACATATTGAGACTGGGTCCGACATTTATAAAAATTGGACAGCAGTTCTCAACAAGGGTTGACATTCTTCCTCAAGAATATGTTGATCAGTTAGCTGAACTTCAGGTTAGAATTGATTATCATTAGTATGTTCTACAGTTTTTTGTCTATGTGCTGGTACCCTCAATAACTGGCCTAGCTTGATGTGAAGCTTCCTAAAGTACTTATGCCTCCTGATTCTTATTCTATTTATGTGCCTTGGGTGTCTTATCTCCTAACTGGGCAATTTCCTGGCCGAATGCTTCTATTTCTTCTGCAGGATCAAGTTCCTCCTTTTCCGTCTGACACTGCTCTATCTATAGTCAAGGAAGAGCTTGGAGCTCCTTTGGAGAATATTTTTGACAAATTTGACTATGAGCCCATAGCTGCTGCTAGTCTAGGTATCGGTCTCAATTATCCAAAATGCTAGTATGAGTTACCTGAGATATCATTGCTTAAATTTACTTCCTCTGTTACTGACACCTTCGTTAAATTAAATATTGTGCAGGTCAGGTTCATCGAGCACGTTTGAAGGGACAGGAAGTTGTTGTTAAAGTGCAAAGGCCTGGTCTCAAGGATCTTTTTGACATTGATTTGAAAAACTTAAGGGTGAGGACCGTCAATATAAGATAATCAATATTAGGAAAAATCTCAAGATTGATCCTTCTAGTTCAGTGTTTTTCTTTTCTTGCCATAGTATGAATGTTGACACTTTAGTCCCCAAAAGTATTCTTTAAGATAAAACTTCTTTCTGCAGCCTCTTATGTGGCCATTGGATGTATGTAGGATGTGTGTAGAAGGAAATCAATGCAATCTACTTGCTTTTGTTCTGTCTTCTTATGGAAAGATCTTACAAATAAACTTAGATCCCCAAAAATAAGCCTCAAGGACTGACTCATAATCAAATGATTGCTTCAGGGACTACCGGCTGCAACGGTTTACTTCATATTCCAAAGTTAATAAATTAGCGAGCAAAAGTTCATAATTATAGGGGAGGAATGCTATTTTAACTAAGAATTTGAATACTGCTAAAGTGAGGAGAGAACCCCGAAAGATGGTACTTATGGTGCTGTCAAAATTTATGGTTTGCTGAATCCCATGCGAAGATCAATTTTCCTTCTTTAACCTAGAGTCTATTTAGCTGACTGGGGAAGATGAAACTTGAGAATTTTGACTATATCTTTCTTGCTTGACTGACTTATGACTCCATGCTACCCTCTCGTGTATATTGGAAATTTCTATTACACTTATGATGTTCTGTGTGATCACGAATACATGCATGGTGCACGCATAATAGTTTGGAATGCCTCTAATTTGGTAAAAGATACCACTATTACTTTTTGCCATTTCTAATTTCTGTGATCTCAGCATATTTGCTGTCTATTAGCCTGTATTTTGGGAGTTTTTACTTGAATACTTATTCTTCAAAATGTATGTGCATGTTGCTTATTATAATACTTTGGCCATTCAGGGTTTGTTTGGTAACGCTTTTGTTCCGGAAAATAATTTTTTTCAGAAATAGTCTTTTTCTATTTTTATTCCTTGGAACAATTTCTTAATAAAAGAACGCGTTTGGTAATTACATAAAATTTCTATTCACAGAATGAAAAAAGAATAGGAATGCGTTTGGTATGATTTACAAAATTTTTTATAATGTAGAATTTGTTTTTTATTTTTTATTTTTTTTATTCTTCCTTACTGTCGTTGATTGCTGTCGATGCTCGTCGCCGGTCGGCATTGACGCCCGCCGACGATGGTGGTGGGCGGCGTTGGCGGTCATCGGCGGTGGGCAGCAGTGGCGGTGGGCGGCAGTTGGTCGGTGGTCGGCCGGCGGCGGTGGTCGGTAGGCGGCAATGGGGTAGTGGCCGGCAAAGAAGAATAAAAGAAGAAAAGAAAAAAAAAGAGAAAATAACTTATTTTTAAAAGTTGTTCTCAGAAACAAGAAACTACTTTTTTTACTTCTTGTTTATGTTCTAATTTATTTCCCGGCCACATTTCTATTCCGGGGAATAGAAAAATTAATTGACATTACTTAACGGATTTCTGTTCTTTTTTTGTTTCGGGGAACAAAAGAACAAAAATTAAGAGAAACATAAACGCAAACGGAATCTTATTTTTCTAGTTATTGCCTCTTGCTCACTCTAGTCCTTTCCTAGTTTGGACTTGATGGATCATCATGAAATTGCATCAATCAAAATTTTTGAAGCTTTTTTTTTTTTTCAATGCATTTCTTCTTGTAGGTGATTTCTGAATATCTTCAAAAGATTGATCCAAAGTCAGATGGTGCCAAAAGGGATTGGGTTGCAATTTATGATGAGTGTGCAAGTGTATTGTACCAGGTATTACACTTTGTCTATATGTTTTATTTAGTTTGTGAAATCAATTTTTGTGAATTTTCTATCATAATTCGAAATTTAAGAAGCAAAAAGTATAAAATATCTCGGTATGCATTTGATTGTAATGTAGAATCGATGAAGAAGTTATATAAAAGCAGGAATGCATACTCTAGAAAGTAACTGATACTTTGGGCAGAAAAATTTGTGAATATAAAATTTTATCTAGCATAGGAAGGGCAGGACTGCATGTAACACTAGGTTGTGGAGGTAGATATGATCGCTTTTGATATATTAGTTGATCCAGATTGTGGTTGGTCATTATTTGTTAGAGGAGCATAATTCTGAGTTATTATGATATCTAATGGATGTAGCTCCTATTTACTTTTGAGAATCGCTGACAACAGGAAATTGATTACACCAAAGAAGCTGCTAACGCAGAGCTGTTTGCTAGTAACTTCAAGGACATGGACTATGTAAAGGTCCCATCAATTTTCTGGGAGTACACAACGCCCCAGGTTCCACACTTTAGAGTGTTCATGAAACTTCAATGATTTTATATGCACCTTTGTCTATTTCTACCAAATCATACTTAACAACTGATGCCAATCTAATTATGTCTTCTGTACCGACACAAATTTAGGTTTTGACCATGGAGTATGTTCCAGGGATTAAAATCAACAAAATACAAGCTCTTGATCAACTGGGGGTAGATCGCAAAAGGTTTTATTTCTCTCTCCTGAATTTTGAAAATTTTGTCTGGTTGAGATGATGCTTCTTACTCTTGTGCTATTCATTTTTCTGTCTGGTAAGCTATGTGCTAAGTGCTGGTTTCTTAATTGCAGATTGAGCCGATATGCTGTTGAATCCTATTTGGAGCAAATTCTTTCTCATGGTTTTTTCCACGCTGATCCTGTGAGTGCTGCCAAATGTCTTTAGTTGCTTTCCTGAACTGCAATCTTTAAGTTTGATGCTGCTAAAACCTCTCTTAGTTCTTGCATCTCCCATCTAAGTCATAATGTCCAGCGTGCGAAGCTCAAAGCTGGTCATTCAATCTAACAAATATTAATTCATTGTGTCAGCATCCAGGAAATATTGCCGTTGATGATGTCAATGGCGGACGGTTGATATTCTATGATTTTGGAATGATGGGAAGGTAAATAATGGACCCTGTGTGTAGCCATCTTTTCTTAGTCGGATCAGGAACTTAATAATTCTTGCTCGTGTGAATGTGTCTTGGGACATTATCGGTTGTGTTGCTGACCTGCAGTATAAGCCCGAACATCCGAGAAGGTTTGTTGGAAACATTCTATGGTGTCTATGAAAAGGACCCAGACAAGGTGATTAAGTCATATAGTGGCAGAAGTTGTTCACTTCCCAAATTTTGTATATTGCCTGCAGTAATGATTTTACTAATATTTTTCTTTCTTGGTGCAGGTCCTTCAGGCAATGATTCAAATGGGTGTTCTTGTGCCAACCGGGGACATGACAGCTGTCAGACGGACTGCACAGTTCTTTCTTAACAGGTGTGCTGATGAGGTTATCCTTTTGTTTAACTCCCTATCTTTCCGCAATCTCTTGAAAGTATGGTGATGCTGATGCTGAGAGTGCTAATTTCAGTCATAATTCTTACCTGTGAATTTTTCAAAAGAAAGGGTTTGGTCCATGTTTCTCATCCTTCCATTTCTCTGGTTGTTATATGTGAAATATCTATTATTGGGATATTCATTTGAGTTTTTAGGTATCAATTTGTCCACTGGGGATTCTAAACCAACTGTTGCATGATGGAGAACTCAAATGATTTCACGTTTTAACTTTACTGAAGCTTTATCTTGCGAGTGTTTGTTGACTTCAATTGAGAAGGGAGCATGGGTCAGGCTCGGATATTAGATGGAAAAGATGGAATTAGTCTCCTTACTGGTTGATTCCAGAAGCTGCCGGCCTGCATATCCTAAAAGAGCAATGAGAATTGTATGCATTTTTCACAGTGTGATGTGGTTGGTTGAAGTATCCCCTAGAATAAGAGTTCAAGAACTCTTCTCAATTTGCCAGATACATGGATTATTTTTTAAGGGAGTCTTCCAACTGGCAAAATACGTGGCTTTAGGTTGAATAGAAACGCCAATCAAAGAACTTGAGAACTTTGTTGTTTTTGAACTTCTTGTAGTCCACAGAAATTTCAATCCTACATTTGTAGATGATGTCTTCTTTAGAGCTTGGGTTAAGGGCGCGTTTTTCTGTTAAGCTTCCACTTAGACATCTTTGTGAGTAAAGGAGTGTTGCAGAAGTGCAACAGCATGTGGAGATGAGATCTGTATCCCAAGGTCGCACATTTCTGCTAGGGTATAAAGGCATGATATCCTCACTGTCAACATCCTCATATGGAAGACCTATGGTCGTTAGCTAATGCTTTTTATGAGAAGAAGTGGCTGAATCTGCAGCACGTTTATTCGTTTCTTTTTCATGGATAAGATATGTTAGGGAGTTGGTCTGCTGTTTCTTAATGACTTTGGTCACAGAAAGGTTTATCTGTCCCTAAGGTTGAGAATCAATTATTTGTCTATTGCCTCCTGCCATCTTTTGGATCATAGGGACAGAAAAGTATAACTATGCGACGGTACTTGAAGGAAAGGAAATTCATCATAATATTGGCTGGTGAGCAGCTGGTGTTATGTTGATATTTGACCCAAAATAAAAATAAAAATGCTGGTGTTATGTTGATAGACTGGCTTTTATTGCACTCACAGATATACTGTACTGTAAATTAGTTGATACGGGTTGCCAGTTCTTGGTCTCTATGAAACTATCCCGCATTGTTTATCTTTGTGTTTCAATGGGTCTCATATTCATGTGGTCTCTTTCCATCTACCAGTTTAAGTTTGTGGGTGAGACTTTGTTAACATAGTTTCAGAGCCAGTTTCTGCCCAGCTCCCTGTTAGGCAATTCCGCGTGCGTACTCGGTTTGGTTTGCTCGCAAGAGGGGTTATTAAAGTATCCTACGTTGCTTATCTATGGGATTTTAGTGGGTCTTATATTCATGTAGTCTCCTTCCATTGATTAGCTTAAGTTTTTTGGCTGTACTTTCTAATGGCGGTGAAGGATGTAATTTTTGGTAAAAGTACCTGAAGATGAGAAGGAAAATAATGCCGGGCTGAATCCTAGCAACTGACTGTCGATCTAAGTTAGGTGGGGGAGGCCTGAGATTGAAATTCAGAATAGAAAGCAGACACTGTAACAACAAGGGGGGAAAAGAAAAATTGAAGAAACTCTCCAACTTAATAAAATAAAAATCGACAATGCCTTTCCAGATGTACCTCAAAGTGATAAGATTCTGTGAATCAGAATGAGGAAGAGAGCAGGTCGAAGTAGAAATCAAGGATAACATAATCGAAGCCATTTATATATTTATGCTGTACCCTGGATTTGGAAGGTGAATGTTGGTAAAAAAATATGGTATTATAGGAGTTATACCAAGCCAAATAGTAAGTTAATGGAAATAAATGGTTATCACTTGTCATATAAGCATTTGCTAGAATGATGGTAATACGTAACACTCAAGAGTGATTTGGCATCCCACTCAGAATCTGGCAAAATGGACTTGCCAACCAAGAGTCAAACTATAATCGAACAGTGAACACTTGGCACATATCTAGTGGTTTAGTCTTCAAGATTTAATCATTAATATAACGTAATAGATCGATGCATAAGTACCTGAGCATTCAGGTTTTCTTTTTCTTGCTTAAGGCAATTACTGTGATAAGCAATCACGTATCTAAATTGTACTTCTCATTCTGAAATTTCATGGTCTGAGAATCACATTAATTCCACCTTTTGTAGTTTCGAAGAGCGTCTCGCTGCACAGAGAAGAGAAGCAGAGATGGCAACGGCAGAATTAGGCTTCAAAAAGCCCTTGAGCAAGGAGGAAAAGATTGAGAAAAAGAAGCAGAGGCTTGCTGCAATAGGTACTTCCCACATGTTGATCTTACATGTTTTCTTAAAGTACTTGCTTAGTTACATAAACGAAATGGATGTGCCAACTGAAATGTAGGAAGTGGAAATTTCATTCTATGTTCTGGTCTCACTGAAGTGTTTTGGCTTTGTAGTTTGTACAGTAGGGAAAAAGCATGAATTCTGTATCGTAGTTAGCACTTCTAGAGCGCTTCAGTTATTCCCCTCAATGTAGCATATGCTAGTAATTAGTTGTCATTGACAGTTGTCTTTCACTTTAGCTGAGGTAAAAACTGTTCTGCCATCAGAACAGCCCATTTCTACTTTATTCATAAAAGGAAAAAAATAAATAAATCTGTTCTGCCAATTCTCTGCTGGTTCTCCGGGTTATTGGAATGGCTGTATATTTCATTCATGTGCAAAGTAGATTATACAGATAGGAGTCCCACTTTCAGGATTTGTTCATTATGCAAAAGAGTTTCAAAATTTGAATAACTCTAGTAGAGAAGAAATAAATGGTCTAGAAGAATTGAATGTGGTTTATATAGACTACTTAAAAGGTCTGAATTAAGGTGTCACATTGTGTGATATATTAAATCTTTAAATTATGTACCATAATTATTGTTTACACCAGAGCAATCTCTTCTCTATCTGCAAGAAGCTGAGAATTACTGGATTGCAGTGGGCAGAGATGGGTGACAAGTACCATGATAATGTCTGCTTAACTGCAATATGGCCTCTTTTCATTAGATTGAATGTATAACTTGTACAGTAACCTGATGGCATTTTACACGTGTGGTATGAGGTGAAATGCATGTTGCTAATAGCTACTGTTACTTTGAGCAGGAGAAGATTTGTTAGCCATTGCTGCAGATCAGCCCTTCCGATTTCCTGCAACATTTACATTTGTTGTGAGAGCATTTTCAGGTACTGTGCCAATGAACTATGATTGAGCTTGTTGCGTTATGAAAAAAGCGGACTGAGAAGCTGTGTTATCTCCCCAGTGTTGGATGGCATTGGGAAGGGTCTGGATCCTCGATTCGATATTACTGAGATTGCTAAACCGTGAGTGTCCTTTTTGGTTAATGATTTATGTTGAAAAAAAAAAAAGAGTAACTTTTTTGGCAGAGATTCATTTCTGGAGGGTTAGTATTTCTTTCTTAAGATGTTCGAACCAGCAATTCTTTCTGCTTGTAACGTTTTCATATTTCAATATGTAGTTATGCACTGGAGTTGCTAAAGTTTCGTGAAGCTGGTGTTGAAGTCATCCTGAAGGCAAGTTCCGGTGGCTTCCTTTGTGATATTAAGTGCTGCTGCTCTTTGAATCCAACATGACAGTCTAAATGGCATTTCAGGACTTTAGGAAGCGGTGGGACCGCCAATCTCGTGCATTTTACAACCTATTTAGACAGGCTGACCGAGTTGAAAAGCTTGCAGAAATCATCCAGCGACTGGTAATTTCAGGGCTATCCCTCCTCGTTTATACTAAATTATCTGGATCTTAGGTTACATTGCTTCGAAATTACAATGCAGGAGCAAGGTGACCTCAAGCTCAGGGTTCGGACTTTAGAATCCGAGAGGGCCTTTCAACGAGTTGCAGCTGTCCAGAAGACAGTTGGAAATGTGAGTTTAACTAGTGGTCCTGTTCTGCTGGCTTAGTTGTTAACTGATTTTGCGAAAGAACTACAGCAAGTAGAGATGTCTTGAAAGCGCTTGGTCGTTTCTTCTCTGAACTTTTCTGCAAAAGATGTGCTATGAATGGAGATCTATCATTCCATCAATGTCTTGTGATTTGTGAGATTAAACATGATAATCATGAAAATATAATGTCTTCTAGTCCTTGTGGTGACTTCAGATAGACAAATGTTTGTGCCCTTTTCTGAGGGCTATTATGACAAAGCCTTTATTAATTGCTTGAATTGGGGGCATGTGCAAACTAGAAACAAAACAAACAAGGATGACCTTGGGCATATCTGCTTCTTACTTCCTCTAGCATTGCGTTCAGTTCTGTGAATATGACTTCAGAAACCATAATGTAATAAAAAACACTGATCTACTTTTTCTTTGGGGGTTGGGGTTTGTTGACACTACCAACTACTTGTGCACATTTCATTTTTTTTTCTTTTGGTGCCAAATGCATAATGGTGATTAGATTTTCGTGTTAAGATGATTACTGGCAAACATAACATACTTGAGGAATCATTTGAAGTCAAATTATTTGGCATGAGAACATTTTTTAAAGTTTGTACTCAAGAGAGATGCTAAGATCCTGATTGTGACTATCTTGGCCAATCAATAGGCTGTAGCTGCTGGAAGCCTGATGAACCTTGCAACACTTTTGTATCTCAATTCGATTCGAGTAAGCTGCTGGTTATTATTATTTTTTTCTTTTATGCAGCTTGTTCTCTCTTTTCTTGGCTATTTTCTACTCATGTTTGTTCTGAACTTGCCCTTACAGACGCCTGCAGTAGTGGCATATGTTTTATGCGCATTTTTCGGTTTCCAAGTTCTCTTTGGCCTTATAAAGGTGAAAAAGTTGGATCAAAGGGAGAGATTGATCACAGGAACTGCTTAAACATTGGGTGTGTAAAATTCTTTTTCGGATACAATTCTTTTTCTGCCATGAATATAGTCCGATGAGTTCCTCTTCTTGGTGTCTCATGAATTCTGCTGCAGACGTATAGGATTATTGATACAGAAGAAGCTGCTCCTGAGTGCACACATTCAGGTTACAAACATTTCAAGGGGAGCCAAATATCTATTGGGGAGTCATGATAATTCACCTCTTCAATTCAACTGGATAATCAGCATGCGTCTGATTCCTTAACTGTATATGTGAGGGATGTTATTTGAATGCAGAACGCACAACCAATCTTTAGGGCCATTCTGTGAAGTCTATCAGCTTAAGTAGCCCACTATCAGGTTTGCCCGTCTACTTTTTATTCAGAGTAAACCCGCGCCTTTTAACAGATAGGCCCATGCAATCATAAGGAAGTTTAGTACTAGAACTTCTAGTTGTACGTAGAGCAGTCTTGAAGTTGTAATAGTCATTTGGTCAAGTTTTGGGTAGTTTGACCTCGCGAACATGTGGCTGGTGACATGTAACACAACTTGTATAATTCTGTAACGTGTACATAGTGACAACATTCGTATTCTAATTGTACGCATCTCACTCCACTTACCTCTCTCTCTTTTCCTCTTGCTCGTGTGACTATCTGCTATGATAAATAGGGAAGCTGTTTGTAATGGTGCGCTATCCTGGTTATCTACAGGTTAGTTTTCTACAGGTTTCCCGTGCAATCTTCGTCTCCCTCTCCTCTCTCTCTAGCGCACACTTAGATCTGTCAGGTTATGAGGTCAGGTGGCTGCGATACGTACGCATGGAATAATCTTTTCGGTACACATGGTTGAGGAATAAACGAGGTATTTCTTGAGCAACCTTGGGCCCTTAGTTCCACAAATTCTCGATCTTCTTCTAAAGCCAGCGCCATGTTAGTTGGGCTCCAATGATTGCAGTAAGTTGTAAACAGCAGCTCAAGGCTCGAAGTGTGTGGGCTTACCAGTTGAGAATATTAGTAGTAAAGGCACATGGTTTGCACAATAATCCACTCACAAAAATATTATTAGGAGCACAACACGGTAAGTTGGAAAAATATCGAAGTGTCTCATGCTATCAAAATTGAGTCTTCACAGCACAGGGACAAGTACTCCGCCAACATCTCCATCTCTTCAATTAGGGGCAAGGGTTCTAGTCTCCATCCTGACATCAGCAAAAAAGCCGAAGGTCTGTGCGCATGCGTGGGGGTGGAGGCCTTTTTTGGCTTGTGGTAATTGTGTGTCGGTGTGGTGATTTTGTACGGATTTTGTTAGCATAATAATCTTTGAATTACTGTGAGAGTAAGAGCTTCTTGTGAATAAAAATTCTTGAAGAAATTGATTTCGCAACAATTTATAATAATTTATTATTTGGATTTTTATGGTCTAGAACAAATTATTATCCTCACACTATATTGAAGACCGTCATTCAATCATTTTTCATTTTGTTTCTAGATCTTCTATACAACTCCCTCCTTTAATGCATTCACCAACACTTTGCACCACCTTGTGAAGATGCTATTTCATGACATTCATTACCCCGGACTCCGTGCCTCTCTCAAACACACGCTAAAGACAACCAAAAAATTATTTTCTTTTTCTTTCAAGACATGATAAGAGGCTCTACTGTTCGTTTGTTACACAAATAATAATTTCCAAAAATACTTTTCAAATTTTTCGACACTTTTTAAAATAACATTTTCCATCAAGATTTAAAATAGGAGAAAATGTTTTTTTGAGAAAAGAAGAAAACGTTTTTCATATCTTCTTTCACCTTTTCTTTCACCAAATACTTTTTCCTATTATTTTTATTTTTCTTTTCTTTTATAAATTAATTTTTAAATTTTTCTTTTTCTTTGGCCAGTCATTGGCCATGATGACAATGACGATTGGTGCTAGGTGAGCTTGAGCCTCACCTCCCTCGCCTAAGCTTGGGCCTCGCCCAAGCTTCCATGAGTTGGGCGGGGCTTGGGCCTTGCTCAGCACCTGGCATCGGCCAGTTGTCGGCTTGTGGTTGTGGCCAGGCGAAGAAGAAGAAGATAAATAACAAAAGAAAAATGAAAAAGAAAAGAAAAAAAGAAAAAAATTTAAATACAATTTAAAAAATAAAAAAAATTAAAAAATCAATTTAAAAAATAAAATAAAAATTATTGAAAAGAGTGTATGAAGGAAAATATTTTTCTTACCGAATAGAGAAAAATATTTTCCGCTTCATTTTCAGGTATCAACCGAACATAAAAAACAATCACATTTTCCTATAAAATGACTTCTAAGTTTAAGGTTTCGTTTGTTTTGAAAAAAATATGGCGCGATTTTTGGCCAATATGACATGCAAGTAATTAAAAAAAAATGTTATGATCTCAAGTGAATGTTGTACGAAATATGACACTTGTAGTATTCTTATCTTATTAGTAAATTATATGACTAAAAGTTGGCAAGTTTGTGAAAAATGGTAATTTGCAAACTTTGAAAATGGTTTATTATTTTATAATAAAAAAATTGGTAGATTCCCAACAAGTTTACCTGGACCAATAGTCCTTAGTCAATTCTTTTTAACCTATTGAAATTTATCAACACAAAAAAAGAAAATCTGGTTGTGGAGTGGTACAACCTTATCTAGAGTAGCGGCATTAGCAAACACAATTTTATTGGATGGCTAGTTTGCAGTGATAAACTACTGATAGCAGAGGTTGTAGCATAATGGATGACCTCAATTGATATCCAATGTAACTTCTATAGAGCTGGTATATAAAACAGAATTCATTTATTTTTCTGGTGGGAATGGATAGACAGTATTTGGTGTAGTATCCTTGCACAACATGGGATGAGGCTGTCTTTAGGAGGATGGAATGAGGATTTTCAATGGATGATTAGGGCAATAAAGGGCAAAGATTTGACGGCGAGACTCCTCAAAGTGTCTTTTCTAACAACCATATATTGCATTTGGATAAAACGCAATTATAGACAATTTCAAAACAAATCAACTGGCATCCATATTATTTTGGCCAAGATGTGTAAAAATATAAGAGATAAAGCTTCACTTTACCAAAATATTAAACCTTTCTAGTCAAATCTTGTATTGGCTACTATGTGAAGGCTTCCAACCTCATCCTTTTTGAATTATTAACTCTATTTATAATGCCAGGGGATGCTCCTAAGGCCTTGTTTGGCAAAAAGTGTTTCTGTTTCTCAAAACAAAAATTTCTGTTTTTTTGTTCCGGGAAACAAAAAAGAACAAAAACGTGTTTGGTAAAACTTTTGTTCCCGGGAACAGAAACAAGAAATAGAAAAAAGTTGCTTCTTGTTCCCGGGAACAATTCCAAGAAACAATTTTTCTCTCACTTCTTTTTTCTTTCTTTCTTCTTTCTTTTGGCCAATCGCCGGCCTCAACCATGGCCGACGACCAGTCGACGAGGGTTGGCGATGCTGAGCCTCGCCCGGCCGGCGCGAGGCTCGGCCTCGCCGAGCTAGGGCGAGGTTGACCTCGCGCCGCCCGGACGAGGCCGAGCCTCATCGGTGTCCTAGCGAGGCTCACCCGGCCACCAAGGCCACCGGTGAGGCTCGACCTCGCCCGATCTGGCGAGGGTCCGCGAGCTTGCCGGACCTCGCCCGGCTAGTCGCCGCCATGGCCGACAACCGGCTAGAAAGGAGAAAGAAGGAAAAAAAGGAATAAAGAAAAAAGAAAGAAGAAAAATAGGAAAAAAATAATAAAAATATTGAAAAAATTAAAAGAAATAACAAAATTATACAAGTTTACCAAACATATTTCTATTCTTGGAATAATTTTTTATTTATTTATTTATTTATTTATTTATTTATTTTTATAGTTACTAAACGCGTTCTTATGCTTAGAAATTGTTCCTTGGAACAGAAATATAAAAAACAATTTCGGTTAAAAAATTGTTTCCTAGAGCAAAAATGTTACCAAACACGCCCTAAGCTGCTGTGCTTCACATGCTTTATAATACTAACATTTAAATTAAAAAAAAGAAAAGAAAAGAAAAGAAGAAAATCCGCAATTTTGGGCATGGAGCAATAGAACGCATACACACTTAAAAAAAATTATAAATTACCCAAAAAGTTAATCGCCTCCATATTTTCTTAAGTAGAGCTTAATGTATCACCATTTAATGATGTGCGATCAGCTTTATTAAAACAAGTTCAGTCTGAACCTTTTTATATAAGCATACATATAAAGCAATGTTTATTAAGAAGTTCTCTATGTTACAAATGTTATTAATGTATGATGCCAATGGCTGAATCTCCTCATAAGTGTGTGCACTTGGTCTCTCGCATCCACCATATGACACAACCTTAACTCGGGAATGGAGTGGCGACAGCAAGGAGATGAGCTTTCCTATGGATGGTAAGACCAGGGCACTCCGTCATGTCCAAATCCTCCGGTTTCAGACCCTCAGGCAATGCCCAGTCGAACTTGTTCACCAGATTCGCCAGGACAAGTTCATTCGTTGCCATCGCGAACGATGTCCCGGGGCAACCCCTCCTCCCAGCGCCGAGAGGGATCAGCTCGAAATCCTGTCCCTTGAAGTCCACCGAGCTGTTCACGAATCTCTCGGGCTTGAACTCGTCCGGCTCGTCCCACGAGCTGGAGTGCCTACCGATGGTCCATACGTTCACGATCACTATAGTCCCCTTTGCGATGTCGTAGCCTCGGATTTTGACGTCTTGGGTCGACAGTCGCGGGAGGAGGAGTGGGATCGGAGGGTGCAGGCGGAGAGTCTCCTTGAGGACTGCTCGTAGGTAATGCATTTTCTCCAAGTCTTCGTCGGTTATATTTGGCGTGCCACTAGCGATTTTGCGGACCTCGGTTTGGAGAACGTTCATGGCTCTAGGGTGCCTTAAGAGCTCGGTCATTGCCCACTCCAGGACTGTGTATGTTGTATCAGTTGCACCGGCAAATATGTCCTGCACAAGCACAAAAGTTAATGAAGGCATGGAAAAGTTATATTTAGAGTAGGCAAAGAGCTTGTTAGCATAATAGTTTTTGGGCTAATGTGAAAATAACTTCTTTTGTAAATACAAATTTTTGAAAGAATGGATCTCATAATAATTTACAATTATTTATTATTTGGTTTTTTTTTATTTTGATGGATTGTTATTTTGACAGTAGATTAAAAATTACCATCCAATTATTTCCCGTAGAGAATTAATGTTGTTAGGAAAGAAAAATCAATAGTGTAGGTGACGGTTGGTGGAGAAAAAAAGGGGAGAGCTTACCAAGATCTGTGCTTTGATGCTATCGGCATCAAGAACAAAACCAACGGTCTTCTCCTTCTCAATCTCCAGCAAACCATCCACAAAGTCTCTCCTATCTTCACCTCCGCCGCCGACGCTCTTCACCTCCATCTTCCGCCGGTGCTCCTCCACCACGTCATCGAGGAACTTGTCGAATGCCCTCGCGACACACTCCACTTTCGCATCTAAGCCAGTCAACTTGTTGATCCACCCAAGGCTCGGAATGAAGTCCCCAACGTTGAAAATGCCCAGCAGCCTCATCAGGTCACTCAACAGTCCCTTGAAATTCTTGCCCTGCTCGCCGTCGTTGTACTTCCTTCCCAGAGCCACCCGGCATATGATGTCATTCATCAGCGCCGCGAACATGTTGCTCAGGTCCACCGAGCGATGCTGCTCGATCTTGTCCATAAACAAAGAGATCTCTTCTTCTCGGACCGTCCGAAACGAGTGGACCCTCTTGTTGCTCAGCAATTTGAGCACGGAGATGCTCTTCATTTGCCTCCAGTACTCGCCGTATGGCGCCAGCGACACGTCCTTGCGGTGGTACAGAAGCCTCTCAGACAGGGTTGACCTGAGTCGAAGAAATGACACGAAATCGGCACGTCTTTAGTACAAGTGAAGCTTTTGTCTTGTTAAATGTTTTCAAATAGCACGAGTTGACGCACGGTTAATGTCCATGTCTGTAGTCCACCAGGACCTTTTCCAATCACAAATGCTAGAAAATATAACTCTAACAGCGAATTAAGATGCATGAACACGGGTCGACAGGCTTAGCCCATACCTGGGTCGGTCGGAGAAAATGCGGTCGTGGGTCTTCAGGATGTCACGTGCACAGTCGGCGGACGATACGATGAGGACGGGCACGCTCCCGAAGTGGAGCATCATCAAGGGGCCATAGCGTCTCGACAGGGCTTGGAGTGAGCGGTGAGAGTGATAGCCAAGCTGGTGGAAGTTACCAACGATCGGGAGCTTTGGCGGCGATGGGGGAAGGTGAAGGTTAGTAGTAGCGGCGGAGGAGAGGAAGAGGAGGCGGAGGCATTTGAGGGTGAGGAGGGTGATGAAGAAGACGAGTGTGATTGAGGTCAGCGAGAAAGTGAAGGAGAGCAGCGGTGAGGCGTTGAAGCTCAACATTGCCGGTGGCGCTGGTGGCTTTCGCCGTTCCGGCGTCTAAAGGTGAATGCTGTGAAGACGAGGGGTGGAGGGATGGGGCTTTATATTGCCCGTGCTGGTGTGTGAGCTCCACGTGAACTTTCATATTATCAGGAAAATTCCTATCTTGTTCGCTTGTCATGAGAGAGAATTCACTAGTTCCCCTCCGGTAATTTTGAATAAACAGCTTTACTAAGGATATATAAATCTTTAGGGACAATTGTCCAAAAGTCCTAAACCTATTGCATTTCTACCAATTCAGTCCTAAACCTTTTAACTTTGCCAATTCGATCCTAAACCTTTTCACTTTTGCCGATTCAGACCATCCGGCCAATTTTTAATAATATTTTAATATTTTTTGATAATATTTTAATATTTTTTTTTATTATTTTTTTCTGTTTTTCCCTTTTTTTCTTTCTTTTCTTTTTGGCTTTTTTTCTTCCATTTTCCGGTGGCTAGCCACCGGCCCTAGCGAGGGGAACCCTCGCCCGGTGCGGCCCGGCGAGGGTCGCCCGGGCGAGGCCGACCCGCGCCTAGGCCAAGGCGGCCTCACCAAATCTAGCGAGGGGAGCCCTCGCCGGGGCTCACCCTCGCCCATACTAGATTTGGCGAGGTCGGCCCTCGCCCTTGACCGGCTGGGCGTTGGCTAGCTAGGGGCGAGGGCCGGCCTCGCCGGATCCGGTTTGGGCGAGGTTGACACTTGCCTAGGCGGGCGAGGGCGAGCCCCGGCGAGGGCTCCCCTCGCCAGATCTGGCGAGGTCGGCCCTCGCCCATGCGACCCTCGTCGGGTCGCGCCTGGGCGAGGGCTCCCCTCGCCGGGCTCCTCCTCACTCGGTCGGGCCTTGCCTCGTGGCGGGCGAGGCCAGCGCGGGCGGGGCGTGGCCGGTGGCCGGCCGTCACCTGTGGCTTGTGGCCGGCCACCGAAAATGGAAGAAAAAAGCCAAAAAGAAAAGAAAGAAAAAGAAGAAGGGAAAAAAGAAAAAAATAATAAAAATTCAAAAAAAATTAAAATATTATTAAAAATTGTCCACGTTAGCGCCGACGGTTTTACGTGGCATCGCCGGCGTCCACGTCAACATTTTCCGGCCAAAATTGGCCAAATGGACTGAATCAGTAAGAAGTGAAAAAGTTTATGACTAAATTGGCAAAATTAAAAGGTTTATGACTGAATTGGTAGAAGTGCAATGGGTTTAGGACTGTTGACACCTAAATTTTGGTAATTTAGTTTATTTATTTATTGCATAGAAAATTATGGGTTAATTTTATCTCTGAAAAAATAATATTTTTAATTGCATAGCATATAGATTTAGGTGCATTTACTTGTTATTTGCATTTTTTGTATTTTATTGGACCGGTGGCGGATGGGTTCAAATTAGATGGACCAGGCCCACGAAGCGAGCAGGTTGGCCCAAGCCCATGTTTTTTTTTTAATAATTGAAAATTATCTCGCGGGAAAATAAAATTTTAAAATTTTTCCGAGATATGAACTTTTTGGATAAGGCAGATATGAAACAAATATTGCGTTCGGAAAAGTGAATATTGCGTTTGAAAAAAAGATCTTCGTGGATATTGATTTTGAAAAATTAAAAAACCCTAATCGATGGCCTATAAAAAGTAAAATACATAGGGTTTTTGGGGGGCCACACAATAGGAATACACGGCCGCACAAGAGGGGGTTCTATATTTCGAGGGCCACACAATTCCATACATGGCCGTAGAAAACACGTGAGAGGAAGAGGAGCGTTCAGCCAAGCATCACATGCCGAGCCTCTCGCGGTTGCGACCTTGCTGATCCTGCGGCTGAGCTTCACATAGGTTGCCGTCGTTTGCGCCGTCACGAGATGGTGACCCATTGCTGCGCCTCCCTCCGACGACAAGGTGGCCTTGCCGTGATACCTCAAGAAAGCTACGAAATCGACAACTGGCTTCCTTCGTGTTGAACCCATGACGTTGTTGTTGCTCCTCGGGTGGTCAAGGCTACCAATTCCACGGCAATCATCAAGGAAGCCCACGTGTTCAATAATTGCTTCGGTAGATGTTTGTGGTCTTCTGGTCAACGTTTTGCATTCAAAGGGGAGGTCACACTTATTGAATTGATGGCCACAGAGAGAGGTAGAGATGGCTTAAAAGAGGAACTTCTCTCGTGGGGGCTCTTCATGTGCTTGAACCACCCATCATCCGTGCCCACAATTCCACGAGAGATTCAGCCATTGAAGACCCAATGCCAAACCAACGAAATGTAGTCAAAACTGGGCACACAAAAAATCCAGAGAGAGAGTAGAGGCTCGAGCGAGGTCCTTTCTTCGCGGTCTAGGCTTCGTAACTCCTCCCAACGCTGTCCTGCCTGCTACAACGCTTTCCTCGTTCAAGCTGCAACGCTGCACCCCGCACTGGACTGAGATGACGAGCCACTGTCCTAATCTTCACCGCCATGATGCGGGTAGTTCCAACGACATCCATAGCCACCATCCTTGAGCCGTCCCGTGCCCATCGTTTATCCATTCTACCGATTGGTTTTTTTTGGAAAAATTCAAATTTAGGTATGGATCTATTTTATTTTATTAGGAAGATTTATTAGATTTAGTTTATTAGGTAGATTTATTAGATTTCATTTATTAGATAGATTTGCTTTATCTTATTTTAGGTTTTGATATTTTATCTCTTTGTTTGAATTTTTTTTAGAATTAGTCTTTAAGGTATGATTGAGATTCCAACATGAAAGTGCCCCTCAAATTATGGATTGACAGTCCGATTTTCGCGCCCGAAATTCGACTCGCAATTCCTTGCAAAAATCCCCAATCCGATCTCATGCACGAGATTTGATTTGCGATTTAATTTTAAAATTGGACAACCCGATCTCATGCGCGAGATATGGTTCGCCAATTTTCGGATATCAATTTTATCTTGTTTGATTTAATGTCGTGGTGTTTGAGTCAGTTTTATTTTTGTAAAAGGAAAAAAAATTCAAAAAAGTTTGAATTAGGATTAGGTTTGTTTTTTTATCTTGCATGTTTAGAATAGGGATTTTATTTTGAATCATGAAAAAGAAAAACCTATTATCTGAATTGCATGTTTAATTTTAATTTCGAATTTCATAAAAAATTAGGAATTAAGGCATTATTTGCACGTCATGGAATATTAGAATAAATTGCATGTTTTATTTTAAGTTTAGATTGATTTTTGCATCTTAGGTTAGAGCTTGCTAGGTTAAGATAATATCTTAGTTTAAATTAGGATTTAGTCTGACCTGATCCTTAATATAAGCTTGATAGAATCTTAATCTAGATGGTTATGTTTTGCATTTTCTTTAATTTCGAATTTCATAAAAATTTGTCTTAGGATAAATTAGTTTCAATTTCTAGAATATATTGCATTTTTTTTAGAATAGAAAAATCATGTGCATGTCATATAGAATTAGACCCATGAAATGCATGTCATTTTAGTGATTGTTATTAGGTTCATTTAATTAGAAATTGCCCGTCATTAGAATTAGGTCATTTTGGTTAATTTAGATTGCATATTTAATTATTGCATGTTCATTAAGAAATCAAATTTTCTTTACTCATTCATATAGTTTAGGACATTTTTGCCATGCCATATTATTTCATATTAGATTAGAAGCATTGCATTGCATATGGACTATATTCTCGTTAAAAAGTGAAAGCAAAAATTGAGTGATTGCTTGTTAATTAGAAATCATATCTATGATTGTTGATGTGAATTCTGATCTAACACTGCAGATGCTTTCGTTGCTTTGAAGTAAGTCTTGCATTATTTAATTGCTTTCCTGAATGTTAAATTGGTGGTATGTGCACCTGCATGATCGCTTCACATGTTAGGAAAGTGAATTAAAATCAATTCAAGCTGCCTGCAAAACATTTTTTTTTTAAAATAAAAGAGAAAGGTACCGAAAGGGTGTTAGAGAAATCTAGCGTAACCAAGTCCCCGTATCCAAAATCTCTGGTTCGTAGGAGTAAAATGATTCTCCCATTATTTTACTTAGGTGTCTAATCGACCCACCACAAATTGATTAGTGGCGACTCCTTTTTGCATGCTAGATATTTGAATTTAAATCGCGAGTTGGTATGGGCTTGGGAGAGCCCGAGCTAAGTCTAGGCTTAGCAATCCATTAGCCTAATTTTAGGTGGTGCACCCGAAAATTAGGTCGCGACAAGGACTTTTTGGACAATTTTCCCTAAATATTTACTATTCTTTTGCCTTGGGATCACTATTACAAGACCAACAGCGATTTTCTTCAAATTCCACAAATATATCATCATCATCATCATCAGCATTATCTTTTTGATAGATCAATTTTGTAATAATAGTCTAAATCTCTATTTTTTGGGGCCAACTATAGGATTTACCTAACAATATTCCCTCTTCGACAAAAACTTTAATCTTTTAGACCAATGTGTGAGTTATGATATGTGGAGTTCATCGAATTGTGATTGATAGTTTGAAAGCAAGTATACCAACAGGAGTTGAACGCGTAAACATGCACGCGTCCATAATCACATAACTTACAAAGATCTCTCAACATCATGGACCGCGAGTCCGCCTGGAAATGGAATTATCACTCGCTGATGACCTAGTTAGTATCATCCAACGGCCATAATAAGGAAGGTTGGGAATTGATTTGGCCAAGAACGAAATGGACGGGAACCAGAAAGACGTTGTCCTCTTGCAACAAAGCTTAATATTGATAAGGGGGTTCACGGTCGTGTCATTCTAGTTTGGAGAACGGACGGAGACGTGTCAAATCGTGTTAACTTTTAAGTTGACATCCCTTCCATTTCATATCGGAGTCAAGTTTCTCTTAGCGAATTCTCTATGATACACTTCTTGATAATGGAATTCGCGGACAACCAATGAGGGATGGTCATAATAAGGTTTACAAGTAGTTTTCGGATGTAATTGAAGGCAAAGAGGGAAGATTTCGTAAGACTCTACTTGGCAAACGGGTTGATTATTCGGATCGTTCTGTCATTGTTGTAGGACTCTCACTTCCATTACATCGATGTGGATTGCCTCGGGAAATAGCAATAGAGCTTTTTCAGACATTTGTAATTCGTGGGCTAATTAGACAACATCTTGCTTCGAACATAGGAGTTGCTAAGAGTAAAATTCGGGAAAAGGAGCCCATTGTATGGGAAATACTGCAAGAAGTTATGCAGGGGCATCCCGTATTGCTGAATAGAGCGCCTACTCTGCATAGATTAGGCATATAGGCATTTCAACCCATTTTAGTGTAAGGACGTGCTATTTGTTTACATCCATTAGTTCGTAAGGGATTCAATTCAGACTTTGATGGGGATCAAATGGCTGTTCATGTACCTTGGGATCACTATACATGACCAACAACGATTTTCTTCGAATTTGACAAATATATCGTCGTCATCGGCATTAGTATTATCTATTCGATAGATCAATTTTGTAATCTAGTCCAAATCTCTATTTTTTGGGGCCAACTATAAGATTTACTTAACAATAATCCCTCTTCGACAAAAACTTTAATCTTTTAGACCAATGTGTGAGTTATGATATGTGGAGTTCATCGAATTGTGATTGATAGTTTGAAAGCAAGTATACCAACAGGAGTTGAACGCGTAAACATGCACGCATCCATAATCACATAACTTACAAAGATCTCTCAACATCATGGACCGCGAGTCCGCCTGGAAATGGAATTATCACTCGCTGATGACCTTGTTAGTATCATCCAACGGCCAGAATAAGGAAGGTTGGGAATTGATTTGGCCAAGAACGAAATGGACGGGAATCAGAAAGACGTTGTCCTCTTGCAACAAAGCTTAATATTGATAATGGGGTTCACGGTCGTGTCATTCTAGTTTGGAAAACGGACGGAGACGTGTCAAATCGTGTTAACTTTTAAGTTGACATCCCTTCCATTTCATATCGGATTCAAGTCTCTCTCTTAGCGAATTCTCTTTGTTCTATTCTAGTTGGAATTTTTCATTTGTACCCTCAAAGATGCGTGAATAAAATCCGTTTAGAGCTAAATTATTGGTTTGGCCTAAATGGGGTTTCGTGTTTGATTGAATATCTAAGAAGGTTTCTCGAGGCGATCAACATCAATAGGGTTGTCAACCAAAAATGGCCGTTACAGTTGGTTTGGCAGAATAAAGAGGATGGGCCATGACGGGTGTTTTGGTATAGAAGTTGTTCCGAGTTGCTGATGAATGGTTGTTGCCCTGCGAAGTGGCAGTACATAGCGACGAGGAAAAGATTAAAATTGAGATATGCCAGTTTGAAAAATGACTTCCTAGATAAAGCTAGACTTGGCCTAATACAGTACCCTTAAACAGGTGTTGGAAATTATCGAGGGGCATGAACGTAGGGTATTGGACGAAATCCCAACATCTCATAACTATACGGTTTCAATTAGTTAAGATATTCTAATCGATTCATAAGCTGTGGTCTTAAGTATTTGAGTGAAGATAAATCCCATTGGATAAGTATAAGAATAAGGATACTTGGAAGTGTTGAAAATTTTGTACAACATTCACTTTAGTGTTAAAATTTTTTATTGGCTTACTTAAAGTCAAATTAGAGAAAAAATGATCATTTAAGTATTTCCGACGTTTCGACCAAAAATATTAGATGAATTTTTAATTAAAAATCAATGCTTATAAGGATTTAAAATATGAAAAAAGTCCACGTGGAAAAAAAGTCAAATTATTTTATACTTTCCTTTGTGAAAATTGCGGGTGACAACGCAAAATATCTACATTCGCCGGGTTTTTCTTGCTTCCCCCCATCACCAGCCACTATCGCTCATCCAGCACCAGCATGCTACTCTCTCATATTTCTTTCTGGATTTCTAGCGAACACTCGAAGTCCATCTCTCACACTCCCACACCAAAAACACACGCTCAATAGAGAGGGACTCCCTTCCACTCATCCTGCAATCAATGCATAGCTTTCCTCAGCAAACCATGCTAGGCCACCTCCCTTTCATTCTCGCAGTTGCGCTCATACGCTCTCTCCATGGACATACACACAAGAAACGCTCTCATCACTAAAGCTATCTCTTCTCCAAATATGGGACCTCCCTCTTGGATCTTCCATGTTCATCCTTGATCTCAGCCCTTCTCGAATGCCATTTCCGTGGGGCGACCCAGTGTATGTCTTGTATAACCGAAATAGAGCATAATAGAGCAAGATGAGGTCGAGGCTGTTCCATTAAGATTTGACGCACAAACACAACAAAATAGAGATTAAAGGCGAGAAAGAGAAATCAAGACACAAGGTTTATCATGGTTCATCCTTAAACTATGGCCATATCTAGCAAAGGATTTCATTATAATTAACATTTCCCACCTTTCTATTACAACTCTCAATTATAAGAGAAAGAAATAAGATATTGGTAGCAATAGCTATTCATAGGCCTAAACCCAAAGAATTTAAACTATAAAAGCCCTCTAGCAACCAGGGGCACTACTTTCTCTATGCCTTCTTATCGATGGAGAGTATGAACCACACCTCAACATTCTTTCACTTGATGAATATTTCAAATGCTACTTTAGACCCAAAATAGTTCTACACTCACTGCATTATCAAAAAAATCTGCATTATTCACCTATGTGTCAACTTTCTCTAGTACTACAACCTTCTATTCCACTTTCTCACGGATAGAGTAATATGCTCTATGCTTTCTTCTTGCATGAAATTCAAAATCCTTAGCCAAGAATATAACACTTTGGCTATCACACGTAATCTTCACTCCTCATTGTGTAAAACCAAGCTCTTTAGTAATACTCAAATAAGAATTGGTAACTCAAACCTAGTTGATAAGAAAAATTGGATGGTTATTCAAAAAAAGATAAGTAACTTCTACAAAGAGTTGGCAAATTTAGGCTTACAAACAAATGCAAATAAATTTGTAAAAGATAAGAAAAATTGGCAAAATTTTAAAAAAATGATAAATGCTGATAAGAAACTCGACTAGGAGTTGATAAGCCAATAGTAGGAGTTGGAATTTTTTTTTTCCAAAAACGTTATATTTTCCGCGAAACGAATGGAGCCTTCAACTTCTTAGAGCCATTTTTCAGGAAAATATAATTATTTTTCAATATTCGTCTGAAACTTGAAAATAAAGTGGAAAATATATTTTTCTATTCAGTAAAGAAAATCTTACCTCCATGCACTCTTTATTAATAATTTTATTTTATTTTATTTTGTAAAGTCGATTTTTAATTATTTTTTAAAAATCTATTTTAAAATTATTTTTTATTTTTATTTTTCTTTCCTTTTTCTCTTTATCTTCTTGTTCTTCGGCTGGTTGCCGGCCACAGCGGTAGCTGGTGATTAGCGCCAAGCAAGGTTGAACCTCACCACAAGCCGGCAATGCTTTACCTGGCCTGATTCGACAAGCTGGGCGGGGCTCGAGCCTCGGTCAAGCTCGCCACAGCCTCGCCGACCTCTAGACCTTGGGCCCCCAGCTCGCTGGATCTAGCGAGGCCCAAGCTTGCCTGATGGCCTTGAGCGAGCTCGGCAGAAAAGAGGGTGGCACGAACCCGGTGAGACATTAGCATGATACAGATCCAAGATGATGGAAAAGAGGGTGGCACGGTAGAAACTCCGGGCAATCCTGGAAAAATACATAAGTAGCTCTTAGAAAATAAGAAAGATTCTGAGCAAGAAATCAATGCAAATGGCGCCGAAAGACAAAGGGAAGCCGTGGAAATCGAACTACCGAAATTGGCATATCATTATTCTCGCCCAAATATCAAAATCGCCCTTCTATTTTCTTTATTATCCTTTTTGGGTAAAATTCATGCCCCGTGCTTTTGTAAAGGTCCACTATCAAGTCCTTCGGTTAAATTTGATCGTCCGAGTGATGAGTTGACCGCCGCGTCGATGAATTTGCCAATCTGAAAACATGTCATTTTTCACCCGTTGCTTGTAATGATAAATCACTAAACATTATCACTTAATTTTGAAGCAAATTTTCTAACCACTTAACAAATTACTAATTGAGAATACTTATACTTGTAATTGAGAAGGGTTAACTTACTTGATATGATAGTTTATAATTTACTTTTTTCTTTGGAAATCTGCTAAGAATGTTCAAGAGTTGCTATAAGCTATGATTAACAAAAATTAATTTTTAAGTTCTGAAACCAAATAAGGTTATGAAATTACTAAAGACTAAAATATGGAACTTTATTTTGTTATAGGGAATGCTACTAGAAAGTGTCCAAGACTTATTTCGTTACAATATGTTGACTCTAGGTAAAATGCTAGTAATTTTTTCCCAAGATAAGTAAATTTTAATATATTAATTAACTACCATTTCTCAATATGTTGAGTAACTTTTCATAGGGAGAAATAATTAGTGACTGTCTTTTAAATGGAAGAAACTTCCGTTATTTTCAGTTACTTCTAATACAGGAAAGTAAAAAATATTATATGATTAGTAACTTGGATTCATATACGATATTCACATGTCATTAGTAGTTTCCGTGTACATAAATGTGATTTTCATTACTCTTAGTAACTTTCTATATAAGAAAAGGTAATGAATTGTGTATAGTCAGTAACTCTCCTTTACTCGCGATACTCACACGTGATTAAAATAACTTTGAATACGCTTTTACATAGAAACAGTACCTTATCCTATATGAGCAGTGACTTTCCATTTTCTAGCAACATTCATGTATGATTAATGAAATTTGTGTATACTTATTTAACTTTTAATATTTTAAATCCGTAACTTTTTAGGCAACAGAAATAAGTTCTATAGCGGTTTTTATGGCCACAGCTGATAATCTGTACAACGGTCCACGGGATTATAGAATCCCCGTTGCGGGCAAATACAAATATGTGACTTTCTCCTCCGCCATACTATTTTGCTATTGAGTTTATGAGTTTTGGTCAAAATCCCTTTGAAGTGCATCCATTTTTGTCCTTGCCCCGGTGTTTTAGAGCCTGTTTGATAACTATTATATTTTCAGGAATAATTTTTGCTCAAAACATTTTTGTCTATTCTCTAGATGAATTTCTAAGTATTTTAAGGCATTTGATAATTATCCAAAATTTCTATTTCCAGGATAGAAATGCTTTTGGTATGACATTCAAATTTTTTTGTGACTTAGAATTTTATTATTATTTTTTCTTTTTCTTCCTTAGCTGGTTGTTGGAGTGTCGCCAACCCCCAAATAGGTCGACCTTTGTTGGCTCAAGTCTTGTGGGGCCGCCAAGAGGTCAGCCTTGCCATAGTCGGGTCACACCTACCTCACAGTGGCTCAACGAGGCTCGGCCTCGCCTTGGCTAGGCAAAGTCGACCTTGCTTAGATTTGCGAGACCAAGGTCACTCAGACATTGGTGGGCCACTGCGAGGTTGACCTTGCCTTGGTCGGGTGATGTTAACCTCACTATGATTCAGTGAGGCCGCCAGCCCTCATCTGGCCAATTGCTAGCCATCACTGAGGCTAGCGACCGGTGAAAGGAAGAAGAAGAAGAAAAGGAAAAGAAGAAAAGAAAAGGAAGAAAGGAAAGAGGTCTTGATTTTGAAGTTGTTCCTAAGAACAAATAAGTAATTTTTTTTTTTTTTGTTTTAAATCTATTGTCGGGAATAAATTTGCTCCTCGGAATAAAGAAGTTACCAAACGGATTTCTATTACTTTTTTGTTCTAGGGAACAAAAGAATAAAATCAGACACTATTTGGCCGGTTACCAAATATACCCTTAGCCTCGAGTTTGTATTTCCATTAATGTTGCTTGCACCATGGCAAGGAAGTAATTATCTTGAAGAAAAAGTTTTCCAGAAGTGTCTCTCGCTCCGATTGAGAAAATGACACTTGGAGTGCCAAACTTGGCACGAAGGAATATTTAAGTGCCAAAAGTTATGAAAGTGACATTTAAATGCCAAAATCAGAGCAAAATGGGTCAATTAAGTGTCGACGGCGAGAAAATCCTGCCAAACGCTGACATGGCGATTTTTCAGCGAGTCAAGTGCAAAGTGATGTCGTTTTGTTGCTGACGTGGGTAAATAATTTATATAAAAATTAATTAAATTAAATTTAAAACCAATTTTTTTTTTTTTTTTTTTTTTTTAATGAGGAAGATGAACAGCGGTTGGTGGCGAGAGCTCATAGGCCCTCGCCTCCGTTGACTGGGTTGCCGACCCCGGCCAAGGCTCAGTGACCCTAGCCGACCCTCCCCCACCTTCTCGGCGACGGTAGGGCGGCGGCGAGGGTTGAGCCCTCAGCCCTTACTGCTATTCATCTTCCTCCTCCCTTTATATATAATTTGGTTTTAAATTTAATTTAATTAATTTTTATATTAAAATTCGAATTGTGTCAAAACAAAGTTGTTTTTGTGTTTCTTTGCAGAGTCAGCTTTTCAGCGAGCCACGTAAGCAAACAAAATTAATAAAAAATTACCACGTAGGATTTTCAACGGAGTTCGCCGGATGTGGCACTCAAATGTCCCACTTTTAAAAAAAAGTGGCATTTAAGTGTCACTTTCTAACTTTTTGGCATTTAAGTGTCCCATTGTGTCAAGTTTTGGCACTTGGGCTGTTCTTTTGCCCGCTCTAATCTATATTTCTCTTGCTCTCTTCATTCAATTTGATTCAATTTTCTCCATTTTCTATTCCAATATTGGTGTACAATTCGAATTTGTAGTCTTATAACTAGACCTATCAAATGGCTGGATCGTGTTGAGTTTGGGTCGAGTCGGATCATAAATGGTTCGACCTAAATCGACTTATTAACCCATTTATAACTCATTTATTCGTAATGCAAAATTTCTTCGATTCAATACCATTTCAATTTTATACCCAACTCATATTGTTAAAATACTTTTATGTTCAATCAAATCTAGGATAACTTCTTTCTTATGATTTTATAAAAAAATATTATATTGCCAAAACACTTCTATGCAACACAAATCTAGTAAACAATTGTTATAATTTTTTTTTAAAATATATATTTTTTATATTTTATATTTTTCCTGTTTTGTCCTATGTCCAATGAGGGCCCATTTATAATCCATAATGGACCCATTTAAATGGATTCATAATGGACCCATTTAAATAGATTCATAATGGACCCATTTATAATCCACTTATTTTAGAGGTCTATTAAATGAGTTAAGCCTTAAGTTAGTTGTACAAAGTTTATAATGGACCCATTTATAACCCACTTATTTGGGCATCTTTATTTTATATACCCATTATATCTCATGCGAAATTTGTTATGGCCCATTTTAATGTTTTTGGGTTATTAAATGAATTTTGGACCCATTTTGATGGGTCTACTTAAAATAGAAAAAGTAAAAAAGATCCCCAGAGTGGTCCTGAAAAATGTCTCTGGATCATGGTGATGTTCTTGTCTTCTCCATCGTCAGTGCCGTTACAGGTAGGTGTGTGGTAAAACCCAAGAACAATGCGACTAAATTGTGCTTGGAGCCATTCAACCAAACAAGACAACATAAAAATCATTTACTATTTTTTTTTAGGAACCCAACGACGTATGTTGGAGAAGTTCACGATGGAGAAGTTTATGTTGGAGTAGTGAATAGAAAGATAGACAAGTCTTTCCTTTCTGGGCGTCAATTTACTCTAAAGATCTGGCTCCTAATGGGAAAAGTGTTAGAAAAAGTCCTAAACCTTTTAAATTTGTATTAATTTAGTCATAAACTTTTTACTGGTGCTAATTTAATTTTAAACCTTTTTATTGGTGCCAATTTAGTTCTAAACCTTTTGACTTAATGCTAATTAGTCCTAAACTTTTTATTGGTGCCAGTTTAGTCCTAAAACTTTTGATTTGATGCCAATTTAATCTTAAAACTTTTGATTTAATGTTAATTCAGTCATTTCGGCTAATTTGGCTAGGAAGGCTTGACCCTTGCCAGCCTAGCGCGAGGCCAGCCTCACGGCCGCTGGCAAGGTCGACCTCAACCTTGCTGGCCCTCACTTTTGGTTGGTCGCCTAGCTGACGACTAGCTAGAGTAAGGCAGAGGAGGGAAAAAAAGGAAAAGGAAAAGGAAAAGGAAAAGGAAAAGGAAAAGGAAAAGAAATAAATAAAACAAATATTAACATATTATCAAAAGTTGTACACGTCAGCATTATCTATGTCACGTCAGTACCAACCGTGCCATCTCAACAATATCTAGCTAAAATTAGTTGGAATGACTGAATTAACATTAGGTCAAAAGTTTTATGACTAAATTGACACCGAATCAAAAGTTTTGGGAATATATTGGCATCAATAAAAGGTTTAAGACTAAATTAACACTAAGTCAAAAGGTTTATGACTAAATTGATACTAATAAAAACATTTAGGACTAAATTGCTAGCTGTAAAATGTTTATGACTAAATTGACACCAATGTAAAATATTTAAGACTTTTTTGACACTTTTCCTCCTAAAAGTCCTTTGAAGACTTACTAAGAATCCTTGCGCGCCATTCGTCCCCGTATTTCGATAAACAAAAGTAGACTTTAGCACCACGGAAACTCCCTTGCTTTACAAGAAGTGATCATATAGTCAGCATTTTCAATTCATGGTATTCGTTATTGTCCTCATGATCTGCTTCTTCTTCCTGACTTAACCTCGAAAGATTGTTGAGCCCGGTATGATTCGAACTCGAAGGTTCTCGTGCTGGCAAAGGTCGAGCAGTTTCTTGGTCTCACTAGAACTGCAATAAATTGGAAATACTAAACATTAACCCACTCAATGTCTACTAACCGATACGTGGGGGAAAGTGCACCGGGAGTGCCAAAACTCGACCCAGGTGGACAATTTAGTGCCAAAAATTCCAAAAAGTACACTTAAGTGTCACTTTTTTAAAATATTGGGACACTTAAATGCTAAGACCCTGGAAATCCAATGTGGACAATTTAAAATGCCAAAAAATTCCAAAAAGTACACTTAAGTGTCACTTTTTTAAAATATTGGGACACTTAAATGCTAAGTGTGACTATCAACACTTGCCTTAAAGAGCTAGCTGGAAATTGATTGGAAGAACCAATGTGGCATATTTTTAATAATATAAGTTATTTTGTGATATTCTTCGAGCTATACTTGTAATCAAAAGAGAGACCGAAGTGTGGTGAGACCTTGAGGAAGTGTAGTGGCTTCAAGGGCGTGTCGAAAGCCAAATCTTTTAGCAATTCTTGTCTAAAATGATGTTAAAATTATTAAAATAGTCTTAGCACCTATTCTTCCAGCCTCCCATATTCACTTAAGTGCTAGTCATTGTTAAAAAATGATCACTTAAGTGTTAAGTTATGGTGTAAGTGATCACTTAAGTGCCACTCGTGATTGAAAGTGAACACTTAAGTGACAAGTTTTGAAGAAAGTGTGAACACTTAAGTGCCAAGTTTTAAAGAAAATGAACATTAAGTGCCAAGTCTTGGTATCTACGTGGATAATTTAATTTTAATATTAAAAATTAATTTTTGGGGCTTATAGTGCCATGTGAACTTTTAAAAAAAAAAATTATCATGTGGATAATTTTTCTAAAGAATTGTCACGTGGATAATTTTTTTAAAAAATTGCCACCTCAGTAAATAAAGTCATTGGAAAATGTCAAGTTAGCACTTTGACTGGAATTTTTCACCATCGACACTTAAATGTTCATTATTTTCTGATTTTGACACTTAAGTGTATCTTTTGAAACTTTTGAAATTAAAGTGTCATCCTGTGCTAAGTTTTAGCACTTTCAGTGTCCACACCCTTGGTACATGATTTCCTGCAAAAGTATAAAAAAGGGACTATAGCCTAATGCCAACTAAAAGAAAATCGATCATAAGAATAGGAGTTACATCAATCTTTATGGAATCATATCCTCAATTATTATTGCAAGACTTGATAAGATTAGAAGGAAATCCTCGTTTCCACGATACAGATGCATCAAAATAGACCGGTGAATACGAAGAAAGCACACCGCCTTCTCATTTGTTTCATTAAACTATACTAATCCACGATATCTTCGCCAAATCTATATGTAAGACAGATTTGATACTGAAGTAATTACTTGTAATATCACAACCACAACCTAAAAGCATGTCCGTTACAGCGCTGCGTGATTAAAGTATGGCCACGTAAAGGTCGTTATTAACAAGGATTGACTTCTTACCCAAAAAGGTCAACTAGTTAATGGTCTTGCAAGCACCAACGTACAAGAAAACCTTTTGTAAATGCCCCTTTAACGTTGCCAACTAGTAAAATAAAATTGTCGCACTAGGGTGGCATTAAGAGGACGAGATATCATAACCTATGAATCTCCACTCCAATCACATGCTAAAATACTGAGAAATGACTTGGCCAGAACTCATTGATTTTGAGTAATCTTGGCCAGCTTGGACATTGAAACTTTGTATACCAAACTCGCTATATAAACTCCCTTTGTGTCACTTCTTTCTCTGCCTTCTAAGTCTATCTTGGACTGTATTCTTTTCATACCCACCATGGCAAAGAAACCGAGCTTGGGTCGCCAGAAAATCGCCATTTCGAAAATTCCCAAGAAAAACCATCTCCAAGTGACATTCTCGAAACGGCGATCCGGGCTTTTCAAGAAAGCGAGCGAGCTCTGCACCCTCTGCGGGGTCGACATCGGAATCATCGTCTTCTCTCCCGCCAGCAAGGTCTTCTCCTTTGGTCACCCGGAAGTCGAGTTCATCATCGACCGGTTCCTCGCCCAAGACCCGGCGCCCCCTGACTCGGGCGAGTGCCGGCTCATTGAAGCCCACCGGAACGCGAACTTGCGTGACCTCAATGGGATATTGACTCAAGTTCTTGAGGAGCTGGAGGCGGAGAGGAAGCGCGGGGAGGCGCTGGATGAGATGAAGAGAGAGAGCCAGAGGCAATGTTGGTGGGAGGCACCGATCGATGAACTTGGATTGTGTGAGCTTGAGCAGTTGGGAGGGTCGATGGAGGAGCTCAAGAAGAACGTGATGAGATGGATCAACGAGTTGATGGTGGACTCTTGCTCCCCAAACGGAGAAATCGCCTACGAGAGCAAGCCTCTTGAAGCGAACGGTGCATACAATCTTGGGCACGTGTATAATCTCCATGACCAAAATGGACTCTTTTGATGCCCCTTAATTTGAGCTCTTTCCCCTTTTTTATGGGTGTTTTGTTCAGTGTCTCACTATACAGGCCTATCCTTTTTGCTTTTGGCTCCTGGATTTCTGTGTTTTGTGATTCGGATGTTGTATAAATAATGTTGGACTGATGAAATTTGAGAAAATTGTTCTTGTAAATAACGCTGGACTGATGAAATTTTGAGAAATTTGTTCCTGTTGGTGTTATTAGAATTTGCTAGCGTTGAATGTTTACTGGATTTATTCATGTTTATCTTTGAGACATAGATAAAACTTTGATGCTGACAAAAAAGAAAAAAGGTATACTTGAATTCGCAAAGTTTAGTATGCGGAAGGGTCAATGCTTGGCTATTGCTGCAATTATTTCTATTTGGTAAACGTTACGTGGCTCTTAAAATTATGTCCCTTTTCAGTATTTAAGACCACATTAATTTTCCTATTATCCGCAAAGTGATAAATATCAACTCTTCTTTGATTTGTTTGATAGTGAAGCAATATATGCTTCTTCTGACAGGAATTGAATTAAATCAACAGATATTAGAAATCCCAGAATTCATCCTAAGATTCATTTTTTATTGTTAATGATGGTGTCACGCGGATCCATTTAGCGTTTCCTAACCCGTGAAAGAAACTCTAGAGAGAGAAGCTTTTGAATTGTATTTTACTTGTAAATGAGATACAAATGAGGGGAAGAGACCTCTATAACTGTAAATCTCTTATTAATAAAATGGTAGAGATTATATATTTCCAATTACCATCCATCCGCATTTATTTCAGCCATATACAATTATTGTATTGTCTGCCCTCAGGAGTATTATAGAATATTTGAGAAAACCGACTTAAGCATTTTTGAGGTTAGCTTTGTTCATGTATTAGTCACAGCCTTCGATCAGAATATCTCTTGCCCTTCGATCAAAATATCTCTCGATCGTGTGGCTTCGTCAGGCCATGACAATAGCATCAAAATGATCCTGATTGGGATAAGCAATTGCAGTGCTCTAACTCTCAGCATTCGCCATCTTTCTAGGGGCTGTGCTTATTGACATAAAGATCTACTATAGTATGTTTCTCGACAGTTACTAATCGCCTATTCATTTGCAACTTTCTTCCGAAGATTTAAAATTGTTAAACTCTTCAAGGTACCAATTGAATCGGTATTTCTCCCAAAAAGCTCGTGTACTGGAGAGACAAAGAGTTAAGAGGACTGGTCCGATTGGATTTGGGAAGAATCCCATACATGTCAACGTTTTTACTTATATCAAGAGTAATAAGGCTTGGTAATTGAAAAATAGTGTCTGGAAATATCCCCCTTAAGGAACAACCAACAGTGCTCTAATATGTTAAAGAAGAAGGCAAATTCGCTGGACATGTCTACTTGATCAAGAACAAGCTTTCTTAATGCTGTTGAATTTTGAACAAGCATTGTGAAGACTGAATTTTCCAACCTGAGAGAAGGGAATGAGTATGTGTTGAAAATATAATCATTAGAGAGATCAAGTTCAACCAACTTGGAGAGGCGAGAGATTTCATTGGGAATAGAACCCGAAAATAGTGAATTAGAGAGATCCAGATGAGTGAATGTTGCAAAAGCGCTCAGATTAGGTGAAATATGTGAGCCATCAAAGTTATTACCATAAAGTTTGAGGCTTCGAAGATGATGAATGAGATGAAGGGAGCTACTGGACTGAAGAGTGCCATGAAGCCAATTGCAAGTTAGATTGAGATTGATGAAGTTGCCGATGACACCGTCACAAGTGACACCATCCCACGAGCAGCAATCCATGCCCTTATTCCATGAGTTTGTCTTTGGATAAGATGTGATATGGTCATCCTCATCACATGAGTTCGATGCCTCCCTATCAAGTACGGAGGAATTCTTAAAAAGGAGCAAGCATTGAGTTGGTCAGGAGGGCAAAGGGTCGAGACAAAGCGAAGGGAGGAATGTAAGAAAATGTGAAAACAAAGGAGATCGAGGATCTAATGCCACCTCATTATGCAATTTAGTATCTGAGTGAGTTTATTGGCTATGGAGGATGCATCCACTTATGAAGCCCTCTTGTACTGTGAAGTGATTAACACGAGTCTTCTCTAGAAGGTAGAAGTCAAAAGTCTTCTTAGAATAAGATTATGGAGTCATAGGAATTTCCACGGTACAAGTCACTTGGGCGTGGAAGATTCTTAGTGCCAAAGAAATATACATGAAAAAATCTTTTGGAATCGTCCCTACGCGCGCGATGTCTTCCTGCGTGTACAACACCCCATTTTCATGGTGCTAAATTATTTGACAACTAATAAATTTTACTATACTAAATTCTTTAATTGCATTTTGTACTGGTATTTGTAAATGAGGTAAAAGGAATTACGCTTTGTTGATGCCTCACGACAGAGCTCCAATTTGCAAGTTAAATCTCATTTGCCAGTAAAGAGACTTAGGGAGGTTTCCAATCAATAATTAGTAATTCCTTATGACAAAGCTAGTAAGCTTTTTATTGGATTACTAGGAAACCTTCATTACGATAAGATAATAACTTTCAAAGCCGTTGAAATCGTTTCACTATTTCATACAAGTAGTTACTTACACGACCTAATATGCTCGTTATACTAGGTTTTTGGATTATTTTTGTAATTTTTTCTTAACCTGAATATAATAAGGTTTTTAGAGGGCGTTGGGGGCACTAAATTGAGCATTTAAAATTCGATTATGTCAACACAAAATGCGGCATATTTTCCCCGTATAAGATGGAAAAACGTGACAAAACAATGGACTCAATTAATGGGGGGTTATTTCATAGGTCGGGAATTTACGGAAAGTGCGCTATCTCTCGAAGTACATCTTTTATTTGCTTTACTTTTATTTTTTAACGATAAAATGAGAAGAAGCTTGATCTGAGTGCTCCCTTCGATAAAGTTTCGTAGGGAAGTTATTTGGCGCCTCTTTTTTAGTCAATCATGATCTGGGGAGTATACGATATTCCGCGACCATTTGTTGAGTTGGAATTAGGAGTGATTCTTAGGCTGCATTCGTTTCTCAGAAAACATTTTAGAAAATGTTTGTCAGAATTTCTGGTGTTCGTTTTATGAAAAATGAATTAATTAGTGTAAACATTTTTCATGAAAGGAAAACAACCTTTGAAAATAAGGAAAAATGTCTTTCACTTTTCAAATAAGGGAAAACATTTCTTCACTCATTCTCTCTTATCTCACACCCCTACTACTCCCCATTATTATTATTATTTGCTTTTCTTCTTTCGCAGCCGGTCGGCAGTCACGACAATGGCCGGCGAGCGCAAGCCTCACCACAGGCTCGAGTTCATCAATCTGGCGGGCCTCGAGCTCATTGGCCTCTGGCCTAACTAGATCAGTGAGCTCCAGCTTGCCTTTGGCTAGTCGCCGATGACTGATCAAAGAAGAAGAAGGAAAAAAAAAGAAAAAAAAAAAAAAAAAATTTATAAATAGATTTTTAGAAAAATTAAAAAATAAAAAATTTATTAAAATGAGTGCACGGAGGAAATCGAATTGAATTTTCCATACCAAACGGCAGAATATAATCTCAAGGTTTACTACTTGACAACACGTCGAATTAAATAATCTCAATTTCACTATTCACTTTTTAATTTGTGTTATTTTTTTTTTTTTTTGTGAGTTTACTTAACACGCATCAAAATGGGATGAAAAAGTGCAATTATAACTTCTATAATACCGTTGGTCCCTCTAGTTTTGCCCGAAGCCAAAATCATGCACCTTTTGGTTTTTTGCCATGCGGGTTGGCCCAATCCTCAAACCTCAGAGGTGGGGACTCCCTATGTCCTCCATCTGAATCGACTGGATAGCCAACAAAGTCAAGCATAATCAATCTGATATGAACTTATCTTAAATCAAAATTCATTTCATAAAAGCATCATCGAACTCGTTGGACCAGTGAAATATATAGAGTAAGCTAACTACCTCCACATATTCCAAACAAATTCACGAGATCAAGTACAATTACGTAAAAGAAAATCAATTCCAATATGGGAAAAGGAAGGCGTTCCATTGCATTTCTGCAGGCATTTATCGCTTCTTTGAGGGCCCGCTGTTCCTCCGATTGCGCCTTCCTTATCCTCCCTCCATCATTGTCTCCGATTTAATCAAATCGGTTCATTTTCCTTTTATTAATAATTTTTTAATCAATAATGTTAAATTACTAGACTCAGCGATGCCCATTATGAAAAATTAGTCGCTCTCTTAAACATTATAGTATTTTCGCGATGCGAGCTCTGCAACAGCTTCGCGACCATGTACCGCAAATCGGACTAAGTGAACCTGTGCCGGGACTGCAATTCCAGAGTCCACGGCGTGAACATCCTTGTCGCCAAGCACTCGGGGAATCTCCTTTGCCGCTCGTGCCAGAGCCCCACGCCGTGGAACGCGTCGAGGCCGAGGCTCATGCCGACGGTACACGTCCACCTCGGACCTGCAAAGAATAGGAGGCCCATCTCCAATTTTGCCCTCGTCCTTCCATTTACTCTTACTCCAGATCGCAATTCCTCACTTCGTTATCGTTGCAATCCTTCTCTTCTTCTTCTTCATTTTCGTCTTCATATTCGCCGTCCCACGTTGATGAGGTGCGCCAAGAGGAACTGCGACCGTTGAATTTGGTGGTAGTCCAAGAACCGGGTCGAGCTTGTTGGATTCAGGTTTGGAGGGTTGAATTAGTAGTTTTCGGTATCATGAGCTCCTTCGTTGGTCGGAGCTCCGCCGAGGGGATGATTGTTTTGGTCGTCTGTCACCTCGGCAGCGGCGATGCTGTGGTAAGTGTAAGTGCGATTTCGTTTGCTATGGCTAAGGCACAGAGAAAGTGGATGGTTTGGTGCTCGTGGTCTAACTGCGGTCTTTGATCAATTATTCAAATCATGTGGATCTATGATGGGTTTACTTCTGCCCGAAAACAAAGTCAGTCCCCTTTTTTTGCTTTGAACCGTCCCGTACTCCAGAAAAAAAGTGCCATCAAATCGTTCTTATTTAGGTCCGGCGATGAAATTTGCCGACTTGGCGTTAACTATTTTCTGGCATGGATTTTTTTTTCCCTTTTATTTGCCGATGTGTATTTTTTTTTTTTTTTTTTCAAATGTTGACTCTCCCTCCCTCCCTCCCCCTTCCTCTCCCCTACATTCTCCTACTTCCTTAAATCCTACTAAATCAAAAACATACAAAAATTAACAACCACATCAACGCAAAAACTATGATTAGTACCCCTCACAACCACCAATTGAGTGGCCATGGCTGCAAGCTTGAAGGCCGAGTGGGCATGGTTTCAAATTTGGTGGCTCGAAAAGATCTTGTGGCCATGGTCACCGCAAGTTCACATTGAGCGGCCATGGTCATGAGCTTGAGTAGCCGACCCCACCCTTCAAGCCTAAGAGGTAGGGATCGAACTCTGTACCTCCCCATCTGAAATATGGGACAATAATTCATTTGGCAAGTGTCACGGTCACAGGGTTCTTGTAACTAAGGGACCATGCATTTTCGAGGAAGACCTCCTGAGATCGCCTAGGTTTCTCACAAGAGCTTCCGGAATGTTCCAAGGGCGGGTGATACAGTAATTGCACCGAGATCTAGAACTCTCTTGGCATAAATATTGGTAGTTAGTAAGTTAGGAGATGTGATCCCGTCCGTCGGATCGAAGTACAATCAATGGTTGTAATATGAGGACCTCGAGTATAAGAAGGGGTGCCCTCCCCCTCATTTGTATCCATCCCACCATTCAATAATCAAAATTTCCTTTCCCTCTTCCACAGTTTCTCTCTCTAAAAAATTTCTCCTTTTATGATTTGGGTGAGCGAGTGATTGATCCGAGCAAGGCTTGGCTTAGGCACCTCGACAATTTAAGCAACAAAAAAAGCCTAAGTCGTCGCACGGTCACAATCCCAAACGATCGACCCATGACAAGTGGTATGAGAGCAAGAAGGGAGATCCATTTCAAGAGATCAAGGAGCATCAGCTGTTCGAGAGAATGTTTAGCCAATAAGCTATTATGGATGGAGAGGCTGTCCAAGTCAAGGAGACCCGTGGCTGAACCAAGAGAAGAGAAGCCTCGATGGACGCCGTAGCCACGCTCGATGAGAAGCTCGCGTAGGTAAGGAGTGCCATGGCAGAGTTCATGGAAGGACTCGACGATGTAAGAGACCGCATCATGGAAGTTGAGGTCTCGCTCCGTGAAGACTTCACGAACAGCATCAACCAAGCTACTTCCCCATTGCATGACAAAGACGAAGCCCTTGAAGTGTTGATCAATGTACTAAGGGAACGAGTCCAAGTGATCGAGGAAGAGAACCCTCATAGGGACGAGGCCAAAGCCATGAAGGCAGAGATCCAAGAGCTCAAGACCAAGCTCGCCCTATCAAGATGAGCATTGCCAATGGAATGATGCCTGCGCAAGCGATGCCCAAGCTAGAGGTGTTGAAGCCAAAAGAATTCAAAAGCAATCGATCCGCCAAGGAGGTGGACAACTTCATATGGAGCATGGAGCAGTACTTTGGCGATGTCAACATCCAAGATGAGTTGATCAAGGTAAGAACTATTTCAATGTTCCTCATTAATACTGTAATGCCTTGGTGAGCACAATAGGTGCGACAAGAGCAAGTGTGGCGCCGATCCTGTGGAAACATAGGATGATTTCGTGAAGGAGTTCTGAGACTACTTCCCCAAGTTTGGTCAACAAGAAGCTTGTAGTAAGCTCCATCACCTCGAAAAAAGAGGGACAATCCAAGAGTAGGTAAAGGAATTCACCAAACTTAAACTCCAAATCCGCAATCTAGGAGAGGAGGAGGCTCTCGGAGCATTCATGGATGGACTCAAGCCGTGGTCGTAACTCGAGCTTAAAACGTCGGGATGTGAAGAGTCTCATGAGGGCGCTAAGTGTAGCCGAGTCCCTTGTCTACCTCACCAAAGCCAACTCATCAAAGAACCGAGCAAGGGACTGGAGGTCGGATCGACACTTTGAGGATGAAGGTGGAGACACTCCCCGTGCGCCGAAAGATCAAAATGGCCGAATCAAGTCATGGGGAGAAGGAACGTCCAAACCGTCCTCTCCCCAAAAGAGTTGATCCCAAGCGGACTACACCACAAGTAAGTTCGATCAACCCCCACCATCTCCTTGCTTTATTTGCAAAGGTCCGCATTGGACCCAAAAGTGCCTGAAGAATGGCAAGATCAACACCCTCCTTACCATAGAAGAGGAAGAGGAGGAGCCTGAAGAAGAAAAACGGCAGATCCGGCTTGGAATCGTGAAATATGTCAATGCCGTTCAAGCTCGGTCGCTGTCCGAACAGAAGGAAACTACCTTGAACACGGACATGTTCTTTGTGGACATCGAGGTATGTGGGTGAGCCTTATACGTCTTGGTTGACATGGGTGCTTCGAACATGTTTATGTCCATCGAGGTAGCCAAAGCCTTAGGACTTCACGTGGAGCTGAACAGGAAATCCTTTAAGGCCGTCAACTCGGATGGACTTGCAGGCGTAAGAACGACTCCCGACATGGACGTCCGAATTGGAGGATGGAAGGGCAAGCTCTCCTTCGAGGTAATCCCTCTCGATGACTACGATCTTAGTTTGGGCATGCAATTCTTCCATAGTGTGAGGTCCATGATCAATATGAGGACCAAGACCATTATGATCCTCAATCCACAATGCCCGGTGATGATCCCCATGATGAAATGAGCGATCAACACCAAGACTATTGCCATGATCCGACGCCTTGACAAGAGTCTGAAGGCCGAGAAGCGCATGACCGAATCACAACCGAAGCTACCATCCTTGGAGAAGCTGAAGGTAGAGTTGGATCTTCCTACTCCAACTCGTGACATGCCGATCCAAGTACTCTTCCCCGAGGTCAAACGCTTCTGCGTGCCATGCCCGAGCCGAATTGTCCACAGTTTGAGAGGCTTAGAACCAAGTGAAATCAAAACAAGAGGGCTTAAGCTCATGCCAAGAAGACCTCTTTCCAAGCCTATCCATGATGAATTGTCTCTTAATAATGAGTTAAGTACTCATGTGGCCCAATAAAAATGAGACAAACAAGCCTACAAATGATTACGTTAGGCCATTAGATCTCCACCTCATAAGCCTATGTGTCCACTTGAAAATTTTGCAATGATGGCCAAAAGATTTACCTTGGAAATTATGTTAGTGACTCATTGTCTTAGGTGTCCATTGAAGTTATAGTCATCATTACCATAAGATTCTCTTTGCAAAACAAGTAGGTTAGGTCATGATGGCATGAAGTATATGGTCCAATAAGAAGATAACAATTGTTTTCCTAGGACACTTTGCCACTTTGCAAACTAGGCTACTTTGCAAACTAGGCTTGCCACCTTGATGACATAGCCGTGCCACTTAAAGAAATGTGATTGGGCCACTTGGATGAGTAATGATGAGCTTGGTGCCTATAAATAGGAGGGGCTCCCATTCATTTCCATCACTTTAAGCCCTCTTGCCACTCATGCCTATTCTCCCTTCCATTCCTCTCTCTCGACCTCACACCATCGCCCCTCATCAAGTCATTCAAGCTAGTTCTCGAGATTCATCTAGGTAAGTAAGATTCCTATTTCTCCTCTAGGGGGGCAAACTCCATTGTTGAGTCTAATTAGGTGATCGCCCATTCAAGCCATGGTAAAATGTTAGATACTTTGTATAGTTTGCCCATGTTTGTGCTTGGATGTATGCTTGAGTTGTTGGCTCTCGGAATGATGCCAATGTTCGCTTAGGTTGAGTTCCATGTGAGGCAAGGTCACCCAAGGCCACAAGGCCTTAGATTGGCATCAAACCGTGCTAGTTCCAAGTCTCACTCGGTGCGGGGATTGCCCAAGGCCGCAAGGTCTTAGATCAACATTGAGGCATACCGATTCTAAGTCTTGATCAGTATGGGGATCACCCAAGCTCATGAGATCTTGATAGGCACTAAAGTGTGCTGATTCTATGTCTTGATTGGTGTGGGGACTTTGTACTTGACGTTTGAATCAAGCCACGAACCAAGGGTCATTCAACGCATGAAGTACGTTCACATCGGGTCGAGGCCAAGGTCCTTCGAGTTTAGGATCTTCACAAGAGTGAGGTGTACTCAAGCCTCAGGGTCTTGGATCGACATTGAGGCGTGCCATTTCCGAGCCTTATTCAATGCAGGGATTGATAAGTGATCGGTTCAAGTCACAGATCAAGAGTCGTTCCCAACATGTTCATTAGTGTAGTACAAGAATTCATGACACACACATATATATGAGCACACCTTCAAGCCACGTATGTGTCGGCTAAGAGAAAATATAAGAATCAGCTTGTATGATGCATACATGCATGCATTTAAAGAGGAAAAAGTGCCCGTCGCCATACACCATTGGCGGCAATGCCTCGTTCATTAAGTGGTATGCCTTGGTTGAGCCGGGATGCCCTAGTTGAGCTAGGGATGCTTGGATCTTAAACACGAAAGCCTCGGGAAGCTAACTCCAAGAAGCCTCGGTCAAGCCGAGACACCTTGATTGAATTAGGAAGCCCAGTAAGAAGCTGGAAGCCCCGGTCGAGCCGAGAGGGCTTGGTAGAGTCAGGACGACGCTAAAAGAATTTGCTTAAGTACTGGTTATACATAGTCATGGGATGGCGAAGAGCCTGGAACGTCGCAAAAATAACACTTGCCACTCAAGACCCTAGAGATTGAGTTGAGGTCATGACAAAAAGCATAACCCAAGGAATGCTTGATGGTTTTTAAAAAGTAGAGCAATGTCTTGTGAAAAGAAGAAAAGAAAACAGTAGTAGAATGAATTTGATTTTTGAGTAAATAATAATGACCAATTGAGACATTATCCATTTCTTTTTCTTATTTTTCCCACCAATGCTAGTTTTTGCTGGCCAGCCCTACTCTTCAAGCCTGAGAGGTAGGGATCAATCACTACACCTCCCCCATCCAAATGGGATGCTAGCTAATTAGGCGAAACTTAAGTCATAGGAACTCATCTTAGATCCACTTTTGCTGTGGAAAATCCTTTTCATGAAAGCACCATCAATCTCATTACACAAAAGTAAATTATGCAAAGCAAAGCTATATATCTCGACATATTCCGAGTAAATTAATTAGACAAACAGTGATGGTGGCAGTGTAAAAGAGAATGCATTGCAAAAGGAGCGATATCTGGACGAAAAAGGGACATGACGTGCCCATCCTCATCCTCATCCCAGCATCACCAAATCCAGCCCACATATTCACCAAATCAAAACAGAGATAAAAGCCATTATGACTTGGCTATGGCGACGAGGGTGGGTAGGTCGAAAATACCTAGTTTCTCTCTTGAGCATCGTGGCGTACTAGAAAAGTCCTAACAAATCCCCCACGAATTCGCGAACCTCCTATGCCATCTCCGGGGATCACAGCCACACAATCGCCCCCTTCCCCTCTCTCTCTCTCTCTCCTTCCTTTTTCTTCTTCTTTTTCTCGACTTTTGATGGAGAACCGCGGGACGATAAGGTGTACATGGCATGCAACAGCATTGGGGAGGTTCGGGTCGGTCAAATCTTTTAATTATTTAATCCTCTTCCATTTTGTTTTTCCAAAATTAAAAAAGATAAAGAGAAACAATTTTCCAATATGGAAAAAAAGGGGAAAGAGGAGGGAGGATCCACCAGTGCAATTCGGCCATAATTTGTCGCATTGAGTGGTGGTGGGTTTTTTGCCTTTAGGGGGGCCAGCTATTCCTCCCCGTCACCTCCCCTCCCCATCCTTATCCCCTCCATCATTGTATCTGTCTCCCATCACTACATAAAGTGGTTTGTATTTATTTATATTTATTTGAAAAAAAATAATAAACAAATTTTAAATTACCAATACGCTTGCGGTGCTCATCATAAAAATTAATCTCTCCGTTAGACATTACAATATTTTCGAATCGCATTGAAAGTTCTTGTGCGGTTGCTGTAAATTATAATTTTGGTTCTCCTGGTTATATTAAATTTTTGTGGGCAAAAATCATTATGTAAACATTTGACCTCAAAGAATTAGTTAAGCTGACCATAAATCATTCCATCGGATCTGGCGCGTGTCAAGGGTACTAGCCCAAAACCAAATTTGCAAGAGAATTTCCAACACTACTTATATACTAAGATACTATTTAGTAAGACAAAAGATGTGAGCAAAATAAGAGACTTTGCAATTTTTTTAAAAAATGGTCCCAACATAAGATATATATTAAAAAAAAAAAAAAAAAAAAAACACAGCAAGGTAATGCCTTAGAGCGAATTGGCTAGAAGGCCCAACTTGTGCATGGACCGGTTTCAGCAAGAGGCCTATGTTTAAAGAAGGCATGACATGAAAGAAAATTCATGGTAATTGGTTTTCACTCATAAAGAGCATGGCTGAAGGTGTTTCTAAAAGTTTATTGTTTTGAAGACCACAGTTTAGCATAAACCCACGCTATGGAGATCCATGAATTTTGCTAACCTTTGACTATTCATATAACTTCTTATATTGACAAGACCCATCACTCATACAACTGTCCCAAGTTGATTTAATGAAACATAACATTAAGTACATTCCACCCAAAGATTTACGCTTTGAATAGAAAATTAATTGATCCTATGCACAGATTTCTGGGTTGATCCTTCAAGACATAATTCTTTGGCATATTAATTAATTAAATGACTTTGATTGAATGAGTGAAAGGTAGTCTTCACTTCCAATTCTTCATGGACATATAAAGTTATCCACATGGGAAGATGGAAAAGATATCTTTGAAGATTAATGGCACTTGGTTCTTTTTCTTCTCTTGTATTTTACTTCTTCGTTATTTAAAGCCACGTGCTTGACAGATTATATTATTCATCTTCTTAATTCAATCGATACAAAATTGCACCAAGAAACATGGAGAAAGTACATTAGAAACAAGCCTTCATAAAGGAAATGACATTTCAAGTTGTCCCGGTGACATCTCTATTAACTAAATTTACATTGCTAGTTTACAAAGATAGATTCCTCAAACACTTTCATTGTCCATGAAATTTGATGGCCTTTCGCTTTGTCTTCTTTATCCACTCGGTTGCTCTACTCTCTAGTATCCTTACACCTTGTATGAGCCATTTGGGCCTTCCTGTTTCAAATGCAATGTATGCTATCGAATTCCCAATTACAATTCCCGATGCATAGCCAATCCACAGTGTTTTCTGTTTAAACCAACTCTCATGCCCTTCACGGTCAAAAGTTAATAAGGATGATGGTGTAGGAGGAGGAGGTTGGGCATTGCTAGGGCATGCTTTTGGCAATGGAGTTCCACATAAGCCCGGATTCCCATCAAATGAGTCGCTTGAAAATGTGCTCAATTGCTTGTATTGTGGAATTTGACCGGTGAGTTGGTTCTTTGAGAGGTTTAAGTACCCAAGAAATGTCAAATCTCCCAATTTTAGAGGAATCAACCCACTAAAATTATTCGAAGAAAGATCAAGCCACTCAAGATTAGTCAAGTTCTCTAGAGTCGGTGGTATGGAACCCATAAGATGGTTATGAGAAAGGTTGAGCCCTACAAGAGAGTGAAGATGTCCAATAACTTCGGGGATATTCCCTTGGAAAGAGTTGCACGACAAGTCAATAATTGTGAAGAAGGTCAAGATCCTCACTAGCTGAACCTCTAGCCCTTTCATCATCACAGCCACCGAATTTTCGTATGTACCCCCACTCAAATACCGTGTCATATATGATGTTGTGTCTTGCACATTTTCAACATTCATCATGCCTTTAAGGTTCATCATCAAGTTGGCTGGCAAAGGACCGCTAAAGCTGTTGTTGGAGAGGTCCAAAATGTGTAACTTGGGAAAGAGGTGAACTCCCCTGGGAATATCCAAAAGACCCTTCAAATTGTTGGACCTTAAAACGAGAACTTTTAGCTCTGGGAGTGTTCCTAACCATCTTGGAAATGTATCCTCTATCTGATTGTGACTAAGATCTAGAACTTCTAGATATCTACATTTGACAAGTGATTGGGGCAATTTGCCTTCAAACTGATTTTGACTCAAGTCAAGAGTCCTCAAGCGACTTCTCGAAGAAAAAAAAAGAGGAATTGTGCCCTCGAGGTGATTCATTCGCAAGTTTAAAACTAATAGATCGGTGCTAATATTTGTTAAGCACCAAGGCAAGTTACCCGTTAAGCTGTTGTTGGACAAGTTAATGATCATGAGATGCATGACATTGCATATCAAAGAGGGGATCTTTCCTGTTATCTTATTACTCGCAATGGAATAATAAGATGTAACAGGAGATGGAAGCGGAATTGGCCCTCCAAAGTTGTTATTGGACAAATCTATAACAACTAATGAGGTGTTCGAGAAAAACTCTGTGGGCCATTGTCCAATGAAATTGTTGTTCGAAATAGACAAACCTTGAAGAGCGGGGAAGGAGAGTCCAAAGGCAGTGAGGTTGATCCCGCCATAAAATTTGTTTGATTGCAAATCAAGGTCATACAGTTGCGGTGCTTCCAACCAATGTGGGAAGACATCAGTGAACTCGTTGTATTCGAGAACTAGTGTTGATAAGTTCACGCATTTGACTAAAGAGCGTGGTAATGATCCTCGTAATTTATTGTGGCTCAAGTCTAGAATCTTGAGATTGGTTATATTACCAAAACATGATGGTATATTCCCAGAGAGATTATTGTTAGATAATTTTAACTGTTGGAGGGAACTAGATTGACAAATCAATGAGGGGATCTCACCAGTGAAACCATTGTCGGAGGCAATAAAGAAATGAGTAGAAGGTGGAGGAATGGGGAGTGGTCCATGGAATGAATTGTTCTCAATGCTAATATACTGCAAGTTCTTCCAGCGCAACTGTTGTAGACCTCCCTCCAGAAGGTTACTAGAAAGATCTAACATTTCCAATGTATAACGGCTTATTCCCCAAAACCACATTGGGATCTCCCCACCAATCCTATTTGAAGAGAGGTCTAAGGATCTTAATCTTTTCAACGAATTCAAGAAATAGGGAAACTTGGTCAAGTTGCAAGAGTTCAACATCAACGTTTCAAGCTTTGGGAATGTATACTTGAGTGTATCGTAGATTAGATTTAGTTCTTGAGCAACAGTAAGGCTTTGGAGATTTTTAAGCTTTGTAAAATTTTCAAACTCTACAACCCCGCTAAAGCTATTCCCGGCAATGGACAAAACTTGGAGTTGATTGAGATCCCACATTGACGAAGGGATGTGTCCTGTGAATTCACAATAGCTAAGATCTAAAGTAGTTAAATTCTTCATGTTACCAATCGAATCGGGTATTTCTCCCAAAAGTTTGTAAACTTGAGAGACAATGACTCAAGAGGACTAGTCCAATTGGATTTGGGAAGAATCCCAGACAAGTCATAATTCTCACTTATATCGAGAGTAGTGAGGCTCCGTAATTGAAAAACAGTGTCCGAAAATATCCCCCCTAAGGAACAAGAACGAATGCTTAGATATGTCAAAGAAGAAGACAAATTCGTAAAGGACTTTGGTGAAACCATGGACATGTTTACATCATCAAGAACAAGCTTCCTCAGTGTTGTTAAATTATGAACAAGCATTGTGAAAATTGAATTTTCCAATCTGAGATAAGATGACCAGTGTTTGTCGGAAATGTAATTGTTAGAGAGATCAAGCGACACTAGCTTGGAGAGGCGAGAGATTTCACTGGGAACAATACCAAAAAAGTGTGAATAAGAGAGATTTAGATGAATCAATTTTGCAAATGCACTCATATTAGGTGAAATATGTGAGCCGGCAAAGTTATTACCGCCAAGGTTGAGGCTCTGAAGATGGCGAAGGAGAAAGAGGGAGCTATTGGACTGGAGACTGCCATGAAGCCAACTGCAAGTAAGATCGAGATCGATGACGTTACCAGTGACACCGTCACAAATGACACCGTCCCACGAGCAGCAATCCATAGTCTTGTTCCATGAGTTTGTCTTTGGATAAGATTGGAACCCATCACAATAGTATGATGCCTTGCTATCAAGCATGAAGGAATTCTTAAAATGGAGCAAGGCATCGCGTTGGTCAGGAGGGCAAAGGGGCAAAGCAAAGTGAAGGGTAGAATGCAAGAAAAAGTGGAAACAAAGAAGGCAGAAGATCAAATGCCACCCCATTTTGCAATTTAGCATGTGTGTGAGTTTATTGGTAGAGGAGGGGGCTTCCACTTATAAAGGCCTATGATATTGTGAAGTGATCAACACGAGTCTTCTCTATAAAGTCAAAGTCAAGGTCTTCTTAAGATGGCATTATTGAGAACAAAATTTCCATGGTGGTGATCTCTTGCGTGTGGAAAATTCTTGGTGCCGTAGAAATTTCCATGGAAAAATCTTCTTGAAACGTCTTGCGTGCGCGATATCTTGCCACACGTATAACAACCAATGTCATGGCATTCACATCTCTACTTGATGATTGACGAATTTGACTGTTTTAAACGTCGAAATATTTTTACATCTTCACATGATTAGTTACTTACACGACCCAATATGCCTGTTATACTAGGTGTCCGGTTTATCGTAAATTGTTCTTAACCTATATATAATAAGGTTTTAGAGTCTGTTGGGCACTAAATTGAACATTTATGTACTAATTATATTAACACAAAATTCGGCATATTTTCCTCGCATGTGATGAAAAAGGTGCCAAAACAATGGATCGACTCAAAGAATGATTAAGCGAATGGGTCGTATTCTGTAGGCTAGTAATTTATGTAAATTGGTCCATCTTGTTATCGAAATACATCTTTTGTTTGTTTTGCTTTTTTTTTTTTTTTTTTTTTTTTTTTTTATTTTGTAAATGATAAAATGGGAAGAAGCTTGGATCCGAGAGATCTCTTTGATAAAAATTTGCGGGCAAGTTGTTTGGTGTTGATTTAGTTGTCATTCATGATTCATGGATTTTCTGATATTCTCCAACCCTCGTTGACTTGGAAATAGGCGTGATCCTTACTCATTTTAAAGGTTGGAGACACGATGATTGCCCGCAAACTATGTTCGTATAGCTCACGACAGCAAAAGATACTTTTCAATGTCGGACTCTTGCCCCCTTCGATGAACAAATGAGCTCCCGTTAATCAAATTTAGAGTTGAAAACATTTCTTAGGAAAACTATATGAATTTAAGGGTTAATATCATGAAAAATCTGAAACTGTTACACCCGTCACAAATTTATCCCAAATGAATACAAAAAACCCTAAACTTGTACATTTGTAACAAATTTACCTCAAACTAATTTTTTGACTTTCAAAAATCTCAAACTAGTAAATTTTTGAAAAATATACCTTCCATTAAATTGAATTAATACGACAAAAAATACAAAATTGGTACAACTATGACAAATGGAGAGTAAAATCTCAAACCGGTACATTAGTCAACTGTCACATGTCATTCAACTGAGCAATTTGATAGTATAATATAACGGAAACTAACCGATGGTAAATTTGTCACAAATATACTAGTTTGGGATAAATTTGTCAAAAGTGTACAAGATTTGGATTTTTAATAGTAAAAAAATTAGTTTTGGATAAATTTATCATAGGTGTACTAGTTTAGGATTTTTCTTGATATAAACCCTAAACTTAATGACCTAATCAGACAATTTAAAGGTCTAAGGGCTTTGCATGACCCTTATAGGCAAGGCACACAATTTTCTTTTTTCTTTTTTGGATGATTGAGATGCGCTACTTGACAACACATCAAATTACATTATCTCAATTCCACTCTTTTCACTTTTCAAATTATGTAAATTTCTAATGAATTTACTTTACACCATAAGAACGAGCTAAAAAAGTGCCATTAGAACATGTGATCCCTCTATTTTTGCTCCAAAAACAACCCTCCTTCTACTTACAAACCTTTCAAAGGTAGAGGGAAAATAATAATTTTCGAATAAAGGCACCAACGCTGACATTCTTCTTTTGTTTTTGCTTTTTTTTTTTGCTGTACTGGCCGGCCCCACCCTTAAACCTCATAGGGCTCCATCCAAACCGAATGCGTAACCAACAAAGCCAAGCTTAATCAACCTGATATGAACTTATCTTAGATTCAAATCCATCTCATAAAAACATCATTGATCTCATTGGACAAGTGAAATATGTAAAGTAAGCTAACTATCTTCACATATTCCTAAATAATTCACGAGATTACCGATAATTGCGCAAAAAAAAAAAATGTATTCCATTGGAAATAAATGATTAATAAATCAATTCCAATATGGGAAAAACAAGGGATCCAGTGCATATCTGCCGTGATTTGTTGCCTCGAATGGTTGTTTCACTTTGAGCATCAGCTGTTCCTCTGATTGGCCCAGCAGCGCCCTCGCCTTCCTTATCCTCCCTCCATCGTGATCTCCGGTCTAAAAAAATCGGTTCGTTTTCGTTTTATTACGCATTTTTAATCAATAATTTTTAAAATACTGATAAACTCGCGATGCACATTACGAAAAATTAATTGCTCTCTTAAATATTATAATATTTTCACATCTAGTTACTTAGGCGCGCATGACAACATTTCTATTTCTTATTTTTCTGTTCCCGAAAGAGGTTTGAAACATAAATTCGTTTAGTAATGCAATTTCATTTTTTCTATTTCTATAACAGATTTCTATTCCGAAAATAGATTTGGAGTAGAAATCAAAAGCTAAAATTTTTAGCTTTTCTATTTATTGAACAGAAATGGAAAATCAAAACTTTCTTCATCGTTCACCCTTGTCACCTCCCATCGCCCACCCGTCACCCGTGGGACGTCGGACTCTCGCCGCCCGCCACTGGCCTCGGCCGCCGACCACTCGTCGGCCACTGGACACCGGTTGCCGGCCACTAGGCTCTAGCTGCCCGTTGCCGGACGCCGGACGCCCGCCGGTAGTTGGCCACTCATCACCAACCGTTGGACACCGGAGGCTCACCACTAATCACCGAACGTTCATCACTGACCACCCGCCGCTCGCCATCGGCTACTGATTGTCGGCCGCCCAACGATCGCCGCCAAACTTTAGCTGCTGGCCACCCACCACCGGCCACCAAATGCTGGTTGCTGGATGTTGGTCCCAAATGCCGCACGTTAGACTCTGGACTCCGAACTTCGGCCACCCGCCGCCGGTTGTCGGACATAGGTCGCCGAACGTCGGACTCCGACCAGCGGACACCAGCCGTCGCCACTCCTAGAAATAGAAATTTTATTCTATTATCAAACGAATTTTTATTCCGGAAATAGAAATTTTGAATTGTTATCAAACGCATTTTTTTGCTCGAAATTCATTTATGGAATAGAAATTTTGATTTCTATTCCAGAAATTGATTTATGTAAATTGATTTTTGTTCCAGAAATTTTATCATGCGCACTCTTAATAACTGCTTAATCCATTTAAAATTTAACGGAGAAAGTAAAAATGTCAAAAGTTAAAATATTGTTCTAACTTAAAAAAATATTAACAAATTATATATAAATCCATGTGTCAATATGTATATTGTGAAAGTTCTATTGACATCGATATATTGTACTCACATTCAACTACAAATATAACTTCGCACATTGATGCGACCGGCCAATCGTACATATGTCGTAAGTTAATTTAATGAAACTTCAACTACAAATATAACTATCGTCTAGATTTATCCATGACCGGGACTTTATAAGATAGCTCAGCGTTCGTTCATTTCGCTTTGACGATACTTTTAGACCAAGAAATAATCATTCCACATGATATTGTTGACTTTAATATGGAAACTATACTCAACACTCTAATTTCACGCTAAAAAAAGACAATGGCTTGTGTGAGAATATTAATTTCACCGGAGCTGATTTGTCCATTGAAGTTGGCAAGAGTCTGACGTGGAAAGCTTAGGGTTAACAATTGCATTGAAAAATTTTGTTGCTTGTGGTCTAATTGCGATCTTTGATTAATTGATAGGTCCGATGGTAAAAAAAAAAATTTTTTCATGTCGGATTCTTGCCCACTTCGTTGAACCCAGGAGCCCCAAATAACCAAATTTAGAGTCGGAAACATTTGATTAGAAAAGGCAAATAAATTAATGACCTGATTAGTTGAAGGTCCAAGGGCTTTGCACAGCCCTTATAGGCAAGGCACGCTATTTTTGTTCTTTTTTTCTTGAGGTCATCGAGGTGCAATACTTCACAACGCATCAAATTACAAAATCTTAGTTCCACTCTTTTCACTTTTCAAATCATGCAAATTTCTAATGGGTTTTTACAAAAAAAATAAAAATCTAATGGGTTTATTTTACATGCATCAAAATGGGCTGAAAAAGTGCCATTATAACATATAAAATACCATCGGTCTCTCTAGTTTTGCCTGAAAAACAAAATCCTCCATCTACTTTTGAACTTCAAAAAAAGTAGAGAGAAGATTGATTTTCGAGTGAAAGTACCAAGCGACGTTCTCCCTCTTTTTCCCCATGTGATGCCGACCCCACCCTCAAACAACAGAGGTAGGGACCGAACTCCCTACATTTTATTTTTATTTTCTGGATTATCTAGGTACACTACTTGACAATACATCGAATTATGTTATCTTAATTTCACTTTTTTCATTTTTCAGATTGTGTAAATTTCTAATAGATTTACTTTATTTGCATTAAAGCAGGCTAAAAAGGTGCTTTTAGAACGTGTAAAATACTATCGGTCCCTCTAGAATGCGGACAAATGTATTGGTGGGGAGGGTGCTTCCACTTATAAAGCACATCTCTATTATGAAGTGGTCAACACGATTCATCTGTCAAAGATCAAAGTCAAAGTCATTTTAAATGACATTAGTGGGACACAAAATTACTGTGGTGGGGTCACTTAGGCGTGGAAAATTCTTAGTGCCATAAATATTTCCATGACAAATTTTTCTTGGAACGTATCATGCGCGCTATGCCTAGTCACATGCACAACACCCCTTTATCTCGACACTCACGACTCTATTTTACAATTGACGAATATGACAGTCATACATTCTTTAATCGCATTTCTATCGATATTTGTAAATGAGATAAAAGGATTACGCCTTGTCGATGCCTCATGACAAAGTATCTACCTAATGCCAGTGCTCCATTTTGCAAGTCAAATCTCATTTGCCAGTAAAGAGACTTAGTGAGCTATCAACAATTAGGCATTTCTTATGACAAAGCTAGTAAGCTTTTTATGGGATTACTAGGAATCTTCATTACTATTACAATATTTAAATATTATACTATGTATTTGTCTAGCAATTTAAAATTTTATAATAGTTGATAGTAATACTATGAAATCTAATATAGTATTACAATAAGAACTTTTGAGTTCAAATCTTTTTAGGCATCTATTTTTTGCTTCTCCAATGAAATATCTCCTTACTTAGTACTACACAAAAAAACCAAATTAAGTGTGTTGGGGAGTGTTAGAATATTTAAATATTTTCTCCTTCATTGAATGCACAAGCTCCAATTAACCAAATTTAGAGTTGGAAAGATACACTGAGAAAACCCATATAAATTAATGACCTGATAAGACAAAATAAAGGTCCAAGGGCTTTGCATGGTCCGTATAGGCAAGGTACAATATTTCAATTTTTTTTTTTGGATAATCAAGGTGCATTATTTGATAACACATTGAACATAATCTTGATTCCACTCTTTTCTCTTTTCAAATTGTGTAAATTTTTTTTATGGATTTACTTTACACACATCAAATTGGGCTAAAAAGTGCCATTAAAATATGACCAAAACCTTTCGTTTGAGCCAGCAAAAGGCTTGATTTCTTTATAATAATAAAAAATTACATTCAAAACTCTTTGAGAAATTTTTTATACCAAATACTACTTCACCCAAAATTGTTATGCAAATGAGTTTTTACCAAAAGCAATTTGTATTTTTCAAAGGACTTCAGCTTTCAGCATTTGTATTGCACCTAAAATCCATTTCTAAAATCAAACTAAACCCACCCTTAATGTGCTCGTTATATTAGGCGGTTGGATTATTGTAAATTGTTTTTAACATGTAATTAAAAGGTCTCAGAGAATGTCAGGGTACTAAATTGAACATTTACTTTTTGGTTACGTAAACATAAGGTTCGGCACATTTTCCTCGTAATCGATGGAAAAGATGTTTGTCTTTGGATAAGACACGACATGCCCATTCTCATTGAAAGAATCCGACGCCATGCTATCAAGCATGAAGGAATTTTTAAAAAGGAGCAAGATATTGCGTTGGTCAGGATGGCAAAGGGGTGAAGGAAAGTGAAGGAAGGAATAAAAGAACACGTGGAAACAAAGAAGACGGAGGAATCAACGCCTTTCCATTTTGCAATTCAGCATACGAGTGAGTTTATTGACCGGGGAAGGTGCTTCCACTTATGATAAAGCCCTTCTGTATCTTGAAGTGATTAGCACGGGTCTCCTCTAGAAGTTTAAAGTCAAAGTCTTCTTAAAATGACATTATTGGGACACAAAATTTCCATGGTGGTGGTCACGTGTTGAAAATTGGACATAGAATTTCTATGGTGGTGGTTTCTTATGCATGGAAAATTCTTAGTGCCATAGAAATTTCCATGAAAAAGTCTTCTTGAAACGCTTGAGCGCGATATCTTGCCACGTGTCCAACACGCCATGTCACGACACTCACAACTTACTTGACAATTGACCAATTTAACCATTTATAATTATTTAATTACAATTTTTATCGGTATTTGTAAATGAGCTAAAAGTAACATACTTTGCCGATGCCATGCCAAAAAGTATTATCATGAGAATGCTCCCTTTTGCAAGCCAAATCTTATTTGCCAGCAAAGAGACTTGAGGAGGTTTTTAATCGATAATTAGTAATTCTTAGGACAAAGTCAGTAAGCTTGTTATAGGATTACTAGGAAATCTTCATTACGATAAAATTATAACTTTCAAAACCTATCAAAATCCTAATTACATGACCTACTATGCCCATTATACTAGGCGTGTGATTTATGTAAATTGTTTAAACGTGTATAGAGTAAGGTCTTAGAGTATGTCGGGGCATTAACTGAACATTAACATTTTCATATTTTCCTCGTATGTGATAGAAAAGGTGCCAAAACAATGTATCAACTCAAAAAACAATTAAGTTAATAGGGGCAATTTATAGATCAAGAATTTACGTAAAGTGGGCTATCTCGTTGTCAACGTACATCTTTTACTTGCTTTGTCTCCTATTATCGACAAAAGGGGGAGAAGTCGGGATCTGAGACCACTCTTTCATAAAATTTTTCAAGGAAGGTGTTTGGTGCCTAATTATTTTAAAGGTTTGAGACATGATGAATGTCCGTCTAGCTTTATCCATGACCGGGGCTCGATGATTAAGCATTGTGTTCGATGGTTGTGTTGATGCTTTTAATCCAAGAAATCATCCTTCTATGTGATGCTATTGACTTTAATAGGGTAAATACACTAATCTCTTACTAGTATTACTTTCGCCAGTGCCGATATGTCCATCGAAGGTGGCAGGAATATGATGTGGAAAGCTTGCACATAAAGATCATATTGAAAAAATTTGTTGCTCGTGATCTAGTTTCGGTTTTTGATCAATTGATAGTTCACAACGGCCAAAGATCTTTTTCCATGTTGGATTCTTGCCCACTTCGTTGAACACATAGCTTCAAGTAATCAAATTTAGAGTCTGAAATATTTCATTAGAAAAGACATAAATTTAACGATTTGATGGGACAAACTAAAGGTTTATGGCTCTGTACGGCTCATTTAGGCAAGGTACACAATTTCTATTTTTTTAAGTCATCGAGGTGTGTTACATGACAACACATCTAATTATATTATTTAATTTCATTCTTTTCACTTTTAAAATTGTGTAAATTTTTAATGGGTTTACTTTACTGACATCAAAACGAGATGAAAAGGTGACATTAGAGCATGTAAAATTCCCTCTGTCCCTCTAGTTTTGCTTGGAAAACAAAACCCTCCTTTAATTTGAACCTTAAAAAAAATAGATAGAAGACATTAATTTTCGAGTAAAAGCACCAATGATGTGACATTCTCCCTTTTTATCTCTTGACATGTGTGCCCACCTAGATTGCACCGACACGGATACGCGACACGTGACACGCCGACACGTTATTTCTCAAAAGTAGAAATTTCGACACGTTCCGACACGTTATATATTAAATAAATATTTTAATATATAAATGATATATAATGGAACTAGACTTAGAACCGGGGAAGGAAGAGACAATTTTCTGCAAGTATGCCTTCCCGCGTGGGCGAACAACCGGTTCAAGCCCTTCGGGGATTGCCTTTTAGCACAAAAATTACTCGCCCTTTAGTTCGAGCCTAGGGACACCATGAGAACCAGGGATGGAAACGCTTCTAATCTACCCGAGCTGCATTTCCTAGAGGATTCTACCAGCTGGAGAAGGAGAGGAGTTTAGAAAGCCATAGAAGGTTTTACAAAACACTCACTTTACTTCAGGGGACTCTGCCCAACACAATACACCCTCCTTGCCTTTTATAGACAATAAGAGGTTACAAACGAACAAGGACCAAGCTCACAGGTCCGGGAACAAACAGGGACACCCGAAACTTTCGGGAGGGAATTATTCGCACGATATGAACAGTAACTGTACTGTGAACAGTACTTTCCCTAGCCTAGTGCTACAGTAAAAGTGAACAGTGCATTGCTACAGTGAAATTGTACGGACAGCGGGTTTTCAGCGGTCTCGTCCGTCATGAGCATTGTAGTCATAGTCCGAGTCATCTGAGCTGTGTGCTGTTGCTAGAAGATGCGCCTCATACTAATAATAATAATAAAAAGAGTTTAGAATTAATTTATACTAAAAACATTAATCCTACATTTGTTAATATCATTCATTGTTTTAATTTGACAAATTCAACTACATTTCATTGTAATAATCCATAAAACTTGAAGGAAAAAATAAGTAATCCACGTTCCATTATTAAATTTAAAATTTAACAATAAGAAAAAAAAAATCAACATTTCATCATCAAATATAACAAAAAGTCATTCATACATATTATCCACTTCTTCTGAATGGAAAAAAAAAAACTCCATCTCCGCACCTCAACATTTTCAAACAAGTATTGGAAATTTGTTTTAGCTTTTATTATTATTTTTTCATATATTTATATTTAGACCCAGAAGTTTTGGAAATTTGTAAAAATAACCCGTGCATATCGGAGTCACGTGTCGGAATTTCCGACTCGCGTGTCGGAGCGTGTCAAAGGCAGTTGACCGCATGTCAGATTTTCCGACATGCGTTGACCGGAACGTGTCGGAGCGTGTCGAAACACGTGTCGAAGTGTCGAATACGACACGAAGGGTCCCGGAGAGTGTCCGTGCAACCTAGGTGCCCACTGCCCGCCCCATCCTCAAATCCCAGAGGTAGGGACCGAACTCCTGTTCTCCTCCCTCCAAATCGAATGGGTAATCAAGAAGACTGAGCTTGATTGACTTGATATGAACTTATCTAAGATTTAAATTTGTTTCTTAAGAATATCATCGATATTGTTGCACGAGTGATTTATGCAAAATATCTTCACATATTCTTAATTAATTCATGAGATCGAGTACAATTGTGTAAAGGAAAATTTTTTCCATCGAAAAATAAATGATACATAAATCAATACTAACATGGGAAAAAAAAAAAGGGATCCAGTGCTTTTTCTGCCGCGATTTGTTTCCTCGAGTGGTGGTTTCGCTTTGAGGGCCAGCTATCCCTCGCCTTCCTTATCATCTTTCCATCATTGTCTCAAATCTAAAAAAATCGGTTCATTTTCGTTTTACTAAGCATTTTTAATCAATAATTTTTAAATTACTAATAAACTCGTGGTTCGCATTATGAAAATTTAATTGCTCTCTTAAACATTATAGTATTTTCACATCTAGTCACTTAATAAAAAACTTGTTTGTTAAAAATTCAGTGGCGAAAGCAAAGAATATGTCAATAGTTAAAATATTGTTCTAACTTAAAAAAAAAAATATAAGCACATTATCTGTAAATTCACGTGTCAATTATTAGTAAAGTGTGAATATTTTAGGGATTTTGGATTTGACAAAAGTCGAAATGCGTTTACTAAAATATTTTAATAATGTGGGAGTCAATTTTTCGGTTCTCTTGATTATCCTAGGTTTTCATGTGTAAAGAACATTAAATGAACATCCAACCTAAAAGATTAAGGTAAACTAATAGAAATTACTCCATCAGATTAAATGCACACAAATATATGAGCTGAAACCAAATTTGCAAGAGAAATTCCAAACGTTACTTCCATATTAAGATACCATACACATGATTAAAATAAGAGACGGTCTGAATTAAAAAGGAAAAAAGAAGAAAAAAGTAGGATCCTGTTATGAAATACATGAATGAATGAAATATATGAATGAATATTCATTATATTCATCTTATCTAATATACTTATTATGGTATATTTGTATCATACATTCTAAGTACATCTTCCTATACAATGAACGTTCATCTCCCCTATCTAGTACATGTATCATTCGATACATTTATATTAATTATAAGTGCATTCTTGTTCTCCTATAAATAGGAGTTTAGTTTTGATGTACAAGAACAACAATAGAGAATAACAGTGAGATACTGAAAATAAAACCCTCTCCTCTGACTTTCTCTATTATCTCTGGTGTCTAATTTTATCTACTCGATCTCTCTATTCTCTATTATATATTTGCAACGCAATATTTCACAACAAATCCCACCATTAAAAAGAAATTATAGAGCAAGGTATGGTCTTAAACATCTTGGCTGGAAGGCCCAACATCTGGATGGGCCAGGCTCAGCAAGAGGCCTTTTGGAGAAAGAAGGCATTAAAAAAAAAAAAAAAAAAAACCTTGGTAATTGATTTCACTCATAAAGAAGAGCACAGTTAAAGATGGTTCTGAAGTTAACTGTTTTGTGGACCAAGGTTCAGCAGAAACGTTGCCATTTTGAAATTGATGAATGACTACGAACATAACTTCACACATTGATGTGACCAACCAATCGTATATACGTCCTAAGTAAATATGACAAAACATAAAATTAAGGATGTTTCTACCTAAATATCTTTGTTAGAGACCAGGTTCCATTTTCATAGATCTGTTGAGGAGAGATTGTACAGCTCATGGTTTCAGTCAAGCCCAAAAAGCAGGTCATGTGTCAATGTCACCGGGCCGAATGGTTTTGGGCCTCTGAGGCGAGCTCTTGGATGTGTACAGCTAAGACACATTCCTGCAGATCAAACCTAACAAGTGAGATCAGAGTACAAAGAAAGCATTCTTTGTAATCTTCTATGAGTAATGATGATGCTATCATGATAATTCTTGGTGTAAAACTGAATTTTGAATATTGACTTTATCGAGGAGGTAAATAAAGGGCATCGATCGATTTGGCTGCGTAGGAACTTGGATTCATCTCGAACTATTGCCTCATTTGAGGGCCTATTTTGTTCATTTTCTCCGTCTGCTTGCCATAGCAGGCTCCTAATCTTTGCCATCTCTAGAGATAAATCCAGTCCACTGGACATGGATCTCGTTGCGGAACCCCCTGGCTTATGCTCTATGGTCATTATTTGCCACCTCATTCGTCGTCAAAGCCCAAGCCATCATAGACGCTGGCTAGTTGCAAAACTTGGAGCAGCCAATGTTTCGTGTGCTGCAAGCTACAAAGCCTATACTTGTTCCTGTTTTGCTGTATTGGGCCTTTTCGCTCTTGCTTATATGCCCGTAATCCATCCTTTTCCCCCAAGGAGAGGACCCCCATAATCGCAATTTAAACCCTTGACTGCACTTGCGTAGACGCACAAACCATAACAACACATACTGCCTCTAGTTTACGAACCATGTAAACACATATGAATACACACGTACAGGATTCTTGAATCACGGTATGACAAACTTAGCATTAATCTTAGTAAGCATAGCCAGACTGTAAAATTTGCATGCAAAGGGCCAGGCTGAGGAAAGTCTTAACACTTCCGACGGTGTTCTCTCTTTTTTCCCTTCTTAGGAGTAAGTCATTCTTTTCGTCTTTAGTGGGAAGAGATCATGCTATCTCACTGAACACACTTTGTTTTCCATGTTTTATACTCGTTCCCTCAATTACCAACTGTTTCTAGAAGCAAAAAAAAAAAAACTCAAATCTTGTCTTAAAACTTATTAATTTAACCCCCAACTATTTCTAGAAGCAAAAGAAGACAGAGCAAAGTAAAGCATTAGAGCGAACTGGCCGGAAGGCCCAACTTGCTGATGGGCCGGCCTCAGCAAGAGGCCTATGTTAAAAGAAGGCGTGAGAATAAAATTCGTGATAATTGGTTTTCAGTCATAAAGAGCATGGCCTAAGATTTTCTTGCAAAATCATTGTTTTGAGGACCAACTATGGAGATCGATAAATTCTGCTAACCATCGACTATTCATATAACTTCGTTAATTGACGTGATCCAACACTCGTACAAATGTCTTAAGTTGATTTAATGAAACATTATTTTAAGCACAGTTCACCCAAAGATCTATTCTTTGAATAGAAAAAAACAGTAGGTTCTATGCACAGACTCCAGTGCTAATTCTTCATAACATAATTCTTCGGCAGATTAATCTATTAACGACTTTGACTGAATGAGTTAAGCCCAGTCTTCACTTCTAACTCTTCACGGACAATTAAAAGTTACGCACGCAAGAAGATGGAAAGGATATCAGAAGAGGTTGGTGGCACTTGTTTTTTTTTTTTTTTAATTCTTTTGTTTTTTTTATTCTTCTTTATTTAAAGCCATGTGCTCGGCAGATCATATTATTCATCTTCTCAATTCAACCATTATACAATTGCACTGAGAAACAAGAAGGGCAAACAATAGAAACAAGCCTTCATAAGGGAAATGACATTTCAAGTTGGTATGGTGACATCTTTAGTTATTGAATTCACAATACTAGTTTACAAAAACAACTCCTCAAACAATTTCATTGTCCATGAAATTTGATGGCCTTACGTTTTGGCTTCTCCGTCCACTCGATAGCTTTTCTCTCCAGCATTCTTACACATTGCATGAGCCATTTAGGCCTTTTTGTTTCAAATGCAATGTATGCTAACGAAATCCCAATTACGATTCTCGATGCATAACCTATCCATGTTGTTTTTTGTTTGAACCAAGTCTCATGCTCTTCACGATGCTTTGGGCAATAGAGTTCCACATAGACCTGGATTCCCACTAAATGAGTTGCTTGAAAATGTACCTAATTGCTTATCTTGAGGAATTTGACCAGTGAGTTGGTTCTTCAAGAGGTTTAAGTATCCAAGGAATGTCAAATCTCCCAATTTTCTAGGAATTGCCCCCACTAAGCTTGTTTAAAGAAAGATCAAGCCATCCAAGATTAGTTAAGTAAACTAGAGTCAGAGGGATGGAACCTGTAAAATGATTATAAGAAAGGTTTAGCCCTACAAGAGAGTGAAGATTTCCAATAACCTCATAGCTCTTCCCTTGGAAAGAGTTGCGACAAGTCAATGATTGTGAGGAAGGTTAGGATCTTAACTAGCCCAATCTCTTGCCCTTTCATGGTCACGGTTACGGAGTTTTCATATGACCTTAATTGGATACTCCGTTCCCCAAGATACCTTGTGATATATAATGATTAATCTTGCCCATTTTTGTCGTTCTTCATGGCTTTAACATTCATCATGAAGTTGTTTGGCAAAGGACCACTAAAGTTGTTGGAGAGATCCAAAATGCGTAACTTGGGAAAGAGATGTGTTCCTTGGGAATATTCAAAAGATCCTTCAAATTGTTGGACCTCAAAAAAAGAACTTTTAGTGCTAGAAGTGTTCCCAGCCATTATGGGAATGTATCCTCTATTTGATTGTCACTAAGATCAAGAACTTCCATATTTTTACATTTGACAAGTGACTGGGGCAATATGCCTTATAAAATCGATTTTGACTCAAGTCAAGAGTCATGAAGCTACTTGTTGAAGAAAACAATTGACGAATTGTGCCCTCAAGGTAGTTCATTCGCAAGTTCAAAACTAACAAACTAGCGCTAAAATCTATCAAGCTCCGAGGCCAACTACCTGATAAGCTATTGTTGGACAAATGGGCGATCTCGAGCTTGGCAAAATTGCATATCAAAGAGGGGATTTTTCCTGTTATCTTATTGCTTGCAAAAACATAATAAAATGTGACAGGAGATGGAAGTGTTATTGGCCCTCCAAACTTATTGTTGGACAACTTTATAATAGCCAATGATGTATTTGAGAAACCTCTATGGGCCACCCTCCAATGAAATTGTTATATGAAATAGATAAAATTTGAAGAGTAGGGAAGGAGAGTCCAAAGGTAGTTAGGTTGATCCTACCATGAAATTTGTTTGATTGCAAGCTAAGGTTATACAGTCGCGATGCTTCCAGCCAATGTGGGAAGATATCACTAAACTCGTTGTGACCGAGAATTAGCATCGATAAGTTCACGCATTTCACTATTGGTAATGATCCTTGTAATTTATTACTCCTCAAGTTTAGACGCTCGAGATTGGTTATATTACCAAAACATGGTGGTATATTCCTAGAGAGATTATTGCGAGACAAATATACAAGTTGAAGTGAACTCAACTAGCAAATGGAAGAGGGTATCTCACCGGTGAAACGATTGTTCTGGGCAAAAAACCTAGAAGTCGAAGATGGAAGGATTAGAATTGATCTTTGGAATTAAATAATCTTAAGGCGAATAGATGACAATCTATTCCAGTGCAATTTTTGTATGCCTCCCTCCAAAAGGTTATGAGAAAGATCCAAAGTTTCCAATGTATTACGGCTTACTCCCCAAAATCACCTTGGGATCTCCCCACTAATTCTATTTGAAGAGAGGTCTAAGTATCTTAATCTTTTTAATGAATTCAAGAAATCGGAAAACTTGGTCAAGTTGCAAGAAGGCAACCGCAACACTTCAAGTTTCAGGAATGTATACTTTAGTGTATTGTAGATTAGATTTAGTTCTTGAGAAACCAAAAACTCTAGAAGATTTTTAAGCTTTGAAAATATTTCAAAATCTACAACACTACCAAAGCTATTCCCTGCAATATATAGAACTTGGAGTTACTTGAGATCTACCAATGATGATGGGATGTATCTTGTGAATTTGCACATTCGAGGATTTAAAATTATTAAACTCTTCAAGGTACCAATTGAATTGGGTATTTCTCCCAAAAAGCTTATATACTAGAGAGATAGAGAATCAAGAGGGCTAATCCAATTAGATTTGGGAAGAATCCCAGACATGTCGATGTTTTTACTTATATCAAGAGTAATAAGGCTTGGTGATTGAAAAACAGTGTCCGGAAATATCCCCCTTAGGGAACAACTAATGATGCTCAAATAAGTTAAAGAAGAAGGCAAATTCGCAAAGGACTTTGGTGAAATCATGGACATGTTTACTTGATCAAGAACAAGCTTTCTTAATGCTGTTGAATTCTGAATAAGCATTGTGAATATATAATCGTTACCGAATTTTCCAACCTGAGAGAAAGGAATGAGTATGTGTGGAAAATATAATTGTTAGAGAGATCAAGTTCAACTAGCTTGGAGAGGTGAGAGATTTCATTGGGAATAGAACCCAAAAATAGTGAATTAGAGAGATCTAGATGAGTGAATGTTGCAAAAGCACTCAGATTAGGCGAAATGTGTGAGCTGGCAAAGTTATTACCAGAAAGTTTGAAACTTCGAAGATGATGAATGAGAAGAAGGGAGCTATTGGATTGAAGAGTGCCACGAAGCCAATTGCAAGTTAGATTGAGATTGATGACGTTGCCAATGACACCGTCACAAGTGACATCATCCACGAGCAACAATCCACGCCCTTATTCCATCAGTTTGTCTTTGGATAAGATGTGATATAGCCATCCTCATCACATGAGTTCGATGCCTCCCTATCAAGTACGGAGGAATTCTTCAAAAAGAGCAAGGCATCAAGTTGGTCAGGAGGGCAAAGGGGCATGGCATAGCGAAGGGAGGAATGTAAGAAAATGTGAAAATAGAGGAGGCCGAGGATCTAATACCTCCCCATTATGCAATTTAGTATGTGAGTGAGTTTATTGGCTATGGAGGATGCATCCACTTATAACGCGACGCCCTCCTATATTGTGAAGTGATTAACACAAGTCTTCTCTAGAAGGTCGAAGTCAAAAGTCTTCTTAGAATAAGATTATGGGGTCATAGAATTTTCACGGTGCAGGTCACCTGGGCGTGGAAGATTCTTAGTGCCATAGAAATATACATGAAAAAATCTTCTGGAATCGTCCCTACGTGCGCAATGTCTTGCCGCGTGTACAACACCCCATTTTCATCGTCCCTACCTGGGAACCGGACTAGGCCACCCGAAAAATAGAGTCAAGAACCGGTTCCCATTGAAACCGGTCCGGTAACCGATTCCCAAAATTCGGAACCGGTTTAAACCAATCCAGGAATCGATTCCCCGACAAGTTTTGGAACCGGTTTGGGAATCGATTTTGTAAGCACAAGTCCAAAACCTATTTTTTCCCCTGATTTCTATTCTTACTCCTATAGTCGCATGGAGTTTTTCCTCTCGACTTTCTCGACACGCACGGCGCTCCTCCTTCATCGTTACTCTTCCTCGCTTGCTTCCCTCCCTCACTGGCCTCCCTCATTGGCTCCCTCTCACGCCGTCCGACGGACGGATGGCATCCATCGCTGCCAAATTCCTGTATACCACATGGATTGGCTCACCTAATTTCTCTTTAGGAGAAAGAGTTATGCTTGCAGCAGAGATTTGTTAACCATTTTAGATAAATAAACGGCTTCATGTAGTAGTTGTGGGAATGAGACTAATATTATACCCATGTTTGTTGTTAATGTTTATGCAATGTTATGGTTTTTGCTTTGCCTTATGATTTTATTTATGATAATTAGCTTTGTGGATCCTTAATTTTTTTGTTTAGTCAAAAAGCTCATGTACTTATTGATTAAAAGTGCTTAATGTTTCAATACAAATTAGGAGGATTACATTATTTTATCACGTACTAATGTAAAATTCGAAGTCGTATATGATATCGGACGGTTGCAAAATAGATTCCAGTGGAAACAGGGTTGACCCTGGAAGTAGACCAAAAAAACAAGGTGGGTCGGGTACATGGTCTTATACAAACAGGGTCGGGTACAAGGTCCAAAAAAGGGAAATCAATTATAACAAGGTCAAGTACAGGGTCCAGGTCTAGACCCAATTACCCCTAGAAATCTGTTGTCGCGACCTGATTTTTTTTGAAGGATGAATCACCTAAAACTAGGTTAATGGATTACTAAGTCCGAAGACTTGGCGCGGACTCTCCCAAGCCCTACCAATCGCGACTTGATGTTAAGAAAATGACCCATTAAAACATGCAATTATATTTCAAATTGGAGCCGCCACTAACCAATTAGGGCTGATTAGAAACCCGGTAAAGTATGGGAGAATACTTTACCTTTTACGAACCAGAGATTTAATGGATTCGGGGACATGGTTACGCTAGATTAATCTAACGCCCTTTCGGTACCTAAAAAAAAAACATTTTTTGCAGGCAGTCTTGATTAATTTTAACCTAAGATACTAACATGCAAATGGTGGTCATGCGGGTGCACAATCAATTAAATAACATTCAAATAAATCAAAATGCTAAGAAATTATAAACCACAACTTTATTAAAGTCCACTCTCTAAGAAAACATTTTTAAAAATACTAATAAAAATGCATGCCTTAAACATGATTTCTAAATGACATGACACCTAACTTTTATTATTATGCAATCTTAATCTAAAATTAATATGAATGAATTTTACTTTAATGATATGTGAAATGCAATTTATATGGCCTAATTTGAACTATATGTATGCAATCTAATTTATACAATCCTAAATGTGCATATACTACATGACATAGGATGCATGACATAACAATTCTATATGCATATTCTTTTTTGTGATTTTTTTAATGATTCTTTTTTTTTAATGTATGCAACCTACAATAAATAATGATGATATGAAAAGGGATTAATTATAAACTAACCTATTAATTAACCAAGTAAATGACTTTTGTTTTTTATTTTATTTTTTATTAAAAATGTTAATTATATGCAATTAAAAATTACACGATGGGATTACTAAAACATGATAATATGATGCAATCCTAATTTATTAATATGCAAATGTGCCCATTATGCCAACTAGTTAATATGCACCTATTATTTTTTTATTTTTTTTATTTATATATCATGCAAACTTTCCCTAAATAAAAAAAGTTTAAATCCAATCCTGACTAAAACAAAAACTATCTAAGGGTGAAATTCTAAAAAAAATCCTAAAAGTCAACTTATTAAACCTACGTGTCTAATATGCTCATGCAAGATTTTAGTTTTTCACTTTGTTCCCTTTTTTATAATGTTTTTTTAATTTTTATTTTTACGAAAAAAGGACAAGTAATTATTTTTACATAAAAACTAAGATAAAAGTTAAAATAATCAAAAAGATAATCCGTTGTCTCACGGATTAAATTAATAATTATTTTAACTCTACAATCACAAAAGGAAATCAAAATAATTAAAAATTTAGTCCGAAGTCTTACGGACCAAATTAAATAATTATTGTGATTTAACAATGAAATTCTAACAAAACAAACTCAAAATTAGTATAATTAAAAAAAATGACCCGATGTCTCTCGGATCAAATTAATAACTATAGTAATTTGAGGTAAAATCTTCGGATAATGCATATAGAGATTGCAAATATTAACACCCAACATTTAAATAATTAAACTAAACATGCTATCAAATGAAATAAACAGAAAAATTAACCTAAAAGATAAAACAAGTAATGAAATAAACTAAACTCCAAAAACGAAAAGTAAAAGTAAAAAAAATACCTAAGGAGAGAGGACAGCAACGGGGATGGGATAACCAAAGAGGGGTGGCAGCTCGCGTCGGATCTCCGGCGAGGTTCGGGTGGCAACCGGACCTGCAACAAAGATAGAAGATGCTGCAAGTGGCGGAGCTCGGGCGGAGAACCGGCGGTTCGGCGTCGCTCGGGAGGTGGAGCAAGACCGGAGGCGTCGCGTGGTGAGCGGCGGCCGCGGGTCGCGGCTGCGGCGTCGCGGTGGTCTTGCGGACAAGCGGCTCGGGCCGGTGCTGCGGCGTTCGGGCTCGCGGGTTGTTGCGTCGGAGGTGCTCGGCGTCCGATGGTGTTGGCTCAATGGCGTCGACGACGGATGGAGAGCAGGCGGCGAGGCATCATCGCGACTTCGAGGACTATTCTTCAATCGTCGTCACCGGCGCCGGTGTGGGTCTCGCGGACGGACTCTCGCGGGGAAAAGAAGACCCACACGAAGACAACTTTTGGGCTTCCTTTTCTCTTTTTTTTTTTTTTTTTTTTTCTTCTTTTTCCCCTGCTGGCCGGTCACCTCCTCGCAGACTTCTCTGTCCTTTCTCTGGTCACTTTTCTCTGCAACAAATCAACGAAAGGGAAAAGAAACTTGCTGCTGACTTTTCCTTTTTCTTGTCAGAGAAAGGAGAGAAAAAGAGTTTTCTCTGACCAAGATGGACGAAGACTTCCTTTCGCACGTCTCTCGAAAAAAATTTTCGCTTCTGAATTTTCTTCCTCTCCCCCACAAATGACGCAACGTGTCCCTTTTATAGTACAAAACTTCCATTTAACATTGGAAAGTCGAACCCGTGCTCCTTTGTTCGCGGGGATTGCCGAAATCTTAGCCCTGATTTGTTGCCGTAAATCCCTCACCTTCTTTCACAATTCATTTATATTGCTGCGAACATGTCCAGATTCACGCCCAATATTCAAGTGAGTGTCCATTCTTTCCATATCGCTAGACAAATCCCATTAATTCCCCTCATTAATTTCATTTTTTTTTAAAATTTTGAAATGAAGATATGTGTTCAACAATAAAAATGCTTCATTATTCAAAATTTGTTTTTTTTTTTTTGAAATCTCCCTCCACAAACCCAAATAAAAAATTTGATCCTAAATTAGGTGTCAACAGTTGCCCCTCTTTGAAGGGAAGCTCGTAGAGGTTTCCTTCAAAGATATATGACACCTAAAATTAAACCATGTAAAATGAAATATGAAATGCATATGCAAATGTTAATGACTTGACTCTTTTTTGAAAGAAATGGACTCAAATTAATTTAACCCCTAAAGAATGCCATGTAAATGCAATGATTCGATCGGAACATAGATCTCTATGTGTCTATGACCAATGAAATGCAAATGCAAAGAAGAGCACGTACTGTCATACCTGTTTGGGGATTTAGGTGTGAAATGATTCCGATGAGACCTGTCAATCATCCGGAACTCCCTTCGAGATAATTGAAAGGCTCAAAGTCTTTAGGGATCTGGAATTCTCATCGATTCTAAGCACTGAAACTGCATCAAGTACTTGAAATTTCAAAAAATCTGATTTTTATGTCGGACATTTGAAAACATTTACTAAACATCTGGAAATCACGTCGATATTTGGAAAGACAAACACTTGGAAATCACATCAAGCATTTAAGGGTTCAAATATCTGGAATTTACACTAGACATTTGAAAACATTTTATAAATAGGTACTTGGAATTCTCATCAAGTACAAAGGTGATTGAACAAACTCAAGGTTTCAAAGACAATTTTTTTTTTGTCTTTGAGGAAAAATTCAATGAAGGTCCATGCATGATGGCTTTATCAAGCTTCTCTTGGAAAAATTATCACCAGGACAATTTTCAGTTATAGCGTGAATCTCTTGAACATGCTAAATGAGACACTTTTGGTGTGAAAAGGTTTTTCTCTCGCTCTCATTTAAGAAGGGTTATTTGTCCCGTCCATTGATGCGGGAATATATCACTCGATCTTATCATCATCTTGTCGACAAGAGTTCGAATTTTCTTGCAATCGCACGACCTTACCAATCGAGAGGTCTTTGTCAATGACGTAATGCGAGGCTTGATCAATGGCTTAACAAAGGGACTCTTCGAGTCAAAGCAAATTGAACGAATGATTACGTAATCATCTCCCGGGTTTACAAGTCAAGAACCCCGCAAAATGATAAAGAAATAATCTTGCTCGCACTTCTTCGAGCAATGCTTAAAACATGTGAATTCCTATGTTAATTCAAGTGCCCTAATCGAAGAGACTTTGTAAGGGACGTAACATAGGCTGGGTTCATGGGTTGAGAAACGAAAGGATCGTTAGGCTCAAAGATGTGTATAGGGGTCAAAGTTGGTGATCATCTTGACATTACCACCAGTTTTCTTCACCACGGATTGTCTTCTTGATAGATTTCATTATTGGCTTAAAAGTTTATCACCTCGATGCCAATGATTATTCAACTGGAGATCTTTTCTCAACATTTTTCTTTGATGATGGGCATCGATCAAGCACACTGTTTTTTTTTTTTTTTATGCCCCCAATTCATCGGTCATTTCTCTCTTCTTTTCACGGGCATTGGCCTTGCTTTTACCAGAGCACACTTGCTTTTTCATGCCTTTTAGTTCTATTTTGATTTCAGTTCTTGCGCACAATGCATGTGTCAAGTATACTTTAAATGACACTTGAACTTTCAAGGGTCTTCATCTGTCTCTTGCCTTGCCCCAGTGTGGGCGATGATCATCAACTTGGGTTTTAAAAGAAATGAAATAGCAGGCTCAAGTGGGCTATTCAAAGGATATAAGTGTGTAGGATAGTGAAAGAAATGCTCTTCGTCATCCTAAGGCACTTAAATTAGCACATGAATTCAATGTAATAGCACGACTTGAAGATTGATGCAAGTGAGAGCAAGAAAATTTCAATTCATTTTCCTCACTTCATGATGTCATTTTTATCTCCCAATTGCCCCGATGTGGGGTGGTTCTTGACAGGGTGATTTGAAAAGAACATCCATAAGTGTATGGGTTCAAAAATGGTTAAGCAATGGAACACCCGTAGTGTTTGGGATAGAGAAATGAACGCCTCTTGTCATTTCAGCTGTCGTACTTTTCGCAAGAAAATTCTTCACCTTGAAATACAAAATGTTTCCACACTCACCTCACAATATATAGATAGGGGACGGTGTATGGGATTAGGCTTGCCTTTCACACCTCATTTAGCATGCTCAAGTAACTCGACATCTTTCACTGAATTATCCATTTTGATAAATTTCAAGTGGAATTGACGAATTACATAATATCATGTGAAAGCATTCTATAAAGACAAAGAGGGCATGCTCATAAAGTCAAAACTATTATGTATCCATGTCTTGCCCTTCCTTTGTAAAGGAGCTCATAGAGATTCCTTACAAAAATAAGACACCATCGTTCACATCCATTCTTTGCCCCTGCAAAATAAAATATGCAACATTATACACTAAAGATTTGACCAACTCGAGCGAGGAAAAGGTTTTTACGAGCCTTTTTATTCATGGATAGTATTTCTTTACAAAGCATCGGGAATTTACGGTTTGTGAATTCCCGCCCATCCATTTACGCAAAATTAAAGCACCTCCAGGAAGTACTTTCTTCACAATGTATGGCCCACATTTGTAATTCGGAGTGAATTTGCCACGAGGATCAAGGTTAATTGGTAGCATCTTGCGTAGCACCAAATCATGGACCTTGAAATGCCTTGGGCGAACCTTCCGATTAAAGGACTTGGCCACCCGCTGATAACATTGACCATGACATACGGCCTTCAATCATTTTCCTTCAATCAAATTGAGTTGGTCGCACCTCATTTGTGCCCATTCAGCTTACGTCGGCTTAGGCGAGACAATACTCTTAGAGAAGGGATTTCTACTTCAACGGCGGGGCCTGCTTCCATGCCGTACACCAAAGAAAAAGGAGTTGCCCCCGTAGAAGTGCGGCGAAGTCCTATATGCCATCGGGCGTAAGGAAGCCTCTCATGCCGTCCACGATAATTATCAGCTGTCTTTGCCAAAATCTTCTTGATGTTCTTATTCGCTGCTTCAACCGCGCCATTCATCTGAGGGCGATAGGGCGATGAATTCAAATGACGAATTTTGAACTCCTTGAACAAGTCATTAACAAGCTTGTTGTTTAGGTTTGTCCCGTTATCTGTGATGATGGCTTCAAGCACGCCATAACGAGCAATAATATCTCGTCGCACAAACTTCACAACATTCTTTGCGGTAACAACGCATAGGATGCTTTGCCTCTATCCATTTTGTGAAATAATCAATAGCGACCAAGATGAAACGATGGCCATTCGAGGCTTTCGGATTAGTGGGCGATTACATCGATGCCCCACATTGAAAAAGGCCATGACTCGGCAGGTTGATGCAGCTCATTTGGAGGAACATTTATTTTGTCTCCATAAATCGACAACGGTGACAACTTCGACATGTTGAATGCAATCGGTCTCCAAAGTCGGCCAAAAGTAACCTAGTCTCATAATCTTCTTTGCTAACATGTGGCCGCTCATGTGAGGACCACACACCCCTTCATGTATTTCTTCCATCAAGCGAGTGGCTTCCTTAGCATTGACACATCTAAGTAGGACGGTGTCGAAAGACCGTTTGTATAATGTATCTCCACTAATAAAGAATTTGGAGGCAAGTTTCATGAGATGTTTTCGGTCAGCTGGATTACTACCTTTTGGGAACTCTCGCTTTTGAATATAGGTCATGATGTCATGGTACCATGGTTTTCCATCCGGTTCCTCTATCACTACCATGCAATAAGCTGGTCTCGGCAAAACCTCTATTTTCGGAGGCTCGACCTCTAACCCATCGGCGACTGCGGCATAGAAGACAATGTCGCAAGTGCGTGCACCAAATTGATTATGAGACCTTGGCAAGTATTCAAACGAAACTTCCTCGAACTTTTCCATCAGATCTTCTAAATACTTGTGGTATGGGAGCAACTTGGCCTCCTTGGTCTTCCATTCACCTACGGTCTGCATTATGATTAATGTGGAATCCCCGAACACTTTTAACTTGGCCACACCTATCTCAATTGCAGCTGAAGCCCGAGGATGCAAGCTTCATACTCGACCACGTTGTTAGTGCATGGGAATACCAATTTTGCAGCCACCGGATGATGCTTTGTCCATCTGGGGATATCGAACTGCCCCGGTGCAGGAACCCGGACAAGTTTACTGCTCCATCAAAGAACATCTTCCACGAGTCTTCATTTATACTCAAGACGTGGTCATCAAGGAAACTGTCATTGCCATTAGAGACTTCGAATTCTCGGCCAATAGGTCAGCGATCACTCGACCCTTAACCGACTTTTGTGGCATGAATTGTACATCAAATTCGGAAATTAAAATTTGCCATTTGGCCAACTTACCCACCAAAGCTGGTCGCTCAAGTAAGTACTTGATGGGGTCACTCTCGATCCACGAGGAATGTCTTGTAATGCGGTGTGTATTGTCGCAATCTATGCAATACCCATACCAAAGCTGCACAAGTCTTTTCAACATTAGGATACTTCAGCTCTGATACAGTGAACTTCTTGCTCAGGTAATAAATGGCTCGTTCTTTTTTGTCGACGGGACTTTCTTGAGCCAACATTGCACCTAGTGACTCACTATGGATAGTGAGGTAGAGAATTAAGGGATGACCCGGCGATGGTGGGACAAGCATCGGTGGATTCATCAAGTAACTCTTCAACTTGTCGAACGCTTCTCGACATTCATCATCCCAATTGACTCGTGCATTCTTCTTTAGGAGCTTGAAGAATGGCACAGGCGGTTTCGAAAGTTGGGAAATGAAACGAGCAATGTAATTCAACCTCCCCAAAAGGCTCGGACTTCTTTCACCGTTGACGGAGGTCGCGGCTCACAAATGGCTTTAGCTTTAGGCGGGTCGATTTCAATCCCTTTACTTTTGCTCACAATGAATCCGAGCAATTTACCGGATGTTGCTCCAAACACGCACTTAGCGAGATTTAGTCGAAGCTTGAACTCACGGAGTCGATCAAATAGCTTCTTCAAGGTTTCGATGTGGCTTTTTCCAGGTCGAGTCTTTGCAATCATATCATCAACATAGACCTCAATCTCTTGATGCATCATGTCATGAAACAATACTATCATGGCTCGTTGGTAAGTTGCTCTTGCATTTTTGAGTCCGAAGGGCATAACCTTATAATGAAAGGTTCCCCACGGGGTGATAAATGCGTCTTCTCCTTGTCTTCCTCCTTCATCCTTATCGATGTACCCGGAAAAACCGTCCATAAATGAGAATAGTTCAAAACCAGCGGTACTATCCACAAGGACATCTATGTGCGGTAACGGAAAATCATCTTTTGGACTGGCCTTGTTCAGATCCCGATAATCAACACATACTCGAACCCGACCGTCTTTCTTCATTACTGGTACAATGTTGGCCACCCATTCGGGTACTTGTGAGACTTCAATGAATCCCACCTTCAAGAGCTTCATCACTTCCTCCTCTATCTTCTTTGAGAGTTTAGGCTTGGTTCTCCGTAGCCTCTGTTTCTTAGGTGGCACATCCAGATTAGTAGGTAAGCAATGCTCCACAATTGACGGGTCTAAACCAGGCATGTCAACATACGTCCATGCAAAGATATCCTGATACTCCTTGATGGCGAGTTAGGCGCTCGGCCTCATCTTTGGGAAGACTCGCCCCAATTTTCACTTCTTTGGCCTCTTCAGTGTCACTTAAATTAATAGTGACGGTCTGCTCGGATGTGGGAGCCTTAGTCTTTTCATGTTGTTCCCAACTACGTTGCACTTCACTTTGGAGTCTTCGTTTGAGTCTTCGGGATCATCGGTATTAGCACATACTGTATTAGATTGGACTATTCTCACACCTTTGCAAATCTCAATATCATTCCTGAAACAGGAAGTGGATGAATTAGGAAGACAAATAGGGTAACCTATTTTTTAAATTCTTTTGGCAAAAACCATTTTTAAACATTTTGACACGAGGAAGCATGATGAAGCCCAGGCCTCAGAATTCTCCTTGGATTTTCCTTTTCTTTTATCGGCTGGATATCATCACCGGGCTAGTTTGGTGTACTTCATCATGCCCTCAAAACATGAAAAATTTCATGTATTTTATTGGATGAAAAGCAAATTACATCATTGAAATGATAGAAATGCTAGGAATGGAAATGCAAATACGGGAAGCAATAAAAACTCCTACGCGAGAGGAGTGTGCAAATAATTAAAATTCTCCTACTCTCGAACTTCGTCGATGACCAACACGAAATTCTCTTCGAATAATTCGGCCATTCCTCCGAGTGCGTCGTCTTTTCCGGTGGTTCGAGTGGTGTCCGCAACCGGCTTGTCTACCACTACCCATTCGGCGGGAATAACATCAATGTCGACAATCGGAGGCTTGGAGTGCGAACACGGTATCGATCGCCCCTTCTTCCTCATGCATCATCCTTGCGCCCGGGAATGTGGACCTAATGTGGGGTCTAATGACACTAGTTCGTCCTTGTCCTCTTCCTCTTCCTCTACAGGATCGTCCACCTCTATCACGATAGCCCAACCCAGTAGTGTATGAATTCCGCTCGGCCTCAATTGGTTGGCGAGTGCCCTGACCATGTCGGCCTAAACCATTACACCGGAACAAAGCCACTCCCGACCATGATCTTGCCTACCATGATCGCCGACTTTGATAACTTTGGATTGGGTAGGGTAGTACCTTGAGAGACATGAATGGTCGAAACCAACTCAAATGCTTGAAAACTGGATTCTTCTTTACAATCGGATCAATGTAAGGGATAGCCGTCTCGTGATAAATCTTGAACTCATCCTCTCCTCGAACGTAATAAGCTTCCCTTTCGTCACAAACTTCACTTTCACGGTGAAGACTTGAAGAAACGCCCCGCCGCATGAAGCCATGGACGACCTAACAAAAAGTTGAAGGTTTGTAGGTATGTCCAAGACCCGAAAAACCACATTAAATAACAACGGCCCTATCTCGCAAGTCTAAATCAACTTCCCCAACTGCTTCTTTCTTGGTTCCGTCAAATGCTCGAACGAGGGTTTTAGCCGCACGAATTTTCCTTAAATCATACCCAAGACGCTTTAGAGTCGCAAGGGGGCATATGTTTAAAGCCGATCCATTATCAATGAGGACACGGGATACCAAGGTATTTCGACACTTGGCTGAGATATAAAGGGCTTTGCCGTGTCCCTTCCTTCATCCGGGATTTTATCATCGAGAAAGTGATCGGTCGTTTAACAAAATGACCCCCACGAATTCCCCCAACTTCTCAAGCTCAATGGACTCTGGGACATGTACTTCATTAAGGACTTTCATCAAAGCCTTTTGATGTTTCTCTGATGTCAAAAGCAACTCTAATATGGAGACTTGTGCCGGCAGTTTTCGAAGTTGGTCCACTACGCTATACTCACTTGCCTTAATCACGGCTAAAAATTCTTTAGCCTCTTCATCGGTGGGCGCTTGACAGGTTGTGAGTTGGCCTGAGCGTAAGTGCGTCCCGATCGAGTGACCACATCTATCTCCGCATCATAACACCATGGGACCGCTTTGTCATTCGTGTATGCATAGGGTTGCGTAACATCAAGAATCAATTCTTCATCATCTGATGGCGGCACATCATTGATGATTAATCCATCTTCATCCGAAGCATCCTCCAACGGTGGCATGTCAAAAACTAAGGGATCGCTAGCTCCAATGTTCAAGCCGGTAAATTCATTTTCAAAATTAGAAAGCTCTTCCTCCAGATCAATAATGATTGGAGTGATAGTTGAAACTGTGTCGGCGGGATCTACGCAAACAATCATCCCCTTCTTGGACATTACCTTAACTCTCTGCACCTTCTGAGACATGATAGGTTCTTCTACATATGAGTAGTATCCAGCTCGAACTAAACCATTATAAACATCGTCCAGATGTACTCTCAAGCTCTTCTTTCGACCAGCATCAAAACTGAAAATGGCATTCACGGTTTACGGATGGTCGGGAGTGGATTATTCGGATGTTCGGGCGTGCTTCGGAATGAGACCACTTTAGCATCCAACGAGATTTTGGATTTTGTGTCGCACGTATAGCAATCATCAACGAATGCCCTACCTCCCCCATATGGTAAGCACATGTCTTAGAAGGATCATAGTTGGGGAAACGCTCGGGATTAGGTCGTTTAGGCTCATTAGCGAGTAATCCATTTTTCGAAGAGTCGGCAAGATCTTGGACAATGGCTTAGGGAGAGGCGTAAACGACGCCTGGAAGAGTTCCTCTGGCGCCGGCCAAAGAAAGGACGTGCTCCTCCCTGTTGAGTGTTCGAGACAGGGCGAGGGGGTTGAACATAAGCTGTATTGACTTCCGCTACGGGCTCTTTGTCCTTTTTGGCCGAAAATTTCTTATATGAGCTGGTTTGATCAGACGCCCATCCATCACGCAGGGCTATCTCAATTCGCTCGCCAACAGGGACCAGCTGATTGAACGACTCGGCAATCGATCCTAACATTCGATTTCGGTATTCGGGTGGGAGCGTCTTCATGAACAAATCCATCAACTCCTTTTCAGTCGGCTCCGGAGTAATTTGAGCGGCTACAGTCCTCCATCTCGTGACATAGGCCTTGAAAGATTCTGTCTTCTTCTTCTCAGTGCGAAGTAAATCCTCTCGAGATGGAGTGACATCAATATTATACTTGTACCGCTTGAAGAAGGCATCGGTCAAATCCTCCCAAGTCTCTAGGAGATTAATCTTCTTCATAATATACCACTGGAGTGCCGGTCCTGTCAAGCTTGCTTGAAATTGCTGAATCATCAGGGGTATGTTATCAACATATGGGGTCATCCTAACCACATAAGTCTCGCAAATGGATCTTCGGGCAAGAAGTGCCATTATACTTTTCAAAGTCTGGCATTTTGAACTTCTTTGGTATCTTGATCTTTGCATAATGGGATAGATCGGTTGGGTCTTGGCTAAATGCACCTACGCAATGCTTAAGTTTCTCCTCGATTTTCGCCGGGCGTTTTCCCTCGGTCTTCGGTACTGCACCGTCAGTATCACTTGTATCTCCTCATCAACAATGATTTGAGGTGTGTCGGTAGTTTTCTCCCTAGAGACATCATTAGAGCTTGATGGGCCACTTGTGGATATATTCTTGCCTTTATCTCTCGAATCGACCATAGGAGCATGTTGTGGTAACACCACTTCAACTTGCGGAGGTGGAGGAGCAATGTTTGCTTGGAGAGAATCGATTTGCTTAGAGAGCTGCTAAAGGACGTTCGGGACTTGCTTCATTTCTGTTTCGAGGGCAACGACACGAGCTTGTTCAGCACCACGCATTTGTTCGGCGTCATCGGCCATTGTTACTCTGGAACGAGTACGGATTGGTGATCTTGGGTGAGCCGTGTTGTTACCTAAGGAGAAAGAGATAATATAAGAAACAACGACAAGATAGGAAAATGGCCCATGACAATGGTCTAATCATCTCATTTTATTTATTTTAAATGTTTGAACCAAACTCCCTAACAATGAACCAAACTTCCTAACAATGAACTAAGAATTGAAATTCAAATCCCTAAACATTGAACTAAAATTGAAAAGACTGAATGGAAATCATTGAACATCTCATTTTATATGCTTTCGGGAACCCAACGCCTTGCGAAGCTTCTTATTTTCAGCTTCAATCATTTCCATTTTCCGCTTAAGATGCTCAATTTGTGCTCGTTGGGTGGGCTTCTCGGTCACATCGGGGACCACTGGACGCAAGGCGGCGGGAATCCGATGTTGCTGGATGTAGAACGTCGATGCATGGTGAATCTCCTCCTCGCCTTTCGGTCTCTTGGGCTCCAAAATCTTCTCTAGATGGCATTCATTCCATGCAGCAATGATCATCTGGACCTCGTTGAAGTAATCATAGCTCTTATGATCAAAACGAACTTGAAATAATTCCGTCTTGAGGGGCGGAGGAATTTCTTGAAGGGCTCTGTACTGACGGGCCACCCTATGTGGGTAATAAGAAGTCGCACCGGAAAGGCCCAGCAATGGGACTGGCCCATCATGCTTGTGTGAGAAACGAGCCTCCTCAACTCGGAACCATTTAGTATGCCATAGGAATGCCTTAGGATCGGGATCTTTCAAAAATTTATCCAACGAGCATACCGCTTGTGTGGAGAAAAACGTTCTAGGACCATAAATTTTTGCATGGGATGCCTAAAATCGTCAATCTTGAATTGTTTCATCAGGAGCCCAAACCCTCTTATGTGAGAGAAAAACCATATTTGCAAAAGCTCAGGTAGGGCACGCATGGTCTTTTCCTCATTTTGTTTGAAACGGGTTAATGACAAAAATGTTTCAGCTAAAATCATATTGACATAGTTCAACCCATCACAAACTCGATTGACCACCCACGAAATTGAGGGATTAATGGCATTTTTTCGATAAGGAAAAACGATTAGTCCAAAAATGCCAATATGAAAATCCTAGCTTTTGAAATCATTGGTTGGTTTGCAAAACACTCTTTCAGAAATGAAAATGGGCATGCATAACAATTGGCTTTAACAACCTTTCTTACCACTTCGGCCTCGATTTTTAAAAATTGTGATAATTCAGAAATGAAATCAATACCGAATGGTGGCCTAATAAGCTCTTTCTCCAGGGCATTCCCATGGCAATACTATACTCCTCCAGTGTTGGAGTTAGCTCATACTCGCCAAACACAAAGGTTGAAGTTTGTGGACACCGAAATGGGGCGGCGCCGTATAACACTGGGTGGATGCGATATCTAACGGTGGAAGAAGTCGAGCGATCCTAGCTTTCACATATCTCGGCCGTCTTGATCTAACTGGTCCAACCACATTTTGAGCTCTTTTTTGGGAGTGGAAATGAATTGTACGTCGGTTTTCCCCATTGCATATAAGACAAGACTGACGATGAAACCTATTGTCATGGACCGACAAAATTACAATAAAGTAAGTAAATTGCAAAGTAGGAGTTTAGACAACTTACTTTTACCATAAAAGGGATGACAATCACATAGACACACGCATGAAATGTGCGGCTCGATTTCTATCTAGATGGCTTAACAAAGTGGAGCTAAGAGGGTGATCGACCGTTGCGGTCTCGCATTAACGTCGGGTCCCCTTAACTCCGGCTTAGTCGAATGGAATGTCCAATAATCACGCAATCTCGCGGATATGGACAAACACATTTGACACCATGAAAGAAATTTCGGGAAGAGAAGGTCAACCTCTACATAGCAGTCTCGCTTTAGAGGAAGTATCCTTCTCAACACCATCCTAGAAATCCTATCGCAGCCCGTCCGGCTACAAGTCGTGTGTGCAATGTGTAGTGCTAAAACAATTTGAAAATCATGCACAACAACACTTCAATATAGGAAAAATAAATCATTCATCTTTACACCCTCCTGCAAGACAAGGATTAGCAAAGACTACTCCCCTTATACCTCCCATCTGCAAGAACATTTAACACCTTAGAAATGTTAGTGACATACCCGGTGTCCTTGCTGCCAAACAAAAATATTTTTTTTTTTTTTTTAAAAAAGAAACAGCCTATGTCCACTATGAGTTTTAACTCTAAGTTCCCCAATGAGTCGCCAAGTCTGTCGCGACCTGATTTTTTTTTTTAAGGATGAATCACCTAAAACTATGTTAATGGATTACTAAGTCCGAAGACTTGGCGCGGACTCTCCCAAGCCCTACCAATCGCGACTTGATGTTAAGAAAATGACCCATTAAAACATGCAATTATATTTCAAATTGGAGCCGCCACTAACCAATTAGGGCTGATTAGAAACCCGGGTAAAGTATGGGAGAATACTTTACCTTTTACGAACCAGAGATTTAATGGATTCGGGGACATGGTTACGCTAGATTAATCTAACGCCCTTTCGGTACCTAAAAAAAAAAAAAAACATTTTTTGCGGGCGGTCTTGATTAATTTTAACCTAAGATACTAACATGCAAATGGTGGTCATGCGGGTGCACAATCAATTAAATAACATTCAAATAAATCAAAATGCTAAGAAATTATAAACTACAACTTTATTAAAGTCCACTCTCTAAGAAAACATTTTTAAAAAATACTAATAAAAATGCATGCCTTAAACATGATTTCTAAATGACATGACACCTAACTTTTATTATTATGCAATCTTAATCTAAAATTAATATGCATGAATTTTACTTTAATGATATGTGAAATGCAATTTATATGGCCTAATTTGAACTATATGTATGCAATCTAATTTATACAATCCTAAATGTGCATATACTACATGACATAGGATGCATGACATAACAATTCTATATGCATATTCTTTTTTTGTGATTTTTTTTTAATGATTCTTTTTTTTTTTTTAATGTATGCAACCTACAATAAATAATGATGATATGAAAAGGGATTAATTATAAACTAACCTATTAATTAACCAAGTAAATGACTTTTGTTTTTTTTTTTTTTTATTAAAAATGTTAATTATATGCAATTAAAAATTACACGATGGGATTACTAAAACATGATAATATGATGCAATCCTAATTTATTAATATGCAAATGTGCCCATTATGCCAACTAGTTAATATGCACCTATTATTTTTTTATTTTTTTTATTTATATATCATGCAAACTTTCCCTAAATAAAAAAAGTTTAAATCCAATCCCGACTAAAACAAAAACTATCTAAGGGTGAAATTCTAAAAAAATCCTAAAAGTCAACTTATTAAACCTACGTGTCTAATATGCTCATGCAAGATTTTAGTTTTTCACTGTTCCCTTTTTTATAATGTTTTTTTTTAATTTTTATTTTTACGAAAAAAGGACAAGTAATTATTTTTACATAAAAACTAAGATAAAAGTTAAAATAATCAAAAAGATAATCCGTTGTCTCACGGATTAAATTAATAATTATTTTAACTCTACAATCACAAAAAGGAAATCAAAATAATTAAAAATTTAGTCCGAAGTCTTACGGACCAAATTAAATAATTATTGTGATTTAACAATGAAATTCTAACAAAACAAACTCAAAATTAGTATAATTAAAAAAAATGACCCGATGTCTCTCGGATCAAATTAATAACTATAGTAATTTGAGGTAAAATCTTCGGATAATGCATATAGAGATTGCAAATATTAACACCCAACATTTAAATAATTAAACTAAACATGCTATCAAATGAAATAAACAGAAAAATTAACCTAAAAGATAAAACAAGTAATGAAATAAACTAAACTCCAAAAACGAAAAGTAAAAGTAAAAAAAATACCTAAGGAGAGAGGACAGCAACGGGGATGGGATAACCAAAGAGGGGGTGGCAGCTCGCGTCGGATCTCCGGCGAGGTTCGGGTGGCAACCGGACCTGCAACAAAGATAGAAGATGCTGCAAGTGGCGGAGCTCGGGGCGGAGAACCGGCGGTTCGGCGTCGCTCGGGAGGTGGAGCGAGACTGGAGGCGTCGCGTGGTGAGGCGGCGGCTTCGCGGGTCGCGGCTGCGGCGGCGTCGCGGTGGTCTTGCGGACAAGCGGCTCGGGCCGGTGCTGCGGGCGTTCGGGCTCGCGGGTTGTTGCGTCGGAGGTGCTCGGCGTCCGATGGTGTTGGCTCAATGGCGTCGACAACGGATGGAGAGCCGAGGGGCGGCGAGGCATCATCGCGACTTCGAGGACTATTCTTCAATCGTCGTCACCGGCGCCGGTGTGGGTCTCGGGACGGACTCTCGCGGGGGAAAAGAAGACCCACACGAAGAAGACAACTTTTGGGCTTCCTTTTCTCTTTTTTTTTTTTTTTTTTTCTTCTTTTCCCCCTGCTGGCCGGTCACCTCCTCGCAGACTTCTCTGTCCTTTCTCTGGTCACTTTTCTCTGCAGCAAATCAACGAAAGGGAAAAGAAACTTGCTGCTAACTTTTCCTTTTTCTTGTCAGAGAAAGGAGAGAAAAAGAGTTTTCTCTCTGACCAAGATGGACGAAGACTTCCTTTCGCACGTCTCTCGAAAAAAAATTTTCGCTTCTGAATTTTCTTCCTCTCCCCCCCCCACAAATGACGCAACGTGTCCCTTTTATAGTACAAAACTTCCATTTAACATTGGAAAGTCGAACCCGTGCTCCTTTGTTCGCGGGGATTGCCGAAATCTTAGCCCGATTTGTTGCCATAAATCCCTCACCTTCTTTCGCAATTCATTTATATTGCTGCGAACATGTCCAGATTCACGCCCAATATTCGAGTGAGTGTCCATTCTTTCCATATCGCTAGACAAATCCCATTAATTCCCCTCATTAATTTCATTTTTTTTTTTTTTAATTTTGAAATGAAGATATGTGTTCAACAATAAAAATGCTTCATTATTCAAAATTTGTTTTTTTTTTTTGAAATCTCCCTCCGCAAACCCAAATAAAAAAATTTGATCCTAAATTAGGTGTCAACATCTGTTATATTGCATATCGAGGTCATACAATTGTGGTGCTTTCAGCCAATGTGGGAAGATATCATTGAACTCGATGTGATCGAGAGTTAGTGTTGATAACTTCATGCATTTGACTGGGGGGCACGATAATGGTCCATGTAATTTATTGCTGCTCAAGTGTAGAACTTCGGGATTAGTTATTTTACCAAAACATGATGGCATATTCCTAGAGAAATTATTATTATACAAAACTAGATATTTGGGTGAAGCAAGCTAACAATTAAGGATGGGATCTCGCCAATAAAACCATTGTTGAAGAAAATAAATTCGAAGAAGAAGGTGGAGGAATGGGGAGTGGTCCATGTAATTTATTGCTGCTCAAGTTTAGAACTTCGAGATTGGTTATATTACCAAAATATGATGGCATATTCCCAGAGAAATTATACAAAACTAGATATTTGAATGAACTAAGCTAACAAATCAAGGAGGGGACTGCTCCGTATCCCTATCTCTTTTTAGGTTGGATCTCGCCAGTAAAACCATTGTCGGAGGCAATAAAGTAAGAATTAGAAGGTGGAGGAATGGGGAGTGGTCCATTAAATGAGTTGTTCCTAAGGTTAATCATTGACAATTTCTTCCCGTGCAACTGTTGTATACCTCGCTCCAAAAGGTTATTAGAAAGAATTAACGCTTCCAATGTATCATGGCTTATTCCCCAAAACCACATCGAGATCTCCTCACTAATCCTATTTGAAGAGAGGTTCTAAGTGTGTTAATCTTTTCAATGAATTCAAAAAACAGGGAAATTGTCAAGTTGCAAGAATGCAACCACAGCACTTCAAGCTTTGAGAATGTACACTTGAGTGTATCGTAGATTAGATTTAGTTCTTGAGAAACATAAAGCTCTTGGAGATTTTTAAGCTTTGTAAATAATTCAAACTCTACAACCCCATCAAAGCTATTCTCATCAATTTGCAAAACTTGGAGTTGGTTGAGATTTCACATTGATGAGGGCATGTGTCCCTTGAATTTACAATTACCAAGATTTAAAATTGTTAAATTTTTCATGTTACCAATTGAATTGGGTATTTTTCCCAAAAAGCTCATACGGTGGAGAGACAAGGACTCAAGAGGACTAGTCCAATTGGATTTGGGAAGAATCCCGGACATGTCAACATTTAAATTTAAATTGAGAGTTGTAAGGCTCGGTAATCGAAAAATGGAATTTGGAAATATCCCCCTTATTAAACAAGAATAAACGCTTAGATATGTCAAAGAAGAAGACAGATTCGCAAAGGACTTTGGTGAAATCATGGGCATGTCAACTTCATCAAGAACAAGCTTCCTCAATGATGTTAAATTATGAACAAGCTTCCTCAATGATGTTAAATTATGAACAAGCATTGTGAAAATTGAATTTTCCAATATGAGATAAGAGAACGAGTATGTGTCCAAAATATTATTGTTAGAGAGATCAAGCAACACCAACTCGGAGAGGCGAGAGATTTCACTAGGAACGGTACCCAAAAAGTGTGAACGAGAGAGATTCAGACAAGTTAAATTTGCAAATGCACTAAGATTATGCGAAATGTGTGAGCCAGCAAAGTTATTACCTAAAAGGTTGAGGCTCCGAAGATGGCGAAGGAGGAAGAGGGAGCTATTGGACTAGAGACTGCCATGAAGGCTGATAACTCTATAATAATAGAGTTACTTTACCTATTTTAGGCAACAAATATAATATTTATAATGCAATATTCTTTAGAAAATATTTGGATTTTCTTCTATTTACCCAAATCTTCATTGTTTATGCAAAATAAAGAAATATGGAGAAAATAAGGAAAAAAATGGCAAAAAGAAGGAAAGGAAAATTCAGTCATTCAAGAATTTAAATCAAAAAGGCATTGGAAGATGGATACCAAATCAAGGATTCTGCGATTTATTTCCTGATTTTATTCAAAAAAAAATAAGCAATTACATTGTGTTAGGATTCTTGAATATATCCTATATATAGGATAATATTGATAGATGGTTTTTTTTTTTTTTTTTTTTGGAGAAATCGTTTTTCATTGTTTAGGAGTTTTTTTTTTTTTTTTTAGTATTTTGAAGAGAAGACAAAAGTGGCAATAGAATTCTGGCTCTTTGAGTCAAGATGCTGAGTTTGATTTATATTTATATTTCTTCTTTTACTATGTTGTAATTTATTTATTTTTTGTTAGGGTTACGATGTAACCTAACTATGATGATGTGAATTTCATGATTTTTATCTGTGTAAGTAATTTCATTCATGTGAATTATATATTATTATGCTTGATACTTTTGAGTGACTAGTTACCGCTTGAATGATCCAATGTGCATGTTTGAGACTGAAAAGTGATAATATGCAATTACTCTTTATAATATATAACCATGAATTAAATATGGATAGAAATATACTGCATTATTTATGTAGCTTTCGGTGATAAGGCGATCCAAAAGATTCATCGTAAGCCGGGAATATTTATAGATTTTAATGCACTTATGTTTATTTAAATTCACATAGAGATATAGTTAATTAATAAATTGAGTATATTTGTTGTACCTAGAGATAGGATAGCAAATAAATTAGGAAATTTCGCTATCACACGTTTGATATCGTTTTTGTACGTATAACAATCTGAAATTCATATCTAGTGGTTATGGTGAAATTGGATGCTCTAACATATTTATCTAATTGATTTACTACGTTTAGTCTCCAAATTTTGCTTTTAAGATTTTTAGTTTTAATTTATTCTCAATTCTATTTTGATTTGTTAGATAAATTTTAGAATTAATCTATTTTTAGTATTTAATTAGTTCATTAATCATCAATTTACAAGGGACGATACTCTCTCCCATCATTATAATACTTGTTTGACACGTTCACTTACGTTTAGAATTTTACGAACAAGTTTTTGGCACCGTTGCCGAGAATTGTTTGTTTAATACTAATTAATATTGATACCGGATAATTCTAAGTTTAATCTAGCTTTTGTTTTATTTTTATTTTTTTTTTTAGGGTGTACATCGGTTTATGACACATAACCAACAAGGGAAATTTGCTGAGTTTGATCCAAAAATCGAACGTACATTTAAAAGGCGACTAAAAGAACAGAAAAAATCACGCTAAGAAGATGGCAGATAGTGAGAATGAAAATCCACTCAAACTCTTGAGAGATCATGCTGTATTGACAGTTCAGGCACCACATTAAGCATCAGGAGACCTACAATTCAAGCAAACAACTTTGAGATCAAGCCATCACTAATTCAAATGCTTCAACAATCCGCACAATTTAGTGGGCTACCAAGCGATGATCCAAACGCTCACATCGATACTTTTCTTGAAATCTGTGACACCATTAAATATAATGGAGTTACAAATAATGCTATTAGATTAATATTATTACCATTCTCTCGTAGAGACAAAGCTACCATGATCAATCACTACATAGAATGATATTGTTCAGAAATTTATCGGTAAGTTCTTTCCACCTTCAAAGTTTGTAAAGATACATAATGATATTACTAATTTTATGCTAGCAGATGGATAATGAATCATTAAATGAAGTATTGGAAAAATTCAAGGAATTTCTTAAGAGATGCCCATATCACGAACTACCCGTATGGATGTAGGTACAAACTTTTTATAATGGGTCTAGCACAAATCTCTGTTCTATGATTAATGTAGCTGTAGGGGGAACTCTGCATAATAAAACACCAGAAGAAGCCTACAATATATTAGAGGAGATGGCCTACTGAGAGGTTACCAATGCCAAAAATTAACGGAGTTCATAAAGTGGATGCTTTCAGTGCAATTGCTGCACAATTTGAAGCACTCAACAAAAAGCTAGATAACATGAGTGTTTTGGCCATGAAAATTCTAACTTTGTTGGGAATTTTAACAGGTCACAAAATAATCTCTACTCCAACACATACAATCCAGGATGGCACAATCATCCAAATTTTTCATGGAATAATCATAATGTGACGAGATCACCAATGAGATTCAAATAATCAGAAGAGACAAAGTCAAATTTGGAAGATATAGTCACCAAACTTGCTAACTCCACTCATGACTTCATCAAGAGCACAGATGCGAGATTTCATAACCATGAGGCTTCAATTAGAAATCTGGAGATGCAAGTGGGTGGGTCAATTAGCAAGCATGATGTGAGGAAGACAACAGGGTTCTTTGCCTAGCAACATAGAGAAAAATCCAATTGAAAACATATAAGCCATAACCCTGAGAAGTGGTGAATAAGTGGGAGAAGAAGATGTCAAACAAGAGATTTTTAGAGACAAAGAAGAGGAGATCAATGACAACCAAAGGAGGCAAGCAAGAGGAAACTTTTTCCAAATAATCTCAAGCCATATGTGCCACCAATTCCATTCCCTCAAAGACTCCAGCAGCACAAAATAGATAAGTAATTTTCTAAATTTCTTGATATATTTAAAAATTTGCATATTAACATTCCTTTTACAAATGTCTTAGCGTAGATGCCTAGTTATGCAAAAATTTTGAATGAGATTTTGGCAAACAAAAGGAAACTTGAGGATTATGAAACGGTGAAGTTGAATGAGAAGTGTTCAGTTATCCTACAAAACAAATTACCTCTGAAGTTAAAAGATCTAGGGAGTTTTACTATTCCTTGCATTATTAGGGATTCTTTCTTTGAAAAAGTATTGTGTGATTTAGATGCAAGCATTAATTTGATGCCTTTTTTTTCAGTTTTCAAGAAATTAGGATTGTGCGAGGTAAAAGCAACCACAGTGTCGCTTCAACTGGCTAATCGATCAATTAAATATTCGGGAGGTATTGTGGAAGATGTTTTGATAAAAGTAGACAAATTTATCTTTCTTGCAAATTTCATCATTCTTAACATGGAGGAAGATTTTAGGGTATCACTTATCTTAGGTTGACATTTTCTAGCAGCGAGAATAGTCCTTTTTAATACAACAAGGGAAGTTAATTCTTCGAGTTTAAGATGATATTATTTTCATTTAATGTTTTTAAAGCAATGAAATAACCCTCTGACGATAATTCTTGTTTTAGAGTTGAGACAGTTGTTAAGTTGGTGAACAATGTTTTTAAGGAAAATATTTTTAAAGATCCACTTGAAGCATGTTTAGTTCAACAGGACAAAGAAATTCATAATAAGGAAATAAATGAGTCTGCAAATTTCATGGAGGCAATTCCACCAAATTCAAGGCAAAAGGCAAATAAATTTGAGGAGTCGGAAAATACACAACAAAGCCTAAACCATCAATTGAAGAACTTCCAATTCTTGAACTCAAATCCTTACATTCTTATTTGAAATATGCTTATTTAGATAGAATTTCTTCTTTGCCAGTAATTATATCTTCTTTTTTAACAGATTCGATGGAGGAGAAACTGCACAAAGTATTGAGAGAGCATAAATGTGTAATTGGATGGAAAATAGCTGATATCGAGGGAATGGCCCTTCACATTGCATGCACAAAATTTTGATGGAGGAACAATACAAACCCACTATCCAACCTCAGAGGCGTTTGAACTCGAAGATGCAAGAAGTAATGAAAGCTAAGGTAATTAAGTTATTTGATGCAGGTATCATCTTTCTTATCTTTGATAGTTCTTGGGTAAGTCCTATACAAGGTGTGCCAAAGAAAGGCAGTATAACTGTTCAGAAAAATTACAACAATGAGTTGATTCCAACTAGAACAGTTACCGGGTGGTGTGTGTATGAATTATAGAAAATTGAATGATGCCACTAGAAAATATCACTTTCATTTACCATTTATTGATCAAATATTGGAAAGACTTGCAGGACATGAATTTTATTATTTTCTTGATGGATATTTAGGGTATAATCAAATTCCTCTTGCATTAGAAGATCAAGAGAAAACTACTTTCGAGTAAATCTTTGGGTGGAATGTACTTAATATTACGTTTCATTAAATCAACGCGGGACATTTGTACGGGTGGTGGGGTCTCACCAACATATGAAGTTATATAAATAGTCAACGGCCAGCTAAATTCAGCAATCTCCATAGCGTAATGTTTATGCTAAACCTTAATCTTCAAAACAATAAATTTATAGACACATCTTCGGCCATGCTCTTTATGAGTAAAAACTAATTACGATAAATTTCCTTTCTTCTCATGCCATCAGCCATTCATCTTGTAAAATTGACCTTTTCTCAGTTGGAATGGCCAAATTACTTCCTGAAAATCGTGTGTGCTTGCGTTTGGAGCTTTGTTCACAAAAAGCAAGGGCATTTGTTCTAGATAATCATGGAGTCGAGAGAAACGGTTCGCCTGGAAGTTTTACTGAAAAATAATCGAAGATCGATAAATTAAAGGCACAAACTCTTAATACCACAATCCTGAAGCAAACCCATGTCTTGAGCTACGGAGAAATTACAAGATGATTAGTCAAGGGAAAGAGTTGGTGTATATGTAGTCTGCATTCTCGAGAAGCTCCCCTTCAGCCTCCTTGCCATGTCTGGCTTCCAAATCACCACTCGCCTTGCCACTCTCTGCGCTTACTCTCTGCACAGTTCAAGTACAAGTTGTTATATAAGAGAGAGAGAGAGAGAGAGAGAGAGAGAGAGAGTAATCACGAGACCCACCATGTTGTTGGAGTCTGAGGAAGCTACAACTCCATTGTACATCTGAGACTTCCCACAAACAGTAGACATCGCCCCCAAGAAGGAAGCCAGAAGCAAGAGACAGAGAAAGCTTCTGATTGAACACCTCATTTCCGGTTGTTTATGGAAACAAGACCTTTCTGTTCCACTTTCTATATACACGCACATATATAGAGGGAGAGGGAGGGAGGGAGAGAGAGAGGTTCAGATGACCATTTGGATGCGTTCCTTTGACCTGCTTTGAATCAAGGAATACCACACTTGACAAAACTTTAATATTACCTAATCTGATCTTGCTGTCCCTTGAGAAGGTGGGTTTAAAGTTTCTGGTTCCTTTGACCTGTCTCCTGATCCCCGAGCACGTAGCGCTATCTTCAAGACCATCGGCTGGCTCCGCCCTGGTGTTTCTGCAGTAAAATGCGTGCAGTCTGGCATAAACAAAGCAGCAAAATGGAGTTTCTTCTGGTTCGGTCATCGCAAGATTCACCGCCCCATGAGTTTAGATTCTTTACGACTTTTACTCTGTACACGGTCCGAGTTGGAGTTTGATTTACACAAATTGTCTTGTATATTACCAGGCCCTACATTTGATCAGAATCCATATGTGTAACCATCGATGTTGTCCCTTCATATACATATTAGCTGAGCCAAAAGGTTTGCATACTCCTAGTTATAATAAGATAGGGTTACATAGAATATTATTTTTCGAAACTTTAGAGCTGGAGTTGCATAAAGAAGCATGTCCTGTTTCCTCTTGAATCCAAGTAAGCACTATATGGTACATTCTTATGGTAAGCTAAACTTTGGTGAACTTTTCTCATTGAGAGTCGCTCGGCTTTCCCGACGTTTAAGGAAATATCACCTCAGCTAAGTTACTGTATGTTAGAACATGTTGATTAAACAATTTTATACATATCAGTTGCCACATCTCCTAAATTGAATGTGTTCAGAATATCCTATCAAAACATCATATTTACTATGTTCTTAACTTTCATAATCATAGGGAAAATATTATTTTTCATTAGCTTTAGATGGGTGTTTGGAACTCCCACTTGGGAATGACAGATGTTCATGATGTCAAGCTAAGAGGGACAACTTCTTCCCTGGAATTTCTGATTCCTTCCATTTTTCTCTCACCAAACTTCCAGCTCTTGGACTTGACTTGGTAAATACTTGTAAAAGTGGGGAGAGAGAGAGGCATGAACAACACATGCAACAAAAACCGCAAACTTATACGCATCTCCTGCACAAGCCTAATTTCTCACATGAAAAATCAAACTTCTTTCCGTTAATAAGATGGCTGAGAACGCCAATAACCCCACCACCGCCACCACCGATGCCGAAGCTGTGACCACCATAGTAGCCGCAGTCCAAGAAGAGATGAAGCTGCCACAAGAATCTTCTAAAGACCCTCCAAACACGGTGGACAAGAGCAGGCTAGCGAGGATCATTGTAGGCTCAATAGCCATCCTCACCTTCCTTCTCTCTCTACCCGTCTTAGCCTCTATCATATGGCTTCTCTACATGAAGGGCTATGACTGCGAGAGCCTCCTGAGGCTGCCGAAGCTCCAAATCGGGATTGGCGTTGCCCTGCTCTTCGTGTTCCTGATCAGCAACCTTGTGGTGTTCCTGAGGGCCAAGGTGCATGCCCTAGGCCTCCTTGTGGTCATGGTGCCTCTGATCTTGATGCTCACCGTGGGCCTTGCTTTGGTGGGTGCTTACAAGAATGAGAGCAAGGCTGTGATAGGGTCCCCGACGTGGCTCAAGCACAAGGTCTACAACGACAACTACTGGAATTACATCAAGTCGTGCGTCTACAACTCGAGGATGTGCGACGATCTGGCAGCCCGATCTCTCAGCCTCAGGTCGGACGACTTTAGCGCAAAGAAGTTGTCCCCGATCGAGGTACAGCGTCGTTATTTCCGTTTACTTCAGCCAAACACTAGGTTTGACGATTATGTTTTTCCAACATTCAATCATATGTTCTGCATTTAGTGCTCAATCTATGTAATGTTTCGTGTTTCCGCCGCGAAGTTTGGCTGCTGCAGACCTCCCACGATCTGCGAAATGGAATACGTCAACGCCACATACTGGAGGAGGAACAACCACCTCGGCGTCAGCTCCGACGGGGCGGACGACGAGGACTGCGACACGTGGCAAAACGACGAGGACGTCCTGTGCTACGATTGCATGGCGTGCAAGAATGGGTTCTTGAAAGTAATAAGGAACAAGTGGTGGAGGCTGGGGCTGTTCCTGGTGTTGATGTCGCTCTTGCTCATCGTCGCTCACTTGCTATTGTTCATCGCCACCGTATGGGAGCGATTTGGAGGAATGTGACCCCCCCTTAAAAGTTATTGGCATTCCTCTCTTTTCTAAACTTGAGATTTTGTATCTTTTTTTCCTGGTTTTTTTATCAGTCCGACTATTAAAAGAATTATGTGGTGTCCATTCTTGGACGTAGCGGGGCATGAAATTCCCACTCTTTTTCCTGGTGCATCTGCCTGTCTCAGGCATTTTCAGATTCAACATTTCCAATCCACACTTCTCAAAATTTCATAACAACGTCTACTTCCTAAAACCATGTAAATTTTACGTGAGATCCACCGTAATCAAAGGTTCTGTTTGGCCAAGATAGTTCTTTCACCAAATATCTTTCACCAAAGAAGAGCTTTTCTTTAGATTTATTATTTGTGTAGGGTCCCTTGAAACGGCTATGAATTCTAATGCATTTAAGATAAAATAAAAGATAAATCTAGTGCAATTGAGAGTAAATGCATAACATAAATAAGTAAAATAGCCGAAACTGAGCATATTGATGTTCGTCGTGCAAATGCGCCATCCCTCATAATGGTGTTCTTCCAACTATTTATAGCCTCGCCTTGTAAATAACCATTCTTAGGCGATTATCACTTCAATTTCAAATTTCCCGGAATCTTCAGTACTGTTCTGATAATTATATCATCTTATCTACCGCGTCTTCGGTATCAGGCTCTTTAGAAACTGCTTTCATGTTTATCCTCCCGCTTGTGGGCTATACTCGGTACCGAACTGTTGATATCTTTGATAGCAGGCCTCGCTTAGATTATCATGGGCCTGTTCTCTTGCACATCGGACTTGGTGGGCATCGTTATTTGCCCATGGCCCATTAGGCCCATTAGGCCCATTTTTTATGTTAACAGGTTGAGATGCATACGCAAGGGAACTGGATGCTAAATTGGGATAGCTCTTGAAGTATGAGCTAGGAAATTGAGGTCATCAATGGTGTAATCCCCAGGTGGGTCGGACCTAACTTATTGCCTAGTTTCTTTTTATTTTATTTATTTCATTCAAAAATTCTTATTTTTTTTCTTATTTTCAGTTTTAATTAATATTTAAATTGAATAATGAATCCATAAGATATTCATTCTATTTTATAGAATTCAAGATAGATTTATTTATAGAATGGTGATTCGAATGAATGATTTAGGAATATAAATGACGAATTCCAAAATTTTATGGAATTTTGAAAGACAGAAAGATCTTTCGGGTCTAGTCAGACCATTCCATTATATTGACAATTTCAAAAAACTGTTCATACTATACCATGAGCATAATATAGTATGATGGCGGTCGGGCAAGTATGCCCCCATCGTCTAGTGGTTCAGGACATCTCTCTTTCAAGGAGGCAGCGGGGATTCGACTTCCCCTGGGGGTAGGGTACTACGAAAGGAAGTTGATCGTGGATTATCAATAAGCCTAGAATTGATTCTTCCTGGGTCGATGCCCGAGCGGTTAATGGGGACGGACTGTAAATTCGTTGGCAATATGTCTACGCTGGTTCAAATCCAGCTCGGCCCAAGAATTCGCTGATCCACCATGAAATGATATAGCCCATTTGTTCTTCATAAAGAATTCCGGCTACGAAACGAAAGAATAGAAAAAAGTACAATTTTCTGATATATCCCTACCGCTTTATTTGCTCTGTTCTATTTATTTTATTTGTTCGCACAAATTCTTATTTTTTTTTGCTATAAATCGAAAGTGTAAGTAAAAGAAATCTTTTTTTCATTTAAAGATTGATTATTACCCGATTTGGCAATAATAAAAGGATTACTAGTAATCTGTGTCGCTCTCACTAAAGTGCCCATCCATGGAGATATCAATATAGCACTCAAGCCTCTGTTACCCTTGCACCACGGCTATTCGAATCGAAAAAGAAATGGTTTAAATGCAATCATAAGAGTATGTATACTCTACACTTTATTTCCTGGGGATTGTAGTTCAATTGGTTAGAGCACCGCCCTGTCAAGGCGGAAGCTGCGGGTTCGAGCCCCGTCAGTCCCGACGGAATCAAATCCCATCTATGAACGAAAAATAATAATAATCTTTAGGGTACGGGGGCCCGACTTGGGTCCCAATCGCGCCGGCCGAGTCGTGTAACTAAAAGCCGTTGTCCAGGCCCTTCGAATTTGTCTTCTAGAGGTATATTAGTTTACCTATCTTGGCCAACACGATCGTGTCCACTTAGAAGTTACAGGTAAGATTCAGCTCTGCTCGATGTTGGCACTAGAGTCTTCTGCACGACGTTGCCACCGGATTTGCTACAATTGTCGTCCACGATCCACGATCCACGACACGTCTCTTTCTACATTGATTGGCGAATTCGATATGTTAGGGTCTCTTTAGCTGATTGAACAAGAAAGATCGCGATTAGTTGGCATGGCAAGAATGGGATTTGTCAGACGGGCCAATTGGTCAAGTCGATCGTTCAAATATGATAAGAGAAGAAGCAAAATTGCATTTGTTCTTTTGGCATTAGACATTGACACGGAATTAACTCTGGTGATCGAATTCATTTGTTATAGGAAATTCTTAATTGGGAAAAGTACAAAAAAGTCTTAAATATATTATATTGATAACAATTTAATCCTAAATACAAATATTTATGTCAACTAAGTCTACCTGACTAATTAGCGGGAAATTGCCCTCGTAGATGCAATTTAATTTATGTAACGCGACCAACTCTAATGTGGATAATTTCTATAATTTTATGGTTTTTCCTTCTTCTTTTTTTCTTTTCCTTTCTTCTTCTTCTTTTTTTGGGGGGAGGGGCGGAGGGGGAGGATGGCTAAAGGGTTGACAAGGGAAGTCGCCCATCGGCGAGGGCCAATAACCCTCTCTAGCACTAGGCGAGGGCCTCACAGCTGGTGCCGTGGCTCTCACCAAATGTAGGGAAGGACTTGCAAGTCCTCTATGGCCAACAAGGATGTCATGGGCCTCACCCTCACTAGCCACTAAAGGCCGCGGGCCCTCACCATTGTGATGCCCTCACCCAGTGCTGATGAGGATTAGCTAGTGACCCTTACCGACCCTCAAATAAAATAAAAAAATCATAAAAATTCAAAATATTATTAAAAAATTTCCATGTCAGCTTCGCCCGTGCCATGTAAAACATTTGGTATGCAAGTTAGCAATTTTCGACCAATAAAATTAGTTGATACAAATGCAAAAGATTCATGACTAAATTGGCCCGATTGAAAATTTTAAAATTGAATTAGTACGAGTGCAATAAGTATAAGATTTTGTTAGTACTTTTCTCATTCTTAATTAGTAAGGTTAATTAATAAAACTATAGCCAAAAAACTTTGGATTGTTGAGGACCTTTTGATTCAAGTCTAAGCATTCCCAAAGTCCTTTAGGCTTCCAAAGGCCCCTGTGTTGGGAAAACTACCTACTTAGTCTTAACTTTTTTATATGATATCAATTCAATCATAAACTTCTTAATTTGATCAATTGAGTTTTAAATTTTTGCATAAATTTCCAATGTAATACTTTCGATGGAATTGGAATTTTCGCCGAAAATCGCTTATGTGGTTGTTTAGCTATTATTGGCCATCTTATGTGGCACATTGCCCCATCAATAATTTTAAGCGAAAATTGACCAAAATGACTTCATTGGAATTTCGTGTAAAAATTTTAGGATTAATTGGTAAGATTAAAAAATATACAATTGAATTAGCATCCGTTCAATAAGTCTAAAATTCATTTGACAATTTCCCCACTTGTGCCAAAGTTGAGGCATACGATAACACAAACCCGAAGGCCTTTAGGCCAAATTCAACTTTGAAATGATGACAGCCTAATGCATCGTGGGATCTGCATTGGCTTTTAGCATTGCAAAGATATTGCTTTTAGGATTTAGTGGAATTTTCTCTTCCAATCTTGCCCTAATTTTTTTTTGATTCTCTTGTGTTGCCCTTAATTACTATTCATAATCTCTCATTGCGATAGATTTTGTTCATCGCTCTAAATTTGTTCTTCATTTGCCAAGGGTTGACAATGTTTGAGAGTCGCAAAGGCTTATTGGGGATCAGGAGTTACTCTAGATCTGTTCGTCGCAGGACTTGTCGAGAGTCAGACAAGCCTCATTAAGGGTTGTCGAGCTTTGCCGATGGTCGCCTTTGATCATCTAGCATGGATGCTCGCCTCTAATCTTTTGCCGTGGCACTTGCCTACCTCCCAACCTCACTTTACGAAAAATACACCACATCTAGTTGTCAAGCACAAATTGTTTTTGGCAAATACTACTTAAGTGAAAATGGAAGCTCTCCCAAAAACACCCTAAGAGGGCACTTGAGCGCTTCCAAAAAACATCAATCTTAATTCTTACTCATAACAGATGAAAATGGTAGTTTTAAAATAATACATTCGATATGACTATTGAAATTCTTAAACTAACCACATACCATCTCAAATATTTGCTTTGAGCACCCACCTTCAGGATGCCATGATGTTACATAGGCACATGCAGTCATTAGACTCGTGATTAGTTTGTTCATTAAAAAGAATACGAAATAATTTTATGAACCACCGCTTGCGGTGGCGTCGCTGGCTCGGGCTCTCACCTGCTCACGAACAGGCTGAGTTCGAATCTCAGAGGCATCGCACGAGATTCTTACCCGTGATGTCAGGGTGGTGGGTCCTCTAACGTCATCTCAGGATTTGTCCGCCGACTATCGACTTACAGGGTTTCCTAGGTCACCAAAAAAAAAATAATAATAATTTTTATGAACACAACATATGTTAAAAATAAAAATTGACGAAGACAAAGCCAATCGAATCTCCCAACCAACATAGTCATACATATTTTAATTTCAGTGATTATGCTATGTGCAGGCATTAAAAAGGTCCAACTAGCTAGTTATTGTATAATTCAATCTAGTTAAATGTGCTTGCGTTCCGAGGAGCTTTAAAAAAAGGAGAGTAGCAATGGATTTCGTCACTCTCGAAGGATATTGAAAGCTACACGACGAGCGAAACGGCGTAGCCGGACAAATGATAACGCCGTTTTGCTTATACGGCTTTGCATTGGGTTGACCAGCCTGAAGGCGATAGGAGCGCATCCGGCGCACAGTAGCGTGGCCCGATCATCACGTGTTTCGCGACTTCGTTGCATCACATTCACGTGTGACAAAATTAGTTATTTTTAGACTATATTCATTTCGCAAAAAAATGGATAATTTAATTTTGTTTACTAAAAAAGGATGTTTATATCACTTGAAATAATTAATTAATGAAATATAGATTATCGATAACATTTTTATGGATTATGAATTTTTTTTATTTGTTCGTTTTTATAAGCGATACACGCAATCATCTTTAGGAAAATAATTTTCAAATCATATATGTTCTTTGAAACAAACCCACGCTTGGGCTTTGGCCACGGAAAATGAATAATTTAGAAAACATTCTCCAATAAATATTACTTGTATTACTCACTTAAATGAATGAATAAATAATATTTTCATCATCCATAATAATATTTAGATATAAAATTAACGAATTTTTCGTTGATTAATTATTTCAAGCAATACATACGATTATTTCAATATTTTTTTTTAAATATTTTTTTTAATAAAAAAACGGATTCTTGATTTTGGCTTCTTTTCTTGCTCTAAATGGTCAATGGCTCAGAATTTGGAAGTTGGCCTCCCTTATATGCATTTCAATTTCAATCAATAATAATAAACAAAAAGCAAATTTCTTGTTGCTTCAAGTTTGTCTCTCCAAATCCTTCATTTTGGCAATTTCCTCCTCAATTCACAATTAAAATGTACTTCTTTTAAGCATGTTTTACATTTGCATGCGAAAAATCGCCATGACACTTTGAATGGTTGGGTTTTGAGTTGGAGTTTGAGCTTGATCTAACTCAAGTTCATAGCATCATTAGATTTCGGGTATTGATTGCAATCCTGCCATATTCAAATATATCCGATGCTTATTGAATTGAATTTGAATTCAAAAAATCGAAACTTAGTGTGACGGTACATATTTACTAATTAAATCGCACCAACTCAAAATTGATTGTGTTGTGTAAGACCATGCAATAATTAACATATTTTTCTAATAAAATATAGACATCCGATATATGGAAGGAAAAAGGAGAAAGAAGAAGAAGCTGACGTAATAAATCTAGATATTTTCAGTCTTCCATGTCACGTACCTTTTTGAAATTTGCTGGATAAACCGTCATCAACTGGCGCTTTGAATTTTGAGAAAAAGGGCACGAGATAGAAAAAGCGCACGAGATGAGAGATGATGAGCGAGCGCCACGTGGAGGCCTGAATGAACGCAGCTTTTTACCCGAAATTCCATTGACCCGGCAACAGCTTACGCCACCATCGTCGGAGTGCGCTTTCACCTCTCGCACTTCCCTTGCCTCCGTAGACCACGCCACCTCACTCCCTGCCAAAAAAATAAAATAAAAAGTTGATTATTGCGAATAAAAATAAAAGAAAGAAGAAGAAAAACTAAGTTAAATGAGAATGAAACTAAATAAATTTATGTTTGACATATTTAAAAATACATCTCACGGCGTTGTTGTCTCGTTTGGCGCTTAGAGCCATGTATTTTGCTATAAAGCTTCATTTATTTAAAAAAAAATGAATAATATGATATATATTTTCTTAAAAGTAATTGTTCATATTGCTAAATAACGAAAATAAACGAACCACAAATTTTATTGATTAGTATTCTCGAGTGGTTATTTTAAAAAAAATTTCCCAGATCATTTATTATCTATAAAATAAATAGAGCATAAAGCTATTTGTGAGTATTTGTTGACATTGATTGAATTGAATGTGTGCATATGAGACATGCGACAAAATCTTACAAGGTCTAGAGACACGACCTCCACCGGTAATATTCAATCGCATCATTAATATGCCGAATTCTTTTCTTTTAATAAGTAAAGGGTTCGAGAAAGGTGACCTATGTTATCAATCATCACGAGACAGTATCTCAGAAGTGATTTGTCCACCACGGTATATTCGTATCAATGCAGGATGACTTCACACCCTCAGTAAGATGCCGCCAATTAGGAAGTAGCTTACATTTCATTCCTTTCGGCCAATAATTATAAACACGAATAAAGGTCCAAATTATCAAAAGCGAAGAATATAGTAAAAATATATAATTAAAAAAAAAAGGGTGGGGGGAAAAATGAAAGTAAGAAGGACCATCCATATTGGAGGACAGAATATTCGGCGGGGGAGGAAAAGGTAAAAATTCCGAAAATGGTGGGGGCGGGGATCCAAAACGGGCGGGCGTTTTGGGACGTAGCTGCGACCGGTTTGGGCTTGTCGCGTGGCTGCTCGCTGTGTGGCTTTCGCTTCCCCTCCCTTTTTTCTCCCCATTTCCCAAAACCGGGGGGGAGGAGAGAGAGAGAGAGCGTCTTCTTCTTCTTCTTCACCATCTTTCGTAGAGCTCCACGCCACCTTCTCTCTCTAGAGTTTCCATTTTCTCTCTCTAAGGGAGCTCGGTCGAATTCAATTCCCTCTCCGTCGAGTCGCTGTCGCCTCGCTCTATCGGCGGCGCCCCCGCGCAAACCCTAGCGGCCGGCTCGCCGCCGCCTCGCCGCCGCCGCCGCCTCGCGAGGTGTCGTGTGGGGAATTCGTCGACCGCGGGGCTGTAAGTCTTCGATTCGGTCCCGCCTGATTCTTCCTTCGCGGATGTTCGATTTCGCTGCACATAGTCTTTGCCTGCGTGAGTCGAATATGAGAGAGAGAGAAAAGAGAGAGAGAGAGTCCTTGCGCGTGAGTATTTGAGAGCATTTCGGGACGAGGTTGAGATGGTCCGTGCCGTTGCGTTTTAGCGGAGGGATGCTGCTTTAGGAGATTCGTGTTGTTGAGCTGCTGTCGGGGGCGGTCTGTTGTGCTTCTTTGAAGGTTTTCGAGTGTTCGCTTGTGTGATTTCCTTTTATGGCTTCGTAAGGATTGGGCTGCAGTAGGGATTTGAATCTCTGTTTTTGACTTGGTCTGGTGTTTTTAGGATCGAAATCGTATGGGTAGAACAAGCTTGGAGCTGCATCTGGTTGGAGTTTGAATACGTGGAGTTAGTATGGTCTAGCGAGGGCTCCGGCTACCACTAGCTGGCACTTGTCGCGGATGGCGGAAGACGGCCTGCGGATTGGTGGGCTTTCTTCTGGTTTGGCGGTGCTGTTGAATGAGGACGATAGAGCTGATAATTCGTCGAAAGGCCATCTAGTCTCTTACCGTGATGAGATCCGGAATCAATCTGTTGAGCACACTTTGGAGCAGATATTTGATCTTCCGTGCAAGTCACTCCGTCCGCTTTGTCGTCCAGTCGAGAATGACTCGATTCATGCTATTATAAGGAGTGAGCTTTCGAAACTTGATGCAAATCTGAAATGGCAGGATCATAATAGAGATGGCATATTGATAACTGGTTGTGGACGTGGTCCAAACATCGTTGCTCTCGATGTTTCCAGCATTTGTGGTGAAATTACAACCTTAGTTCCACCATTCCTTGTTGAGAGCTTGGCAATGTTCAGCAGCGTGAGGGCTAATGCCTGTGTGTGGAAAGGAAAATGGATGTATGAAGTTATTCTGGAAACTTCTGGCATACAGCAGCTTGGATGGGCAACTGTATCCTGCCCTTTTACTGACCAGAAGGGCGTGGGAGATGCAGATGATTCATATGCATTTGATGGAAGAAGGGTGAAAAAATGGAATAAGGAAGCGGAGCCATATGGTCAGTCATGGGTTATTGGTGATGTCATTGGATGCTGCATAGATTTAGATGATGATCAGATTTTGTTCTTCAGAAACGGAGTTTCTCTGGGGGCTGCATTTCATGGGATTCGGAAAATGGGCCCTGGAGCTGGGTATTATCCTGCCATTTCACTATCTCAAGGCGAACGTTGTGATATAAATTTTGGTGCCCGTCCCTTTAGATACCCCATTGAAGGCTATCTTCCTCTTCAAGCACCACCCTCCACCGATATATTGGCTTCCCGTCTATTGCATTACTTCTCAAGGCTTTTGGACATGTATCGTATGGAGAGAGCTGAGTGTTCTTCAGTTGAGAAATTGAGAAGGCTCAATAGATTTGTTCCGTTTGAAGATCTTTTTGTGCCTGTATCTCGAGCTATATGTAAGGAACTTTTCTCTAAGCTTGAAGCAGATGATGGGAGTCCTGAGTACATTGCCTGTGGACCACTTCTTTCCTTTATGATGGACGTGTTCAGGGTGCAAGCCCCTCATGACAATTTGAACTTTGATAGAGTTCTTGATATCTTTCTAGAATTTGAAGCCTCACGTTCGATTTTTGAGCACATAATATATGCTCTTTCACGCTGTTGTAAAACGGCATGTTTGGTCCTAACAGAATGTCCATATTCAGGATCCTACCCTTACCTTGCCCTGGCCTGTCAATTTTTTAGGCGAGAAGAAATAATGGTGCTTTGGTGGAAATCTCGGAATTTTGAACTTCTATATGAGGGTTTTCTGTCCCGCAAGCCTCCAAATAGAGAGGATCTTCAGTGCTTAATGCCTTCTGTTTGGTGGCCAGGATCATTTGAAGATGTTTCTAGTGAAAGAAGCATGGTTTTGACAACTACGTTCCTTTGTGAAGCTATAAGTAAGGTACGCATTACAGTTGCAACTGTTAGTTTTGAGCTATTTTGATTTGTTTTCCTCAGATGTATGGTTATTCCTAGTTTAGGGATGTCTTAACTTATCAGAATCCCTCTAGAAAGTCCTAAAAAACACGATCGAGGATTTGGCAGTGTTGCTGTATAGTTTGTCTGATAATCTTGGACTGAGATTTCTCATGGGCTGTTTTGCCTTGTGGGCCTTTATTTTATGCTACTGCTTCCATCAAAGAATTCTGAAGCTACAGCGAAGTCAGGGTGTCTGCTGCTTTGTTGTCCATGAATATTTGTTTGCTGTCCAAAATAACCTTTGTGCTGTCTTAAATTCATGCTTCTGATTATTCTAGTCAATTAGGTCATAGTATTTAAGGGAACTGCAGAGGAATGGATTTTGACTCTCACAACATGCCACACATTCTCGTTCTGGCTACTGTTGATTGGCATGATCTGGACCATGGAAGTGGTTTATAATGTCAGTGTTAGACTAACTTTGCACATGCTTCAGCAATTTTTGTGAAATGTTTGGGTAATGGTATCTCATTTCTGAACCTTATGATGATATAGATCTTATTGATATAAGGTCAATTGGTAGTGGAGAAACCAATGCTTGCTTATTTTCTATCTTGGCAGATTGAGGAAAAGCATAGGGAGCTCTGTCGACTGGTAATACAATTTATACCTCCTGCAGCACCTCCTCAGTTGCCAGGTTCAGTTTTTAGGACATTCATACAGAATCTTTTATTAAAGAACAGGGGAGCAGATCGAGATGTTCCTCCACCTGGAGTTTCAAGCAATTCTGTTGTTGTTTCTTTATACACCGTCATCCTTCACTTTTTGTCAGAAGGGTTTGCCTTAGGGGAAATGTTTGGTGGTTCTGACGTCACTTTTCTTCATAGAGGGGGACAACAAAGCTTCCCTGTCAGTCTGTTCCTTAAAGACGATCCGCATCGATATGACATTTCGAGGCTTGGGGGGTCCTACAGTCATCTGTCAAAATCTCACCCTGTACATGATCAGGAATCTGAAGTAGTTCAGTGGGAGGAGGGATGTATGGATGGCCAAGAAACTAGGATAACCCATTCAACACTCCAAAAACCATGTTGTTGCTCCAGTTATGATGTTGATTATGGAAGAATGTCCAATTGTCCAAATAGACATAGAATCAAAGGTTCCCGTGCCCCTTGTAGTTCTATTCCAGAGAGATCTGCTCATGTTGCTGCTGAGTGCAGTGCGGGAAGTTTAAATGATGAAATAGCTGAAAAGCCTAGCACTAGTGATCAAACTGAACCAGAATTTGGTTATCGGCCAGTTCAGAATATCAGGAGTTTACCGATAGAGTGCAGTATGTCTTCAGCGACAGTAAGAGAAGAAGAACTTCTGGATGCTTTGTTGCTGCTGTATCATATAGGTCTTGCGCCAAACTTTAAGCAGGTGAGGACTCAGCTACTTGCTTGATAGAAAACTTGCAAATCTTAATCAATTACCTTTTAGCATGCTGAATTCTCACATAGCCAATTGAGTTTTGTGACATTAATACTGCGTTGGATATACAGCTACAATGATCAAATGTTTTTGCAAAGAATGTGGGTAGTGTATGGAGCTTAGGAAATTGACTTGGCGGATTGTGTATGTAGCTTAGGAAATTAGCTTGTCTAAGAAGATCAGGTCTTACACATACTGCTTTGTTACCTTTTTGGCGGAAAATATTTGTTTTATTTAAATTAATTTTACATAAAGATGGATATAGGTTGACCAAAGTAGCTGGTTCTCATTTTATTTCTCCCGAACTACAACTGATACAGCTGAAAAGGTACACGCAAAAGCAACAGTTGATGCTTGGAACATACTGATTTTGTCAAGTTTCCATGAGATAGTCTACTATCTTTAGGATATTTTGCACCCTCTTGGTGCCCTTTTTATTAAAATTTTCTCTTACCTATCAAAAATAAAAAAAAGATGGATTAAGAAAATGTTTAGCGAATCTTCTTGCTTTTGTTTTTTCAGACTTGGGTTTTGTGTTTTCTAAGGACAATTTGGTGCTTGAAAGTTGAGTTCTTTGTTAGAGAAGTTTGTGACATCCTTTAAATTAAGGTCTAATCTAAACACCTCAAATCTCCAACCTCTTAAAACTTTATTGCATTGAGGATTGAAAGCTAATGGCTGGACCTTTGTAAAGTTGTCTTTCTGTGGTTAGAATCCTCATGGAGGTTTAATTAGTACCAATAATCATTGGTGGGCTTTGACACAGTAAAAGCTTGGAGATGATTTTAGAGTGTGCCATTGACCAAGGATGGTGCAAAGTCCTTCTTCTTCATTTTACTGTGCAAGTGGTTGTGACGCAAGAGCATAGGACAATATTTTTAGTTATTTATTTTTCGAATTACTGTTCACAGTTACGGCAGTAGTTGTTCTATATTGTTTTTGGGGTCTTTTTCAGGTCTTTTCTTAGTTTTAAGAGTCAATAGTGTACTAGTTTTATTTCCTTAGGTAGGAATCCTTCTATTAATGGGTCTTTATGCCTATTTATTAGTCTTGGAGGGTGGTTTTCTGATTAGTAATTATTTTTCTTTATTGAATAAAGTTTCTTTCAAGGAATCTGTTCTTTGTTTTTCCTGGCTTTGAAGTCCAGAAGGCAATCTTTTAGGTTGTTTGTTTCTGCTTGAATTGTTCCTTTGTGCTTCTTCAATTATGTTCTTGGTGTTGATGTTCCTTGTTAGGGTTGCTTTTCATAAATCAATTTGGTATCAACTGCCAGGTTTCGACCTTGGGATCTGTGGGTTAGGAGCCCCACAATTATCTTGTCTGATCTCTTAGTGAGCATTATTCTCTCCTGATTGGAGAAAGCTCTGATACCAAATTGATGTAGGGAAATGCAAAGACCTTACAAGGTACTCAACTCAACACCAAGAACAGAATTGAGGAAGCACAAAAGAACAATTCAAGCGGAAACACAGTCTAAAAGATAGCCTTCTAGACTTTAAATCCAGGAATAAGAAAGGACAAGTCTCTCGAGAGAAACCATACTCAACAATGAATAATAGTCCCTAATCTGAAACCAACCTTTCAAGACTAATAAATAGGCATAAAGACCCTTTATTGGTACCTTGTTCCTTTCTATCTATTTAGATCTTTGTAGGCTCCTTAACATCTAAAGTTTTTATTGCGAGGCAATTCATGCACTGGCTAGGAAAGCTCTGAATTACATTCAGATGATGGCTTGTATAATACGTTTGGTTTTTCCTAGCACCAAAGTGATGGATTGTGTTTTTGCGGAAAAACAATTTTAAGGAAATTTCTCTTCCTTTGTAGTACAAATTAAATGGTGGAAACATAAGTGACATGATGCCAACCAATTAAGGATATTATGATTTCCCCTTATGGCTTATGGGACTTGATAGACTCATTTTAAGATAAGAGTAATTTAATGCATTGAATGTTTCAAGATGATCGACCAGTGCCTCTGCCTATATGGTAATATCTCTTGGTCTAAAATTTTCGTTGCTCTATTTTCAGGCATCATATTACACATCACATCAGTCCCAATTCATCTCTCTCTTGGAAGACACTGACAAACAAATAAGGGAGCAAGCCTATGGTGAAAAGTTGAAGCGTTTAAAGGAAGTTAGGAATGGTTATCGGGAGGAAGTTGCTAACTGCGTTAGACATTGTGCTTGGTAAGAGGACAAGGAGACTAATGATTTCATAATCTCATATACATTTCGAAGTAACTGTGCTCTAAACTATATGACGGGTGTTGCTTGAGATGACTAGCTACTGATTCTTGTTTATAGGCAAGTTTGAAAGTGCATACGAGACTTGACTGTTTATCCTCTATTGAGTCCTAAATCCTACAATTTTGCATGCTATTGAGAAACATGCAATGTCTATGTAACTTAGTTTATGAAGGTTGTACTGCCTCGATACCAGATTGCCTCTAAGGTGGTTGCTTTTACTGTTGATTATGATCTGAGAATGTTGGGAATTTGATTCTATTTGTCAAGACATTTGATCTTTCTTGTAATTTCTCTAGCATTGGCATTATCATTCCATAACAAGAGAAGTTTGGGTCTATGGATTTTTCTATCCCAAAGTTATCATGTCAGCTGCTTTATTTATTGTGAAAGAAAAAGTTTTGAGGCTTTGGTTTATTCAAACGTATTTTTTGGTTATTGCAGCTAATGTGATTTTTTTTCTTTTGTTATTGTGGCTAATTCAAATTCTTGCACTTTTTTCTATGATTGACCTGTATAGTGTCAGAGGATTTCCTAGGGATTCTTGGTTGGATTGAGCCTACCTGACTTGCCGGTTCTGTAAATCAAACAGAAATTTTTGAATGCATCATCCATGCTGGTGTCATCAATTCCTGATTGTTATAATTTTTTTCTACAGGTACAGGATCTCTTTATTTTCACGATGGAAGCAAAGAGGCATGTTTGCTGCCTGCATGTGGACTGCACAACTGCTTCTAGTTCTTAGCAAAGTGGATTCTGTGTTTGTATATGTTCCCGAGTTTTATCTTGAATCTCTTGTGAGTCTTTCATTTCTTTTAACTCAAATGCTTGTGTTCTATTTGGTCTGTTCACTGTCCAGTTAATTTGGTGTTTGCCACTTCCCTGGTACATTTCATGTGCATCTTATTAGAATCTTGGATTTGTACTTCAAACTTGGATGTTAACAAAGGAAGCTTGTGTTCTCAATGACCTTTTATTATCTTTTCAACTTTAGAACTAACTTGTCTCTTGCATTATGCATTTCCTTTAGTAGCAGTACTTTTACCTGTTATCTTCATCTTTTCATCCACGCTTAATGAATAAACAAAGTAAAAGGACATCTTAGGACATGAGCTCCTGCCCTGTGAGGAAGGACATTCTGACCTGCTAGCATTTCAGAGACAATTTTCATTAGAGTATCCATGACATCCCAGTCATGTCTGTGCAAGCTTAAAATAGAAATGAGGATTGACGTCTTGATTAGAAATTTGTGAATACATGGGCAATTTATTTCACTTTTCTTTTGTTGTAATAATGCAGGTGAACCTCTAGATGCTGTGATTAATCAATAATCGATATATTATATTGATGTATCATTGCGTGTGTGCTCGCATGATTTGTCACTTATTTCTTTGATTTTTCTCTTGGAGTGATTTGTGAGGATCTCTGTGTTGGTTAGCTAACTTGGAAAAGACAGTATTTAATTCGAAATTCAGATTCATGGTTTCTGACTATGCCCTTTGAGATGTTTTGAGTCACTAACAGTTGCCTCTGTTGTTGCAGGTTGACTGCTTTCATGTCTTACGTAAGAGCGATACACCATTCGTCCCTCCAGCTATATTTATTAAGCAAGGACTGGCTTCATTTGTATGTTCTGCTCCACTTTTTCCTACTTCTCCTTCACATTCTAGTGCACTCCAAGTTTCCATTTAACTAATGATAAGTGTTTTCCAGGGTTGCATCTGTTATTATATATGTGCCGTGCTTAAACTGTAGCCTGATTATTTGCTGTTATTAAATTGCAAGGTGCATACCATTCAAAAATTGCTACTGTAAATGACATAATCTCGTGGCTCTAGAGCCTTGGAAATTTGGAGCAAAGTTATTCATTGACTGGTCTTTGGTTTGCTATATGGTTTTGCTTTCACCCTATTGGGATGTCCACATGAAGTGTGCATGTGCATATGCATTTGCATTTCTTTGTTGACAAGAGAGACTATCCATGAAATGTATGATCATTGTATTTATGCCAACACATAGTTATCGAAATTCCTTGGACAATGCAAGCATGGTCATGTTTTAAGAGAATTACTCTTAGGACAGAATAAATGTCGAGCAGCACTTTCTATTTATCGCTGTTTCTTTTTCACATGAAGTAATTGATTTTTACCTTTAACCTATTTATAGTTAGAGCGTGTAGCTCCTTTGTGTCCTGTGGAAATCTTCTAATAAGATTGTTACATGATAATACTTTTATGTGATCAAGGAGGGTTTGTTTGGGTGTAAATTCAATACTTCTATGATAATAAGATTGGGGTAAAGGAGGTGTTATTCGAAAAAGCTTTATTTAGATAATTTTAAGTGTGTAAATGCATAGCTTGTCAGAGCCAAGATATGAGAAAACATGGATCTATCAAGAAGAATCAACTGAACAACCCAATTATTGGATGTAGATAAGAGGTTGTGATGGGGGTACTGAGATGAATTAGGTCACAAATATATATTCTGAACTATACTATTTGAGTGTGCTCTTTGGATTTCATAGAAACCTCTCCTGCAGTTCTCGATCAGTTACTTTTTTGACTCAGACTGTCCAAATGTCAGGAAGCTGTTTGGATGGGCTTTGGGGTGGCTTTGAGCAATTCAATTAGCTGCATGTGAATTTTCTGCCAAGATGGGAACAATTTTGTACTTATAACAAGTTACAAAAAATATAGTGGTTGACAGCACTACTATCGATAATTTTTTAAAGATAATAGTTGTTTATTGTTTAAGAAAGAAAAATGTCATGCATATGAACATATAAGTAAAAGTTAAAAGCTAAGCCAAGCCAAACACACACTCATTTGATGAGTATTCTCAATATTTTGACTTGAAGAGGACTTTTGGATGTCAGAAATTGACTGGTGTGCATCTTTGTTTAATAGCTATGGCATTCTGCAGAATATTATTGCGAGACTGCTATTCTTGAGCTTTATATATCCATCTTTGTTAATCAAGTAGGAGTAAGTTGTTTGCGTGTGTTGATCAGGTCACTTTCCTTGTCATGCATTTCAACGATCCAAGAATATCGAGCGCAGATCTCAAGGATCTGCTTCTCCAGTCTATTTCAGTCTTGGTACAATACAAGGAATTCTTGGATGACTTTGAGAACAATGAGGCTGTCATCCAAAACCTTCCCACTGCATTGCTGTCATCATTTGACAACAGATGTTGGATCCCAGTAACAAACATTCTTCTAAGGTTATGCAAGGGCTCTGGTTTTGGTTCTTCAAAGAATGGAGAATCATCATCATCATCATCAGTTATTTTCCAGGTAAGTGATAAATTCTCTCTATCCCTCCCTCTGTCCCCTGCGAGACTTCTTTCTGACTAAAATTCTTGCCTCTTGCTCGATAGAGATTGCTGCGAGAAGCTTGTGTCAATGATGAAGTCCTATTCTCGACTTTTCTTAATCAGCTATTTAATACTTTGAGCTGGACAATGACAGAATTTTCTGTCTCAATTCGTGAAGTCAAAGAAAAGTATCAGGTACTTTGAAGAAATTTCCTTCTGACTGTTAATTATCTATGCTTTGTTTGTTTGGCCTATGCAGGATATTGATATGGATGCTTAAGTTAACAACTGTACTAGCGGATATCTTTCATCCTAATATAGACATATGATAGATCTCTTCAGCCTTGTTTATAACATGCCTATAGTATGCGGTGCTGCAGAGGCGAAACAGTTGAACCGCAGGATCAAAAGAAAAAAATACCCTAGGAGTTGCAGAGAATCTTAGAAGTAGTAGTTTATAATTTGGAAAGGGTGAGTTTATGGTAAGTTGTAGATCATGGTGTGTGGAATGGTGGATGCCTGTAGTTGAAGAAGTGGTACTTGAGGGTACACCTTCATAGTACAATTTGGATCACTAATTCAAGTCTACAGTTTGAAGTATGAAATTTGATTGCAGTAAGTTGGAGATCATGGTGTGTGGGACAGTATATGCCTATAGTCAAACAAGTGGTACTTGAGTAGACATTCAAGTCTACAGTTTGAAGTGTGAATGTGGATCTTTCACCCAGCTTTAATAGGAATTGTAGTCTACTGGTGAACTGTAATCTGGAACATGACATGAATACAGATCGCCAGCAACTTAGAATGCCAAGTGTGGTATTTCAACAATCAGCAAAGTCAACCGAGAGAAAAATGAACAGTCAGCCCAAGTGGATCATCAATAAATGAAGAAGGAAGTTGAGTCGAGAACTATGTCGGGATGCAGGGACTTGAGTTGTCCTTGCCATTGAGATGAAGCAACTTTTTCAAGTTTAGACAACCAGAATAGGAAGAGGTGAAGTGGTGTGCAACTCAGAGCCAAACCCTGGGTTTTAGATCCTACAATAGAATAAGAGGACTTTTATGCAAATTATCTTTTAGAACGGGTTCTGTAACTTGGGCCCAAAAAGGCCCAAAAAGTAAATACATGTGAAAACACTTATTACAAGCTAATTTAACTAAAGCGGAGAATACTATCTAAATAAAATGTATAGTAAGAATATGTTTTGTATTCTAATCTACTTAAATATGTTTTGTATTCTAATCTACTTACGTTTGATCTTTTATATTGCTCCATGTTCTGAAAAAACGTGTTGTGTTCTAATCAAAGATTCTGAAGAAGTCTACCCACAACTTACTGTGTCCTAGGTAACTTGATTTCTGTGGCCCTTTTTCCGTTCCACGTTCTGGGAGAATCTGCATTTTGGGCAACCTTGGTTCCACATTGTAATGTGTGGATGAAGTAGATAAAACACTACAAATTAGATTATTGAATGGATTAGATAAAACAGCAGTAATTAAAGACTTAATTTGATTAGCAGTACCATATTGTGTTCTATTGTAGTTGCATTAGTCAGGTTCGTAAATTGGCAATCTGAATTGTGGGATCGTGTCATGTAATATGTCGGATCTGTGCTGTCTTTCAGTCCCCAACTTTAAAAAATCCACCAGTCCTGTTCTCTTAATTGTGAGGCATAGTGCAAACCTCACTTCTTTGTGGGAGAAATCGAGATTTTATACTTCCCTGCATTGGTTGTTTGAAAGCAAGTTATATGCAACATTAGCACTTTTGCCTACATGTGCACTTCGGTGTAAGTTATGTGGGATTCTTTTGCATAATAACTTTTCACATTCTATCCTATATGCTAGACATGGGAGCTGCAGTTTTAAATAGAGTTCCCTTTCTGGACATCACTAAAAATTTTCAGATTCTAGGTGTTTATGTTGTTAAATGTGACAAATAGTTCTGCCGGTTTATGTGGAAAATGTTCTCAATTATTATATTTAAGCTCGCTAGAGTTTCAGATGGATCTCGTAGGCGCTACTTGTCTGTTGCTTCTTCACGGGAGGTTCTGAACTTCTTGAGTATATGTTGGTGGATAGCAGATAACCAAGGTCAATTCATATCCAAGACTCTGCAGATCTTTCTGCTGTTTGTGTCTTGTTGTGGACAATCCTATTGTACTGTTTACTTTTGACTCAAAATATAAACGGTGCTGTCAGCACTTTCATTTCATCTTCAAGATCTGAGTATAAATTTTATCCCTTCCTCTAACCTTTAGTTCAGTTTTCCCTGCTACTACTCGGCACCTCTTCATTTGAGGTGCAGCTTGTAAGATACAGCAGTGAGCAGAATAGAGTGTGATCTGTAATAAATCCATGAATAAATCTATAAAAGCAACTATGACATCTTTTGGGGAGAATATCAGTATGGTTGAACCATTAGTGCAAACTTCATTTTGGCCATGTTAATGCATTTTGTAATTTGACTTTGCTACTGAAATGAATTTTCCAGATTCAGTTCTTGTGCTAGCTTTTTGGTGATATGAAAATGGATCGTGAGTAGATATTTAGGTTTCATGTCAAGTAATGCTCTTAATGAACTGCCAGCTTTGTTGTTTTTGAGTGTTTCTGGGTAGCACTGCTCCTTTCTCTCTCTCTCTCGCTCTCTCTCGCGCGCGCATGCAGAATGATTGGAGAAGCTTCATTACTCACTGTTGGGGAGCATTGTGCAGGTATTGGACTTCCATCAGCGAAAGTGCAGTGTCATATTTGATCTTTCTTGCAACCTTGCAAGGGTTTTGGAGTTCTGCACTCATGAAGTTCCTCAAGCTTTTCTGGCTGGAGCTGATACAAATCTACGAAGGCTGACTGAGTTAATTGTTTTCAGCTTGAACCACATATCTTCTAGGGCATATGCAGAGTTTGATCTGTAAGTTTTAGTGCTATCAATGTCTCATTCACCTTGTTCGCTGATTCAGGCCATTTATTTACATTATTTGTAATGTCTCCTTGATTGTGTGTTGAGGGCTGTGAATCTTTTAATTGGCTTTACAAATTTTATTTTTGTGCCAGGCATAAAATTCAGTTGAAAATTGAAGGCTAAATAGTTAATTTGGTACATTAAGAGTTTCCTCATCTTTTTATTTGTCCTTTGTAGGTCATTGAAAAAACACGTTCAATCTTCAGAGAAAGTGAACCGGGGGATGCTTTTGGCACCTCTTGTAGGGATTATCTTAAATCTCTTGGATGCTAGTGGGGAGAAATCTTGCCGGGATCATAACGATGTAGTGAGTGTGTTTGCGACTGCAGACTGCTCCAACACAATTCATCATGGATTCCAATTTCTTTTGCAGTACAATTGGGTGAGTAAATTCGCAAGTCTAACTTTTGTTTCTGTTATACCTCAGAATTACGCAGATATTCCTTAACCTTGAGTCTTACCTTGTGAAGGTTAAAAGGTAATATTATTGAGTGGGCATGTCGTCTAAACAGCCCAATCACTTTTGGTTTGATCAGACCTGATGTTCCACTTACAAAAGCAGTGCTTGTTTTGCTGCACGTTGGGCCAAGATAATTTAACTGCTGGGGTCATGATCTCCAACTTACAAATTCATTGCTTGGTTGTGCTGTCAAAACAGTGGTTGCTTTGCTGTCAAGTTAGGAATAAATAATGTAAATTCAGGGTTTTGTAATGGCTAATTTAAGTTGTGGATTCCCTCGAACTATCCCTTTTCCATTCTTTTCTGCCTTTGTGGACATCATGCGGAGCTGTCTGCATTGTGTCCCTTCTGATGATAAACCAAGTATCCTTGTCGTCTTTTTTCATGCTATAGTTTTATTTTCTTCATCAAGTTTTTAGGATGACATCAAGGTATGTTTTTCCATTAAGATGCTTAAATCTTCACCTTTCTCTCTGACTGATTATTCACACTGTTGCCATTGCCAATTGTGCTTTGATCTAGGTTTGGCTGTCCTGCTGACTTTACCCACTGAGTACTTCCTACTCATTTTGCAGGCCGAGTCCTTCCGAAGCGATGCTTACGTACCACAGATAGCACAGCTAGAGAGTTTCGTAAGTCAGCTCATCTGCCAGTCCGAGTTGAAGGAAGCTGAGGATGCTGGACTCATGGAAGAGAAGGATTCTGATGACATGTGCTGTATTTGTTACGAATCCATCGCAAATGCACGATTAGTGCCTTGCTGCCACAAATCTTGCTATGGCTGCATAACCAGACATCTCCTCAATTGCCAGAGATGCTTCTTCTGCAAAGCAAGCATCTCGGAGGTCATACAGATTGGAGAGGACACATACGATAAGTAGTGTAGCGACCATAGCATCCTCACTTAATTTAGATAAGGTAGAAAAAAAGAAAAGAAAAAAAGGTATCTTCTTTCTTCTGGCAACAAGAATAATATGTTGTCGTGCAGATTTAGCTGGCCGATGACTATTACATAGTTGCATGGTGCCTGGTGTTGATGCCAGACTTTCCTGAATCCACTTAGGTAGAGAGGGGAAAGAACTACCTAGGAAAGTTAATTCAATTCAAGTATTTATACCTGTGTATATGTCATATCACAGAATCGCGATCGGCACCTGTCATTTGGTCGAAATTTTGTAGAGAAAAATCGCGGGGCGTTTCCTTTTGTAAATATCGAGTTGTAAAGGGGGCAAGAAGAATCTTGCTTCAACTCTTACCCAGAGTTAAATTCTGGTCTCTCTCAACTCTCTGTTCAGAAGGGACTTCTGAGAAGCTTTAGGACAGAGAGAAGCGTGGCAATTGTCTCTGATTTGGTCTTTTTTTCCTGAATGGTTTGTATATATCACTATTGCAGAATTGTTTTACATTGCCCTTTTGGGTTCAAATAAAATGCCACGGCTTATCATCAGCTATTTCAAATAATTGCCTGGTGATGCATGAAATTGTGTCTTGGAGCCGTAAAGAGGGTCTTCAAGGACTGGCTGAAATTCTCCGGTTGGTTAAAAATGGAGTGAAAGCAAGTCTAGTTGATTTCTTTGAGCGGTTCATAGGGTTTGGACCTGTTCAGAGAGAGAGAGAAGGGGAGCAAGAGAATAGAAAAGAGTGTCAATGTGCAGCTTTATACTGAAGGTGGACACAGGGTACCATTAAATGGAGTAAAATAAATGTCCACGGGGATTGACCATAAAACTAAAATATTTTATGCGAACAAATGTCGATGGCAAAAGCAGGGAAAAGCCTGATATTAAGTTTTGGACACATGGGGATGGGGGCGCAGTGGAAACTTGAAATCAGCATTCAATTTGGAACCCACAGTCCTTTAATTGCTGCTGGGTCAGTGCCAGCGGTAGCGGTACGAGGCCTTAATGTTGGTGCGAACGTCGAGATCCCGCTACGTACAATCGAAACACGACGGAAGCTGCACCCCTTTTCCTCGATTCCGCCAGCTCTGTTGAGTCGGTACAACTTTAAAAATAAATTATTGCAGTCTGCGCATTGTGATGTTTATCTCCTTGCCATTATGGTGGGCGATTTGATCGATGAATTGTTTGGACCATTTGAGCGTCGTGCCAGGTTCGAGGTGTGAAGTTAGGTTTTGCCACCTCTGCGTGACGAGTTCGAATCTGCTCGCGATGGTAATGTATCAGTCAGGCACCGTGCGAAAGGGGAGCTCCGATGAGTTGCAGTTGGGGAACCGGCTGATCGAACATTTTGCAGCGTGCGAGGGTGCCTGTATGGGGACTCAATTTTATCTCGGGACATGATCCATGCTTCGACGACTAAAATTACTTATACCTGAGGAACACTTGATCAAACCGCATCTTGAAATTTTGTTTCGAAATTCGATAACATCAGCTACTCGCTTTAGCGTTTACTATCGTGCCGAGTGGTATTTGAGTGAGCCAAGAAATGATTTGTTGTGCTTTCCTAAGTTGCATGAGTTGGTTCTACCCAATGTTGCTTTATGTTGCTATTCTATCACTAGGTAAAGAAACACTTGATGAACTTCTTTCAGAATATTACCCAAACACACTCAAATCATAGACAAAGTAATAAAGAAAAACCTGACGGGGTAGACTGCATTAAATTCCTAGAGGTGCATCACTACATACATGTGCTGATTTCCAGTTGCTAGATTAGCATCCAATAGAAGAGACTTGAATATGTACGTTCAAGCTGGAAAAAGAGAGGGAAAAAAATGAAGAAAAAGAAAAATGTCTCTGCATATCTAATGGAAGCAGCCATCAACATACAATGCAAAGGATGACGAGAGATGGCATGGCTACGATTAGTTGGTTTGACCTCCCCTGCCGGTGCCTATGGGCGGTCTTGTCGGCCCCCCTTGCCGAGCCGTCCACCGTCCCTCTTCTGCGTAATATTCTTCTCCTCCTCCGTCGTCCTGCATGCATCAAAGGATCACGATATATATGAAGATCGATGTATATTAATGGATCTACAAAGATGATGAGACGCAGCGTACTTTTGCCCCATGCATGCATCGCCTCCAAACTCCACACGGAAGTAAACACAAACACAAGCACTTGTACACTCGAATATATATAGACACAGAGAGAGAGAGAGAGAGAGAGAGAGAGAGAGAGAGAGAGAGAGTTGAGCTGATGCAGTACTAGTAGCGTTTGGTGGCGCGGCGCTTGCGAATCGGGACCATCCGGCGATCTCCAGGCGGTCGAGCCGGGGTGGAACTCGAAACCCAAGCACCTGAGGAGGGCATTGATGCACGTTTGAAGGCAATAGCAAGGGCTGTGCAGCTCCACTATCCCCCCTCCTCCGCTCCTTCCTCTTCTCTCCTCATCTTCTGAAGTCTCCATGCCTCTCTCTCTCTCTCTCTCTCTCTCTCTCTCTCTCTCTATATATAACGGCTTATAGGCTTTCTCGAACTGGGCGGGCCTTGGAAAATGATTCGGGAATTTTGGGCTTGGCCTGATTTCATTCATGACAATCTAGATTCTTTTCTATCTTTAAATCTTTGCGTTAAAGGTAGTGGACTTCATCACCAACTTTTTTGGCTTGACTACAACTATAAACCTCAATGAACACCAACAGCTACTACGATAAGGGAAAAAGCTATCAAAAACTCTAAACTATACCCACTATAACACATTTACTCTAAATTTTTTTTTTGTAACACAAAATATCGCAAATTTTTATTCATATGACATATACCTTCCATCAAAACTTTGTCAATAAAAATTGTTAACAATCTACCTACATGGACGTCAGAAAATAAACAACATTGACATGGCGTCCATGTAACTTAAGTAAAATAAAAAGGATGTCGTTTTAACTAAAAATTATCTAATAGAATTTTGATGGAGAGTAGATGTGTCGCATAGGTACAAGTTTGGGTTTTTTATGTCACAAGAAAATGTTTAAAGTAATTGTGTTACAATGGGTATAGTTTGAGGTTTTTGATATCATAAAAAAAATTAGGGTAAATATGTCACAGTGGCTATAATTTGGGTGGTTTTTTGTAACTTATTCCCTTAAAATAATGGGATAGTGAATCATGAACTTTGGTCCCATATATAATTTGATTCATGAACTATAGGTAAATATTCAATACTATTCTTCTATCAATCCAAATTCAAAGACAACATTGAACATTTTCATATAATGGAATGATTAAATTGAATATATACACAAATTTCAGGGATCTCATTGAACAAATTAAAAGTTTATGGATAACATTATATATTAGGCTAAAGTTTAGAGATGTTGTTGCACACTGGACTGAAGTTTAGGAACATATGTGTCATTTTCCTAAAACAATCTTTAGAAACTATTGGGCCAGAGCCCAGCATCGAAACAGTGATCTTTAACTAAGATTTTTTTCGAGCGATTTCATTAAATGAGGGATTGAAAATATTATTTTAGAGATTCCTAATATCCTTTTTTTCACGTGAAGGAGCATGGTGCCGCGGCAATCCCTTTTTGTTATTTTACATGTTTGGAAATCTCTTTATTAATTCCAACTAAATCAACAGGAATTAGAAAATACAAGAACTAAAAAAGGGGGGGAATACGTGGTACGTTATCGAACGTTGAAATGAGAGACTTCTCCTTTTCAATTAATAGAATGTGAGACATATTTTTGCGCTTTCCGCCAGAATAGTCGACCAACTGCTCTCATGACCTTAGTATTTGCATAATTTAGGTAAAAAAGAAAAATGAATTGTATTAACAAAGTCACAATTCTATAAAGTAAACTCGGAAAAAGTTTCTAATGGTCTGATCCGTACAATGCAATCACAAAATGTATGCAGTACGAAGTTTCTCCATTTGCAACTTTTAAATTGCACAAGTCATTTCCCGAACTGGCACATCAATCCCAATCTGTTTCCTCCATCCTCTGTTTATTTATATTGTTTTGACTGAGAAAGCAAGAGAATGGATTATTAGAATAAACAAAAAGTAAGGGAGTTAATCCTATTATGCACCTAAGAGACAAAATTACTCAATAATATCTAATACAACAAGTATATATTGCCCGAAAAACTACAAATTAATTAAGTAATTGAGTTGGAATTCATTTTTTAATATATATATACCTGTTTGGTTTGGGTGGGTGGTTCCATGTCCGAAACTAGGAATCGAACTAATACTTCCAATTCTAGTAAATTAGAACTAAGAACCGGATCGGTCCCCTTGGGAAGTGTTGATTTTGGTTTTGGGTCTAGGCCAATCTAATTATGGGCGATTCTCAATTCTTTTGCACAACCCTAGTGGGGGCATAAGTCTAATCCTATGCTACCTTTCAGGCATTACAACTTATCTTCGATGGAAATCTATGTAACCATCAACTTAGGCAATTTGCATTAATACAAGCCTTGTTCAAAGTTGAAACATATGAATAGTCTGGCATTTTAAGGAATCACTTTTCGAGAGACCCTTGAGTAAATGTAAGTACTGTTTGACAAATTCTTTGGAGAGCTTTGAAGAGATGCAATTGCATTTTCAAAAGTCAATGTTGTTTGGCTCATAGTAGGATGCTTTATGTTTTGAGCATTTTGGAAGTGCAAATACATTTTCTTCTTCCAGGTTTGCTCTCGCTAAAGTTTCGTAATTCTAAAAATTTCTCCACCTCACGTAATTTCATCGACGAGGCTTCAGGCCGCTAGCGAGGCCATATCTCACTTGAGTCGTGCGACCCAAGCAACGTAGCCTCAAACAAGGCTAGCTTATGGCTAGATCTGGCCAACAGTAGCTGAGTTCCATCGGCAAAGGTCTGAGAATTGAAAAAAAAAAAACAAGAGGCAAAAGTCCTTTACAAATTGTGGTTTTTCCCAACTAGCATTCAAGTCAAAGTTCTTTTTTAATGTGTTTTCAAATTACACATTTATCAAATATGATTTGCATTTTGAAAAAACCTTCTATCTAAGGTCTTTTGCATATTTCTAAAAACTTTTCCAAAATGTTCTCAAACACACCCCTCTTCTCACATACTTTCTGGTTTTCCACATGTATCAAAAACGCTCCCGCGAATTTAGCGAGAGACAATTAGCATTAAACAATCTTAACATCGCCAGAAGAATGCATGAACCTCGACCTCTCCAAGGACAACCATCAATCCCATAAAACCTGACACGGCACAATCACGATAGGGTTTGGGATAAATCCAACGTAGTTTGACTCACTCGTTTTAGGAATGAACACAGACGAGAGAATCAACTATAGTACACAAGAACCAAACCTTAATTGTACCGACGTGTCGGGACACGAGACGGCAATCGAACATTAGTACTCGTAATTAAATGAAGTGGTTGCTATCTAAGGGCCGCATTTTGACCCTAACAGCCAATGCGAGCTTCCCTACATTGTGGAGGCTTTGTAAGATCGAAGGTATTTAGTTTATTAATCAGTCCGAGGAAGCAAACGACCATAAATAAATGCAGAATGTCGTCCGAGGTGTCGGACTATGGAGTGGAATCTCGGGTATGAAAGCGGCAAGCTTGGAGCATCAAAGCTTGAGAATCTTGTTGAAGATTTCATCTAATCTTGTTCACTTGGCTTTTTTCTACAAAAACTATTTCGAGAATATTGTCCAAAAAGTTATAAACCTATTGCAATTTTGCCAATTCAGTCTAAAACCTTTTAATTTTACTAATTGAGTCAATTTTTTTTTTCATATCTTGCCAATTGAATTCATTCGTTTAATTTTGACTAGAAATTACTAATGTAAATCCTAACTGTGACATCGCCAATATTGACATTGAAATAAAAATAAAAAATAAAAAATAAAGAAAAGAATAAAATTTGAAAAAAAAATTACGTCAATGTTGGTCATGTTACGTAAAATGGCTGGCATTCACGTTAGTAATTTTTGGTTAAAATTGGCAGAATGAAATTAATTAACAAAACATGAAAAAATTTAGAACGGCAAAATTAAAAAGTTTATAACTGAATTAGCAAAATTGAGGTTTAAGACTTTTTGGCCAATTTTCCGAACTCTTTCTTTATCATTGTGGAGAAGAAGGCGGAGTTAGGTTCTTATGCCGATTGATTAATCAACGATTCAATTATTGGTATGACTCAAATTGGCATTGGCCATGTTATTTTAGGGGAACCTTGGAACTTTTGCTTTATCATACATTGCCAAAAAATATTCGTTTCCCATGAAAAAATATCTATAAACATTAGAAAGATGTTGGGATTATCAATGCTATTAACGATAAACAGTGATTGGGGGCTAAATTATCTGAGTATGACCTGGTTAAAGCACTCAACACGTTAATGATTGCATGCATGTTTTGTTCATGTAACTAGACTAAAATTAAACTTAATAGCTACCTAAACCCTTATTCAGGCCATGAGCGCCCTCTTCCAATAGAAATGTCTTAATTTTGAGAATGTTGGACCTCGTGAATATTCTACATCGACCATGTAACTACAATGCATCGAACCCAAAAAATGAGCAAATTTTTCTTAAAATTAAAAATATCAAATCATCTAGACCATTAACGAAACTCGGTGGATCACGTACAGAGTTGACATTCCTAACATCAACTTTTCGCTGTTATAGAGTTTTACCACGAAATATTCATATCGCGTGACACGTATTATAATTGTTAAAATTTGAAGGAAATTATTTCAGAATGTCTTTCGCCCTTCGATACGTACATCCAATGGGCAGTTCTGGTTTCGGCACCGTCAAAGGGAAGGGGACACGAATTAGGGTTTCCATCGAAACCGTTTCGCAGACAGAGAGACCGCTTTCTGGCACCGCCCTCTTCCGCATGCCGCCTGAGATGAACATTTAATAGCCTGAAGTACTTAGGTGCTGGTCTTATCGCAGCTAAAGTGAACGCTTTTGACGGTGGGAGACAACTATAGGACACGTTCCATAGAGACAGCCCAAGAACATGATTGGACAATACCATGCAATGTCAAGCAATTTTGCTACTCCCCACCAAGAATTCGCCAGTCTCTCTACCTCGGTATCTATCTTGAGATAAATAAAATAAAAAAATGGATTTCTTTCCATTTCTTTTTTCTCCCTAGAAGACACAATGAATAAAAGTCAGTCCCCAATGGAGCATTTAATTCAAACCTTCGCGTCTCCCGATGCCTTAACTTGAGCAGCTTCTACATCGCTTTCTCCATGGCCGAAGCTCACATCCATGTCTCTAGCACTTTCACTTCGCATTTAAATTTGCATTTTGCACTCTTCTAACCCTAAAAACTATGTTTTTGTCATGGTCCCTCTAAGGATAGTCTTATTTAGAAAATAATATTGGAACGGTCATTTTATCCTTAATCTCTAATTGGTGTATATTTCCTCTAAGTTAGTCTTAGACTACTAGGTTATAAAAATGGACATCCCGCATATAGATGAATGTGAGCCATGTCAGTTTTTACAACTCACTAGTTTGAGGTTAAAATGGAGGAAAACACGACCTACATTGGAATTCATGATTTTAATACCCTTGTTCTCTCACTAGTTTTTAGTTTGACCAATAAGTTGAATTAGGTATCAACTTGACCCCTATATATATTTGTGTCCGACTCCGATCGGGTTAAGGGAGTGCTGGCAAAATCCAATTAGTCTACATTAAGATTTCTCAAAATGCTAATTAGTCGAGAGAGGGTTTTGTTCGTAGTACCAGTAATAATTGGATATCCATATTCTTGTCAGGGCCACATTTTGTTTCCTTAAATAATGAGAAGTAAGAAGCTTCGAGCTACACGGACAAATCAATATGTAACGATGCGGTGAACGATACTACACATTTCCTTTTCAAATCGATAAAATTGTGTTGAGGCATCGATTTCATGAGAAGGAAATATTATCACAACCTAAGGACTTCAGAAGACTCATCTTCCTATGAACCTTCGCATGAACTCAATTCGGACAAAGGACATGCCATGGGTGCCTACAAAAACTTGGGAGCTTCTCATGATTCCTCTTTGCTCCGGCGGACACTCAAAACATGCATATCTCATTGTCGTAACGCCCCCCTCAAAACACCCCAACCACACGACTTTCTTTAACTCCCTCCCTGTCTCCTGCTCTCTCTCGAATTCATGCAAAGCCGCCGCCAACTACTCTCCCGCTCCTCTTCCCACGCGAAACTACTACTGCCTACTCGATATTTATTTCGGCCTCTCGATCCCTTTTAAATAACCATCGACGATGCACCTTGTCCATGGAAAAACACCCCCTAGCCTTCCCGTCACATCTCTCTCCCTTCTGACAAAATACCTTTGGACTTGAAGCATCGCCCTTCCTATATATCATCACCTCTCTCGCCACTTCCTTCTCTCCTCACTCGAACTTCACTCCTCTCTCTCTCTCCAACCAGCTTAAACCTTAACTTCCCCGACAAAGAAGCGGAGTCGAGACCCAAAAAGGGAGAAAAAGGGATGATCAGCAAGGACACCAACTGGTGGATCTTCGCCCTCCCTGCCTTCTTGGGCTCCGACCGCCTCCTCGAAGATGCGTACGTCGTCGTTCCCTCCATCTTCCTCGCCTTCCTCGCTCTCTCCCTCCTCACTTGGTCTCTCTCCCCCGGCGGGATCGCGTGGCGCCACGGCAGGAACCGCAAGGGCCGCGTCCCCATCCACGGCCCCCTTGGCCTCCCCATCTTCGGCAGCCTCCTCGCCCTCCGCGGCCGCCCCGGTCGAGACTGCCTGCCCCACCGCGCCCTCGCCGCCGCCGCCGCCCGCACCCCGGCCGGGGCCCAGCTCATGGCCTTCAGCCTCGGCTCGGCCCCGGCCGTCGTGTCCTCCGACCCGTGCACCGCCCGTGAGATCCTCGCCTCCCCGGGCTTCGCCGACCGCCCGCTCAAGCGCTCCGCCCGCAGCCTCATGTTCGAACGGGCCATCGGGTTCGCCCCCGCCGGCGCCTACTGGCGGCTCCTCCGCCGCGTCGCGGCGTCCCACCTCTTTGCCCCGCGCCGCGTCTCGGCCCACGGGCCGGCCCGCCTGCTCGACTGCGCCGCGATGTTGAGCCGCATCGCCGCCGAGCAAAGGGTCCGCGGCTTCGTGGCGCTCCGGGATCACCTCCAGCTGGCCTCGCTGAACAGCATCATGGGGAGCGTGTTCGGGAAGCGATACGACGTCGGCCGCGACGCCGAGGAGCTGGAGGACCTGAGGTCGATGGTGAGAGAAGGGTTCGAGCTGCTGGGGGCGTTCAACTGGTCCGACTACGTGCCGTGGCTGAGCTACGTGCACGACCCGGCTCGCGTGGACGAACGCTGCGCGAGGCTCGTCCCGAGGGTGAAACGCTTCGTCCGCGGCATCATCGCAGAGCATCGGCGGAAGAACGACGAGGGCAGCAACAAGGTCGCCGCCGACGAAGCTGATTTCGTCGATGTCTTGCTCTCCCTGGATGGTGACGAGAAGCTCGATGAGGATGACATGGTCGCCGTCTTATGGGTACGTACTTGCTCTGAACTTTCTACGCATGCTCCACCTAGTTTCTTACAATTCGTCACTTCATTTGACAAATTCATTTTAATAATCATGACATGCCATTTCCAATGTCAATTTTTATTAGCATGGTCCTTTTCTTCATGGGGGCCGCCGACCATGTCGGATGAAATAATGATACTTTTCCATCGTGATCAAACCTTATTCATCGTACGAAAAAACCAAGAAACGAAGAGATTTGAAAATAATCTTGGGATTAGTTTGTTGTACTGCGGTCATTCGATTGTTTATGTCCGTTGTTCTTTTTGATTGGTTTGAAATTGAAGTGCGACAAGCCTACTTTGATCGTAACGTCTCAAGGTGGTAATAACATCGGGTCGCTGTCCGCTACGCATGGGATAGGGAAAGGCCAATTTACCGCCGCCGTTTTGTCGTATTATCGTTTTTGCTATAATTGATTAGATGAGGAAATGTCCGTTTGCGCAGGAAATGATTTTCAGGGGCACGGACACGACGGCTCTGTTAACCGAGTGGATCATGGCCGAGCTGGTGTTGCACCCGCGAGTCCAGGAGACGCTCCGGAGAGAGCTTGCCGGCGCCGCCTCCCGCGGCAGCGGGGGAGGCCTGACCGATGCTGACCTGGCCAGGCTGCCCTACCTGCAGGCCGTGGTCAAGGAAGGCCTGAGGATGCACCCCCCGGGCCCTCTCCTCTCGTGGGCCCGACTCTCCACGTCCGATGTCCAGCTCAGCAACGGGATGCTGGTCCCGGCCGGCACGACGGCGATGGTCAACATGTGGGCCATCGGCCACGACCCGAGCGTGTGGGAGGATCCGGACACGTTCAGGCCCGAGCGGTTCCTGGAGCGCGACGTGGATGTCCGGGGCGGCGACCTGAGGCTCGCCCCGTTTGGGTCCGGGCGCCGGGTCTGCCCCGGGAAGAACCTCGGCCTGGCCACGGCGACCATGTGGGTGGCCGAGCTGGTGCGCCGGTTCGAGTGGGCCGAGCATGCAGCGTGCCCGGTCGACCTGAGCGAGGTCTTGAAGCTGTCCTGCGAGATGAAGCATCCGTTGCGCGCCGTGGCGGTGGTGAGAAATTGAGCAAATGCTTCAGTCCTAATTACGGCCGAGACACAGCACTTTCACTCGCTACGTAATAGAAGTAGTAGTGGAGTCTTCTTCTAGGGTTTTCCTTTCTCTCTTATTTCCCGGGTTTATTTAGGATTTTGTCGGACTTGTGTATGTCTTGGCTATTTGTGGGTGTACGAGATTTATGTTTTTATTACCTCTTTCGTTCCTGTTTTTGGGATTTGTATGTTGCGCTGTTGCCAAGGGACTCCATTTTTGATACCTCGGTTCGAGGGGTCCTGTTATTCCGCATATGCTTTGCGATTATAATGAGGAATGATTATGTAATAATTTTTGTACTATTTTTGTCCTGTGAGAATAAATCTATTCTGTAATTTTATAAATTAGCGTGAGATTTATTTCTTTAAGAATTTATAATTCATAATAAATTATTATTTTCACAATAGTATCTCAACAACTATTATGTTAGTAAAGTTGAATTATAATAGCTTGAATATTATATCGATTTTGGTGCTTGGCTGGAAATTCTTTTTTAGCATTCGAGGATTATTCAGATTTTGATTTTTGGGTACAAATAGTAATTTGATAGTCATAATCCGAATAATATTTTAGCTTATTATAATTCATAAAGCGTGCAGGGAATAATAGGATCACTTACGCAGACATCCCAAAACTGGAGTCTTTAGTCAACAAACAGGCAATATAAATAGTAAGAAGAAAAGAAGCAATAAAAAACCGAATCCCGAACACCCACAAATATCTAAGAGATATACAAGTCCGACAAAATCCTAAATAAACTCAGAAAAAAAAGGAAGGAGAGAAGTTCACCAAATTTAACGATGAAGTACAAATGAGCTCGCAATACACCCCATTAATAATTTTCCTTGGTAATTTGGTGGATTATTTACTCCATTTTACTACATATTATATATAAAACGATGAATTTTAGAAAAATAGTGCCATAAGGAAAATGTCCAAAACACCCCTAAGATTTACCGCACAAATAATCAAGCGAGGTACCTTTTTACCGGGAATAATACTTCGACGAGGCTAAAGAGCGATTGTACATCTCGACCGACATCTAATGCGTGCGTAATAGACCACACCCCCAGGCGACTGTACATCCAATTGGACGAGGTTGACGTTTTCTAGGGCCCTGTACCAACATAAGTCTGTCTCTACCCTAACTTCAATTTGTAATAGCTAGACAAAGAGCACGATCTTTCATGTCCCTCACCGTTTTGATGTACAATAAGAAAACGTTCACACCTTTTTCGTGTCGTAACTACTTCCATATATCCGTTGCCTAAATGATCAAAATACATCAGATAAAAAGAGAGTGACTAATACACCGTGATTTCTTCTACACATTTAGAGTAATTTATTCAAAACATATAGGATAAAGCGGAGACATTCTTCTTAAAGTGAAAAGAGGAGGAATTTGGTCAAGCATACTGGTCGTTACTAGGGTACTGCTCATCATCTAGAGGTGACCACATGAGCTTGAACATCCTTCTCTCACTCACGAACGTGCTTGCTTATGGCTGTAGGAATTAGAGCGGAAATGTAATAAGGTAGTCGAGGCCTAGGTGTATGGAAGTTGTTCTTATAAGTAGTCCGGGCAGTTGATTTGTCCCGTGCAAAGAGAAGAGGGGTGTTTTCACTGGTGAGCGCCATCCTAAAAAAATTTCTAGAGAGGCATTTAATAGAATTGCGTTCTTTATTTTAACAAATACCTCGATACCCCAAATTGGTAGTAGATATTTTTCTTCTTTGTCATTAGGAAATATCAATAATTTTATATTAAAGAGATATTGAACATTGGCAATACTCCACTTCAAATCACCTTCATATTAGATTCTCTTGGGAGAGTTGTTGAATGTGTTATAAGTTCAATCAAATACGTAAAAGAAGAAACAACATGTTTCGTTCGATGCCTCCACCGTCTTGCATTTTCTGAGTCATGTAGCTGGTCATTACTAATTTGAACTGAGGCACTGACAGACAAGATGTATCGAACAAGCTCTAGCTAAAGATTGAGAGAGAGGGAGACAAGGCTGACCATCCATAACGAGCACGAGGGAAAGCCTGGGCAAAAAAGGAGCTTCTTGAGAGAGAGAGAGAGAGAGAGAGAGAGATGCCTCGTATCTCGTGGCTTGGCAGTGGGATCTCAGTTACTGTGGTATGGTGGCGGGCGTGGGCGTGTGTGGCTGGGGGTGGACGGCAGGTCTCTTCTGGCCGACACAGTTCAAGAAGCCGAAAGACCGTATGATCGCAATCCTGCCTGATGTGACTGCTCCTGGTGTCTTTTTGAACCACTCGCCCTACTAACCTAGGCCTCCCTGACCGTGACTTCCCCCAATCGCCTCTTTTCTCTCTCTTCTTCTTTTTCTTTTTTGGCTTATTCCTAACATGTCAAGTATATGATATATCCCATGCCTTCTCTCCAAGCACTTCAAGAGTAAGGTCCTCGTGACTTAAAAAAATTCAAAGCCTTGTTAAGAACACTCGAGAATAGCAAAAAGTGCATGTGAGAAACCGCGTCTAAGATCGCCCGAAAAGATCAACACGCAGATTGGTTGAAAATCGACGCAAAAGTCATATGATCGCCCGTTTCTTTTATATGTTCACATGGCCTGGGCCATTGCCGCTTTATGACCCGAATTTTTGAGGCGTTGACTATTGATGACCTGAGAAATTTTTAATGAGGTTCATGTCGGTGCATTTGGAAACCAAAGCAAGTCATCATACTTTTCCACTTTGCCTAAGCTAATGATGTTTCCCGACGGGTTTTGAGCCCTAAAACTCCTTATGTAAATGTAAGAACCAGTTGATGAATTTTTTAGAGAGTTTTGGAGAAATGCAATTTTATTTCCAAAGGCCTTAGATCAAGGTAGCATTTTCGAGCATTTTTGGAATGCTAACACATTTTTTTCTGTCCAACTTTGCTATAGTTAAACTTTCATAATTTCAAAAATGTTATCACCTCGCATGACATTTGTAATGGATGTATGGCCACACATCAATCCAAATAGACAAGAATTGTCGAATTGGCGGGTGGGACTCAATCTACACTATCGAATCCGGAGACAAGATTGGTATACACCATGATATATCTTTGTCATCAAATTGGCTGAGATGAAGATTGAATCTTATATAAATAGAGGTATCTCTTCCCTCATTTGTATGATCGAACATTTGAGTAATAGAAATAGATTTAATCTTCTATCTCTAAATACCTTCTTTTTCTACTAATCAAGTGGGCATCCAAGCAAGAGCCAAAGGGAGACTAAGTGTTGCATGGCTTGTGATCTTAAGTATCAAGTTGTGATACGTCATTAGTGAAGGGCTCAACTATTGACGAGCCATTGGAGAGGCCAGATCTAGTTGCCTAGCAAGCTAGGTTGACCTTAGGCAAGGGGGACCATTGCCTTGGGGTACACAACTCAAGTTACCTAGTTGAGATTATTAACACCAGATCGGGCCTCATTGACTGCTGAACCCTTTGCCAATTTTAATATAGATATATATTTATAAATTGCAAAAGTCCTTTTATAAAATATGATTTTACCAAATATTGTTTAAATAACAATTACTTCCAAATGCATTTTTTAATTATAATTTACCGAACATTACTTCATTTTGAAAAACACTTTTAGGCCATGACCTTTCGAGGGGTGCTTGAGATGAAGTTGTACTCACCTTCTAATAATTTGGAGTGTGTAGAACATGTGAGGTTTGCTTGAAAGGTTGGGTGTCGAGAGGTTAATACTCCGAATTTTCACTAGTGAATATCTATACTCCTTGAAGGTAGCCCCACCTAGTCCTGCCATCAACGTGCGAGAATGTCTGCTGCAGTCGTGGCTCGCCCGCATCCGCATGGATTCAAAAGGCATCGTGCCATAATTTGAGAGAGCAATAATCAAAAGCCGACTAACGTGCGATCGAGGACACATCTAATAAGTAGCAAGTCCATTTCGACTCTAAATAATTACCGAATCGAAGGCAACCTGACTCGAGTCCTTGGCCAATGTGAGGTTTGCTCTAATCACGTAATCTGCTGTTTTTGTCCGGCTCGCGTTACGCATGACCCTATGAAAACAACGTCGTGACGTGAACACGGGATCTACGCGGTTTCCGAATCATGGAACTCTCCCCGTTTTGGTATCGATTCTGTCCCGTTTTGGCATCGATTCTGTCCGTGTTAAAAATGGCTTGTTTTTGCCAATACTGTGGATTGTGTACCACCTGGTGTACCGTGCGGAGGACTTGCGCTGTAGGGTCGATGTTGTGTCGCCTTTGTGTCAGATTTCTTGGCGCATGGAAAAGGAGGACAGACCGTAGTTGGGATAGGGAGAGCAAAGCCATGTGAAAATGGCAATCATCCATGTGCCTCTCAAGTTGCTGTCGCAAGTTACGTCCCCATCATCCATCATTATCGATCAACCATAAGCAATTGTTCCGGTTGTGTATCACGTTCAAGTTGACTCGACCATCCTCATCCTATTTTCTCCTTCGTACGACCTCTCCATTTCGCTTTCCGTGAGTCGTTGGATCATACACCTTTTCCGTGCGTTAGAAGATTCATGTCATTTTATCGAATACGATTGATCTAACGACGAGGGCAGTCTGTGTCGTGAGCCCTTTATTAGATCTGCTTTTTTTTTTTTCAATGTATTGACTCTTTTTCGATAATTTGTACACGTAAATTTGCAAATTCGACTTATTGTAGATACTTGAATTCTCTATAAATCTCCTGAAACGATCAAAGCACCTTGACATAGGATAATTTGTTTGCAATTTTGGCTGGACTTGAAAGGGCACATCTACTCCGTGGGGCTGAAAATCCCATGACATCGCAGTCAACTACATCAACCTTAAGGGATAGAAGGGAGAACATGTTGAAGTCGTGATTTGTTTATTGATTTTGTACATTTGAGATGTTAAAAGAGTGATATGTTAGTTTAAATAATGGACGCTATCAACTTCGTCTCTCTTAGCATCCATTTCATGGCCACACGCATATTTTTCCGGTTAAGCAATAGGAGATGAACTATCTGGCTCTTTCTTCTCCGTCCATAGGGATGGCCACAGGCAGTGCCGAGTCAGGATTGAGGGTCGCATTCTCTTCCCTGCACTATGGTTTCTTCATATGAATATCTCCCGCCCGGTCCGACCATCCACCCTTTTCTTCTATTTTGTTTTGGTCAAACCCGACCATCCATCATTGGAAGGTAGGGGTGAGCATCGATCCAGGGTCAACCTTGGACCGGCCCAACCCTGTCAGTCATAGTCCTGTTCCCAAAGAGACTGAGTTAGTCCTTGGTCTTAGAATTTCTGGACCAGCACTGTGTGGGTTGGTCCTCGATCTTGATAGTTTCGGGTCGGTCCAACCCGAACCAACCCTAACTATATATATATATATAATTTATAAATTTTTGTATATAGAGAAAACTTTAAAATAAACAGTGTCAACAACATTAAACAGCTCTTTAGTGATGAGTTCAAATAATTTTACATTGTTCTTTAATAATTTAGATTTTTAATGTCTTTTTAAGCGTCAATAGTCATAATTTACGAATGAAGAAAATGTTTTTGTGAGGAGTCCTCACAATGTCCAAAAAGGCATAAACAACTCCTTATGTCATTCTCCTCTAGTATTCGTTCTTTTTTTGTCTTATTTGTCTTCTTAGTTTTCAATTTGCCAAAATCAAAATAAACAACTTCTTTGCTTGTCACTCGACACTCACCTCGCTTGCTTTGGGTCACTTGTGCCGCTCGTTGCTCGATGCTCGCTTGGCTTGTTGCTCCCCGTTCAACATTCGATGCTCATTATGTTCGACGCTTACCACCTCATCGCTTGCCTTTCTTAGCTGAACTCACTTATCATTGAACCCATTGGGTTGGTATGGTCCTTAGTTGCCCTTTCAAGGAGTACAAAAAATGAAATAAAAAATTATTGGTTGGTTTTGAGTTGACATTGAAATCGGATCGAACTCATTAGGTTAGTCTTGTCCTCAATCACTTTTTTAAGGAGTACAAAAAATGAAATAAAAAATTATCGGTTGATCCCGGGTTGACCCAATGGGTTTGATCCGGTCCGACCCTCGGTCCCAAGCTCAATAGGGTCGGTCCTCGGTCCCAAAAATTGAGGATTAGTACTGTGCGGGTTGGTTCTAGGGTTAGGGGGTGGATCGGCCCAACCCGGACTATGCTCACCCCTATCGGAAGGTAAACAACTGCCGCTACTTAGCAGGACTTGGCTTGAGAATTCATTTGGACCAGCAAGATCTCGAAAAACATTGCAATAAAGGAAAGGACAACCATGGTTGGTTTACATCACGAGTAACATATGACCTTTTGATTAACTAAGATTCATTTAAAAAAAACTTAGAATCCATTTATTTCACAAAAAATAAATGACACGAAAAATATTTTTCTGAGGAAGATAGCTTATATCGCTTTAACTAGTTAGTTATTGGAAAATGTTTTCGTTATCAACAATAACTTTTTTCATAGATGATAAAAATATTTTTCGTTCATTTTCTTTGGCAAACAATACAAACAATCATTTTTTGGAAAATATTTTCTAAATCGTTTGGCTACCGCTAGACAAATGGAGCCTTAATATTTCCTTCTTTTACCAAAAATTTGGATTTGGCATGAAAGTTGATTTCCGCACATTCTATTCCTCATGTGTTTTCTTGGGAAGAGATTAAATTATAGTATATGGCTCAATTATATCTCAAGAGTGATTTATTCATCAAACATTAACGACCCCATAAAGTAGGGTGGATCTCGAAAGGTATGAAAGAAAAACCCAATTTTTCCCAACCTTTTGATAAAATGAATCTTATTTAATATTTTTGTGATGTATTTCGTGCTTTAATGAGAGGCATACATTAATTGCCAAATGGAGGAATTCTGTTTTCATGTGTCCACACCTTATGTGAAAGCTTGCTTTTGCATTTTATATACATCGATGGTGTGGTGGTAATTTGGGTGTTTCGGAGGTTTAGCCGGTTTGAGATTGACTTGTCAAAATTTGTTCGGTAAAATTGAAATTATCCCACTATTTGATTTGTAGTTTCTGACGAGATGTGGGACATAGGATTGATGAGTTGGACAATTGTAATCAAATTCCCAAGCTGAATTCTGAGGTATATAAAGAAATGTACAAAATTTGAAAATTTCATTTCATGAGATGTTGGGACAAAATGGGTGTGGAATAATTTAAGGCTATTTTTGATTGGATTGAATATACATACATACATAAATATGTATATAAAAAATAGTTGGATTCATGGCTTGCTCTTGACATGCATGCATCGCACGCAGGGGGCTCAGTTGAGCACGCAGGCCCAGACGACCATGTTTCCTCCCGTTATTTTCCTAGATTAAGATACGGTAACCCAGTAAGATGTTTATTTTTAATAATTTAATTGAAACAATAAAGAGACGGATTTTATTAACAAGCACCTCTAGAGTACTTGTGAAACATCAAAATAAGGAGACCACCATATTTTTGGTATTCAATCTCATTCATACTGTGTGTGATTAATACTTTGAAAATTGAAATATATATTTATTAGATATGATTAATGCGTACATTATTGACGCGATCTAGAAAGAGGTTGGCATCTGCCCGATGACGTGGTGCTGACGTAGCAGATGACGTGGTATTGATGTTAGCTGCTTGGAAGATCTTTGATGGTGCAGGCGCATGTCGTCATGGAGGCGAATGGATCTCAAGCGTCGAACTTGCGCGGTCGACGGCGATTGCTGGTAAAATTTCATGAGCTGCCCTAGCGGAGGGCGGCGAGCCGTGGGTTGGTGTTTGTTTCGAAATACATGGTAGAGACGAAGCGGTGTTCGGCATTCGATGGCAAGAAAATTTAGGATTTGGCTCGTTTGAGAGCGACGAGTGGGATGGTGGTGTTAGTTTTCCGGAATGAGTTACAGGAGTATGACTTTTTTTTTGTCAGCATCTAAAACTCACTTCGATCTTGGCGCCCTTAACCTTGGGGCGTGGGAGTCAAACGCAGTCGGTGCAACTAATGTTGTGGCGGACGTGTAGCAGATTTGGTGGGTCCTTCAACTAATGGTGTGGCGGACGTGTAGCAGATTTGGTGGGTCCTTCTCAGGTTATAATAGCTTTGATACCAACTTGAGATTTGTAATAAAGGAGAGGAAAGTGATAAAATATTCACATCACCAAATGAAGAGTTCAAGTCCTTCCTTATATATAAGTTGAGAAGGCAATTAGGTTTAATTACAATTGATGTAAATTATAATTTGCCTAATCTCAAATATATACATCTTAAAAAACCTTTACTGGGTCCGTTTTTCTGTGTATTGACTTCTTTTCGATAACTTGATGGGAATGCGCAAACTCAACTGCTTGAAGGCCCATAAATCCTCACAAATCCCTTGAACTAGTTAAAGCGTCTTGACACAGAAAAGTTTGTGTGCAATTTTGGGAGGACTCCAAAAGGCCACATCTAGTTTATGGGGTTGGAAATCTCATGACGCCGCGACGGACAACGTCAACCTTAAAGGTTAGGAGGGACACGTCGGAGACATGTTTTGTCTATCGGCTTCACACATACGAGATGTTCAAGAGAGATATGTGTTAGATAAAGTAGATAGTTGATGATATCGATTTTGTTTCTCTTAGTATCCATTTCATGGCTACGTATATATATTTTTGCTGATAGGATTAGATGCACAAACACAATGAAACAAGAGTGATATGAGAGAGAAATTGAGACACAATATTTATTTTGATTCACCATTAGATTAAGATTACATTTAGTAAAGGATTTTTCCTATAATTAGTATCTTCCACATCTCTGTTACAATTCTCACTTACAAGATAAAGAGATTATATATATGTGGCACAAATCAATAGCTATTTATTAGCTCAAGCTCAAACTATCAATAAAATACAAGTCCAAACTATAAATGCCCCTTGGGAACTCGAGGGTATTGCCTTGGACCCCTGGACTCCTGCCCACTCACCGGAAAGGACCCCTTGGACCCTTGCTTGCTCACCGGAGAGCTAGACCCCTTGTATATTCTTATCGATGGGGAGTATAAACCACATCCTAACATTACGGTTAAGTAATAGGAAATGAACCGCCCATATCTTTGTTCTTCATCTCAAGGAATGGCTATGGAGTGGTGCCGAGTTGGGATTGAGGATCGCATTTTTTCCACCCATCCCACCATCCACCCTCCTGAGGCAAAGAACTGCTTTGTGAATCAGAATTTCCACCTTCAAGCAACAAATCAATAATTTTCAAAATGAGTTAAGACTAAATATGACTAATGATACATTTCTAGCAGTCAAAGACTTGATGTCAATTTGACTTTTCAATCCATCAGCTATAAATATCCTAGTCGGAGACGACAAAGGTAGAATATAATTTGAGATCTTGTCCAAACCCCCAACACCTAGCTTTTAACCTTTTCTTTTTCTTTGTCCAAAAGGGTACGCGTGAAGGGGTGTGCAAAATGTGGAAGAAGATTGCTATGAGGGAAAGGGACAAGCATGATTGGTCGGATTCCTATGACGGAAAGGGCCAAGCATGATTGGTCGGCACAATGAGTATCAAATGACCTTACGATTGACTAGGATTTATCTTTATCTCAAAAAGTATTGATATTTCCTTTTTCCTGCAGAAGTTTGGAATTGGCCCGACGTTGATTTCCTCGCATTTTGTGTGTTTTCATCAAAAGAAATTATAATTACTGGACACGGTCCCATTATAACCCGAGAGTGATTTGTTCACTAAACATCGATCATCCTCACGAAAATCACCATAATTACTTGATCCGTTGCCAAACAACCCTGTATAGTAAGGTGGATCTCGAAAGATACAAAAAAAGAATCCAATTTTTCCCAATTCTTCGATAAAATGAGTCCTAATTAATAATTTGTGATCTATTTCGTGCTTTAGTGAGAGGCACACATTAATTGCCAAATGGATGAATTCTATTTTTATGTGTCTACAACTCATGTGAAAGCTTGCCTCTATATTATATATGTGTGGTGTGGTGGTAATTTTAGTGTTTTAGAGGTTTAGCCAGTTTAAGATTGACTTTTCAAAAATTTACTTGGTAAAATTGAAATTATTCTAACACTTGGTTATATATCCTTTGATGAGATGTGGGACATGGAGTGATGGGTTGGACGATTGTAATCAATTTCCCAACTCGAAACCTGAAGAGACTGTGAAGTTGATAAAGAAATGTAAAGATTTGAAGATTTCTTCATGAGATGTTGGGACAAAAAGGGTGAGAATAGTTGAAGGCGGCTTTTGATTGGAACGTATATATTTGGATTCATGGCTAGCTCTCGACATGCGTGCATCGCGCGGAGGGGGGCTCGGTTGAGCACGGGGGCCCAAATGACCATGTTTCCTCTCGTTATTTTCCTAAATTAATTTGCGGTAACCAATTAAGATGTTCTTTCATTTTTATATTTTATTAATTTAATTGAACCAATAAAGAGACAAATTTTGTTAACTGGTGCCTTTAGAGCGCTCATTAAACATCAAAATAAAGAGAGCGCCACAATTTCAATAGTCAATCTCTTTCCTATTATGGGTGATTAGTACATTGAAAATTGAAACATCATTTATTAGATATGATTAATGCATGCATCATCTATGCGATCCAAAAAGAGGCTGGCATCTGTTAGATGACGTGGCGCTAACGTAGCGGATGATGTAGCAATGATGTCAGCAGCTTGGAGGACCTTTGCCAAGTGCAGGCGCATGGATTTCACCTGTCGAACCTGTTGGCGGTGCGTTCGGCGGTGGTTTGTGATGAAAATTCATGAGTAGCCTAGGGCAGAGGGCAGCAAGTCATGGATTGGTGTTTGTTTTTTGAAATATGCGGCAGAGATGTCACGATCACTTCTGAACAGCGGCAATTCCCTATGTTCGAGACGCAGTGGTGCGTGTGGTGGCATTGGGCATCCGTTGGCCACGGAATTTCAGGTTTTGGCCCTTTTGAGAGCAGCGAGGGTGATGGTGGTGTTGATTTTTCGAAATGAGCAGCACAAATATGTCAAATAGCAACTAAAGGCTTCGGTCTTGGTGGAGAATCGAGTGCAATGCTGTCGGTGCAGCTAGCGTCATGCCAGCCTTTTAGTAGATTCGATAAGCTGTCCTTGGGTAACAATGACTTTGATACTAGCTTGAGATTTGTGGTTTGTAATAAAAGAGAGGAAAGTGTAATATGTTCACATTACCAAACAAAGAGTACAAGCCTAGATGCAACCTGTATTCAAGACCAACTCGTTTGATCAAGAAGATTAGTGCGCATTCAAGATTGACGCATTCCCTCAAGATCTTTGACTTTGTCATAAAGACTGTCATTTTCTATGCATTGAAGCTTGCACTCTAAAAAAATGTTGTACATTTAATAGCTCCTAGTTTCTAAATGTTTCTAGTTTCTATGTACATAAATAACCGTTAGATTCTAGGTTTGAGTCTAGTCTTTTGCTCTTCTTTTGTTTTGCTATAAAAGGTCATTGAGCCTCTGTAAAGTACATATCGAATTTAATTAATGAAATTAGTGCAATTTCCTTGAACCTTGAATGGTTCAAACCCCTTGAAAACCTATAAAAGTTTTCACTCCATCTTTGAAGAGTCGGGGCTTTTAAAGCCTGCATCCTTTCAATCTTGAAGAACCGATACCATTTCAACTTTCTCGAGGGCCTAGAAGAGCAACCATTGAAGTTCCTCTACTTTCTTCATTTTGTCCAATCCCGTTTTGCCCACTTCCATAAAAAATTGATAAGCCCATAGTTCTTATCTAAGAAAACTCACAATAGAAAAGTTGTAGATATTAGAGTCCTTGTTCTTTTGGTCATGGAATCAAGTCATTCTGATCTCAATCAACAAAGTTATGCCCATTTTCCCAAGTTAGCGTGGAACATAAATTTCTGCTTGATTTTATGACTGAGTTTTCACGCGTGTAAGTCACTCTTCCAAACCTGTCAAAAAAAAAAAAAGTCACTCTTCCAATCCCATTGTTTGAGTAGTTGACCTTGGGCTACATCATTTGGTATCAAAGCTTTGGAGGAGAGGACAATGCCTTCAAAACAAGCAAGACATTGAGATGGTAGAACCATTCCATTAAACGAAGTACAAACATTTGTAGAGAATTTACAACAACATATGCAGTAAAAAATTGATGATTTGGCCCGAGAAGTCTAGTGTCTGAGGGCTAAAGCAAACAACCCTCCACCCCATTCCAGAATCGAAGAATCCAATGGTGATTCCTCATTCTCAGAAAGTGTTCAATCATTTCCCCAAAGGATGAATGCCCCATATTAGAAGTTTGTGAATTGGATTGGGAAAGGAAAATCAAGAGAGACATTCTAGAGTTTTCAAGTACCAATTCTATTGATGAAATTGTTAATGGGTTGACACTTATGAATAAATTTTTTTGAGCATAGGAATAACCCCGAAAACTACTGAGCTAGCATCATTGCTATGCAATTCCAAGGCAAGGCCATAGCTTGGTGGAGACATGAGAAGCAAACTTGCCAAATCCGTTGGTAAGGCTCTAGTCACTTCATGGAGAAAAATGGAGAACAAGATTCGAAAGTATTTCCTTCCCCAAGGATACAAGAGAGAGCTCTACCAAAGATACCAAAATTTAAGACAAAGTACATGAACGGTATATTAATACACTAATGAATTCAATGAATTGGTGATTCACAACAACATTCAGATTCGGAAGAGGTGTTCGTGAACAAGTATTTGAGTGGTCTTCAACTTTATACCCAAGATGCCTTAGAAGTCCTTGACATTTGGAAATTGGAAGATACACATCAACGGGTAGTCAAAGTGGAGCGTTCTCCCTTTAAGAGACAACAACCCTCTACCTTGCCAAACCAAGCAACTAGGAGTACCACCAATACCGTCAAAATCGCTAAAGCCATGGTACAACCTACTAGTAAGCTTTCTACTAAGTCCAACATTTCAAAAAATCAATTACTACAATATATGTTGTTATTCTTGTGAATAGATGGGTTGTTGTGCTACTAATTGTCGAATCAATAAGAACCAGCCAGTTGCTGAATCTTTCTTGGCGGAGAATGAATTTGATGAGGACACAGGAGAGCCACCTAAAGAAGATCGAAAGATGACGAAGTTGCTATGGAAGATGAACAAATAATTCATGCCAATTCCAGCAAGCTTCTCATAATGAGAAAAATTTTCTCATTCCTAAAGATAACACTAGAGATAGGTGGTTGCGCACCAATATATTTCACCCAGCTTGCACTATTTCGGGGAATGTATGTCAATTAATTATTGACTTAGGTTGTTGTGAAAATGTGATTTCTCAAGTGGCGGCAAGCAAGCTAAAATTAGAGTTGAAGGCACACCCCACATCTTACAAAATGTCTTAGTTGAAGAGAGGTACCGAGGTAACTATTTACAAACGATGCCTTATTAATCTTTTCATTGGTTTTATCTATTTTGACAAGATATGATGTAATGTTCTACCATGGATGCTAGTCATTTATTCTTGGCCGACCATGGCAATTTGATAGAAAGACAATCTATGATAGTTATTGTAATATATATTCTTTTGAGTATCAAGGAAAAAAATTACTTTGGCGCCTAGCAAGGAATCTTCTAAGAACCCTTTGGTTGAGAATTCCTTATCCCCTACTTTACTCATGAGAAGTAAAGGTTGCCATGAAGGAAGCTAGTGCGGTGTCTCCTCCCCAAATGGATTGACAAACTGAAGTTGTCAATTGGTCCTGGGAAATCTATTAAGAACTTTGATCGATGATAACTCCCATTCTTAGGAAACTCGGTTTTCACTTGGGGAATTTGCACATAATTATTTGGTGAACCATACCATTAGATACAGTTCCCTTATGATCGTGTATAGACGTCAACCGAAGATTGCTCTCAATCTTGCACCCATTCCTTTTGCTACAAAGTTGATCGATAAGGTGACTAATATTGTATCTCAAATAAGGACAGTTCATGAGGAAGCGCCAAAGGTTGGAGAGCAAAACTGAGTCCTATTAAAAAGATGGTGATAAGTCATGGTGTGAAATTATCTTTGAACCTAGAGATTTTGTTTGGGCTTTTTTGCCATCATAGCGTCGTTTTGTTGGAAGCTACAATAAGCTTAGTGATCAAAAACTTGGTCCACTTGAAGTTCTTGAGCGCATTAATCCTAATGCAAATTGACTAAAGCTTCTCCTAATGCATATTGACTAAAGCTTCTTTCTCATATGAAGATACATGATGTGTTCAATGTTTGGCATCTAACACATTATGTGGGTGATTCTTCCAATATTGTTGATTCAAATTTGGGGACGAATTCTTTTAAAGAAAGGGAAAATGATTACCCATATTCAAGACTCGTTCAATCAAGAAGGTTAACATGCATTCAAGATCAATGGCATTCTTATTGAAAAGTCCCTCATCGATAAAGGCATCATCTTTGACTTTGTCATTTCTCATGCATTGAAGCTTGCATCAATATATTTTGGGATGGCCACAAGCATTGAAAATATTGTACATTTAATAGCTCTTAGTTTCTAAATGTTTCTAGTTTCTATGTACATAAATGACTATTAGATTCTAGGTTTGAGTCTAGTCTTTTGCTCTTCTTTTGTTTTGCTATAAAAGTTTATCGTGCCTCTGTAAAATACACGCTGAATTTGATTAATGAAAATTTGCTTAGTCCAATTCCCTTGAACCTTAAAGAGTTTAAACCCCTTGAAAACCTAGAAGAGTTTTCACTTCGTCCTTAAAGAGTAAGAGCTTTTAAAGTCTGCATCCTTGAAGAGTTGCAGCCATCAATCTCGAATAATTGATGCCATTTCAACTTCCTTGAAGGCTTAGAAGAGCAACCATTGAAGTTCCTATCATTTTCTTCATTTCGTCTAAACCCGATTTGCCCACTTCCTCCCAAAATTGGCAAGTCTATAGTGCTTATATGAGAAAACTCAAAACATAAAAGTTGTAGATCTAAACGTCTCAGTTCTTTTGGGTTTGGAATCAAGTCATTTTGATTTGAATCGACAAAGTTATACTCATTTTCTTGAGCTAGCATAAAATAGAAATTTCTGGATTTTATTATAGAGTTACCGTGTGTGTAGGTCACTCTCTTGATCCTATTGTTTGAGCAACTAGCCTCAAGCCCTCTCTTATAAATAGGGTGAGAAGTCTATTAGGTTTAACTACAGTTGATGTAAATTATAAACCTAATCTCAAATATATACATCTTACAAAACGCTTCACTAAGTCTGTTTTCCATGTATTGACTTCTTTTCGATAAATCATAGATGAGAACACGCAAACTTAATTGCTTGAAGGCCCATAGATTATCGCAATTCCCTTGAACTAGTCAAGGTGCCGTGACGCAGAGAAGTTTGTGTGCAATTTTGGGCAGACTTGAAAAGGACACTGCTAGTCCGTGAGGTTGGAAATCTCATGATGCCGCGACGAATGACGTAAATCTTAAAGGTTAAGGGGAACACGTTGGAGTCATGATCTATCTATCGACTTCACACATACAAGATGTCAAGAGAGATATGTGTTAGTTTAAATAGATAATGGATGGTATTGAGTTTGTTTCTCCTACTATCAATTTCATGGCCACCCACACACACACACACATTTTTTTTGGTGTTAAGATTAGACACACAAACACAACAAAACAGAGAGTAAGGCAGGAAAGAGATATCAAGATACATAATTTATCCTAGTTCATCCAGGGTTATATCTAACAGAGAATTCCACTAAAATTAGCATTTGCACCTCCCTATTACAATTTTCAATTTCAAGAGAAATAAATTATATAGAGGCAGCACAATTTAGTAATTATTTATGGGCTTAAGCCCAAATTATCAATAAAATATAGGTCTAAACTATAAAAACCTTTTGGCGGTTCAAAGAGGCTATCCCTTGTGACCCCCTGACCACTACTTGCTCACTAGAGAGCGGGACTCCCGTGTCTTATTGTTTATGGGGAGTATAAACCATACCCTAATGGTGTGGTTAAGCAATGAACTATCCAAATATTTGTTCATCATCCTTAGTGGTGGCCATGGGGTGGTGCCAAGTCAAGACCGAGGATTGCATTTTTCCACCCATTCGACCATCCACCCTCTTGAGGCAAAGAACTGGTTTGCGAATAAAATTTCCGATATGAAGCAACAAATCAATAATTTTCAAATTGATTTTGGCTAAATATGACTAATGATACATGTCTAGTAATCAAAGACATAATGTCAATTTGACTTTTCAACCCATTAGGTATAAATATTCTAGTCGGAGACAACAGAGGTCCAATATAATTTGAGATCTTGTCCAAACTCCCTAATTCTTAAATTTTAACCTTTTCTTTTCCTTTGTCCACAAGGGTACACATCAATGGGTGTGCAAAATGTGAAAGAAGATTGCAATGAGAGAAACAAACAAGCATGATTGGTAGACACAATGAGTATTAAATGACCTTACTATTAACTAGTGTTGACACCCAAAATTACCCTCAGAAACACATGCTGATCATGAGAGAATACTGGGTAAAATGCTATGTTTTGGTTCACAAAGTTAAGGGTTAAACAATTTTCGTGGAGATTACTTAAATGGAGCATTGATGGAATTCTAGAAGCCAACTCTAGAGTCGATGGCTAGGTGACTGATTGCCAAGTGTCAGGCTATGGGCATAGTACATCAAATTTGAAGATAAACCGAAATTAGCATTAGGACTTGAGCGAGAATAACTACTATGAAAAGTGCAGTAGTAGTTATTTGCTTGATGAGCAAACTACACGAACATTGTCAACGGATTAGGAAGTAGTTGTTAAAGGATAAGGTAGTCAAGAAAAAATGGATAATGTAGAGAATGCGAAGAGTAGTGCCCAAGGAAGAGCAATCGATTGAGGAACATTAGTCCACTCTATAAATACCACAGCCCTACCATTGAAAAGCCCCTCGAATAAGACATTAATTATCTTTACTTTATTGCATTTTAGCTATAGTTTCCAAGATTCCCTTCGTTGATTAAATTCTTGCGGTTATCTCTATTTGATCTAGCATAATCGATTAAATTTTGGTGTTGTTTCATAAGCCCAATGTCGTTGATTAAATTCCGGTGTTGTGTTTTCTATCAAGGGGTATTGTTGTTGATTAGATTACAGCCTTACGCTTAAAACAGGTTGTGTTGTTGATTAAATGGTGACATAGTTTGAGTTCGAAAGCATAGACTATCAAATTTCTAGTGTCCATATTATATCATTCATTAGATTATGGTATGATTTACACTTAGTAGTGATTAGTCTTTGAGTCGCCCTAGCATTGATTGTCAGGGGTTATATAAACAAGTTGAAAATAAAATTTCTCTCGCATTTCATATTCTCTATTCAAGTTCAATACATAATTTGAGACTTTTATAATAAAACCAAAACGTAGCGTTTGGTGAATGGTTTTTTACGGATGTTGTAACCTCTCTTTTTTCGTTCGGGGGAAAAGGAGAAGGTTTAGGGGTATTTGCCTAAAGATGTTGACTAACGGCCCTAGATTAGGCGCGGGCTCTCCCAAGCCCATACCTCATGTGACGTTCGATTTTGTATTTTAATTCTTAACAACCTATGTATTTCTAGGAGTCGCCACTAGTCTATTGGGGTCGACTAGAAACCAATCAAGACATGGGAGTGTTGTCTCGATTCCCTCGCAATAAGAGATTTTTAGGAGCGGAGACTTGTTTACACCAATATTTCTATTAGCGCCCTTGCGGTACCACTAATTTGGAAGGTTGCTTATCTAAATGGCCACACAATCTTGATTACCAATTATAATTCTTACAAAACCGCTAAGCGACCATGCAAATGTTTTTGTAGGTTTGTTTTCCTTAATGTCTAATCCTAACATAATTTAGAAGAGAAATTTACACTCAAATTAATGAAAAACGGTCGTAAGTAAACATCCAAGAAATTGAAATGACTTGAAAATAAATGCAGAAAGGAAAACCCGATATAAGTCGAGCAAATAATATTACATGACCTTGTTATCACACCCCGAGACAGGACCTTCATGAGAAAAATGGAAATTTAAATGTGCATGAAATTACTTTAAATGCATAAAACTACTCTAAATAATTTTAATCTACGCAAAATGGATTATTTGCAAAAGTGATTATAAAATATCAAAATAGCATTAAATTAGGAAAAATGACCTCATAAAATTAATAAAATTTCATAGATGTCATTTTTGCCTTAATTTGATACCATCTATCACTTTTATTTTTATTTTTTTATTGAAATTTTTGGATTTTGGATTTTTTTATTTTTTTTTAGATAATAATTCCCTAAACCGATATATGCTAACATTGAACAACATAGCACATGAATATCACAATAATCGAGCTTAAATCAATTTTTTCAAAATCGAAGCTTGGTTCCGACATTTTATCGAATACTTGGCTCGCATCAAATCACCTCAAGAGAGCTTCCTCGGGCCATGTTCATGGCCTTCAATCTCGATCCATAAGCAATCTCACGTGGAAGAAAAGTATCAAGGATATACTATTACATGCAAAGAACATGTTTAGCTAGAAATCACAGCCTAGAACACACAAGAACCAAACTAAAACGGCCTCCAATATGCAGGTTGGAGCTGATTTTGCAAATATGGGTTTGAACCCAAGTCAAGCAAATAAGTTGCATGCCCATATTTGAGCCCCGACACTCATCACATACGAGATCTAAAGGAAACATTACTTGATCCGAGTGAAAGTAGGTAACATGAGCTTTCAAATGTAACAAAAATCATAGAGAATGACCAACCGAACACATCAAAACGACATCTCTAAGAAGCACACATGCAAAGTCCACACTGACCAGCCATGAATTAATGTTGATAGGCTTGGTTTTGGCCAAAATTTTAGACGATATCATAGTTCACACGAGGATTTAAAGACCAAACTAAGCTGACCTCAAAATTATTTATACTCCCATACAACATTCATTAAGCTCATGAAAACAAAAAAAAAAACGTATATAAAGGGGAGTAGCAAGTTAAGCATGTAAGGCTATTGAAGAGGTTTTAAACACTTGAAAAATTCCTAACATCAGAAATTAGTTTTCCGGACTGGTTTTTTCTTGATTTTTATGATCAAAACATGTTCAAACTTTAACAACAATACATCTAGGATGCTTACCTTGCTTCATAGTTTCTTTTGCAAGTGACTTTTGGCCAAGGAAATCAAGACATTGTCCTCCGGAAGCACATGAAAGTTGGTTCCTTCAAACTGGAAATGAGATATGCAAAAAAGAACTGACAATGAAGGTTTTAGTTGATCTCCAAAATTAGATTTTAGGACCTGTTTTATTGGAAATATTAACACCAAACCAAACTATATGTATTCTAGTTTGGGCTATAAGTCATGGACTTCCTCATTTGTCTTTAAATATTTTCAAAAATACTCGCTTTCCCTCATTTGTAAACAACCGGGCTCAACACTTGGAAAAAGTTTCGGACTTTCTTGGCTCAGCCAGAAGGGTACTATTTCGGGGGCTTTAGGAGGCCTTTTCAATCTTCAGTTGGGACGTGCGACCTATGGTTGGAAAGCTATTTGAGTAAAGTTTCACTCTTATAGTTGAATGTTTTGGCTAATTTTGGTTGCAAGTTTGTGAAAATTTCACTTTTCTCTCTAAAAGTTGATTTTGAATTTCTGGGTTTTTCCTTTTCTGGAGTTGCTTCTGAGGGTGTTTTTGGGGGACCATTGTGAGCTCCCTTCTCCTTCTTGTCTCCTACCTTTCATCTCCTGAATTAAGGGATTTTTGGTCGGTCTTTTGTCCACCTACCAAGCTTGTCAACTGAGCTAGTTTACCCACCTTTTGACTTAGCCAAATTTTCAACTTTTGCAGCCGTTGAGTGTGTGGATTTTGTTTGATTTTCCCGTGCTTTCAGCAGCTTATCCCTAACCAATTTTTGTCCACTTGCACTACCAATAATGGTCTTCCATCACATACAGAGATTAGGCTGATTGGGTTGCTGAGTAAGATATGGTGGGGTCATAAAGTTGCTTACTTAGCAACTCCGAATATAGACCTAATTGTGGGCTGGGTTTTGGTAGCTAGTTTGAGTACTTTAATCCATCAATTTGGCTGCGATTTTTGATCAGTTAGCAAGCTCATGTATGGTAATTTAAGATCTCACCAGCTTTCGTAATTGTGCCCACCCAATTTTGCAAAAAGTCCCTCAAAGTTGGTCATTTTCTTATATAAAAATACCCAATTCATTGCAAATTTGGTCATTTTGGCTCGATTTGATTGATTCGACTTGGCCTAAGTTCAATTTCAACTTAATTGGTGGCCAAGATGATGATTTAAGGGTTCGGTGAAATTTTGCAAAATTTGCGAATTGATCCCTCAACTTTTGGAAATTGCATTTTAGCCCCAACTTGCCATTTTATACAATTTGACCTCTTGGGCTTGGCTAGTCACATTCAGATCATTAGCTCCAATTTTTTCTTCTTCTTTTTTTCTTAATCTTTTTTTTAAATCTTTTTTTTTATATTTTTAATTTATTTTTATTTTTTTAGGAAAAACATCTTCCATTTAGAAAAACTATACTAAACACCTAGATAATCTATATGCAAGAATTTGACATGAAATATTTTTGTGAAAAATAAGTTCATATATTTCGGAAATTATTTTTGGGCAAAAATTTAGGTGTCAACAATGGGGATCAAAACAGGTGAAACAACTAAGATTTTATTTCAAGAAGTCTTGATATTTCCTTTTTCTTACAAAAGTTTGGAATTGGCATGAACATTCATTTCCTTGCATTTTGTGTGCTTTCATCAAAAGAGATTACAATTATTGGATATGGCCCGATTATAACCTAGGAGTGATTTATTCACCAAACATCGATCGTCCTCATGAAAATCGCTGAAATTATTTGATCCATTGCCGGATGACCCCGTATGGTGTGGCGGATCTCGAAAAAATACCCAAAAAAGAATCCAAATGTTCTCATTTCTTCAATAAAATAAGTCATAATTAATATTTTGTGATCTTTTTCGTGCTTTTAACGAGAGGCACCTATTAATTACCAAATAATGGGATTTTGTTTTATGTGTCTACAACTTATGCAAGGCTTTCCTATGCATTATTATATATTATATATATTAAATATATGTATATATTGGATTGGGATTCATGGCTAGCTCTTGACATGCATGCATGAGGACAGGGGATCAGTTGAGCACGTGGGCCTAGATGACCATGTTTCCTCTTGTTATTTTCGTAAATTAACATGCGATGACCTACTACAATTTTATTTTATTTTTTATTTTCTATTGATTTAACTGAATCAATGAAGAGACGGATCTACCTTTGGAGCACCGGTTAAACACCGAAATAAAAAGAGAGCGTGATATTTTCGATATTTAATCTCTTCATATTACATGTATTTGGTACATTGAAGATTGAAATATTATTTGTTAGATACGATTAATGCGTCAATTATTGACAAGATCCGAAAAGAGGTGCGCATCTGCGAGACTGCCGCCCGTCGGAAAGGGATTTTGGCGGCACTGTCGTGAAATGGCATGTCAACTAGCTGCGAAAGAGACTGGTCTTCAAAAGCCAATTCCCTTTTACCCTTTCGCGCGCCTTCGCGTGGAAACAAGTATGAGAAATCGCTATAACAAATATTTTCGAATCTAGAGCTTGTAAAATCACGAGTAATTACAGCATATGCTGTGGGTGCAAACGAAATCTCACAATAAGCAATCCTCGCTTTCTCTTTATCTTAAAGAATGCGTGGATTCATATAATCCTAAAATCGAGGTCGAATGCCGGTTAGGAAGTATCGAGACTTTTCGAGAACCTTGGTATTATATTGGACACTTCAACATGTTATGACATGTTACGACATGCGATTAATAGGTGTTTGAAAATTTGATATGTGGTCAACTCTTCCGACACGCTTCAACATGTAAATTCGGAATTTCAACATACACGGGATCAATTTTAAAAAAATTCAATAAATGAGAAATCAAAATATAAATACGTTAAAAATTAAAAATAATACATATAATAAAGGGGGAAAGAAGAAAAACCTAGTCTTATATAATGTAGATTACTTTTTGTTTCCCTTTAAGTTTTATGGATTGTTGGAATGGAATGTGGTTGAATTTGCCAAATTGAAACAATAAATGAAATTAACAAATGGTGAGTTAATGTTTTTAGTGTAAATTCATTATATGCTATTTTTCTAATGTTTATTTATTTGTGAATTTCAATATAATCATACAAATAATAATTTATCATGTATATATAAAAACATTCAAAATAATAAACATAATATATAATATGTCCAAACGTGTCAACATTCTCTAGTTTTTGAGACATGCGGCATGTCATGTCATGTCATGTCATATCGCATATCATAAGTCCATGCCAATCCTACTTAGAATGCCAAAACTCACCTAACTTGATCTCTTATCAAAAAAGGAATCTACCCTCTTGGCAACCTATCTATAATCAAGGTGTCCCAATTTACTAACTAGTCAACACACGAGTTTCTTTCCCAAAAATTATGCATAATTTTGACATGCCAGAAATAAATTTAAAGATTCTGAATCCGAATAATGATCGTGTCACCAAAGTTGAGAGAGAAGGTTGATTTCTGGAGTAATGGAATAGTAGCTTGCGAGTCCACCTCCATGATAAGTGAAGGGATGCCCAAAGAAATTGCCATTTTAAGACCCAAAGGATACCCTATTTTGAGCTAAGAGCACACTCCCATAATTTGAGCAAATCCAACGAGCTAGTTGCCTGATTCATTACACAGAAGCAGACCTTCTGAAACATGGCTTGGGTTGCCTTTAGAGGCCCCATTGGTATTGAGTTTGACCCAATGAGTTGGAGGGGTAGTCCAGCCCACAAACTTCTCTTGTCTCCTTCTTAAAAGACAATTTATGTTCAGTCAGTCGAACTGATACAATGTCCTTAACATGATGTAAAATCATGCATAAAGGTTCTCTGGTAAGACAAAAGTTCTCAAATTATCGTTTATTCCTACAATTTCAGAAGTGCCACAACAAAAAAAGTGACCAATTATCTTGAACCCTATTTGATGAATCGGATAGCTTTGTCATCTAACCATGGGTGTAGATGTTGGGCAAAGAACCCACTTTGAAAGCTTGTAGGTGCAGTCTTTTGCCAAACTGCTTTTGCGTACTTACAATCTCTGAGTACATGTAGAATTGTCTCCGGAGAGTGTGGGCACATGGCAAAGCAAGAATATGCTGTGGATTTACGTCGAAATCTTTCATCATTAGTAAGTAGACACTAACCACGAGAAGGCTTCGATTCTTTGTGGCCCATCCCACTTCCATGCAAAAACTCCCCATTCGATTAGTCGTCATTCGTTGTGTCGGTGCGATCAATTCGTAGCCTTCTTTAACCACGAAGGAGCCATTTGCTATTGCCGCCGCCCCAGATTAGCAAATCCTCTCCGCCACGATCGGAGGGCGGAAGCATCGAGTGGATCCGCATCGAATTTGATCGAGGGACGACTTCCGTGGTTCTTCTACCCGGAGTTGAGCTGATCGGACGCTTGTCTGCCGGCCCATATTGGGGCGGGCCTGGACCCGGCCCAGACAAGAGAAAGCATAATTCTCCTGAGGACGATAAAGCCCATCAGGAAAGCCCATTAAGACCTCTCGCAATGACGCAAAACCCCTCTCTCCCCTCTCCTTTCTCCCTGCATTCTACACTCTTCTTCTTTCCTCTTCTTTCTTCTTCTTCGCAATCGCGCATACCAGCGATTGCTCGAGCTCCGTCTCCGTCTGCCCGGTAATCTCGTAGCAACAATGGCGACCGTGATGCAGAAGATCAAGGACATCGAGGATGAGGTACTTCGATTAGCATCGCCGCGCTCTCGATCGCGGCTGCCGTTGAGCCGGTTTTCCTGTCTTCGGGTTTGAGAACCCGTAGGATTTCTAGTTGATCGGAGATGACTGCCGATCGAATCGGATGGGGCATCTGTGTCTCGGGAATCGCGGCTAGCCGTGGCGGTTGTGTGAACAGGAATATTGCGTTTTCGTGCGATTTAGGCCTCGCGCTTATTTGGCAATCGGATGCTTTCTTTGAGTTAGCACGTAGCTATGGAGTTTGAATTTTTCTTCTTTTTTTAGTTTTTTTGGCCCTTTTGGGTTGGATTTGCGGACGTTGTTTGGTAAAAATCTTTGATTTGCCATGGCTTCTAAACTTTGGAATAGAAATTGTTATCGTCCTTGCTTGTGTCGCGCGAGTTTCAATGGATATATGTGGAGTCTCCTGTTGAATAGAATCGAACGGGTTGAGAGTGCGAGCGGGAAACCTTCCTGTTATTGTAGAGCGGCGGCATTTTGTATATATGAGGTTTCCATGATATCTTTTGGTTGTTCGTGCCCTTCAGTGCTTTCAGCACAATCCATCTGGCAATAGGGCTGGTTTTGGTGAAGGGGAGTCTTTTCCTTGTCTGTAAGATGAAAGCAATACCAATCAAACCAGAGCCCTATTGTTGTTTGTCGTGCTTCGCCTTTCATCTCCTCAACTAGGGGTTGTCGTATCCTCCTTGCGGAGGGTTCTCAACTGAAGTGCCTTTTGGTTGGATTACTTCTTGATTTAAGTTTGGAGTAGTGAATTGAATGATCAAATGGGGATGCTAACTATTTGGCTACTTCCTCACTCATGCTGGTTCCTGGTTTAGACTTTAGAATCCTTTGCTTAGCAGTTGTCAACAAATGGGGATTGGTTTGATCGGTTCCACAAAGTCTACTCTGCAAGTTGGAATGCAACTTATGTATGTAGTATTTGAAAAGCAAGGCTTCCTAGTGTTGTTTTGCGCAATATTGTAACGGTCTATCAAAATAATGAAGGAAGAATGGCAGAATAGATGGTTGGACGCTTTTCAGTAAGTATTTCAAAATAATAGATTGATATTGAGTCCATACATCCATAAAGGTTGCCACTTCCATTATGTCTGATTAGGAGTTCTCTTTCCTCTTGTTGGAATGGGATTAGAATTATTAGTTGTCAGCGATTTCATCGAATTTGATTACATTCATTAGGTCTTTATAAAACTGTAACTTAAAAAAATATTAAAACAAAAACAAAATCTGTAACTTGGGTGAAATGAATTAATTTCGGGTAATTTAAATTGATTCTGGTCTTGATAATTTCCACCTTAATATTTCTCCAGTTCATTATAAACTAGGAATTAATGAAAAACGATTTAAATACCTAGTACTTCTTAGTCCTTTATTAAAAAAGGATTTGTTTAAATTTTATAATTGTTATTGATAAAGTCTCGAATATGAACGATTTCTCAAAACTCTCTGTGCCACTGCAAATTCTCTCCATTTTAATTGTGTTGGTGTAGATCAATTGAAAATTGCAATTGAATAATGACTTTTGATACCTTTCTTGGATTTGCTTCTGAGAAGATGGTGTGATATATAGTGGTGTGACTTTCGCCTGCTTCTGAACTGAAAAGGATTTATACAGTCAAAGATTTTGGTTGATATTGTGTACAAATTATACTGCTGTTTTCATTATGGATATATTCTGAGAGGATGCCCTCTGCAGAATCTTTGTAGTTAAAGACGTTTCATGTGAATAGCTTGAACCAACTGACATTGTAAATATTGCTTTTGTTTCCTGCAGATGGGTAGGACTCAAAAGAACAAGGCTACTGCCCATCATTTGGGTTTGCTTAAGGTACACTTTTCTTTTCCAATTGTATATGACCCTTAATTGCTTGATTCAGCACATCATTTCTGAGAATATATTTCTGAAAGATAGCCAGTTGAATACAGTATAGGTCTCGTGGGGCATTTTTCTTTTTAACTGCTTTAATTATCTATGTAATTAAATCTTTTGAGACAGCTAACTCCGGGAGTATGGCTTGTTAGGCTAAACTTGCAAAGCTACGGAGGGAACTCCTTGAACCTTCTTCCAAGGGAGGCGGGGGTGCCGGCGAAGGTTTTGATGTCACCAAAAGTGGAGACGCTAGAGTTGGTTTGGTGGGTTTCCCCTCAGTTGGGAAGTCTACTCTGTTGAATAAGCTGACAGGGACATTCTCGGAGGTATGTAAAGTTTTTTAGTGCCTCGTTTCTACTTGATGTAAATTTGCTTATTTGTTGAGTGCTATCACTATTGTTGCAGTCCGCATGGTCATCAAAGAGGATTTTTTTTTTTTTTTTTTGATATGATAGTTCTGTACAAACACTTTTACTGCTTTTGTGCCAGTTTCTCTCAGTAATTGAAAGATCTACAGATAACAATGGTATATGTTCCAAAGAATCTAGAGGTGCCGATCTCTGGTTGACTGTTTTACATTAGAAGAAGAGTTGTTAGCTTGATTTTTCCCTCCTAGTTTAATGGGATGGACCGGGATTTGTAATATGTTATTTGAAATTCAAAGAAACAAGGAGTCTTAGATAATTGGTTTTTTATATTTCATTTTTTATTTTAGATGTTTCTTTGGCAGTTGTATGCTCTGAGGGACCATATACATGATAATTACCCCAACCTCTCTCTCTCTCTCTCACACGCGCGCGCACGCGCGCACACACACAAGTGTGCATGGACATGTACACAGTTGTTTGCAGGCAAGTGAACCTCAAGAGGCTGAGGAGTGTTTCTCTTGTGGGTGCTTGCGCATGCATTTGCTTGACATCCATCTGGCGAATAGTCAAACTACTCATGAGCTTGCAGTGTAATTGTCAGAAATAGAGGAAGGGTGGAGTAGCTTGTTCAATCATCCTACTATTTAGCCTTATTTTCCTGTACCCTTATTACCGTTATCATAATAAGCTGTGAATCATGGGTTCATTACACCATCTTTTGATGATTGCAATTTTAATTCTACCAGTTTGACCAAATCACTGCCTCTAGCAAAACTGTGAATTATGGGAATGATCTGATAGCAGGATAAGAACAGCTTGTAAGCTGAAATTCTTAATTGCTATCTGCCAATCTGCTAGAGTATATGTCAAAACCAAGTAGGCTTGTGCTAAATAATTCTTTTGTTATGTGTTTGGACTAGGGGAATATGCACCTATATATTTTTTAGTCTTCTTTATGACTGTTTCTTTGCTGAATATGATTTTAATCATACACTTAGCATTAGAGCTGTGAGCTTTTGCAGTTACATTGTCTCTCTACTCGAGGGATTGTGCATAAAGACTTATTAAATGAGTTGTCTCTACATAGATTTGGTTATCATCTGAGTTAATATTTTGGTTAGTCCTTAGAGCGGTTGTTTTTTCCCCTACAACTTTTGCTATAGCCAATAGTGCTAGCAGTTACAGTGACATCCCTGCTGAGTTTATGCTCTTTCTGGTTTGAAGGTTGCTTCATATGAATTTACTACTCTGACTTGTATCCCTGGGGTGATCACTTACCGTGGAGCTAAAATTCAGGTAAACTTCTTTCCAGTTCATATTTAGGAGTTTCTCTACAGTAAGGTGTTGCACAACCAAAACTATGAGAGCTCAAACATAGCAAGGCGTGTTTCAGAAGGCATCTCTCTTCTTGGTTTATCGTGTCAAGATATTGCAATACTTTAGCTTTTAGTAAATTGTAGTTTAAATTAGGTGATTAAACAACGCTAGTCCCCGTTTTGGGGTGTTGCAAAATGTATATGAGCCATGGATATCTGTATGTAGGTCACCTGTTATGCTCATTTTGTTGTTAACTCATTTTCTTTCAATGGATCATTAAGATTCCCCTTTCTGAGAATCAGTGAAATCATCTTGATTTCTCATAGAGATGGTCTATCACAATGCTAAATACTTGTGTTTTACTGTAATTTGCAGTTACTAGATCTTCCTGGTATTATTGAGGGTGCCAAGGATGGAAAGGGTAGAGGCAGACAGGTAAAGCATGGTTACATATGTCTTCCTTGTGCTGGCAATGCATTTAATTTGTTAGTTATGATTCCTACACTGGGCTAGTTGTTTGCTGTGAAGGCTTTCTCTTTGTTTAATGAGAAAAGATGGTCTATCTTCCTATCTTTAGTTTGCCTTGTTATAATTGTACTCATGCAGCATCCTTCTAATAATTCATGAATGCATGTGTATAATAAAGGACGATCTGGGCTGTCTGGCTATAGACGACCCTTACTCAACTACTACAAATTTGTAGTTGTTATTTGCCCAATCGTCATAATTTTCTGATGCCATGTCTGAACTATTTCCAAGGTACTTTTTGGGCCTTGAGTCCAATAGATTCATAATTAAGACATTTATAATCAAGTTTTATTGAAAATAAGATTGTCAATATTAGTACTTCCGAATTTACTGGAAGGGGATGTTTGTAGTGGCATAAGAATAGTGGTGCATGTCTATGACAGAGTCTGATAATCTGGAAAAAAAAAAAAAATTCACAATACAACTAGTTCAACTTCCTGTTTCTGTTTTCATTGTTAGATGTTAATTAATCAGGGAAGACAGGTTTCTCAGGTGGCTTACTGTGTTATTCAGAGCATCACTTGTCAAATGTCAGTTATTGCTTTAACCAGTCAATGGAGTACTATAAATATTCCAAAGGAGAATAGCGAAGAAAAGAAATTTAATGGTACTCATCGTTTATTCTACATAGACACACTAGAATTTAATCTACCGATACGCCACATCTCGAAACTGCTTGGGTACTTTGCTGGAATTATTGACCCTGAAAGTCAGATGAGGAAAATCAATTTTGACAGATTCAGTAACTGTTTGTGTTGACAGAAGGCCAATGAACAGTTGCTGACACTTTTTATAAAGTTTAGGAGCTGTATGTTTCCCTTGGCATTCGCTTTATTGAAAAGTGGCAATTTTATTTGGCACATTAGTGATTGCCTTATAAAAACAGTGAATGGTGTATAACCATTTCGAGGTTTTCTTAAAGTTGGGAACCTTAAGGCCCATAGGAACTTTAGATATCACTTGTTATATTTCCTTTTCTAGGTTTTTGACTATAAGTTGCTCTTTTGTCTTTCCAGGTTATCAGCACTGCGAGAACATGCAACTGCATCTTGATTGTTCTTGATGCGATAAAGCCAATTACTCACAAGCGTCTGATAGAAAAAGAGCTCGAGGGATTTGGAATCAGGTATGTGTGTGCTTAAAATATGTGTGCTTGACAATAACCACACAAGTAACAGTAAAATTAGAAGCTTTCAAATCTTTGGAGGGTACAGTAGCCGGTGTCCTGTTCTTTAGTGTGGTTGCTACAGTTATTTCCTCCATCATGGTAGCCATATAGAGATTATTAGGTGTACTTAATGTGCAAGCATACTTCCTTCTCCTATGCTAAGTCTCTCTCATATCATTTATAGTCGTTATAATTGGGGACATCCAAGGGGTGGGACGGTACCAGGGGTTGCATTCCCCTTCCCTGGCCTGCAGGGGATCTACTTTTGCCATACCGCCCTGCATCTCCCGCAAGGCAAGTAAAACTTGTGGCATGACATGCATTAACGCTTTGGCAATTAGCATGTGTACGAGACACATGATTTATGTTTAGCTTTCATCGTTAGTACATCTATGTGATTTGGTGGACTAACTGGAATGCCTCTCAAGAATATGTGTTGAACAACCAGATTGTGTGAATTAATAAATTTTCCTATCTATGGAGATTGACAATCAAGGTTACTTGGACTTGAAATTGGTTTCACTAGGAAAAACGGTGGAACCTACATCACTGGTGAGGTTGAGTTTATAGTATGACAAGTGGGAATTTATTCTGTAATGTCACATTCAGGTGTCTATGAAGTCCAGTCTAAAATGAACAGACTTTTTGTGGATTTATTTGGGGTTTGCATGATAACATAATCACATGAATATTGGCCCTTATGCTGATATAAGAACTGAATTGCATAAACTTATGCTTTGAAACACTTTATGTTATGTCAGTGTTGCAAATCCAAATTTCCAGGAGTATTCTCACTAATTTTAGATGGATAGTCAATATATGGTTTGAATATCCTGCATTTATTTTTACTGCAGAGATGATTCAACCTGCATAAATAATTTAAACTGTGGATGATCACACAAATATTTTTGCTGTTTCGGTCTTGACTTTTATGTGTTCATAACTAGAAATGAGAATTACTTTCTTTATTCTTCTTTACAGGCTGAACAAGGAGCCACCTAATTTAACATTTAGGAAGAAAGATAAAGGTGGCATTAATTTCACATCAACAGTGGCAAACACTCATCTGGATCTTGATACTGTGAAGGCCATCTGCAGCGAATATCGCATACACAATGCTGATATTACTCTTAGATGTGATGCGACTGCAGATGACCTTATAGATGTTATTGAGGGCAGTAGGAAATATATTCCATGCATCTATGCCATAAACAAGATCGATCAGATCACACTAGAAGAGCTAGAGATTTTGGACAAACTTCCTCATTACTGTCCAGTCAGGTAACTCAAATATTCTCTGATGGTGGTCCTTCTTGACTCTTGTTTTTTATGCTCAATTCATACTTTACCAACCAAGGATTAGTTGTTCAATTTAGTTCCAAAGGGGTAGTTTCTGGAGATTATAGTAATTGCTTGGATGGTTGTAAGCTAATTCTTTGTTTATGCTATGTCCCTTCCTCCTGTCATCTGATGTCAGTCTATAGGGTGCCCGATAGTAAATTAGTTTGTTCTTCCAACTGATCATATACTGCTTCATGGTTGACGTTGCAGTGCTCACCTTGAATGGAATCTTGATGGTATGTTGGAGAAAATATGGGAGTATTTGAATTTAACTCGCATATATACAAAGCCAAAGGGAATGAATCCAGACTATGAAGACCCCGTGATTCTATCATCAAGGAAGAGGACAGTTGAGGATTTCTGCACCCGGATACACAAGGATATGCTCAAACAGTTCAAGTAGTAAGTAGAAACCGAGACTTCAGCTTCATCTTTAGTCTTTTTGTTGATATGTGAACCTTTTTTTTTTTTTTTTTTTTTTTGATATGTGAACTTACGATTCGCACATTTGTCATCATTATGGAATAAACTTCAATTTAATTTTCTCAGCCTTCTTGCTACTGCTTATGTGAGTTTTTACTTTGCTTAAATACGCAGCGCCCTAGTCTGGGGCTCAAGTGCCAAACACAAGCCTCAAAGAGTTGGCAAGGTGAATCTTCACTTCTCAACTAAGTCGTGAATCTTTTACTTCATTCCCCCTTTCCCTTTTATCATTTCAAAAGAGTTAGTTGCCGCGGCTATTTTAAATGCTTGATGATGCTTTCCATGGATTAGGAACATGAACTTGAAGATGAAGACGTCGTTCAGATCATCAAGAAGGTGTAACTTTCACAGTACAGGAACCTATGGGAACCGCGAATGGTTGATTCGGTGCAGAGTAGGAGCTGGTGCTGATCTGATGTCTGTTGCGAGCTAGTTCCATTGGACTGGAAAACAGTGTAACGCGTGCAATTTTGAGTGGTCGATTAGTTCAACTTGAGTTAGCTTTTTACTTACGTGATGTCCTCCCCTATCTATTAGCTTAAGTTTGTAAATTGTCTTGGCGAGGCCGTTCATTCAGTGGTTATCAATGTTATGGAGGCTTTGCCATTGCCAATTTTTTAGGATACAAGATGTGATGATAATCCCCTGGCCGAGGGTCTAAGGATAATGAAACTGGTGGTACAGTACCCGGTATTGGATTCTGAATACTTTTTCAATATGGAAGGCTTCTAATTTGGTAACTAGATAAAGAGAGTTTAGATATTCAAGGGTGAAATTCCACGTGAAGAGTCACTACAAGTAAATTTTCGCTGTAAATAGCTAGCTTTTCATTTATTGTGACTAGTAAAATAAAATTTTCTAGTGTGAATTAACTGTGCTTGGTCAATATTGAGGAAGATTTTAAGTATTTTATCAAATATAGCATGGTTTTTGAGATCACTGCTTTGCCCTAAACTCGACGCTTTTAGGTTCTTTTGGGTGCTTGATTCACCGATAGAGGTGGAGATCGGATACTTTCATGCCGTATCTCACGCTTTTAACTGTCAGGTCTTCTGATGACTCTAATTAATAGAAAATTGATTTAATTGGATAATTATCATTCTTAGAAATATTTCAAAGCTTTGCCATAAACAATGGAAAAAATATAAAAGAAATTTTAAATTTATTATATTTGTATCAATTTAGTTCATAAACTTCTTTTTTTGTCAAGTGGGTTTTAAACTTTTTATATTTATGTTAGTTTAGTTCATTTGGCTAGTATTGATATAAACATTAATCGTGTTATGTGACTTCTCCTGTGCATTTTAATAATATTTTAATATTTTTCTTTTTCTTTTTCTTTTTCTTTTTCTTTTCTTTCCTTCATTCTTCCTCTAGTTGATCGTCGGCCTAGCAATCGGCTAGAAACACTCATCGGCTTGAGGTAAGCCTCACCATGGCTCGATAATGCTCAAGCCCTTGCCAGAGGTTGTGAGGGTGGCTTTGCCTAGGTCGTTTGCTAGGTTGGCAAGGCTCATCCTCACTAGATCTAGTGAGGTTCGAGGCTCTTGGGCCATGGGTGAGGCCTGACCTTACCAGCCTATTAGGGGCTTGAGCCCTTGCTAGAGGCTACAGGGATGGCCTTACTCAAGTTGCCCAAGGTTAACTAGGCGCACTTCATTGGATTTGCCGAGGATTGAGTCTTATCAGCCATGGACAAGGCTTGACCCGGCTGTTCCGCAATCGACTGAAGGAAGAAAGAAGGGAAGGAAAAAAAGAGAAAAGCAAAGAAAGTGTAATAAAAGACAAAAAGAAAAAGAAATAAATAAAAAAATTGAAAAATTGAAAAATTGAAAATTATTGTTAATAATTATTTACATTAGCATTAATGGCATCATGTAGAACAGTTGATGTCAGTGTTAGTGGGTCAAAATTGATCGGATAGATTGAATTGATATTTAGGATTTAATTAGCACAATTATAATAGATCTAGAAATTTTTTCAATAATTTTTCCAATAATGATTCCAACAAGTACTTGACTTGGTGACTATTGATGTTACGGTCATAGAAGTGATACTAATAAATTTTGAGGAGGATGAATAACTTTTGCTTATTCAAAATTACAATACTCTTCTTGCGCCCGGTAAATTTTCACACGCAATAATAAATCCCGATAATTATAACAATTATATTTGCACTTTAATTAATAACATTTCATGTTAAATAAATTTATAAAAATGGACCGACCATTATCATACGTAAGATTCTCATTCCAGTTAATAAGGGGTCAAATGGTGAAATATCTTGCGAGGTCACTCCCCAAATTTTCCTTCACCTGTAAAGATATGATATATCAATATAGATTATTAGATTTTGATATATATCGATAAAGATAATTCTTTTTATCTTTAGTTAGCGAAACAAATAAATAAAATTTTACATCTATCTTGGCACCCAACATCGAAGGGTTCCCACGAGAGAACACCGACGATTCCTTCACCGTCTTTGCTCTGCCGCTGGAGAACTTCCCTGCGCACGCAGACTGACCCAGCGAAAGCAAGAAGCAACTTACTACGCACCCACAATCATCCCAGCAGGTATCCGTCTGATTCGTCTCGGTTTATGGCTTTCTTGAATCGTGTCATGCTGTGTGGCCCTTGCTATTCGACCGAAGTCATCGACTTTGTGTGGGGTGTGTGTGCCTGTGCTGTTCTGCCCCGCTTCTTCTGAACCCACCGAGGAAATTCTCTCTTCTTTTTTCCATCTTTAATGTTCCCTTTGATGAATTCTTCTGTAATGGGATATTTGATGTTCGGAAGCGTTTCTTGTGTAGTTAGGCTGTTCTTGACAGAGTCTTGTGGTGGCGCAGAAAAGAAATTTGGTTCTTGGGTTGTCCTGGCTCTCGAATCTTGTTTCTATGGGAGACATTGAAAGTTCAAATGCATCACCATGTTACTATTAGAGTGCAGCATGGGGGATGTGTTTTTCCTGGGAAATGTTTGTTTATTTAATTTTTGCTTTTGTTTTTGGTGCTGTAGTGAGCGATGGGCAGAGTCTTTCTTGGCATGCCGGGACCATGGGCCGATGACAATCGCGAGGCATCCGACCATTATACGGCGAAGATCGGTGGACTGCCCGTTAGTGACTTCTGATCTTCTCTCGTGGTGTTGTTGTTTGTCACAGGATGTTCTGTCTGAAGTGTATGATTCTTTTCGTTTGTCGCAGGACTGGCCTTCTCCATTAATGGACTGGGGATCAGATTTTCTCAAGTGCAGCATATGTGGAAATAAACTTTGTCTTGTTGGACAGGTTTCGTTTTTATCTGTCATGTATGGGAACAATTATGCTGAGGAAGTGTGTTATGAGTGAGAGATCATTTGTGCTTGTAGGTTCCTGCTCCCATAACCAGTGGAAATTTGAAAGTTGAAGACCGTGTGCTTTACATCTTCGGTTGCATAGCTCCGAAATGTGGGAGCAGTCCCTTGAGGTCTCCTCTAAATTTCTGGCGATGTCTTTGCTTGATCATTGATTTTAAGAAAAACTCTTAAATGGTTCTCAACGGTAAGCATAATGACTTGTAGCTGGCGAGCAATTCGTATTCAGAGATCTTGTGAAGAAAAAGAATCAAACTCCACTTGTTGCGACATGGGAATGGCTGCCACGCCCTCTGTTTCAGCCGGGGAAAACACCTGGTGGAATGATTTGGATGAGAATGATGAAGACGTGGACTTAGAGGAGCTAGGAAGGGCACTCGCAGAAGCTGCAACTGTTACTTCCAACTCAAAGAAACTGAATAGACAAGAGAATTCTGAGGAAGTAGCAAAATTGTCACTTTCAAGGCCAATATCAAGACAAGTTGACGATTCTATACCTGGTACAGATTTCTCATGAATGTAGTCTGTAATGGTACCAACTTTGATGCTATAGTTATCCACCTGGTGGCTTAATCAAAATAACCTATCTGCTGATTGCAGTGATGCCTTGCTTTTATATTTATACCTTGGAAGAGCCTAATTCGAAGGATGCCACATCTGCTTGCTTGAACTATTCATCTCTTTCCATTAATGTCGACAATCACGTACGGGAAGAAGTATTGGAAGAGGAATCCTATGAGTATGATAGAGCTCTAATGGCTGACCGGACTTACTTCAAGTTTAAGAAACGGTTGGATGCTTATCCGGAACAATGTTTAAGGTGCTTATCTCTACTAAGTGAGACATGGCTAACGCGAGTAAAATTCAAGTTGTTGTTTTGGTCTTGCCAGAAACAACTGTAGTTGCATAGAAGATGCAATACATAGGATAGGGTTTTGACAATCTATTTATTATATAAAGCTAGCCAAAATAGAGGACTCTTGGAGCTTCTTGGATCTTGGATTTTGCAGACCAATTACATCTCATCTTTTTTAGATTCTTATTGTCTTGGAAGATTTGGCATAGGTGACATATAATGAATCAATCTTGCATGATGATGAACGATTTACCTGGAAAGGTGTAATCCATCTTCAATATGAAGACTCTGTAGCACAGATACAGTGAAGTCTTGCTGAACACGAGTTTAGTTTTTTTTTATTTTAGATTATGAGGTTTAGTTTTTTTATTTTAGTAGACATAAATTTAATTCATGTTGATTGATAGCAGAATTAGGCCTGTATATAACCCAAACACCACTTGAGTTTTTGAGATTTTTTTTTCCACGTCTTTAGAAGTTTTGAGTTTTTGAGATTTAATTCATGATGATCTTACATTTTGCAATAAGCAGAGAAACATAAATACAGTCAATAGAATTGTTGTGTATTTGGGATTCAAAATTTGTCGAAAGACTGTACCCTTTTCCATCTAAAGTCCAAGTAAATGATATGACATACCCTTGCTGTGACTGAATGTTTAGATATTCAAATGGAGGGAAGCCACTGTTGGCGACTAAAGAGATAGGAGATCCTGGGAGATGCAATTTCTGTGGTGGCCCAAGACAATTTGAGATGCAGCTTATGCCGCCGTTGTTATATTTTCTGCATGAAGCTGCTGATGATTCTCAGAAAGATGCATTGGAGAATTGGAACTGGATGACAGCAATTATATATACTTGTTCCAAGGTACAAACAACCTCCCCATATTGTTTTTCAATGGATGCTGTTTTTCTGGATGCTGTTTTGTAAGCACAATGACTCAGAGCGGTGGCAGTCAGTGAAACTCTTAGTGATAGATATCAGTTTTACACTCTTTTCTAGAATCTGGTCAATAAAAAAGAAGACTTCGGGGATTCATGGTTTTCCTTATAAAAGAAAGAACCTCTTTTCTAGATTTGCTATTTTGGTTGGATGAGGTTTGTGGATTTCTTTTGGATTTGGATTTTTTTCGTGGAACCCTTTTTGACACCCCATGTTTTGTTCACTATCACTATAATTATTATAAGGGTAGCTGCTCTTAGGAAACTCTGCTTTCAAGTCTTCAGTTGAAAAAGTTTTGGCCCTTCTCATTTTGATTTTTGGTTCCATACTGCTCCGCTGTGGATACATAACTGAGTCTTACGAGCATAATCACTCTTGCAAGTTTTGGTATACTCATTAAGCTCTTATATAAAGTGCATATATATAATTGTTGCTTGTTGCATTCCTCAGAGCTGTTATGACTCACAAAACGAAGAGTTCCGAAGTGGGGACTGGATTGTTGCTGAGGAAGCTGTGTTAGTACAATGTGAGAAATCATTGAAGCAAGCTGTACTTGATTATATATCTCATTACAAGGCCGTGCCATCGCGTGGCCCCTCTCATGGAGTAAATACTGGGTGTCCAGATTAAATGAATTAATTTTTGTAACAGTAATGCATTTAAATACTGATTGGGTAAGTTTTGGGATCTCTCTGATTTGGGGCCCTCGATAGTGGTACCGTAAAAGTGATTAGAAAGATTTGACCGAAGACAATATTGTGGCAGTGTACCTTAGAAATTCTTAGAAGGAGATGTATTGAGCGATATATGTTAAATACATCTGATATAACCAGAATGTGCAAGAAAGCTCTCTGAAAAGGAAACTCGTTTGCCCATGTTTGGTGCAGAATTTTCTTTTTCCTTTTTTTGGTCATAACACAATTATCTTTTGAAAGCTTATTTTGAACTGATCCTGCTCTAAATTTTGCTATAAATTTTGCGAGGAGACATCAAAGGGTGCCACAGGCATACACAAGAATATATCACAGTTCTAGGTTTCATCTCTAGAGGGGATTGATTTTGATCACGAATTTCTCCAGCAAAGAAAGAAACAAAGGCTCATGTATGCTGCGTGACTTGGTAAAGCTGTAACTTTTATTGTATTGTAAATAACAATAAACGATAGGAAATGTGAAAACAATGAGAAGACATACACACATATGTTCGGTGTAAATAGATTATACAGTTTCTAGGTAATACTCCTAGTGATTTGTCCATTTAAAGCCTTCGCCTAGCGAGCTTCACCTTCAATCCATGTTTCATGTGAAGTATGATAGAATTAGAAGGTCTCACAGGGTGACCTTCCACAACATGAACTTCGTAGTTATGTATTACAACGGCTGCGATCATTTTCATCTGAGTGAAAGCCACTTGTTTTCCCAAACAAGTTCTCGGTCCTGCATTAAATGCCAAGAACTTGTATGACGGCTCGTGCCTAACTCCTCCGCTCTTCGAAATCCACCTCTCTGGTCTAAATTCAAAGCAATCCTCTCCCCATACCGATTTCATCCTCCCCATTGCATACAAATGGATGAGTATTTTCTTACCGGAATCGACTTTGTGTCCACTGGGAAGGACGTCGGGCTTTGCAGGGCATTTGTGTTCGAATGGAATCGGTGGATACAGCCTTAATGATTCGCATAGCGCACCATGTAAGTAAACCAAGTTGTGCACGTGCTCACCAATCTTGAAGACCTTTAGGTTTTGTTCTTCCTCCGGGATTACAGACCTAATCTCCTCTCTGATTTTCATTTCAACAGACGGGTTCATGGAAAGAGCCCAGAAAAACCATGTGAGCGCTAAACTAGTTGTATCTTTCCCGGCGATCATGAGATTCAAAATCATGTCCCTAAGGAACTTGTCGTTGCATTCTAAAGCACCCAGTGTCTCTTTTTCCACCATGTACGATGTCAATAAATCTGCACCATTTTCATCTCTCTCCACTTTGCTGGTTCCTTCTCTCAGTTCAGCTCTCTTCATCTCTATGTAACTCCCTACAACTTGGTCCATTACTTCCCAAGCTCTTCTCAGTTTCTCCTCCACTCCCAACCCCAACCACCTCTGCAGAGTCCCGAACCACGCGGGGTACAAATGGCGATAGAAAATCACCTCCTCGGCAGCATCCAATGCCCTGGAAAATGGGACTTCTCGGAATTCGACGGATAAGCTGCCGGGGTCGAACCCCGTGACGAATCTGCAAGCAGAATCAAAAGTGAACCTCTGGAACAAATCCTGCAAATCCACCGCGACACCTCTCTGAGACAATTCGTCCAACACCCTGAGCAGGCCATTCTCCACCTTGTCCGTGGTCGTCTTCGCCAAGAACCGATGGAACCGTTGGTCGTTCATAAACACCTGAGCGACCCTTCTCTGCATCCTCCACATATCCGAGTCGGAGTTGAAGATCCCGTCACCCAAAACGTCGAACACCCTCTTGAACTCGGGCCCTTTCGGGAAGTTCTCAAAGTTGGTGCTCATGATGTAGTGGACGTTGGCGGGATCGGCGGTGACCAGCATGTCCATGCCGGAAAACCAGTGGAACCGGAAGAGGAAGTTGCCGCGGCTCCCTTCCAGAAAGCCGGTGACCCAGTCGTGGACGCGGCCCAGGTTGAGGAAGAGCGCCGGGAGCATCCCCACGAGCGGCCAGTTCTTGGGAAGCCCATCATGGCTCTTGCCGAGGAGACGAAGGAACGCGAAGCAGATCGCAGCCAAGAATATCTCCGAGAAACCTATCAATGCCATTGAAGCTTCTCACGACCTTAAGATTTAGGCGTGCTGGAGACTTATATTGATTCACTCGTCCAGCTCGTATATATGGAGAACTTCACAGGATTGGGCATTAATTAACGAAGCCCACAAGCTTATCTCATCGTACAGGACGGGCTATGATTGAGTACTAATAGGGAGCTCGTTGGAAGCTCTTACGACCACAGGAAAAAAAAAACAAAAGAAGAGAGAGTTTGGGTGCGTTTGGTAACATTTCGTTTAAAATTGTTAGGGAATAGAAATAAAAAAAATGTTTACGTTGGGAGAACAATTTTTAAACAAAAACGGAGTTTTAGTAAATTTGTTAGAGAATAAAAAATGAATAAAACACAGCGTTTGGTAAATTTGTATTCTTTTTTTGCTTATTTTAATTTTTTAATATTTTTATTTTTATTTTATTTTATTTTTTTCTTCTTTTGGTCGGTCGCCGGCCTCGCCATGGCCGGCGACCGGCCGACGAGGGTCGGCGGCCGGTCGACGAGGGGCCGCCGGCCTCGCCTAGCCACGGCGAGGCTCGCCGCCCCCGCAACGCCGAGCCTTGCCGTGGTTGGGTGAGGCTCGGCTTCGCCTTGGCGGGCGAGCTCGGGCTCGCCCGGATCCCGCGAGCCCGAGCTCGCCCAGCCAAGGCGAGGTCGAGCCTCGCCAGGGGCTGGTGACGCTCGGCCTCACCGGGGGCCGGCGACGCTCCGGCGAGGTCGCCGGCCCTCGACGGCGTCACCGGCCCTCTTTGGCCGATCGCTGGCCATGGCCGAGGCCGGTGACCGGCCAAAGAAAAAAGAAAAAGAAAAAAAGAAGAGGGAGAAAATATGTTCTTAATTTTTGTTCTAGAAACAATAAACAAAAGAGTTTTTCTTTGTTTTTCTATTCCAAAAGTGTTCAAAACAAAAAATAGATTTGGAACAAAAACGCAAATAAATGCGTTTACTTGCTTTTTTTGTTCTCTAACAAAAAAAAAAATTTTGTTTATAAACAGAAAAAAAGAACATTAACAAACAGCCCCTTTGTGTCTGGTGGTCCCTTACTAGTCTCTTTAATTTTCCTTATTTGGGTTACTCTCTCTTTGGTGTCTATTGTGAGATTTCAGACGCAGACAAGTGGGTAATGGGTGTAATTCCACCCAGGGTTAGGTAATACTAGAGCGTACAATCGATTGTAATAGTGTATTCTCCCATTTATTAGTGGATTATTGGTGATTAATTTTTCCATGGATGTAGGTTCCAATTTTGTGAGCAGATCATATAAATCCCTCGTGTTATTTATTATCCATTGTTTTAACTTTCTCTGATAATTTCATATCTCAATTTATTTGTAAAGATCCGGTCTGTTGTATAAAATGACCAATGACATGGAGTTAATTTAGTGAAAATGTGTCTTCTTCTTGCATTGGCCATGGATAGCAGCATCACTGGCCAGCCATGGAGGAGCCAGCAACACCGACGCTGGTCCATGGTTGTCTTCGGTTTCATTCGGCCAGTTGAAGATTGAGATGGGCAAGGCCAAATCTGCAATCCTGCAAAACAAAATTTGGACGAGCAAAGGCAGAGCCGACTGCAAGCAACGGCAGAGAGGTGGCTCGGGCCACCATGAGTGAAATAAGTGAAAATGTGTCTTCTTCTTTCATCGGCCATGGATAGTAGCATCACGTCATCAGCTGGCCATGGACGAGCCAACAGCATCAACGCTAGTCCATGGCCGTCGTCGACTTCATTTGGCTAGTTGAAGATTGAGATGGACGAGGCCAGATCTGGAGTCCTTCGGATCAAAATTTGGACAAGAGGAGGAGAGATGACACCAATAGTGAGTGGCCAGATTCGATTGAGGTGGACTGACGTTGAAAGTGCAAGGATGATTGATGAGTGATGGTGAACCGTAATGGTCACCCGTCTATCTTGGTATTAACTGTGACCCGACAACTTCTCGCTTTTCTCTTTATTTTTATTTTTTTGGGGTTCCGCTTAGATGACCGTCCTTCATAAAATGCCGAAATGACAGTCAAAAGTGGATCACAAAAAGTTTTGGAGGCAACTGATTTTATTTTTTACTCTATTTTTTATGTCTCAAAAATTGCTTTTAAATAAGTGGTATCAAATGTGACTACATCTCCAAAATATGTATATGCGTCTCTTGATTGTACTTCTGCCCAAAAAATATTATACAGTCTCTGCTCATCATCCAAATCAAGCACATAATAAAAAATGGAAATTTTCAACTACATGGTTGAAAAATGATTGAAAAGTACTTGCCCATCTCCTTCTTACAATTTCAGCCTTTTGTATTTCGCAACATGATTTCTAACATCTTTTTCTTCAAAATTTAAGTTCTCATGTCTTCCTTCTGTAACAACCTTTGCTATTTTCCACTTTTGAGGCTCAACTAGATGTACTCTCACCATTGCTAGACAACCACAGCTTTTTCTCGATCTTGACTTTACCGACTCTTTTTCAATGTTGTACCCTTGACAACTACAACAGAGTACTGCACCACATTTTTCCTTGCTGCCTTTTCCTTTTATGAGAGTCCACTCTAATTTAAAATCCCGCTTCTTTAGCACAATTTTTATAAAATGCGTAAGCCTTATCATAAGAATTAAACTCCATACCTATGCAAGGTGCGATTTTTACGTTCTTTGGTATTGTGACATTTTCATGAGTAGCATCTTCGGTTGCATTGTTCATCTTATCTTCATCACCATCATTATTTTCATCAGGGAAGTTGCTATCAAAACGAACTCCATCCATCTGAATGAGATTAGAAGAAAAAACTAAATATTATATGTCTAAAAAATATGGATACAAACTAAAATTCAACAACTACGAATACCTCTTACTTTTTGAAAATAAGAAAAGTAGAAATTAATGAACCTTTCTTTATAGTTATCACTTATTCAATTACAAAATGCTACAATAATCGGAAATTCAAAGCATACAAGATAATTACACATTCTGCTAAAAAGAAGAAGAAGATAATTACATTCCTTTTTTCAAGTTATTTAGTTTTTTTTTTATTTGGGAACAATATTCACAAAATCTTCTTTCACTAGAGAATAATATCCACTATTTTTTTTTTCCGGTTAGTCTTCTATTTTAAAAGTTGCAACCGAGTTCTTCATATATTTCTTATCATTTAAGTAGTATTGTAGGATTTGTTTCTTATTGTGTGAATATTATTACTTTGATTTTTTTTTAATTTGAGCTTGCAATAAAGAATTATACAAATCTCAAAAAAGAAAAAAAAAAAAAAAAAAAAAGAGTACAAATGAAACCGTTTGAGGAAGTCCACAGTTTCCTCAAAAATTTATTGTGGCCCAATCTCTCTGATATGGAGCTCTTGATAGTGGTATCATAGAAGTGAATAGAAAGATTTGATTGAAGAGAAGATTGTGGTGGCCATCCTAAAAATTCTTAGGAGATGATTTGAGAGATAAATGTGAACTACACTTGATATTATTACAATGTTGGAGAGAGTTCTTTGGAAAGCATACTCTTTTGCTCATATTTGGGGGCAAAATTATCTTTTGAAAGCTTATTTTTTACTGGTCCTGTTATAAATTTTGCGAGGAGACATCAAAGTGTGCCCCAAGCATATACAAGGATATATTACAGTTGCATGTTTCATCCCTATTGTGATTGATTTTTACCACAAATTTCTCCGACAAAGAAAGAAATGAAAGCTCATGTTTGCTGCATGACTTGTTAAAGCTGTAACTTCTAGTGCATATATAAATAACAGTACACGACAGGAAACGTAAAAACAAGCGGTAGATATATAATTGGATATGTTCTGCATACATAGATACACAGTTTCTAGCCATAACATTCCTTGTCATTTGTCCACTTAAAGCCTTCGCCTAGCGAGCTTCACCTTCAATCCATGTTTCATGTGAAATATGACAGAATTTGAAGGTCTCACAGGGTGATCTTCCACGACATGAACCTCGTAGTTATGTATTACAGTGGCTGCGACCATTTTTATCTGAGTGAAGGCCACATCTATTCCCAAACAAGTTCGTGGTCCAGCACCAAATGCAATGAACTTGTAAGAGGGCTGGTGCCTAATTCCTCCTCTCTCCGAAATCCACCTCTCCGGTCTAAATTCCAAACAATCCTCTCCCCATATTGATTTCATCCTCCCCATTGCATACATATGGACAAGTATCTTCACACCGGGATCAACTTTGTGTCCACTAGGAAGGACGTCGGGATTTGCAGGGCACTTGTGTTGAAATGGAACCGGTGGGTATAGCCTCAAAGATTCGCAGATTGCACCATGTAAATAAACCATCTTGTGCATATGCTCGCTAGTATTGAAAACCCTAAGATTTTGTTCTTCCTTCGGGATTACAGATCTTATCTCCTCTCTGATTCTCATTTCAATAGACGGGTTCGTGGAAAGAGCCCAGAAAAACCATGTGAGAGTTGAACCAGTAGTTTCTATCCCCGCACTCATGAAATTCAAAATCATGTCCCTAAGGAACTTGTCATTGCATTCTAAATCGATTCTAAATCGCCCAATGTCTCATTTTCCACCATATACGATGTCAATAAATCTGCACCATTCTCATCTCCCTTCACTTTGCTGGTTCCTTCTCTCAGTTCAACTCTCTTCATCGCTATGTAATTCCCTAGAATTTGGTCTATATCTTCCCAATCTCTTCTCAGTTTCTCCTCCACTCCAATCCCCAACAACCTCTGCAGAGAGTACCGAACCACTTGGGGTACAAGTGGCGATAGAAAATCACCTCCTCGGCCTCACCCATTGCCTTGGAAAGTGGGACTTCTGGGAATTCAACGGACAAGCTGCCAGGGTCGAACCCCATGACGAATCTGCAAGCAGAATCAAAGGTGAACCTCCGAAACAAATCCTGCAAGTCCACCGTAACACCTCTCTGAGACAATTCGTCGAGCACTCCGAGCAGACCATTCTCCACCTTGTCCCTAATGGTCGACGACAAGAACCGATGGAACCGTTGGTCTTTCATAAACACCTGAGTGACCCTTCTCTGCGTACTCCACAGATTGGAGTCGGAGTTGAAGATTCCGTCACCCAAAATGTCAAACACCCTCTTGAACTCGGGCCCTTTCGGGAAGTTCCCAAAGTTGGCGCTCATGATGTAGTGGACGTTGGCTGGATCAGCAGTGACCAGCATGTCCATGCCAGAAAACCAGAGGAACCGGAAGAAGAAGTTGCCGTGGCTCCGCTCAACAACGCCGGTGGCCCAGTCGTGGACGCGGCTCAGGTTGAGGAAGAGCGCCGGTAGCATCCCCACGAGCGGCCAGTTCCTGGGGAACCCATCATCGCTTTTGCTGAGGAGACGAAGGACCGCAAAGCAAATCCCGGCCAAGAATATCTCCAAGAAACCTATCAATGCCATTGAAGTTTCCCACTCTCTCTCTCTCTCTCTCTCTCTTGCTCGGTGAGAAGGTTTTGGAAGTCTAGTAATATGTAGAAGAGAGGAGGAGAGATGACACCGACGGTGGGTGGCGGGAGGTCGACTGGCATTGAAAGTGCAAGGACGATTTATGTCTCGAAAATTGCTTTCAAATAAGTGATATTAAATGTGACTACATCTCCAAAATGTTTATATGCATTTGCGTCGGCTCAAAAGATATCATAGTCTCTTTGCTCATCATCCAAATCAAGCACATAATAAAACTTGGAATTTTTCAACTACATGATTAAAAAATAATTGAAAAGTACTTGACTATCTGCTTCTTGCAAATTTCAGCCTTTTTGTACTTTGCAACATGATTTCTAACATCTTTTTTTTTCAAAATTTAAATTCTCATGTCCTCATTCTTTAACAACTTTTTGTTATTTTCCACTTCTAAGGCTGACAACCACAGATTTTTCTCGGTCTTGACAACAACATTTAATTTTTGGGATACCATCCCAAAAAGGAGGCCCTTGATTAAATGTTGTTGCCACAGCGTGAAGATACGATCAAGGAGTATCCCAAAAAGGAAGCCCATGCTGTTGCAAAGAGTGAAGATAATTCAACAAAAGGAAGACAAGCTTGTGTGTCCCACTAATTAATGCCGAATTTTGTGAAATTCTCGACCACATGATGTTCACTTGAATATCATAACATTTTTCTATCACTTAACTACCATAACTTTAAAAAAAACATTTTGAGTGCTATAATTTTGAATTGATCACTAAGCATTGTAACTTTTAAAATATGTTCATCCAAGTGTCAGAAATTTGACATGATATAGCACCTGTAGAGAACGTTTTTAAAAAATTACAGCCTTTACGTTATTAATTGAAAAGTTATATAACCTTCAAGTGATTGGAAAAAAAAAGTAATGGCATCAAGTGAGCACTATACATAAGTTATGACACTCGAGGAATAAAAAAATAAAATATTATGGCACTTAAGTGAGTGGCATATGAAAGTTAAGACACTTATAGTGTACTTTTCCCTTGTAGGTTCAAACCAAATCAAAGAGGCAATTGAACTTCGTTTATTTGGTCAGACTCACTTTGGATCATGTTTAATCAACGAACTCAAACTCGAGATACAATTTTTAACTAGACATGCGTTAATTCATAAGTGGACATGAGTAAAAAAGAAATTCATGCGACATTAGCCAACTGGTGAATATTTCCTTTTGTCGATAGCATCAGAAAGGCAAGCCAAAAAAAAAGAATAAAACTTAGCTAACCATCCTTCGTAAAATGACAGAGTGACAGTCAAATACGGGCCATGAGCAATTTTTGAGGAAACCATGGACTTCTTCAAATTGAGAAACAAATCAAAGAAATTATATTCACACGATAAGAATGGCAATCGTCGCCTGGGTCACACGATCTCAGGTAGCGCCACTTGGGTTGCTTTACCTCAAGTGACCGCTGCTTGGGTCGTGCGACCTAGGGCGTCGCCTGAGGTCCTGTGACCACAGGCAAGGCTGCCCTGCGGCTAGTGGCCAAACGCGATTGGTCGGGCGAGTTCTATCGGATTAATTTTAATTCTTTTTTAAATTTTTTTATAAAAATCCTTTGTAAATGTAAGTTTTATCAAACGGTATGTAAGCCAAAGCTATTTTTCAATGCACTTTAAAATTACAACTTGCCATACACTATAGCAATTTAGAAAATTCCTTTAACCCAAAGGTATTTGCATTTTCTCAAAGTTATTTCTCCAAAGTCGTACCAAACAGGGCCTACATAGGCTTCGTTTGGTTCGGCTTTAGGGAAATGACATTGAGAAAATGCAAATACCTTTAGGCAAAAGGGATTTTCCAAAATACTATCGTGTTTGGAAAATTATAATTCTAAAGTGCATTGGAAGATAGTTTTGGCTTAAATGCCGTTTGGTAAAACTCACATTTACAAAGGGATTTTATTTTTAAAAAAATTAAAATCAAAATTAATTCGATAGAGTTCAGCTGTTGGCCAATCGCCAATGGCTAGATCTGATCACGGAGTTGCCTTGCAGCAACCTCAAGCGACGCCCTAAGTTGCACCACCTAGGTGGCGATCGCCTAAGGTCGAGCGACCCAGGCGGCATCGCCTAAGGTCGAGCGACATTGTGCGATGACATGGGTCACATGACCTAGGCGACGGTCGCCCAAGATGTGCAACCCCCAGGCAACAGTTGTCAAGGACGAGCGATTCCTTAGGTAGTAGTCGCGGTTCTTATTGTTTTAATGTTATTACTTTGATTTATTTCTCAATTTGAGCTTGCAATAAAGAATTATGCAACTCTCAAAAAAGACATAAGAAAAATAGAATAAAAAGGAAACCGTTTGAGGAAGTCCACGATTTCCTCAAAATTTGCTTGTGGCCTATGTTTGACTGTCAATCCGTCATTTTAGGGAGACGGTCAGCTAAGCTATATTATTTTTTTCTTTTTTTCGGCTTGCCTTTCTAATGGGACCGGTAGAAGAATATATTCACGGGTTGGCTAATGTGGCGTGAATTTCTTTTTTACTCGTGTCCACTTGTGAATTAATAATGCATGTCCTATATATCTCAAGTTTGAGTCCGTTGATTAAACACGATCCAAAGTGAGTCCGGCCAAATAGACAAAGTTCAACTACCTCATTGATTTTGTTTGAACCTATAAGGAAAAAGGATACTATAAGTGCTGTAACTTTCATATGCCCCTCACTTGAGTGCCATTATTTGTTTCAATTCCTTGAGTGTCATAACTTATAAACAACGCTCATTTGATGCCATTACTTTATTTTTTTTTTATTTTTTTATTTTTGCAATCACTTGAAGGTTATATAACTTTTCAATTAATCACTTGAAGACCATGACTTTTTAAAAACGTTCACCACAAGTGCTATGTCATGTCGGATTGGAAGAACATTTTTTAAAAGTTATAGTACTTAGTGATAAATTCAAAATTATAGCACTCAAATAAATGTTTTTTAAAAGTTATGATAATTAAGTGGTCAAAAAAAAAGTTATGATATTTAAGTGAACATAATGTGGTCGAGAACTTCACAAAATTGGTCATTAATTAATGGGACACACAAGGTCGTCTTCTTTTTGTTGAATTATCTACATGCTCTGCAACAACATTGATGAAGGGCCTCCATTTTAGCATTATATCAATTCAAAGGTGGGGCTTGTGATTGAGTATACGTATACAGAGCTCGTTGGAAGCTCTTATGACCACGGGAAGAAGACAGAAAACAAAATATAATAAAAAAATTTGTGTCTGGCGCTCTGTTAATCTCTTTTATTTTCTTCAGTTGTCCAATCAGGGGGGACACTCTCTTTATTGCGCGTACGTTGTAAGATTTGTGCTATAGGCAGTTGGCATTGTGGGTAATTTTAGGGTTGGGAAATATCCGAGTGCGTAAGTGATTGTAATTGTGTATTCTCTTTTTAATTAACGGATTATTAACAATTGTTCTCCCCATGAATGTAAGTTTCAACATTTGGACCAAACCACAAAATTACCTCGTGTCATTTATCATTCATCATTTTAATTTTCTCTGAAAATTTAGTGTCTCAATATATTTACAAAGATCTGTTCTGTTTTTATAATAATTGGTATCAGAGTTAAGACTTTATAATTATGTCTGGAACGAAATTTGAAGTCGAGAATTTTAACAAAAGCAACAACTTTGAATTGTGGAGCATCAAGATGGAGACGCTATTAATAACTTAAGGTTTGCCAAGGCATTAGAGAGCAAGGATAAGTTGCTTGAAACAAATGAAAGATGTTGGAAAGGATGAGCTAATGAGGATGGCAATGAGTATAATTTTGTTAAATCTATCAAATGAGATGTTAATAGAGGTGGCTGAGAAAAAGGATGCCGCAGCGTTGTGGGCAAAACTTCATGTTCTTTATTCAATGAAAAGTTTGAACAATTGATTATAGATGCTAAAGAGAATTTGTTTTCATTTTGTTATGTTAAATGTACATCCATCAATGCCCACCTAGATGAGTTTAACAAACTCATGATAGAGTTGAAGAATGTTGAGGAAATCCTGGACGATGGAAAACAAGGCATGATGTTGTTAGCGTTTCTACCGAAGTCATGAGAGCACTTTATTAACTCACTATTACAAGGCTGCACTACAATTACCTCTCTTGAGATAAAATCCGTCCTACTCCCTAATGAGTGGTAGAGAAAATTACGATATGACAATTCGACGCAAGATGTAGCATGTGGACTAACAATGCAAGGTAGAGATCAACATCAAGGACCTAGTAGCAAAGCTAAAAGTAGATCAAAATCACAACACAAAAAATCTAAGGGTTGCATGAAGTATTTTGAGTGTCACAAAAAGGGGCATATAAGACCGTCCGAAGCTGAGAAATAAAGGTGGCGGGCAAAATGTCACAAGTAGTGTGGCAAACGTTGTTGAGAATAATACTAATGATGTCAAGGCCATCCTACATGTGACTATAAGTTCATTAGGAGATGAATGGGTGATAGCAAGCAGTTGATATATACTTATATATGTTTGGTATAAATGGATTCGCAATTTCTACCTATGATGTTCCCCGTCATGTGTCCACTTATAGCCTTCCCTTAGTGAGCTTCACCGTCAATCCATGTTTCATGTGAAGTATGATAGAATTAGAAGGTCTTATAGGGTGACCTTCCACCACATGAACCTCGTAGTTAAGTATTACAGCGGCCGCGACTGTTTTCATCTACCTGAAAGCCACTTCTTTCCCCCAACAAGTTCTTGGCCCAGCATTAAATGCCAATAACTTGTCCAACGGCTCATGCCTAATTCCTCGTCTCTACGAAATCCACCTCTCCGGTCTAAATTCCAAGCGATCCTCTCCTCATGCTGAGTTCAACCTCCCCATTGCATACAAATGAAACCGTATGTCCTCTTTCAGAAAGGAAATTGAAGTCCAGTGATGTATAAAAGAGAGTTGGCGACATGACACGAACAATGGACGATAAGTAGGCAAATCATGGGTGGGCCCGATCTGGCCTATTTTGTAATTTTTTTTTTCTTTTTTTGGGAGAAGGGGGGGGAGGAGGTTACAAAACGCATTTTATAGTTCAGGTAGACAAAAATACATAATAAATATGCAAGCTGCTCGAGCCTTCCTTGAGCCCACTCAGATTGGGCCGGGTCCTATAGCTATAGGTGCTTGTGGCCCGACTTGGACTTGGGTAGTTCTGTGGGTCGCCAGGTCGTAATCAAGTCTTCTTCCTGTAGAAATGAAATCCATATATTGAGAAATAGTCAAATGACCACATATTGGACTCCTTCAAACGTGAGCATAACCTATGCCCCGAGAATAGCATGGATCGGAACTGAACGTGTGCACTTACCACGACTTCAACAAACAAGAATGAGAAATGAGAAAAAAGAAACCCAATAAACGAAGAAGAGAAAAATTGATGTAGAACTGTAGTCATGATTTCACTTGCCAAACAAAAATCAGAGACATGAAAAGGTTTAGGCGAATCGCCAAATTGTTCATTTTCTGGGTTTTGATCTCACTCCACACTCGAGCTCTCTCCACCGATATAGGAGATGGAGGCCAAAAGCATGCTAAAACCAAGGAGGAGAAGCCATCCATTGCAAAGATTGTCATGGGCATGGTTTCTCGCCTCAAAGAATCCCATAAGATCTCGTGGATCAAGATCAAGACCATCATGAACAACGTGCAGCTCCAATTCTTCCCTCCAGATTTAGAGTAAGTGATCGCAGACTATGGCTAATGATAGATACCATCGTTCTCATTCGCGACTGGAAGCTTTAGTATCGTAAGCAAAGCTTGAAAATTGTGGAAACAGCTTTAGAAGCAGGGACGATGCGATTGTCGACAACCAGAACAACGCGGGCTCAAAGGTGGAACACGCGGTCAAGAAGAGCTTTGGGACTAGCAAAGTGACGGTGGAGGAGACTGCGAAATCCACAGCCGAAGTTGTGGGAAAAGCCGTGCGCAAGACAGCGGAGAAGGTTAAAGAAAGCATGTCTGATGAAGATGAAGGCGAAGAGTCGAAATCAGAGCTTTAACAAAAGATTGGTCAAATGATGCAGCCATAGTAGTTTCCTTTTTCCTTTTCTCCCTCAAATGTTGTACTAGTTGATCAGCAAATTCTTGGATTATCTCCTTGAATCAAAGCTGCATTTGCATGCACACGCAATTGTACTCTTGATCTTAATCCCGTCTCAGTGTCTCCAGATGAAGGCTGAAACAACCCCAGTCGAACAAAAGATCAGGCGGCAGAAACCCAATGATAGAGCAAATCTTTTGTATGCATTGACTTCCCAAGTGAAAATTCTTTCACTCTCTTATTAGCAGGTTTTTTGGATATGAACTGTCACAGGTTAAGATCAGTTCCTAAAGAGAGAATCAACGGTGGACGGTTGAAAGATCACACCAAAAACTCAAACCGCGAAAATCTGATGAAATAGTCAACACTAGTTTGTTCTTTTGGCTTGACACCTAACAAGTGCTAAAAGATGCCTTTTCTCCTCGCATTTTCGTGGAAGAAATGGGGAAAAGCCATGCAAGTTCTGAAGTTCTCAAGTTTAATTTCTCTGGTTAGTACCAGAGATAAGGACATATAATTTCTGTCCCTTTGGTGGCCAGTAAAGTTTGCAAACAAAAGCAAGAATCGCAATGTAATGTAGGAAATGAGATTGTCTGATTAGCAATTGAATTTGGCCCGTGTCAACTCAATTACGCATGTAAATCAAGGACAGCACAGCAACCCCAACTACTAATCTCTAGATAAATCCAATAGACCTTGCCACAAGTCTACAACACAGATTTCGACCCAAAGCTTGTTCAGGAAAGTGAGTTTACCCAATCCAGGTAGATGGATATTGTTTCCCTAATGGACTCAGACGATAGCACAACAACCAAATTTCAGAAGAGGTAACACATCTCTGTTTTCCTGGGAAAGAATGATTCTTATATTAGGTTGAAAAATAGTGTGACAAGTTGATTGCAACAAATAATTTGTACTTTCAGATTCATCTAGATATCATACATGCTCTCTAAACCTGTACTGGACACCTCTTAAGGCAATAAAGCCCAACAAAGAAAGAATCTATCAACCCCGTTACAAGCGAAAAGGAAACAAATTGAAGAAATCATGCCACATTTCCAATGGCGAGGCATGGTCCATTCATGTCCCAAGATGCAAGATGGCAGACACTATCACACGTTGATGTCGGCACGCTTTGATCTGCCTGTGCTGGTGAATTCAGAGGAACTACTGTATGAAAATCTCGGAAATGTATGGTTCTGAGATACCGAAACTGGCTGCTGAGGATACAAAGTGGGAGGTGGTGTAAGATTATGCTGTGCTGGGAGAGGAGGGAGAGAGTTATAGTTGTAGGCACCATTGTTCACACTGCATAAAAAACAGAACCTCGGTAAGAAGAAAAACTGCAAGTTCTGTTTTATCTATGCCTATGGGTAGAAAAACAGGTATGTATACTCTAGACAAACAGCAATCTCATAGCATCAAATTCCACACATTTTATCCTCACAGTAGATTCCAAACTACAAATTGCATTAAAAGTGCAACGTCATACATTAAAAGGATATTCAGGTCATGCAAAATCACATCTTTTTGCAATAAAAAATGGAAGCACAAACAGGAAGCCGGTGTTTCTACATCATTTATAGTTTGCTTTGCTTTCTTTGGAATTATAAAAGGTCAAGAAATTCTGAAAGGAACATCCATCTAATCAGTTAATGCTGGCAGTAACCACACATAAACATAGAAAATATCCAACAGCTCAGTGATGAATGAAGTTTATAGAACATTTTAAGGTTGATAGTCATTTGCAAGCAAAGTTGAGAAAAAGGCAAGATGAGCAAACCTCGTATTCTTGTAAAACTGTTCATCATCGCTCAAATCATCATCCAAACGCTGGGAAGTTCTCTGTACTGGAGAGACAGACCATGGGTTGGCCGAAGGCAAGTCATCTGAGACATACCTTCTCCTGATTAACTGAAAAAAGAGGGCCCACTTTCAAATCAAGCAATAGAAGAACAATCTCTAAAGATGACAGGATAAGTATACCTACCGTCTGAAAGAATTTCAATATAGCTTCCTTGTCATATCTTGATTCTTTGGCAGCCTGCATTGTCAAATTGTAGAGTTCATTTATAAAATATACTTATAATTGACTCTGAATAAGTATGGAGAAGACAGCCAACAATAAGTGAGTACTTCTCTTGATAAGTTATTCTTGAAATCATCAATTAACTACCGTTTAAATTTCAAATATTCTCAATTCTCACAACACCATATTTTCAATGAACATGAGCCTCATAAAAAAAAGGTAAATTAAGGAGCAGTTTTATAAGACAACATATGCTAAATTAGATCCAACCAAGTTCTTTAACAAGGTAACTTCATTCCAAAGATCAATATTGCGGACCATTTCAAGGGAACTTGGCATTAAATATCCAACAAAAATTAAGGAGCAGTTCACAAATGCCTGCATTTATTATATCAAAGAAGCGAAATCAGAGACGTGACTAAAATAGAATTGATTACACCAAGGAAATTAATCACTTTTCAAAGATAAATATAGATTAAACAGCTAGCGGGAAGTTGTCAACAAAATAAGATCAGCAAAAGCCTAAGCTGAGATTATTACTGCAAGGAGTCCACCACTGCCTGGAAATGTCTCTGTCAGTGGAAGTTCCTCACTGGATGGCAGTAAACCTTGCTTCTCAACCCACTGGCGGGCAGCATCCACGAGATTACCACTGCTTCCTCTTACGCCCTCTTTCGCAGCTACATCTGCTTTGTTCCCAATAACAAGGTATGGAACAGGAAGGCCACCAGGACCTCCAGATCTTAGAGGAGCAGTGAATGTTCCAGTTGCTGCTACTTCAGCTGCCCATTTCTGCAAGCTTGATTTCGTCCTTCTTTGAGAGAGATCATGGACAAAAATAACACCTATAGTTGATAAGAATACACAGTTACATGTGGATAGTGAAGAACTTATCAAGAATCTGAAAGGCGCAGAGGTAACACGATTAAATTTTCAGCAGTAAGAGAAACCAAAGTTCCATCTTCACACTTCGGACAAGGACAAGGTTAGCCACACACTACCAGTCACAGATACATAAAACTACATTGATGTAACATGAATGTAATATCATGCATATGGATGCGATTCACTCATTCTACCTCCTCTCCTAGGACAAACTTAAGTCTGTCAATTTTCAAATGACAAACCAAAGATTAAAGTTTGTTGCCGAAAGAATGTTAAGATTTATTCGATGTTCATCTGGTAAATATTAAATAAACACTACTCACAAGCAAACATGGTGAAGCTCTTAATCCCTTTTAACCTGACAAAACACAAACTGCTAACACTTCATTCAGATGCCACATGAACCACATCTTAAGATGTAACAATTAACCTGATTGTCTACTTGCAGACCTGCAAGTGTCAGGTCATAAAACAGGCAGAACAGATGCAAGGTGCAGAGACTTGCCGTTTTTTAATTCATGCAGAAGGGATTCCCATTTTAATTCACACAACTTAACAATAATATAGCAGATCTACACATGCTTAAGTAGACTTAACCATAATATAGCAGATCTGGACATACAAAAGTAAACTGATTCTCACCATTTATCTGAGAATAGAAAAGAGATCTGCAATCTTTGTAACGATCGTGGCCTGACACGTCCCAAAGTTCAACAAAAAAATCTCTGTCAGCATCACCACTACTGCTGGTCGAAGAGCTACCAGAGTTTCCATCAGAAATAAGCTGGATCAGGAAAAAACAGAAAAAAATTAATGTAAAGCTTGATTTCCAGAAATATCAATGGTCTCCTATGGAGACAATCGTAGTTAGAGCATACCTTCAAACTAACTGCACAACCAATCGTTTGGGCAGGACGGGCAATGGAAAATCCTTTGACAATCAGATGGACGAGAGAGGTTTTTCCCACACCTAGCAAGATAGCAAAAGCGATTAGATGCATAAAACGCAATCGATGCATGTGAACATAGATTTTTACATTTCCAAGTGCCGAAAAAAAACATAAAAGAGTATATTATAAAAGCAGCACATAAGCAATTCGCTCTAGGTCGAAATTGCATCTCTATTTATCAGGAAAAAAAAAATCTGTATATTAACAGAGTGCAAATGTTGCATAAAAAGAGAGTTCAAATTTGTATCTTAAGGGTCCCCGCTAGACCAATTGTTTGGTTCTAATCACAACGGAATAATAGTGAAGCCCAATGCACTCTCCAATAGAGTAAATATGGCTTTGTTCACGTGTTGTATTAGTATCTTCCTTTTCAGGAATTCTTCATAATCATCAGTGAGAAAACTGCAATATGGAGGATTTGTATAGACATGCTCCACCGTAATGATGACATATCTACAATACAGAGAAACCAATGAACGAACGCAGTAGACCGTAAATTTCAGCAGTGTAACTCCTTGTTCTAACAAAGGAAGGAACTAACCCATGAAGTTACCGATCTAAAGTGGGAAGAACAAGAGGAGAGATTCTCATTTCCAGAAAACAAAGATAATTGAGAATACTTAACTCTAGCGCCCACATACTCGGCGAATGGTCCTACTGCCTCTTAATACTAATGTGCTTATGGACAATCTTAGAGAACGATGACCTGAACTCTGACATCTAACATAGAATAGAAATTTCAATACTTTAGTCCTTGGGAGGGAAATACCATACTCACTCTCCCCCTGCATTTCGTGTTACAACGGTTTACGGCTTAATCATCACAATCCTCCCACATTCCCTCCCCAATGCGAAATCACTAATCAGATTTACTTCGACAGCTACGACATGGCCGAGGAACAATTCAACCCATTATTACCAGCTCATGAAAACCAATCGCAACCTCTCAGATTCTGCAAATTAGACACGCAAAGCACAGAAGAACCAACAGCATCAGAATGAAACTCACCCGAATCGCCAACGACGAGCACTCGGACCTGCCCACAAGGCAGCCCCACGTTATGCTCCTTGACCTCCTTCTCACGTCCCCTCCAAAACATGTTTCCACCGGAAAAAGACCCTCCAACTCAAAACCTTGCCCCAATCATGTCCCGCGAAAAGCAAGCTCTCGATCCTCAAACCAGGTCAAGACTCAAACTTTAACGCCCAAGAACCCTCTCCATCACTTAGAGAGCGAGTTCTTGGAATCCCGAGCTCGGCAGACGCGCGCCCACCCAAGAGACCCGACCCTCGTCGAAACCTCCAAGAAAACGGGGGCGCTCGCTCGGTCGGCCAACTGGGTGTCCGTCGAGCTCGCTGGCCTTGCGCGGCACGCGGGAATTCAGACGATCCCGGCTTAGGGAATCCGACGGTACGGCGGCGGCGGCGACACCGCCGGGAGCGCTCCGAACGACGTGGCGGAGCGGCGGCGGAGCGGTGGGAGCGGAGCGCGCCGGGAAAATGGGATCTCGCGAGAGGGAAGGAGGAATTGGAATTGCTGCCGATCAAGACGTTCCGATTCGGAGATCGAAGGCGATGCGTGCGTAGATCTGCCTCCCTCCTGTTCACTGTTTCTCTCTCTCTCTCTCTCTCTCTCTTCTGAGGCAAAATTTCATTTCATTTCTTTTTTTTGTTCTTTTTCTTTTTTGGGGGGACAGAAGCATGATCTTATTATCTTTTTACTATGAACCTCCTAAAAATATGCAACGATTTAAATTCCTTTTTCTAATGCGATCCAAATCGCTGGTTTTCTCATTTATTGATCCTCGGATGCTTTGCACGCACAAGCATTTTGGGTGCTACGTTGTTTTTGCCTGAGAGAAAATATCTTGAAAATTATGGAGAGTTTCTTAAGTAAAAAAGCTATTTGACAAACGTAGAAGTGTTAAAATGGGTAATAAATGGGTCACTTGTTTTTTTTTATAAAAAGTAGTTAAATGTGTTTCACAATTAAACGTTCAAGATAGATTGGTCTTTAAGTGGATAACCCATTTTCAACAAAAACCTTATAATCTTTATCTTCCCTCTTTAACTTTACAAAAATATGTGTTTTTGTAAAAATCGAAATTATAATTTTTTTTTTTATTTTAATTTTCTCTTTTCTTTTTCTTTCATTTTTTTTCTTTTTCCTTCCTCCTTCCGATCGCCGGCACGGCGATGGCCGGCAACCAACCGGGCGAGCCTCGAGCTCGCCGGCGTCGTCAAGCGAGCCTCGAGCTCACCGGATCTGCGAGGCGGAGGCCTCGCGCCCGGTGAGGCTCGAGCCTCGCCGATTTGGCGAGACTCGAGCTCACTAGCGTCGAGCAAGCTCGAGCTCGCCAAATCCAACGAGGGGCGAGCTCGAGCTTGCCAAAAATCCGACGAGCCTCGAGGCTCGCCGACACCCGGCGAGCTCGAGCTCGCCGATCCGGCAAGCTTGAGGCTCGCCTATGGCCGGTCGCCGACCGTTATCGTGGCCGGCGGCCGACCAAAGAAGAAGAAAAAGAAAAGTATATTTAAAAAATTAATTTTTAAAAAATAAAAAAATAATTAAAATTCGATTTTTTAAAATAATTATTTTAAAAATTATAAAAATTGTCCATTAAATTTGTGTTGTATAAAACTATTTTAGCAATACAATTTTAAAAATTGTCCATTAAGAAATAAGCTTGGAAGTATTTTAGTAATATAAACTTAAAAAAAAAAAACATAGGAATAAGTTTTTCTAAATTTGGTTAAATATGAAAATATTTTATTAATATGGGTTGGGTCGGGTATGAGTCAGAAAACTTACATTATGTATAAATGGGTCATAAATGGGTTAATGGGTCAATTTGGGTTGGACCATTGATGATCCAACCCAAATCCGACCCAACCCACCCATTTAACCGCTCTACAAACATAAGTAAAAAAGAAAAAGAAAAAACACTTCCTAGTTAGTATATTATGGTCATTAGCCTATTTACCATAGGGATGAGCACCAATCCTCATCTAACTCAAGAAGTAAATCGCATTGGCTGATGGTAAGTTCCAATTCCTGAAATTTAGAACCGGCGAGAACAACCTACTAAGAAAACCAGAGCATATTGGATCGAACTAGGAATTGGCTATCCTAAAATAGAATTTATGGCTTGAACTCCACTCTTCAGGCTTCAATTCATCTTCCTCAATTGGAGTAAGATACAAAATTTGCTCTATTATGGAATTTACTATGGTCCAATCCCTAATTGGGTATCAAATTTTAGAATGAATGTTTTACACTTAAGTGTTAATTTTTAGTTTACTTTTGGCCGATTCTAACAATTTTATGATGTAGAGAATTCATGTTTGCTTGATCGCGTGTTTACCTATTTTGACTCACTACATAAAAGCAAAACAAATGAAAAAATAAAAGCTAATTTCGATCCAATTCAAAAGTCGGAATTGACCCATCTTGGAACCAATCGGTACTAATTTATCACATTAAATTCAACATTTCAAATGGACAATGACACCAGCCGACTCTATCTAACTATTATTAGCCTAGACCAAGAATTAACAAATTCTAGGAAATTAATTTCACGTACGAGGAAATGCGTCAAAATTAGAAAAATTAAATTAAATAAAGTAAAAGGTTGACGAAAGAATATTAAGGTGGAGTGACAGGAAGTGAGAGTCGTCCACGTTGACAAGTTGGGGAGAGAACCTGAAAAAACGCAATGCCGTTTTAGATTCGATTCCCGTTTCGCCTCCTCCTTCAATTTCGCCCCACCAAAGGAGGAATTTTTGTACGCTGATCCATCCATCCATCCATCCATCCATGGCTGAATCGTCAACGGGATGAAGTAAATCCTCTCCTCCGATTCTCCGCTCTCCAGTCAACGAATTCCATCCTGAATCTCCATCTCTCTCGTCTTCGATCACGTTCGGTTCCTCGTCCGGTTCATCGCGCGATCCGAGGGTGTCCTGTACGCGATTCAGATGGCGGTACGAGACCAGTGTGTGCTTAGTACATTGCTAGTGCTCGGCTTGATGGGTTGTCTTTTGTCCGGATTTCGCGATTTGGGTCGGCGTCTCCTGCTCTTTCCGGATGCCTTTTCGACCCTTTTGTTCGCAAATGCTTGCTAGTTATCTAGGATCAGCGATTCAGCATCCACTTGGGATCTTCTGTTGTTTTGCGTACGTCGTTGTTGGGCAATTTTTGTTTGCTTTTAAGTGATGATTATTTTGCTTTTGTTTTCTGGGTTTGTTGTGTTTGGACTGCTTGATGATGGGCTCATGGTGTTTGTGGATGTAATACATAGGAGCGCTTTTGCCAGAAGCTTGTATCTGAGGCGGTCGCCTCTCATTTGGCAATCACGTCAATACTCTCAGAAACGGAACAACGCGACCTAAAAAAGAGAGCTTTTTCCATGTGCTGTAACTTTCTTTATACGCCCTGACTTAGCCAATTTGGCAATCGCCCAAAACATTTTCACCCCGGAAAAATAGCTGTTGTGCAGGCTTTCAAACAATTTTCTGCGTGTGTCAAGAGAGCAGTAGAGTTTCTTGGGTAGTAATTGATGCTGTTCTGTGAGATTAAAGCTCATTGCACCTATGCTTGTGGATACTTTGTCTGCCTTTTTTATAATGTCCAATTATACTTTTTGCTCTGGCTGAGCTTAGCTCTTTCAACTGATGAAAGGGATGACACCATTTCGAATATCAAGTTTTAAAGGATTAGCCGCATAATGTTGAATGGCCTGACTCCTGCCTTTATCATGTGAAGAGACTCATGTACTTTTGTTGCTATGCTATCTGGCTGTTTCAGCTTACTTCAACTTGGAGTATTGTCAACCTTTTCAGTGAAAATGAATTGTATGGTGTGAAACATCAACCTTTGATTACTCTCTAGTGTTTGCAATGGCACAATTGGAGCTATTTTAACTTACTTAACCTCATAATGAGAAAAAGGAAGGAAACATGGAGAATAAAAAAAGTCACGGGATTTCAAGGAGTTCATGCCAAGAACCACTTTCTCTCTTTCCTCTTGCTTACCTGAGCATCTGTGAGCTTAACTAAGTCATTTGCCATCAGCTATAAAGGTTGTCGTGCCCAAAATCATATTTGATGGGTTCGTCCAACCTTGCCACTGTGAGCCTGCAGAGGCAAAAATAGAACAGTTAAGCCGTGGCTTTTAGCCTTTCGTCTTTCTCTCTGTGCAAATAAAACACTAATATCCATTTGGATTGTGACATGATGCTCTACATCGGCTCTATTATGTCGGGCAGTGGTGTCTCTGGTTTGAACACCAATGATTGATACAATGCCGTGTTATATTCTTGTCCTTCCGTTTTTTTATGATGAACTTATATATAATCTAAGTAATTAGAGAGCTCTAAGCGGAATTGCCAATGTTGGTTTACAGTTTTTACCTCATGGATGTGGCGGCTGATGGGGCATAAATGGGAAGAGCAGTCTTGCCACGAGTTCTCTGCATATATCCAGTTTTTGCTGGCGATTAACATCTTGATAGACAATGGTCCCGGTGACCTCTTGCCGTTCGACCATAAGCTATAGGCCAATACGTCCATCTGATATCGAAATCTTAGAGCAGATTCATGGGGATATATTTCCCATTAGGTAGTTTAGCCCTGTAAAACTTTGCTCTTTTGAGGTTTTTCTATTGTTTAATTAATGTGGATATGTAGATCGACTAGTTGCTTTTCTTAAATGAGCAGTTGAATCTACAGGTATGAATCTGAGTTCTTCCAAGATGTTGCCCATGGACGTGGTATAGTGTCTTGGGCAGCTGTTGACTATAGCCGTGATGATGGAAAAGACGATGAACCAATTGGATTCATAACAGCAAGGGTTGTTCTTGCGACAGAAAGTGAGGCGAGTGTCTACTTTCGTTCTATGATCACTTTTATTGAAGCTTCTTACCACATGGTTCTTCCTCAAGCACAACTGGAGCCAGAAAAGGGTTCTGTGTTATGAAACTGAAGAAGATTCTTTGGGAGATGATTTTGTCATGTGTTATTACATCCTTACAGTTTGATGTTGTACAAACGAGTATCTGAATTTCGATATCTTTTTAATAAGAATTGTGCTTGCAGATCGTGGATCTGCTTAGATATGATTCTGCAGAATCAGAATCGTCATTAGTCTACATTCTGACACTGGGAGTGGTAGATAGTTACAGGAATCATGGAATAGGTGGGTCCTTGTTCTCTTTCTCTGTGGCTCTTTATCCTGTTCTGTGAGCATTGAAGGAACTAACTTGCTTGTTCTTTGATGTTCAGCCTCTTCACTTATTCTTGAGGTTATCAAGTATGCCTCTAGGATCCCAACTTGTCGAGCTGTTTATTTGCATGTGATATCTTACAACTTTCCTGCAATACATCTATACAAGAAAATGTCATTCAAGTGTATACAGAGGTTGCCGGGTTTTTATCTGATCGCTGGCCAGCATTACGATTCCTACCTGTTTGTTTACTTTGTAAAAGGCTGTCAGTCTGCTTGCTCACCAGTGTAAGTTTCCAAACAGCTATAGGGGTCTCTGATGCTTTATTTGCCATTTATACTCTTCTTTTTGGTAAAAGAAAGAATACATGTTGCTCCTTTTATTAGTCTTTAGATTCAATTGGATGACAGTTTCTTTTTCAGAACATCATCTGACTGAAAATTTGAGTTCCAGTTTTAGGTCATTCCGTGTACTCTCTTAGAGCTCCTCTAGATGATCGATTTCCCTATCTGCTCTTGATAATTTAACTACTGGCATAGCATGGACACTCTTGGGTTCTTATACTTTACATGTTCGATATAGTTAGTTGTCTAAGTTGTCATCGCACTGATTTTGAGACTATTGAAGTTGTCTAAAGCAAATGAAAAAACAGATACTTGTCCTGTAGGGAGCTTGTCACAGCCATCATGAGATATGTGAGGAGCGGTTTCCAGTCGATTACTGCAAAGCTGTGGAGCAATCAAAAGAAGATCGGCTGGATGGTCCAGATGTAATGAAGCTCATTTTCTAATAGAGGTGGCAAAGAACAAGAGAATCTTCGAGTCTCAGAGAGCTGGCAATAAGGGTATACCATATGTATGTTTTATCAAGCAATAGTTAGTATTTTCAGGAATCTGGATATATTGTCTGCCTTATACGTTTTATCAACACGCCTCTTGTCTAGGTGTGTTAAAATAATGTTGATGTCATAGCATTTCTTCAGAATTTCAGGTATGATGTTTATTTTCAAAGGATGTATGCATACTAGCAATGAATGTAAATAATCTATTCTTTTCCAACTCATTGTTCGATGATGATTCATACATTGATGATTGCAGTTATGTGGATGTCATCTCCTGCCCAATGACTTGACCGAGGAAGTGAGGCGCATTCTCCACTGGTCCATTGCTCCTGGGGTTACCAGCAAATGATAACTAACTAGTTCCGTGAATGGACCACCGAGCACACGACATGGTGACAAAGAGGGGTCAGGAAAGGGAGGAGGAACATATATCATGGGGTAAAAGAACAGAGACAATTTCATCAATGTATAGTAGAGCTGTGTCTCTAAGGTACTCTTGAAGTGGCTATAAGTACATTTTCTGTGTACGGAGGTTTGATTTGGCTGAGAGTTTCAAGTTCACATATGACCATGATATTTTTCCATATCATATAGCTGATCTCTTTTCCAGTGAAGGGATATTAGAGGAATCATTTATCTTTGGAAAATCAGTTCCAACACCTACTTTCGAATCCTTCTTTGAATTTCTGGCAAACCCTGCATGGCTCGATGCTTCATATCTGCCGTCAGGTATCAACAGCTTACGAATGAGACCAAATGCAACAGTCATTCTCTCTGTCAGCAAAGTGAAACCCTGTTAACTAGAGTCCAATTACATACATGGGTTAATTTAGGTAAGTCCAATGCCGTTTACAATGCCAAGTATATGTGCGCTCCTCTTCCCACATGCGGGAAGTGCGAGACTAAAGAACATTGCTTTTGCAGGTCGAACTATGAATCCAAGCAAGCACATGTGAAACAGGTTTAATCGCTATTATAAATTGTGAGAGTTAGCGATGCAGTTCACACAGTGAAGCAGAGACAATAGCACCTACATAAGTTATATATGCGAGAGAGCGGATTGTTAGAGAATAACGCTACTGCAATACGTGCATGTCAACGATGGCGTCTTCAAATTTGCACAACTGCATGAGGACTTCACTCTCTGTTTCTCTGCTTAGTTTTGTTTTCTCTGCGGATGAGAGCTACCACATCTTCCAAGTCAGCTCTCTACTGCCTTCTGCTTCTTGCAAAACTTCATCTACTGCTATTGACAAAACTCTCTCTCTCTCTCTCTCTCTCTCTCTCTCTAAAATACATGTAATGTGGGTGAATCTCATTTATTGATCGTAATATATGCTGGCCCGTCTCTATCTATCCTAGCTAAGACTAATGATTTTCAAAATGTCAACCTTACGTGAGGAAATTAATGAAAAAAAAAAAAAAAGGAGCTAAACTAGAGGATAATTTTGGAGTGACCAAGTCCCTCTTAGAAATTCACATTAACTGATTTTTACATTTGATTAGCTCCACAAGCTCTTATAGTCTCTCATAGTAACATCATGATGCAGGTGCTATCCGATAATCGTCCCTAGAAGTAGTGCACAAACACGGTCCACGCTCTCCGCACGGTCAAGCGAAGCCAAATGCGCTTAACCACACAAAAACACTGGTCGGAGACCAATCGAGGGTCGCTTTGATTCGATCAAAGTTCTCAATGAGCAGCAGCAACAACACTACCAAAGGAGGCAGCTTAGGAGGCTCGAAGGCCACTATCCTGGCCACTCTATTCGACTCAGTTAGGTATGTTGTGACCATTGGCATCGGCTCGACACAGTCAAGGCTCACACTCGCCTTTGACACTGCTAGTGACCTCACTTGGATTCAGTGCGAGCCATGCTTATCATGCCACCCTCAATCCAAGCCAATCTTCGACCCGTCTCACTCCTCGTCCTACACTAATGTGCTGTGTACCTCACCCTTGTGCAGTGCTTCTGGATCAGGTACGTATCTTTCAAATACACAGTTCTCTCTTTTTCCTAAATAAGGATTGTGCCTCAAAAGATAATGATTTTTGTTCAATGAGAGAAGGCAATTCTACAAGTTGCTCTGGCTCGACTTGCAATTACCAAATAACTTATGGCGACCAATCATCTTCGTCCACGAACCTCGCGACCGATACATTGACGTTGACGTTCACATATGTGATAAGGAACTTCCAATTCAGTTGGGGCAGATTCAATTATGGCCTCTTTGGCGAAGAGGCTGGCCTGCTTGGCCTCGCCTGGGATGGCTTGTCGATCGTGGGACAAACTGCAAGCAAGTATGGCCGATATTTCTCCTATTGCTTGCCCTCATCGTCCAGCTCAACGGGGTACTTAATATTAGGCAAGACTACGCCAAACTCATTAACCTTGACACCCCTTGCAACAATTCAAGAAAGTTCATTTTTCTATGGCATCAACATAGTGGAAATCGGGGTAGGAGGGACTACACTGCAAATCCTGTCGACAGTCTTCTCAAAGGCGGAGGCTATCATCGACTCTCGGACAGTGATCACCCGACTGCCCCCGACGGCATACAATGCCATGAGGACAGCTTTTCAGAAAGAGATGGCAGGCTACAAAATGGTAAAGAGTTTCGACATCTTTGACACTTGCTATGATCTCCACAACACAAAGTCAGTCGTTGTCCCAAAGATAAGGTTCACCTTCATCGGAGGCGCGTTCATGGACTTGTATCATAGCGGCATATTGTACACCATAAGTGATTCACAGGTTTGACTCGCGTTCGCACCGAACAGTGACGACACCAACATTGTCATCTACGGAAACATGCGGCAAAAGACCTTCGAGGTGATCTATGATGTTGCCAGAGGACAACTTGGCTTTGCCCCTAGTGGTTGTCCGTGAACAAAACTATAGAGCGACAAAATTAAACATTAAAAATAAAGAGTATGTCGACCTTATGATGTCACATTTTGGGTATTATGTAAGTCTAGAAAGAAGTTACCCGTTTGGTGATGTTTACTTATGTTTATGTTGGAGTATAGCTGTCAAGTATACAAAAAATTTTGTGGTTATCTTCTGTTCCTACTGAAGCTTCCTTGTTCTCCTTTTTCAAGAAGAGATATTGTAGATCTTTTTTTCACTAAACTTTCCTGTGGACACTTACTTTTCATGGAAATCTCTTGTAAGTTCCCGGTTTATATGAACCTGAGCCACATGAATAGTCAAATCAGGTGGGCACCCTCATGATCTGATGTTTTATGTTATTGAGCTTACGGAACCGGGATGGTGCATGCAATAGTTACTCATTTTCACGGTCACAACAACATAAGTGATTGCAGCTGATTCGGATGTCCTCTCTTGCAGAATGACTTGACCGAGGAAGCGAGGCGCATTCTCCGCCACCTTATTGCTCTAGGGTTACAAGTGAGCGATAACTAATGGATTTCGTGAGCGGACCAGCAAAGCAGCCGGCGTGGCGACAAGAGAGGTGTCGGGGAAAGGGATGAGAAAGATATATCCAGTAGTAAAAGAGCAGAGAGACAATTTCATCGATGCATCGCCGAGCTATCTCTCTAAGACACTCTTGAAGTGGCTATAGGTAACATTTTCTGTGAGTATGGAGGTGTGATCCCGGTGAGAGTTTCAATCTCACAAATGGCCGTGAGCTTTTTCTTATAACATTTTGCCAATTGAGTTTATTAGGCCAATTTTGATTGGAATTTGCTGACATGGATGCCAACTATCCCACGTGACATTCTTTGGCTGATGTGGACAAAATTTATTAATTTTTAATAATTTTTCAAAATTTTTTTTTTTTTTAATTTTTAATTTCTTTTTTTCTCCTTTTTCCCTCTTTTTTTCTTCCTCTGGCCGGTCGCCCAATCTCCAGCAACCAGCCAAAGGCCACGACTGGCTAGGGTTGGCCTCCCCGGCCTCAGGCAAGGTCGCCCTAGTCGAGATCTGGCAAGGGGTGACCTCGCCATCCTCAAGCGGGGCTTGCCCTTCATCAGAGGCCAATGAGGGTCGGCCTCGCGGGCCTTAGGCGAGGACGACCTCACCGGGATTTGGCGAGGGACAACCTCGCCAACCTTGGGCGAGCTCACCCTCGCTGCGATCTGGTGAGGGCGAGCCTCGCTCACAACTGGCTAGGTTGCCCCTCTTCAAATCCTAGCGGGGGCCACCTCGCCTGAGGCCCATGAGGCCGACCCTCGCCGGTCGTGACCTTTGGCTGGTTGCCGAAGGCTGGACGACTGACCAGAGGAAAAAAAATAAGAGGGAAAGAAAATTAAAAAAAAAAGAAATTAAAAACATAATTTTAAAATTCAAAAAAAATATTAAAAAATTTGTCTACGTCAACACCGATATCCACGTCAGCAAATTCCAACCAAAATTGGCCGAATGGACTTAATTGGCAAAATATTGAAAGGTTTATAACTGAATTGGCAAAAGTGCAATAGATTTAGAATTTTTGGGACAGGTTTCCTGGCCGTAATATGTTTTGACTTACCTCTACAGCCGCTTATGACAGCGACCAAATGCAGCAATCTCATTCTTTCTTGGTCAAACAAAGTAGAACCCCATCACAAGAACCCAATTGCATACACGGCTTAAATTTAGATAAGTCCAATGCCGTTGACTTTTCTTTTCACTTTTTCTTTGGGGGGATCATTTTACAGTACCGTTGACTAATGAGCATTGTTTTGCAGGTCAAACTATGAATCACTTACGGGCACCTAAGCAGGTTGGTCACTAATTAGGATTATAAATTGTAAGAGTTGGCAATATGATTTCCCATTGCGAAGCCGCGCATGCCAAAGATGGCTGATTCATGTTTGCACAACCGCATGAGGACTTTGCTCTTCGTTCTTTGCACAGTCTTGTGTTCTCTTTGGATGAGGGTTATGCACACAGAGTGCAATACAAGTCGGAGAGCCACCACATCTTCCAAGTCAACTCTCTATTGCCTTCTACTTCTTGCAAATCTTCAGCTATTGGTACCAATACCCCCCTCTTTTTTCTCTCTATTAATATATGTGTGATTATTATCCTTTTGATTCTTTATTATATAATTCTTCACTATCATGATTGCCCTTTTGATTATGTGAATGTAATGTAATTCATGTAATGTGGGTGAATCTGATTGACTGGTGATAATATATGATGTCCCGTCTCGGTGATGAGTTAGCCTCTGAATAACCACATCACCTTAGATAGGATGTCGCCAATCCATGTCGGAATCTATCAATCCTAGCTAGGACTAATGATGTTCAAAGCATCAACCTTGTGTGAGGGAATTAATGGAAAAAAAAATAAAAGCTGAAAAGTGGCGGATTTTTTTGGAATGATCAAGTCCTAGTGAAAGCTCACAATAATTTAGTCTGCATTAGATTAGCTCCTACAAGCTCTCATAGTAATATCATGATCCAGGTAATATCCGGAAATCGTTCCCAGAAGTAGTTCACAAGCACGGTCCATGCTCTCTGCATGCTCAAGCCGAGCCAAACGCGCTCAACCACATGAAAATCCTGGTTGGAGACCAATCGAGGGTCGATTCGATTCGATCAAAGATCTCAACGAGTGTTGACACCTAAATTTTTGTCCAAAAATCATTTACGAAAAAAATGGGAACTTGTTTTTTCACAAAAATATTTCATGTCAAATTCTTGCATATAGATTATATAGGTGTTTAGTATAGTTTTTTTAAATGGAATATGTATTTCCTTAAAAAAAAAATTTTAAAAAAATTAAATTAAATATATTAAAAAAGATAAAAAAAAAAAAAAAAAAAAAAAAAAAAAAAAGTTGGGGCCAATGATCTAAATGTGACTAGCCAAGCCTAGGAGGTCAAATTGGAATTAAAATGACAAGTTGGGGCCAAAATGCAATTTTCAAAAGTTGAGGGACCAATTCGCAAATTTCGCAAAATTTCGCCCGAACCCTTAAATCATCATCTTGGTCACTAATTAAGTTGAAATTGAACTTGGGCCAGGTCGAATCAATCAAATTGGGCCAAAAGGACCAAATTTGCCTTGAAATTGGTATTTTCGGATAAGAAAATTGCCAACTTTGAGGGACTTTTTTGCAAAATTGAGTGAGTACAATTGCGAAAAATGGCCAAGATCTTAAACTACTATATATGAGCTTGCTAATTGATTAAAAAACGCAGTCAAATTGATGGATTAAAGCACTCAAACGAGCTACCAAAACCCAGCCCACGAGTTGGTCTCAATTCGGAGTTGCTGAGTAAGCAACTTGGTGGCCCCACCATATCCCACTCAGCCGCCCATCCAGCCTGATCTTTGCACGTGATTGAAGACCATAATGAGTAGTGCCAGTGGACGAAAATCGGCCAGGGATAAGCTGCTGAATGCACAGGAAAGTCGCAGCAAAACCCGCACACTCAACAGCTGCAAAATTTCAAAATTTTGGCTAAGTCAGAAAGTGGGTAGACTGCTCAGTTGGTGGGCTTGGCAGGTGGACAAAAAGCCGACCAAGGGATTGATGATTTTGGTGGATAACATCTATGAAGCAAGCTCTTTCAGGTCATGAGAGAGAGGAGACGAGAGGGAGAGGGGAGAGCTTACGGTCGTCCTCCAAAAACGCCTCCAGAAGCAACTCTAGAAAAGTAAACCCAGAAATTCCAGATCAACCTTCGGGGAGAAAAGTGCAATTTTTACAAACTTGCAGCCAAAATTAGCCAAAACCTTCAACTAGAGAGTGAAACTTCACTCAAAGATATTTCCAACCATAGGTCACACGTCCCAAATGGAGATCGGGAAGGCCTCCTAAAGCCCCCCGAAATCTACCCTCCTGGCGGGCCAAGAAAGTCTGAAAATTTTTCTAAGTGTTGAGCCTGGTTGGTCACGGGTGAGAGAAAGCGAGTGTTTTTAAGAAAATTGAGAGACAAATGAGGAAAAGCTTGACTTTTACCCCAAACTAGAATACATATAGTTTGGTTTGGTGTTAATTTTTCCAACAAAAGAGGTTTTGAAGTCTAATGTTAGAGATCAACGAAAACCTTTGTTGTCAGTTCTTGTTTTTGCAGATCTCATTTCCAGTTGAAGAAGCCAACTTCCACGGGCCCCCGAGGATAATTTCTCGGCTTCCTCGGCCAAGAGTCACTTGAAAGGGAAACTAGGAAGCAAGATTGCTTGTGGGTTGAGATTGAAGGCCACAAACATGGCTCGACGAAGCTGATTTGGGATGATTTGATGCACGCCAAGTGTTCGACGAAATGTGCAAACCAAGTTTCGATCTTCAAACGATCGATTTGAGCTCGGTTCTTATTATTCATGTACTAGGCAGTCCCATATTAGTGTAAATCGGCATATATCGGTTTAGGGAATTAATTTTAAATAAAAATAAAAAAAATGAAAAAAAAAATCTGAAAATTTCAAAAATATCAAAAAATGTTAGATAGTATCAAATTAGGGCAAAAATGACATCTAGGAAATTTTTCTAATTTTTAAAGGTCATTTTCTTAATTTAATGATATTTTTTTTGTATTTTATGATCATTTTTGTAAATAATCCATTTTGCATGGATTAAAATTATCTAGAGTAATTTCATGCATCTAGAGTAATTTCATGCATATTTAAATTCCCATTTTGCTCACGGGGGTCCTGTCCCGGGGCGTGATAACAAGGCCATGTAATATTATTTGCCCGACTTGTATCGGGTTTTCCTTTTCTGCATTTATTTTCAAGTTATTTCAATTTCTTGGATGTTTACTTATGCACTGCTTTTCATTAATTTGAGTGTAAATTTCTCTTCTAAATTATGCTAGGATTAGTCTAGACATTAAGGAAAACAAACCTACAAAAACATTTGCATGGACACTTAGTGGTTTCATAAAGATTATAATTGGTAATCAAGAATGTGTGGCCATTTAGATAAATAACTTTTCAAGTTAATGGTACCGCAATGGCGCTAATAGAAACATTGGCGTAAACAAGTCCCCGTTCCTAGAAATCTCTGGTTGCGTAGGAATCGAGACAACACTCTCGTGTCTTGATTGGTTTCTAGCTGACCCCAATAGGCTAGTGGCGACTCCTAGAAATACATAGGCTGTTAAGAACTAAAAAAACAAAATCCAACGTCGCGCGAGGTATGGGCTTGGGAGAGCCCGCGCCTAGTCTAGGGCTGTTGGTCCGCCTCTTTAGGCAAATACCCCTAAACCTTCTTCTTTTTCCCCCGGACGGAAAAAAAGGTCGTGACAGCTTGGCGACTCCACCGGGACTTGGTTGCAAACCTTAGAGGACTTAGGCCGTAATAACTTGATTGGTTGTTCACTAACATGGTCTTCATTTGATAGCGCGTGTCAAAGTCGCGTGGAAAATAAGGTTAGTCCGCTAACAATGTGTTAAATGTTTTTGTAGGTTTGGAGTAATAAGGGGTGGAGTGTCTGTTGACCAATTTCTTTTGCAGGAGGTGTAGGAATGTATGTCTATATGGATGAAATTGAAGTGTTGTTTGGATATCAATTGTTGTGCATGCCTTCATACTTGCACTACACATTTACACACACAACCCGCGATCTAAAACCCCGATCGCATTAGGAAGCCCATAGGAGGTGCCAAAAGATGAAACCCGTGCGGGGAATGACCCATGGTTATCCACTTTTGGTCCCGCTCATTATGATTAATGATAAAGAGAACTGTCCGACGTAAGTGCGGAGTGGGGAAAACTCTTTTGATCTAATCAAAATGGGGACTTTAAGCCTTTAGAATTCCACCTTTATGCGTCAAACCTCACAAGTTTACATCCGCATGTCTATGTGATTGAAAAAAAAAATGTCTCTTCACCCACTATAAGTACGATTTCTCCACCTACTTGCTCACTTCGGATTGAAATTTTCATTTTTTGAGATTCACGGAAATCAATGGAATGCCCTTGAAAATATAGGCTTGGCACTCACTCTTGATAAACAAACATTTCAAATGCATCTGATCTGGTCTAGATTAGAACATATGTTTTTGTTTAAATTTTGAATTATGAACTCAAAGTCACATTTTGTATAGAAATTCTTCCAAGTCAAGATTACATTTTGGGACATAGACTTAAAATCAAATTTTCAATAAAATTCTTTTTTGGTCACATTCCGAAATTAAAATTCAAATCACATTTTGTGTATTGATTTCTCAAAATCACCTCACTTTTGCATAAGTGAAATTACAAATTAATCTTTCAAAATCAATGCCCCATTTGTGTATGAAACTTTTGGAACAAAGTCGGCATTCAATTGATAGCTGCGGATCGATCTTTTAATGAAATCTCCTCTTACTAATAAAATCTTGATGAAATACCAAGTTCTTCTAAGTGGATAGTACGAAGAAGGTATCGTCGCCTTGATTTCATTGTAAGAGGCGGCTTTATTGAAAGATCAATTTTTCATTCATGTACTGACATTATCTTCCTTTCACAGGTCATGCGTGACAACTATTCCTTGAACTCTTTTTGCTTGACCATGCCAATAGTGGACTTTAAAGCTAGGACGAGAATTGTGTTTATTATACTCCTTTACGAAAGAGCTTCTTGTACTTTATCCTTGTCATTATTCCTATTAGGAACCGCATTTTGCGTTTTGGGTTTTGATTGTGGACCCAATCGAATGCTTTTGTAAATCATACAACTCACATTTTTGAATAATGAAGTTAGAGTTCATAAAAATCATATTCTTTAAAACACTTGAAGTGTTTCAAATGGATCCTCTAGGCTGAGTTTTATGCCTTAGCTTCAAAATGTTTGAAAATAAGTTTCAAGAATAACTTGCGTAATATTTTATCTCTTTACTTAATCGCTTTTGTAGGTTGATCCGCAGAACGATGCTTTAAGGGGGTAAGGTTGTAATCATTCCAATAGGGATTTCTTGTGCAACAGCTGACTCAGTCATCCATTTTTGTCAAACAGGCAAAATGACGGTTTTGTTCAAGATTAACATTTACTTCCTCTGGAAAGACAAAAAGAAGAAGCAACTGCAATCCCTACACTTCCAATGGTTTCTTGGCATCCAATCCTGTATGGAGATGATTATCGGGGGTCTACAAGACAACACTTCAAGATGTAGATGTACACAAACAAGAATCAGTCATCAAATGTTGCCTTCAAATAAAAGGTGGTAATCGTTTCAAGTTAACTTCGATTTATTTTAGGAATGACTTGTCCATGCACTTTGTGCAGATTTTAGTGAGGCAAATTACTGGCAAGCAATAAGATTACATGGGGAGGACAACCTGGTCCAGAATCACACGATCTCTAAAAGAAAAGGGTGTGTTCGTTCCAAAAGTCAAAACAACTCATTCATAAACTGACATAGCACCCATGCTTACAGATTGTGAAGTGGGAAATGCATTGACACAGCAAAAATGGCGAAAAATCACCTAGCCTAAAAGGGGAAATTTTAATTGGGGCAGATGGCCACAAAATGGATCGGGAGCACGCAATGCCTGAGTCACCCAACTTCTAAAAAGGGAAAGATTCAAATGGAATAGACATTTGTCAAGTGAATTGCTGTCAATCATGAGAGCAAATCCATCCCCATAGCCAAGGAAATAGGATAGAACGCGGTCATCAAATATGCCGTAAAAGGGAGTATACCGTTCCTAAAATGAATTATATCGAGTATGAAAATAACATATTCGTCTCTTTTTCCTTGCAGTTGATGAATGGGGCAAATCACTTAAAATAGAGTAACTCTCACCCATGAGCAAGATGAAACACAGTCAATTGATTCAGCACAAAAGGGGAGTATCGCTCCTAAATTAGCCCAATTCAATTTTGGAATATAAGTAGTATGCCCCATCTCTTGTAGGAAAAGGTGTACATTGACCGTTGGAGCAACACCTTATACCAAGAAGGCATGCTAAGGCCCAACCATCCATTTTGATGGAATAAATGGAGTAAAACATACAAGAAGCAATGCTCTCACATGTCGAAATAAGGAGTACCTCTCTCCTTTCATCTTTGACACCCACTTAGAATGAGTGAATTCGATAATATCTAAATGGCCCATTTGCAAGATCTTCGAGGAAATGTTAACACCTGAGGAGCAAATGCACATGAAGAGGAAACACAAGACATTTAAAGTCAGATGCAGGAGAAGGGTAATTCGGTATCGTTTCCAAAATACCTCATCTAAACCTCATTTTTGACGTAGTTCCCTTGTTTGACAGGAAGCGTCGGTATTCGAGGAACAAACTCGAGAAATTGATTTAAGCATAATCTATATCGACCAAGCAAGCATACGGAGGTAACACATGTCAAATTCACTTAACTTGGTTTAAAAGATGTGGAGTTCTAGAGCCAGCTCAATTAAATAAAAAAAGAAGCGCCCCATGGACACTACCAACGCTTCGGCCTAGTGGTATGGGGAATGAAGTGGTCCGGGAACGGCCGGGGTTCGATCCTCGGAAACGGCAACAAGGTTGCCATGTAAAAAAATAATAAAATAAAATAAAATAAAAAATAAAAAAAACTTTTTGCATCTCTTACTTTTGCAAAATGAGGAAAATGCTTGAACTAATGAGACCAAAGACCTGAGAATCTCTTCAAGTCTTAAAACAATAGGTTCATGCTGCCGTTTGCCGCCAAATGGTGAAACCGACCAAGGGTAATGTTGTATCATCTCCGTTTATGATCCCCGAGGATTCATGTACTAACACATTCCCTTTTGTTCTTCGTAGGGTCGCCTGACTACTAAGGCACAGGTAAGTACCCTTCTTCTCAAAATCAAATGGAAAACAAATGGAGAATTTCCATCGCAAAAAAAAAAAAAAAAAAAAGAACATTTAGTGTTTTTCTAGAAATAAGCAAAAAAAATGGAAATTAAAAAAAAATTCCACAAAGTTTGCAAAAGTCTTATTTACTTTTAAATTGTCCATCCACTGGGCGGATCACTCATTTTGAATCAAAATTCCCTATGGAGATTAATCCACCCAGATGATCTCAACACAAATGAAAGGCGATGTTACTTATGCCAAGCGAGAAACACTTAGGATGAGGAAAGGCAACCCATTTCCAAACATGTCCTTTCAGCACTCTGGGATTCGAGCGAAAAAGAAAACCCGTGTTGTTTAAGGTCAATGAATTCATTCGCAAGTGGTACATAGATCAAGATGATAAGAGGCATTTCTTTCCTCTATCATATACACTACAGGTGACAATAGTTAGCCCATTTGAGCCTTTTAATGTGAAGAATTTTCTACAAAATACCCCTGTCAAGAACCACCCCACGATGGGGCAATTACGGAGGTTTGGGTTGACATTATTTGGAGAGGAAAGATGAGAAAGGTTTCTTTGCTCTCACTTGCATAAATCTTTTTGCGGTAACTTCAGGTGAATTCTTATGGAAGCTCGAAGCATCCCAAGATGAAGAAGAGCATTCTTTTCTCTACCCAAAACACCTATACCCATTGCTTAAACCATATTGAGCCTGACTATTCATTTCTAAAACCTGAGTGGTGATTATCTCCCCACATTGGGGGCAGGGCACATGATTTACCAATGCAATTGGTGTTTTTATGAGAATATGAAAAGCATCTCGAAAGTCCTAAGAGCTCAAAAAGTTCAAAGGAGCAAAAGTCAAGTGAAAATTAAGGGGCATGAAAAAGCGGTGTGCCTAGTAAAAGCAAGGCCAATGCCCGAAAAAAGAAAAAAAAGGAGAGAGAGTGGAAGAAAAACAATTGCATCAAGAGGAATATCTCTGTGAAAACAAAAATGGCAAAAAAAAAAAAAAAAAATGCCTGCATTGAAAAGAAAATCATTGTAAATGCAAAAGCCATTATGTTAAGATGATTAGTCAAAAGACTTTCGAGACAATTTGAATTTTAAAAGTCAAGTGCTTAAAAAAAAAAGAAAAAAAAAAGGGGATGATATGGTAATGATGCCATGATAATCACCAACTCTCAAATCCCCCATCGACAAAAAGATCTAAGCCTTTTGAGCCTTTCACCGAACCAACATTACAACCGATTCCTAAAGTCTCTTCAGATTGGGATAATTCGAGTGGAAATTAGGATTTCTAAAGAAGATGCCGCTTGAAGAAGTGAGGGCAAGGTTGTCTTATCTCATCTTAAGGTTTCTTGACTTGTAAACCCGGCGAAGATGTCGATCAGTGATCAATTCATTTCATAGCCAATGATGCTTATCCATTGCTAAAACCATGACCAAACCTGCACTACGGTCCTTCTAAAAGACCTCTTAGATTGGTCAATGTGTACTTATTGCGAATGATTCAAAGCCTTGCACACTGAAAGAGTGAGATTGAGTGATCAGTTTATTTCCCACATGAATAGATGGGATCAAACAGCCATTTTCTTGAGAATATGCAAGAAGCCCTTTCTGACTAGGTGTCCTCGCTCGGCATACTTAATAGACCTTTCTCATAAGTCAAGGTCATTTCAACAAGGATTTTTCTCCCAAGGGAATTTGACGATTAATGATATCATCCGAGCGTGATGATAGTTTTGTGAGTTTGTCAAGTGGTCGGGATTAGTTTGATTTGTTTATGCAATAATTGCCTTCTCATTACCGATACACTTTTGATATTGTTTCTTATGACATGTGCTGATATTGATCTCATCTAGTATGCTTTCTGTAATATTAGGCTTGTGGGCCCAAAAGAAGAAAAAGAAAAAGAATGTTGAAAAGTCAAAGAAGAAAAGAGGAGGAAAGAAGAAAAATGATGAGGAGGCACCGAGAACATTCGGGAAAAGAGAAGAGAAGAGAGAGAGAGAGAGAGAGAGGGAGAAAATAAAGAAAGAAAAAAGGAAACAGAAAAAGGGGAAGAGATAGAAAAAGAAAGCAAGCCCACGTTCGGGCACCAGAGAGAAAAGAAGGAGAAGAAAAGAAGAAGAAGAAGAAGAAGAAGAAGAAGAAGAAGAGAAAGGGGAAGAAAGGAAAGGGGTTTTGGCACGTGCACGCCACGGATGCCTCGCCAAGCCGACTCTACTCCATAACGCAGCACCCGGTAAGAGATTAGGCCCCTCGTTCGTCCAATTGAAGTTATTTTTGGGTTTAGGGCTCAAATTTGAAATTGTTGGAAAATCAAGTGGCGAAGTCCGATTTTGGAGTCGTTGAGCCGTGTATTTTTGTAGGAATGACAGTTTAGGGTGTTGTGAAGCCGTGGGATTTTACAGATCGTGATTTGAGCTTGTGGTTTGTCCGAAACAGAATTTCAAAGTTTCCCGCGCGCAGTGAACAGTACGCGTCCAGCAGCTTCGGGCTTGTATTTTGTCACCTTTCGGCTTGATTTTGGGACGGTGAAGTTGGGATTCTTGTAATATGTGTCAAGGGCTCTCTATGGACTATAAATTCGTTTGGATCGGGGTTCGGAGGAGGAAGTTAGGGCGTGATCAAGTTTTGCGTTTAACTCCGTGTTGCGTTTTTGTTAGCGCGTAGAAGTCCTTTTGTTAGAGTTAATGCTTAAGTTAGTAATTTCGTAGTTAAGATAAGAGTTTTATTAGATTTTAACATTATTTCTCGATTATTTGATAGGACCTTGAGTTCGACGATACGAGTATCGTTCGTCGTTTGGTCTTAGACGACGAGGTGAGTGGTACTATATCTTCTTTGGTTTTATAAAATCATGTCTTGAAATATATATATGTATATATATTGAATCGAGAAGAGCATTTTTATTGCATAAAATTCGGATCGAGCATTTACTACCCTTTGGTTGATTATGAATGTTTGAAAAGCATGTTATACAAAGTAAGTGGAGAAATATATATATGAAATTGCTTTGCGATTGATTTATGGAAAGGTTTATAATGATTTGAGAAATTGATATTAAATGGATGATGGGCTATGCTGCAACTATTAATTGTTTGATTTAAGATATTGATTTCTGGTTTGGATTTCTGGTATTGGAGGATGGTTATTTATGCTCAATATGACTGTGAACCCAGTGAGGGGTTTTTGGGGTATGCATACCAGGTTTAGGATATCCTTCTAGGCCCAGCCATCGGCTTTGTAGGTGGAGACATTGCCAAGGGGAAAATCTTGGTCGCCTTGTCACAAGGCGTTGTGTTGTGACCATGGTTAATTATTGAGCAAAAGATTGGTCGATGGATGGACCATCGGCGTGTTTGATATGAGATGAATCAATGGATAGACCATTGATGTGTTTTTTTATGGAGATTATTCAATGGATTTGACCATTGATACTTGGCTTTGATGGCGATTTAAATGAGTTTTCCATATTAATATAAAGCTTTGATGATCAATATGTATTTTATATATTGAATTGGCGTTATGAAGTTTGGAATTGCTTTGTATACATGCATAGTGGTTGTTCGATCTGCTTAGAAGATATGTACTACTCACCGAGCTGTTGTTGCTCATTCCACTCCTCCTTTAATCTTTTCAGGTTCCTCGGTTAGCGGCGAATAGAGCGAGTGCGCCGTCGGTGGGAAACTTTTGGGGAGTTCTATTTTTGGGTATGGCCAAAGGAAGTGGTGCACTTTCCTTGCTAGTGGTTGGATGGTCTGAGTTCTATTTGTATATTTCTTTTTGGTGGATTATAGAAACTCTGATGTTGCAACCAATCTGTCGGTCTATCTGATATGTAAATATATGGTTTGAGATATATATATATATATAAGTTGATATCAGTTGTTGGTTGTGTTTGAGGCTGCGTCCTTCGTGTGGAAGGATGGCCGTGTCATCCCTATTCTTTGTAGTTTTGGGGTGTGACATCTTTTGGTATCAGAGCCTAAGTTTTGATCTTTTTGGATGTTGTTATGGGACGTTGTGAGGTTGTGTGATAGATTTTATTTTTGCGTTAGTCTTTTAGATTCTAAGGTGTAGTTTTATTCTTGGTTTTAGGTGATCATGCGTTCCGACTCCGAGACTCTTGCCTCGCTTCGTAGGAGCAGCAAAGGCAAACGAGTCGCTACCCCTGATGCTAGAGACATGCCTCAAGCTTCTCGAGGTGCGTCGTTGAGAAGGAGACTGGAGGACCGCTTTGATAGGAGTCCTGACTTGCGCGAAGTCAGAGAAGATGATCAAGAGCCAACCCGTTCAACTGAATTTGAACAAGCAATGATCCATTGGTATCGCCAAGCAAAAGAATTAACTGGAGATGGAACGACTGGCTCAGGCACTTTTGCTCAATTTAGAAAGGCGAAACCACCCACTTTTGATGGGAAAGCTGATCCTCTCGCGGCTGAGCGTTGGATTAAAAAGATTGATGGGATCTTTGAAGCCGAAGAGGTTCCCGAGGAGCGGAAAGTTAAATTTGCCACCCAATACCTAGAAGGTGAAGCAGAGTTTTGGTGGGATGGGATGAAGCCAAATCTTGGAGGTAGGGATGTTATTATATCCTGGGAGGACTTTAAAAAAGCGTTCAATGCTCAATTCTTCCCAAAGTCATTCCAAGCAAAGATGAAGGGTGATTTTGTACATATATCTCAGGGTGACTCCACAGTTTTAGAGTATTCAGTCCGCTTTAACCAGTTGAGTAGATTTGCGGAGCACTTGGTAACAAATGAGGAAGATAAGGCCGACCATTTCCTAGGAGGACTCCGACCTGAAATTAATTCCGCACTTGCACCTTTGATGTTAACAACTTATAAGGATGTGCTAGAGCGAGCAATCAAGGTGGAACAAAGCATTCTGAAGCACGTCACACAAGGAGCGCCTCAACCCAAAAGGTTTAAGCCCACAAATGTACAAGGTAGCCATACTAGTGGTAGTGGAGACGAAGAGGTTTCAGTCGGCCAGAACAGTTCAGAAATCCGAGTAATCAGGGCCCCTGCAATACATGTGGAAGTTATCATCGCGGTGAGTGTCATCGGAAAACTGGAGTATGCTTCTTATGTGGGAAAGCGGGACACATGCGGCGAGATTGTCCTACACAAAGGAATCCCCCTATTGACAATAGATCATGTTATCTATGTGGGCGACAAGGGCACTTATCACACCATTGTTCCATGCGGAGGAATACCCCTTTGGTTGGTAGGCCCCAAGAGAACCAACAAAGACAAGGTACAAATGGGAAAGTTTTCGCGATGTCGAAGGAGGATGCGGCAGCATCTAACACGTTGTTGCAGGTAATATTTTTATTGCCTCACAATGTGCTTATGCGTTATTTGATCCCGGTGCTACGCACTCCTTCATTTCAACTGAATTTGCAAAGAAGCTTGATGTGTTGCACGACCCTCTTGAATGTGAATTGCGTGTTGATACTCCTACTGGCAATTTCTTAGTTGCTCATCATGTGTTCAAGAGATGTGTGATTCAGATTAATAATGTTGAAATGCCTGTGGATTTAGTGGAGTTAAATATTCGAGATTTCGATGTTATTATAGGGATGGATTGGTTATCTACCTATCGTGCTACTGTTGATTGTTTTTCAAAGAAAGTGATATTTAGACTTCCGAATCAACCCGAATTCTCTTTTTCGGGAAGTTGTCAAAACATTTTTCCAAGGTTGATCTCGGCTTTGCAAGCGAGGAAACTTTTGAGAAATGGTTGTTGTGGTTATTTAGCTTGTGTAAAAGACATAAGTAAGGCTGTAGTGAAGTTGGAAGATGTTCCTGTTGTTAGAGAGTTTCCAAGTGTGTTTCCTGAGGATCTACCAGGCTTGCCTCTTGATAGAGAAATCGAGTTTTGTATTGAATTGATGCCCGGTACAGCACCAATCTCTAAGACCCCATATCGGATGGCACCTTCTGAATTGAGTGAATTGAAAACACAACTGCAAGAGCTTTTGGATAAGGGTTTTATCAGGCCTAGTGTATCGCCTTGGGGACTCTTGTTCTATTTGTGAAGAAGAAAGACGGTAGTATGCGACTTTGCATAGATTATCGAGAACTTAACAAGGTGACGATCAAAAATAAATATCCTTTACCTCGGATTGATGATTTATTTGATCAACTTCAAGGGGCTCAGGTATTTTCTAAGATCGACCTTCGTTCTGGGTATCATCAGTTGAAGATAAAAGTTGACGATGTGCCAAAGACTGCTTTCAGAACAAGGTATGGGCATTATGAATTTCTTGTCATGCCTTTTGGGTTAACGAATGCACCTGCGGCTTTTATGGATTTGATGAATAGGGTATTCAGGGCAATTTCTTGACAGATTTATTGTGGTATTCATTGATGATATTTTGGTGTATTTGAGGAGTTTGGAAGAACATGAACATCACTTGAGAGTTGTTTTACAAACTTTGCGCGAAAAGAAGTTGTATGCTAAATTTAGTAAGTGTGCCTTCTGGCTTGATCATATAGAATTCTTGGGTCATGTAATATCAAAGGATGGTATCTCGGTTGATCCAAAGAAAGTTGAAGCGGTTGTTCAATGGAATCGCCCTACCAATGTCACAGAGGTAAGGAGTTTTCTTGGGTTAGCAGGTTATTACAGGCGATTTATAGAAAGGTTTTCTAAAATTGCTAGTCCACTTACTCGCCTAACTCAGAAGGGAGTTAAATTTGTATGGTCAGATCAATGTGAATGCAGTTTCCAAGAGTTGAAGAGGCGATTGGTGTCAGCTCCTATATTAACTTTGCCTTCAGGAACTAGTGGCTTTACAATTTATTGCGATGCATCTAAGGAAGGTTTAGGTTGTGTTCTTATGCAGGATGGTAAAGTTGTGGCTTATGCCTCTAGACAGTTGAAGGCTCACGAGAAGAACTATCCTACTCATGATCTGGAGTTGGCGGCGGTTGTGTTTGCCTTAAAAATATGGCGGCATTACTTGTATGGTGAAAAATGTGAAGTCTTTACCGATCACAAGAGTTTGAAATATATTTTTACTCAAAAAGAACTTAACATGAGGCAGAGGAGATGGCTAGATCTTTTGAAGGATTATGACTTATCCATCAATTACCATCCAGGTAAAGCTAACGTGGTAGCCGATGCCTTGAGTCGCAAATCTTCTGGAAATATGGCAGCATTACTCACTTCTCAAAAGCCTATTCTTGAAGATATGAGGAAGTTAGACTTGGAGGTATTGGTACATCAGCTTGGTGCTCAGTTAGCTAACCTTCAAGTACAACCTATGTTGATTGACAGAATTAAGGCTAAACAGAATGAAGATCCACAGTTACAAAAATTTAGAGAAGGTGTAGAAGATGGAAGACAAGCGGATTTTAGTTTACACGTAGATGGATCCTTGAGGTTTCGTGGGCGGCGTGTGTTCCGGATGACTCAAAGCTGAAAAAGGAGATCCCGCAAGAAGCTCACAGCACTAGATTTTCAATTCATCCGGGAAGCACTAAAATGTATAGGGACTTGAGAGAAAATTTTTGGTGGATCAACATGAAAAATGATATTACAAAATTTGTGGATCAATGTTTAGTTTGCCAAAGACAAGTGAAAATTGAGCATCGAAACCGGTGGACAGTTGCAACCTCTAGAGATACCTAAATGGAAGTGGGAGCATATTGCTATGGACTTTGTAGTTGGTCTACCGAGGACGCCAAGTGGTAAGAATGCTATATGGGTGATTGTTGATCGATTGACTAAGTCTGCTCACTTTTTGTCATATCGATTTGGCCTTTCAATGGAAGATATGGCAAAGCGATATGTTAATGAAATAGTGAAGCTTCATGGAGTTCCAGTAAGCATTGTTTCGATAGGGATCCTAGGTTCGTATCTAACTTTTGGAAGAGTTTGCAAGGAGCATTGGGCACTAAACTCAACTTGAGTACAGCTTTTCATCCACAAACAGATGGACAGTCAGAGAGAACGATCCAGACATTAGAGGACATGTTGAGATCATGCATCATTGACTTCGGCGGTTCTTGGGATGAACATCTACATTTGGCAGAATTTTCTTATAACAACAGTTATCACTCTAGCATTAAGATGGCACCCTTTGAAGCTTTATATGGTCGAAAATGCAGAAGTCCTATTTGTTGGGACGACGTTGGTGAGAAAAGACTAATTGGCCCCGAGTTCATTCAACAGTCAGAAGAGAAAGTTAGGCTGGTTCGAGAACGTCTCAGAACGGCTCAAAGTCGTCAGAAAAGTTATGCAGATTTAAAAAGACGCAAATTAGAATTTAATGTGGGGGATCACGTATTCTTAAAAGTTTCTCCTACGAAGGGTGTAATGAGATTCGACACACGTGGGAAGTTAAGTCCAAGATACGTGGGACCATTCTTGATCTTAGAGAAAATTGGTGAAGTCGCTTATAAATTGGCTTTGCCACCGGCGCTATCAGTGTCCATAATGTGTTCCATGTTTCTTTGTTGCGGAAATATGTGCCAAATCCTGAACATGTGCTAGACTTTACTCCATTGAGATTACGGGAGAACTTGACATATGAGGAACAGCCTATTCGCATTGTCGATAAGAAGGATCAGGTGTTGCGGCGACGAACTATTCCTTATGTGAAAATACAATGGCAAAACCACACCGAGAGAGAGGCTACTTGGGAACTCGAGGAGGAGGCAAGACACAAATACCCTTACTTGTTTCATGATTGAAGTACATGCAAATTTCGAGGACGAAATTTTTTTAAGGAGGGTAGAATGTAATATTAGGCTTGTGGGCCCAAAAGAAGAAAAAGAAAAAGAATGTTGAAAAGTCAAAGAAGAAAAGAGGAGGAAAGAAGAAAAATGATGAGGAGGCACCGAGAACATTCGGGGAAAAGAGAAGAGAAGAGAGAGAGAGAGAGAGAGAGGAAGAAAATAAAGAAAGAAAAAAGAAAACAGAAAAAGGGGAAGAGATAGAAAAAGAAAGCAAGCCCACGTTCGGGCACCAGAGAGAAAAGAAGGAGAAGAAAAGAAGAAGAAGAAGAAGAAGAAGAAGAAGAGAAAGGGGAAGAAAGGAAAGGGGTTTTGGCACGTGCACGCCACGGATGCCTCGCCAAGCCGACTCTACTCCATAACGCAGCACCCGGTAAGAGATTAGGCCCCTCGTTCGTCCAATTGAAGTTATTTTTGGGTTTAGGGCTCAAATTCGAAATTGTTGGAAAATCAAGTGGCGAAGTCCGATTTTGGAGTCGTTGAGCCGTGTATTTTTGTAGGAATGACAGTTTAGGGTGTTGTGAAGCCGTGGGATTTTACGGATCGTGATTTGAGCTTGTGGTTTGTCCGAAACAGAATTTCAAAGTTTCCTGCGCGCAGTGAACAGTACGCGTCCAGCAGCTTCGGGCTTGTATTTTGTCACCTTTCGGCTTGATTTTGGGACGGTGAAGTTGGGATTCTTGTAATATGTGTCAAGGGCTCTCTATGGACTATAAATTCGTTTGGATCGGGGTTCGGAGGAGGAAGTTAGGGCGTGATCAAGTTTTGCGTTTAACTCCGTGTTGCGTTTTGTTAGCGCGTAGAAGTCCTTTTGTTAGAGTTAATGCTTAAGTTAGTAATTTCGTAGTTAAGATAAGAGTTTTATTAGATTTTAACATTATTTCTCGATTATTTGATAGGACCTTGAGTTCGACGATACGAGTATCGTTCGTCGTTTGGTCTTAGACGACGAGGTGAGTGGTACTATATCTTCTTTGGTTTTTATATAATCATGTCTTGAAATATATATATATATATATATATATATATATGTATATATATGTATATATATTGAATCGAGAAGAGCATTTTTATTGCATAAAATTTGGATCGAGCATTCACTACCCTTTGGTTGATTATGAATGTTTGAAAAGCATGTTATACAAAGTAAGTGGAGAAATATATATATGAAATTGCTTTGCGATTGATTTATGGAAAGGTTTATAATGATTTGAGAAATTGATATTAAATGGATGATGGGCTATGCTGCAACTATTAATTGTTTGATTTAAGATATTGATTTCTGGTTTGGATTTCTGGTATTGGAGGATGGTTATTTATGCTCAATATGACTGTGAACCCAGTGAGAGGTTTTTGGGTATGCATACCAGGTTTAGGATATCCTTCTGGGCCCAGCCATCGGCTTTGTAGGTGGAGACATTGCCAAGGGGAAAATCTTGGTCGCCTTGTCACAAGGCGTTGTGTTGTGACCATGGTTAATTATTGAGCAAAAGATTGGTCGATGGATGGACCATCGGCGTGTTTGATATGAGATGAATCAATGGATAGACCATTGATGTGTTTTTTTTATGGAGATTATTCAATGGATTTGACCATTGATACTTGGCTTTTGATGGCGATTTAAATGAGTTTTCCATATTAATATAAAGCTTTGATGATCAATATGTATTTTATATATTGAATTGGCGTTATGAAGTTTGGAATTGCTTTGTATACATGCATAGTGGTTGTTCGATCTGCTTAGAAGATATGTACTACTCACTGAGCTGTTGTTGCTCATTCCACTCCTCCTTTAATCTTTTCAGGTTCCTCGGTTAGCGGCGAATAGAGCGAGTGCGCCGTCGGTGGAAAACTTTTGGGGAGTTCTATTTTTGGGTATGGCCAAAGGAAGTGGTGCACTTTCCTTGCTAGTGGTTGGATGGTCTGAGTTCTATTTGTATATTTCTTTTTGGTGGATTATAGAAACTCGATGTTGCAACCAATCTGTCGATCTATCGATATGTAAATATATGGTTTGAGATATATATATATATATATATATATATATATATATATTGATATCATATATATTGTTGGTTGTGTTTTGTGTTTGAGAAATTTCTGCGTCCTTCGTGTGGAAGGGCGGCCGTGTCATCCCTATTCTTTGTAGTTTTGGGGTGTGACACTTTCACTACTAGAGTACTTGTTATAATGAATTCTATTTGATGTGCAGTACCCATTTCAGAATATTCTCAAATGACAGGTTCCTCCAAGTAAACCATACATTTTCAAAAGATTCTTGGTTATCCTTAAACCTTGCAATTTCAAAGGGTTCATAGATTAGCCTTAAACCATGCATTTTCAAAAGGTTCTTGGTTATCCTTAAACCTTGCAATTTCAAAGGGTTCATGGATTAGCCTTAAACCATGCATTTTCAAAAGGTTCTTGGTTATCCTTAAACCTTGCAATTTCAAAGGGTTCATGGGTTAGCCTTAAACCATGCATTTTCAAAAGGTTCATGGTTATCCTTAAACCTTGCAATTTCAAAGGGTTCATGAGTTAGCCTTAAACCATGCATTTTCAAAAGGTTCATGGTTATCCTTAAACCTTATAATTTCAAAGGGTTCATGGGTTAGCCTTAAACCATGCATTTTCAAAAGATTCTTGATTATCCTTAAACCTTGCAATTTCAAAGGGTTCATGGGTTAGCCTTAAACCATGCATTTTCAAAAGGTTCATGGTTATCCTTAAACCTTGCAATTTCAAAGGGTTCATGGGTTAGCCTTAAACCATGCATTTTCAAAAAAGTTCTTGGTCATCCTCAAACCATACACTTTACGGTTAGTGGGACTGCCTTAAACCACAAGGTTAGTGGGACTGCCTTAAACCACAAGGTTCGTGGGATTGCCTTAAACCACACGGTTAGTGGGATTGCCTTAAACCACAAGGTTCGTGGGACTGCCTTAAACCACACGGTTAGTGGGACTGCCTCAAACCACACGGTTAGTGGGACTGCCTTAAACCACAAGGTTCGTGGGACTGCCTTAAACCACAAGATTCGTGGGACTGCCTTAAACCATAAGGTTAGTGGGACTGCCTTAAACCACAAGGTTCGTGGGACTGCCTTAAACCACAAGGTTCGTGGGTATATCCTTAAACCACACTTTTCAAAGTATTCATAGGTACATCCCGAAACTACGCTCTTTACATTAAGCTCACTTGCATTTTCATTTTAATATTGTAAAAAAAAAAAAAAAAAAAAAAAAAAAAAAAAAAAAAAAAAATTAGGTGTTACCTTATCTTTGAAAAAAAATCTTTTTGAGCTTCCTTCCAAAGAGAAAAGGCATTGTTGACACCTAAATTTTTGTCATTTACAAAAAAATCATTCTTACTTTTACCAAAAAAAAAAAAAAAAAAATGGGAACTTGTTTTTCCACAAAAATATTTCATGTCAAATTCTTGCATATAGATTATATAGGTGTTTAGTATAGTTTTTTTAAATGGAATATGTATTTCCTTAAAAAAAATTTTAAAAAAATTAAATTAAATATATTAAAAAAGATAGAAAAAAGATAAAAAAAAGAAAAAAAAAGAAAAAAAGAAAAAAAGTTGGGGCCAATGATCTAAATGTGACTAGCCAAGCCTAGGAGGTCAAATTGGAATTAAAATGGCAAGTTGGGGCCAAAATGCAATTTTCAAAAGTTGAGGGACCAATTCGCAAATTTCGCAAAAATTTCGCCCGAACCCTTAAATCATCATCTTGGTCACTAATTAAGTTGAAATTGAACTTGGGCCAGGTCGAATCAATCAAATTGGGCCAAAAGGACCAAATTTGCCTTGAAATTGGTATTTTCGGATAAGAAAATTGCCAACTTTGAGGGACTTTTTTGCAAAATTGAGTGAGTACAATTGCGAAAAATGGCCAAGATCTTAAACTACTATATATGAGCTTGCTAATTGATCAAAAAACGCAGTCAAATTGATGGATTAAAGCACTCAAACGAGCTACCAAAACCCAGCCCACGAGTTGGTCTCAATTCGGAGTTGCTGAGTAAGCAACTTGGTGGCCCCACCATATCCCACTCAGCCGCCCATCCAGCCTGATCTTTGCACGTGATTGAAGACCATAATGAGTAGTGCCAGTGGACGAAAATCGGCCAGGGATAAGCTGCTGAATGCACGGGAAAGTCGCAGCAAAACCCGCACACTCAACAGCTGCAAAATTTCAAAATTTTGGCTAAGTCAGAAAGTGGGTAGACTGCTCAGTTGGTGGGCTTGGCAGGTGGACAAAAAGCCGACCAAGGGATTGATGATTTCGGTGGATAACATCTATGAAGCAAGCTCTTTCAGGTCATGAGAGAGAGGAGACGAGAGGGAGAGGGGAGAGCTTACGGTCGTCCTCCAAAAACACCTCCAGAAGCAACTCCAGAAAAGTAAACCCAGAAATTCCAGATCAACCTCCGGGGAGAAAAGTGCAATTTTTACAAACTTGCATCCAAAATTAACCAAAACCTTCAACTAGAGAGTGAAACTTCACTCAAAGATATTTCCAACCATAGGTCACACGTCCCAAATGGAGATCGGGAAGGCCTCCTAAAGCCCCCCGAAATCTACCCTCCTGGCGGGCCAAGAAAGTCTGAAAATTTTTCTAAGTGTTGAGCCTGGTTGGTCACGGGTGAGAGAAAGCGAGTGTTTTTGAGAAAATTGAGAGACAAATGAGGAAAAGCTTGACTTTTACCCCAAACTAGAATACATATAGTTTGGTTTGGTGTTAATTTTTCCAACAAAAGAGGTTTTGAAGTCTAATGTTAGAGATCAACGAAAACCTTCGTTGTCAGTTCTTGTTTTTGCAGATCTCATTTCCAGTTGAAGAAGCCAACTTCCACGGGCCCCGAGGATAATTTCTCGGCTTCCTCGGCCAAGAGTCACTTGAAAGGGAAACTAGGAAGCAAGATTGCTTGTGGGTTGAGATTGAAGGCCACAAACATGGCTCGACGAAGCTGATTTGGGTGATTTGATGCACGCCAAGTGTTCGACGAAATGTGCAAACCAAGTTTCGATCTTCAAACGATCGATTTGAGCTCGGTTCTTATTATTCATGTACTGGGCAGTCCCATATTAGTGTAAATCAGCATATATCGGTTTAGGGAATTAATTTTAAATAAAAATAAAAAAAATGAAAAAAAAAATCTGAAAATTTCAAAAATATCAAAAAATGTTAGATAGTATCAAATTAGGGCAAAAATGACATCTAGGAAATTTTCCTAATTTTTAAAGGTCATTTTCTTAATTTAATGATATTTTTTTGTATTTTATGATCATTTTTGTAAATAATCCATTTTGCATGGATTAAAATTATCTAGAGTAATTTCATGCATCTAGAGTAATTTCATGCATATTTAAATTCCCATTTTGCTCACGGAGTCCTGTCCGGGCGTGATAACAAGGCCATGTAATATTATTTGCCCGACTTGTATCGGGTTTTCCTTTTCTGCATTTATTTTCAAGTTATTTCAATTTCTTGGATGTTTACTTATGCACTGCTTTTCATTAATTTGAGTGTAAATTTCTCTTCTAAATTATGCTAGGATTAGTCTAGACATTAAGGAAAACAAACCTACAAAAACATTTGCATGGACACTTAGTGGTTTCATAAAGATTATAATTGGTAATCAAGAATGTGTGGCCATTTAGATAAATAACTTTTCAAGTTAGTGGTACCGCAAGGGCGCTAATAGAAACATTGGCGTAAACAAGTCCCCGTTCCTAGAAATCTCTGGTTGCGTAGGAATCGAGACAACACTCTCGTGTCTTGATTGGTTTCTAGCTGACCCCAATAGGCTAGTGGCGACTCCTAGAAATACATAGGCTGTTAAGAACTAAAAAAACAAAATCCAACGTCGCGCGAGGTATGGGCTTGGGAGAGCCCGCGCCTAGTCTAGGGCTGTTGGTCCGCCTCTTTACGCAAATACCCCTAAACCTTCTTCTTTTTCCCCGGACGGAAAAAAAGAGGTCGTGACAACGAGCTTAGGAGGTTCGAAGGCCACTCTCCCTGCCACACTTGGCATCCCTTCCAGATCAGTCTAATATGTCGTGACCGTTAGCATTGGCTCGCCACCGTCAAACCTCACGCTCACCTTCGATACCGGCAGCGACCTAACTTGGACTCAGTGCAAGCTGTGCTTAATCTGCTACCCTCAATCCGGTCCGATCTTCGATCCATCTCACTCCTCGTCCTACGCTACTACCCCGTGTGCCTCACCTATGTGGATCAGGTACTTGTATTTCAAGTACACATAGTTCTCTCTTTTTTCTAAACAAGGATTGTGCCTCAAAAGATTATGATTGTATTCAATGAGCGCAGGTATTTCAACAAGTTGCTCAGGCTTGACTTGTGATAACCAAATAACTTACGTCGACGGATCATCTTTGACTGGGAACCTCGCGACAGGGACTTTGACGTTGACATCCACGGATGTGATATGTTGGAAGATATGATTTAGTAGATTGTAAATTGATAGGGAATCAAGTTTCTTTTAGGATTAAAAAGATAGGAAAAGATAGGAGAATACTTATTTTCCTTTTATTGATTCTTTCTTTGTAATTAAATACATAGTCTTGTACAGAAATTACAATCAATAAAGTGATACATTTTTCCTCTATGTCTTCTTTCCTTTACGACTCCAGAAACCTTGTTCTTCTTTGTCCCTTTTCATGACATGATAAGCAACTTCCAATTTGGGCGCGGCGAAATCAATTATGGCCTCTTCGGCGAAGTGGCCGACCTGCTTGGCCTCGCCCGGGACAGCTTGTCGATCATGGGACAAACCGTGAGCATGTATGGCCAATATTTCTCGTACTGCTTGCCCTCATCGTCCAGCTCTACGGGGTACTTAACATTTGGAAATACCAGTGGATCGCCTGGGTCATTAAACTTCACACCGATGGCAAAAATTCCAGGAAGTTCATATATCTATGGCATCAACATAGAGGGAATTGCAGTAGGAGTACTATATTGTCAATCCCGTCTGTAGTCTTCACGAACCCAGGGGTGATCATCGACTCAGCCACTGTCCCAGCCAAGCTCGGCATCCCATTCGACTCGGTTGAGTACATTGTGACTGTTGGCATCGGCTCCCCTAAACTGTGATATCCCGAATTTGGCCCTATTTCGAAATATATGAAGTGGTTATTTCATTAACACACTTATGATTATTTTACTCTGAACTGATCACTCACGAGTTAACTAGTTTATTGGCTAAGGCCGTAAAAGGTTAAAATGCAAAAGATAAGATAATTCGATTAGGGATCGACCGCTTGACCATAAGGATCAACAATGGTTAATATTACATTGTTATAAGTCAATTAATGAACGAATATAAATCGATTCGATGGAAGTACGTAATCGGTTCGTGGCTGATTCCACACTATTACGATATTCATGTCGAACAACGATAAATCGATATTGATCTTATATTCATGGTACGTAATTGAACCCTCACGATTACATAACAATCGAAGGTCGTCCACAATTTGAAGAGGTGCAAACGTGGATCGAAAATTATTGATCACGAATCAACCGCGTGAGATCCCTAAAAGCCACCCGATAATTTAGGTCGTACTAAAGTTGCATTTGATGGATTTTTAATGGTGAAATTTAATTTTATTTTGGGTATCGAACTTTCGAGATTAAATTATTAAACATCGCATCATCGTCCGTCAAATTATCGGCAAGTTTGAAATTTTTGGGAAAGGAATTATTGGACAAAAATTGGGGACATAGAAAGGAAAAATGGACCCAATGGCAAAGTTGCAATTTGTTGGCCATAATTTTGGCTTTAAAGATGATGATGATGATGATGATAAAAGGAGTCGGCGACACATTCTAGGACGTCGCAATTTTAATTGACATTCGTGAAATGTTCGCATGCTCGGGATTCAGGGCATACATGGACCCTCGAAGATCACGCTGATCTTTGACACCAGCAGCGACCTCACTTGGACTGAATGCGAGCCGTGCTCATTCTGTTACCTTCAATCTGAGCCAATCTTCTACCCATCTGACTCCTGGTCGTATGTTAGTACACCATGTACCTCGCCGGTGTGCAGTGGTTCTGGATCAGGTATATATCTTCAAAAAATACACATAGTTCTCTCCTTTTTCTGAATAAGGATTGTGCCTGATAAGATTATGATTTTATTTGATGAGAGCAAGCATTTCAACAAGTTGCTCTGGCTCAACTAGCAATTGCCAAATAATTTACGGTGACCTATCGTTTTCGTCTAGGGAACTTGCAACCGACGCGTTGACATTATTCACGGATGTGATATGGAACTTCCAATTTGGGTGCAGTGGATTCAATTATGGCCTCTTTGGCGAGGTGACCGGTGTGCTTGGCCTAGCCTAGGATAGTTTCTCGATCGTGGGACAAACCGCAACCTGGTACGGCCGATATTTCTCCTATTGCTTGCCCTCATCATCTAGTTCAACGGGGTACTTAACATTTGGCAAGGCTAGTGAAATGCCTAAGTCGTTAACCTTGACACCGATTGCAACAGCTCATGAAAGCTCACTGTTCTATGGCATCAACATAGTGGAAATCACGGTAGCAGGGACTAAATTGCAAATCCCATCGACAGTGTTCTCGAAGGCGGGGGCTATCATCGACTCCGGGACCATCATCACTCGACTGCCCACAGACAGCATACAATGCCAAGAGGACGGCTTTCTGAAAGGAGATGGCAAGGTACAAGAGGGCAAAGAGCTTCAAAATCCACGACACTTGCTATGATCTCCGCGACACAAAGTCGGTCGTCATACCAAAGATAAGGTTCACCTTCAGCGGAGGCGCGTTCGTGGAATTGGATCGTGGCGGCATACTGTACCCCATAAGCGATTCACAAGTTTGCCTCGCATTCGCGCGGAACAGCCATGACACCCACATCGTCATCTACGGAAGCGTGCAGCAAAAGACATTCGAGGTGATCTATGATGTTGTTGTTGGTGTTTGTTTCGATAAACAAGCATACATGCATAAGTAAATTAAGATCAAAGTCTAATCGCAGCGGAAGTAAAAACTCTTATACGCATGTTTCCATAGCATTTTCGCGCATTTTAATAAAAAAACACATATAAGATATAAAGAGGCTAATCATATTAACCTTGTACCGTGCTCTAAATTTGGTTATGACATTCCTGACATTCTTCAAACTTTGACCACGAACGTCTGATGTCTTCTGGTAATACTGGTTCTGACGTTCTTTAAATACAGAACGTTTGATCTCTTCATACTACAAGTTCTGACGTTCTTCAGATCCACCCCAACAAGTGTCAGGCCTCTAGTTCAGACACACCATCAATTCTCACATTAAACAGAAGAGAGAAATTGAGAGATCTCACAGTTACAATTGTGCTAGCAATCGCTCTCGTGTGTGAATGACTTTTGTTTATCACTATCAACACTCTCAATTATTGATTGTCAATCGTCGATCATACTGTGATATGCTCTCTATATTATCCTTTATAACCAGTGCAAATCACATTTAAATTGGCTCATTAACTCTAAAACCATTTTAGAATTAATTCGGTCGTAACTTCTTACAGTTGTAAGTTCTGATACCATTTCAGACACTAATTCGGGCATTAACTCTATAACTATTACAGAGCATTATTCCAGACATTTATTTGTAACTTTTACAAGTCTTTATTCTGGGTATTAACTTTGTAACTATTACAAATATTTAATTTGACCGTTATATCTAAAACTGTTTTAGAGCATTAATTGGTCATTTAAATCTGAAACCAGTTTAGATCATTAAACTACCCATTTATTCTGAAACCATTTCAAATCATAATAAGACCGTTAAATTCTAAAATAGTTTCAGAACTTTAATGTGATTGTTAAATCTAAAATCGTTTCAATTCTTTAATTTAGCCATTAAGTCTAAAAATCATTTCAAATCATTATTTTGGCTATTAATTTCGAACTCACTTTAAATCATTAATGACGCAATTAATTCTAAACTCACTTCAGATTATTAATGCAACTATTAATCCTGAACTCATTTCAAATTATTAATTATGTCACTGAATCTGAACACGTTTTGGATCTTTGATTCGGTTGTAAAGTCTGAATCCTGCTTTAGACTTTGTAAAGTCTGAAGCTTGCTTCAGACCTTGTAAAGTCTGAAGCTCCTTTTTCAGAACTTTTATTTTTAGCTCGACTCGATCTGATTGGCTCAATTGCAAACACACTTGTAATATTCTCTCTCTCATTCAAACGTCATTCTAATTGGTTATGGTGTGTGACATCTCTAGGTTCATCACTGAGCCGATAGCAAAACTTGTACTAACACATTAGCACAACCAAGAGAATTAATTGTCTAGATCAATCTTCTATTCTTGCAAATCATAAATGACATCTAGCAATATATCATGACTACTATCACACCCCGAACCTCGAGCGCGTGCACATCCCTCGGTGGTGATAAAATTGCAACGTCCCAAGACGCGTTGCCAACCCAATCGATTATGCACATGCAGAAGCGTATAATAATCCCCAGACAGCAACCACTATGGGATAGAAAAGTAGGACAACAAATTTCACAAACACACTTTTATAAACAAGCTAGTTTATACACAGAGACCAACTCTAAGGTTTAAGTACATAAGTCTATAACCAAAAAGAGGCTACTGAGCTAACCCTATCCCTGACCCTATCTACTTGGGATCCGAATCTATCACGACACCGCCAAGTGGGTCAGCTACCCCCTTGCCCTCAACGGCGAGTACGTTGAAACCCTGAAGGGGACCTTCCCATACCCCGTTAGGCCCATGATGAAACCACACCTTGAATTGATGAGGTACCAACTGTGGTATGCCTTCATCGAACCAAGATAGTGGTCACGATGAGCTCATGGAGCCAGGGACTCCCAAGGACAGGAACATCGGTACTTTGCTCGCTATACCCTGCGGCTGTCCAAAACGAACCAGACAGGCCTCCATCGAGGGACCTATAAAAAGTTAAACCACAACGGGGTGAGACAATGTCCTAGTGAGTTCACACCTTAAACCCCAATTAGGAAGGTAATACGCCTAAAGGCAGTCTAACCACACATCACAGAAGACTCAACTCTCCTCAACACCTCCTTGCACGTTAGTACGGTTCATATAACAGATGTATATAGTAAATGCACACATCAATTCGAACGTCTCACTCATATCTCAATCAATCACATGGGTCCTGATTATAAGACCAAATCGTTATGACACGTCTCATTTCGTGCCACACAATTTTGTCCCATAATCAGGCGTGTTTATCTTAATCATTCACACGTTCCAATTGATTATGGCCCCACAAGCATGGCCTACTCGACGTTCGGTGGTCATTCGGCATAGTCGAGCATCGTCTCACCTCATCGAGCACAGCAACGTCTACCTTGAGACGGCATTCCGGAAAGAGCATTGGCCCAGCCTCTACTACGAACGGCATCCGTTGTCAAGGGCATTCCACATAGGAGCATCGCCCGGCGTAAACGCTCGCAATGGGTTCACATATCAGTCACACAACCATCCAATTCCAGCCAAGGACATTGTGCTTTGCACTCAAATGCCTCAATTAAGATAATGTGCTTGGCTTATTTTTTTCATATTAAAAACACCCGGTAAAATAATCGTGTGTAGGTACATGGTCAGATCGAATCATAAAAGTGATACCCTTCCTTTTAAAAATCCCATTATTTGATATAGTACTTAAAAATATTTTTGGTGTCAAAACCCGACACCCGGTATTTTCTAATTAAATACCAAAATTTCATAATTTTGAAATAATAACTCAAAATTAACAATCATCACTCAATTGCACAATTTAACACTCAATTGCATAAACTAATTACACCACGACAATCAGCACGAAATTCTGACTAGGGGTGAGCGCGGTTCCCGGTTCCCTTTTTTTGGGAACCGGCAGTTCCCGGTTCCGGTTCCGGTTCTCATAGGAACCGGAACCGGAACTGGAACCGAACCGGAACCGATTAGGGTTCCTAAAAACCCCCACCCCCAAATCAAACATCAATCGTTATCTCAGTTGTTTCTCTGTTCTCTCTTCTCTGCCTCTGCCCTTCCTCGACACCACTCGCCCTCGACGCCGCCGCCCGACGCCGCTCACCCTCGACGCCACCGTCGGACGCCGCTCACCCTCGACGCCGCCGCCGGACGCCGCTCGTCCCGCCGCTGGGCGCCACTCGCCGCCCGCTCGCCCCGCCCTTGCCTCCCTCGACACCGTCGCTCCCCGCTCGCCCTCGACGCCGCTCGTCCACCGTAACTAGCAAAGAAGGGAGCGAACACGAGCGACTCCACTGCCATTAGCTGGATGAGGATGTTGAGTGGCGGGCCTGAAGTGTCCTTCCATGGATCGCTAATGGTCTTTCCTTTTACAGCAATTCTGAGAAGCCTCGGTTCTTCTGAGCAATGGGTCTTGGCATACTCCAAAGCACCAGCTTGAAAGCAAACTCAAGATTTTAAGGAAAAAAATCTGTTGAGCCAGACAAGTTTTCTTAGCAGGTTACTACACTACCACAGAGAGTATAAATGACAAAAACTAGTTGTCGACTAGTCGGAGCAATCCCGTTTGCCGCTGGCCCAACCACCCCCGACATCGCTCGCCTAGCCTCCCCCAAGCCGCTCGCCCAGTCGCCCCCGATGCCACCCAGCAATGGATTGTCTTAACGCTGATTCGCGATGTTGGTGAGTGCTCGATTTCTCTTGCTCTGTCTCTGTTGCTTCTGGTTTCACCCAATGCATTTGCTTTTTCCAAGCATTCCCATTTGCACTACTGTGACAAGGCTTCTTCATTGGTTCAAGTAATTGAGGTGTCTTGAGATAAATAACAAGTTACTAGGCAATTCGACCTTGAAGGCATGACTTTAGAGGGAAGGGCATGAAAAATGTAAAAATGTATAGTTGGGAGATTCTGATCATTTGCATTTCCCGACTAACACTTAAGATAGTGATGTGACTTTGACGTGTGCGTAGTTGCAGCCTTCAACAGGCAGGAGCATTTGCTTTCTTTTTTCGATTATGCCTTTGCTATAAAGTAAGAGACATAAAGTTAGCAATTTTGGTGCTGAAGAGTGAATGCGATACATAATTTTCATCTTTATCTATATGATTGAGTTCAAATCATCGTGCTCCTTAATAAGTATGTTCTTCCATTAACAAAGTGATACTGAGAACCTTTTTCCGTTTAAAATTGTTCTACAGAGTCATGTTAGCTCTTTTATGAACTTCTATTCTTATGATTATCATATTTTCAGTCTCGACTACTTTCCCGAATGATGATTCATTACAGGGCTGTCGCTCAAATCACAGGAACTAACAGCTATGTTTTTAGCTATAGGACTTTATTGTAGTGTTGTAATGGAGTATGATATCCATACATTACTCGATTCGGCTACGCTAGCCACCACCCTTTGGGTCATCTACATGATTTGCTTTAAGCTGAGATCGAGTTACATGGAGGACAAGGACAATTTTGCTATTTACTTTGTGGTGAGTCCTCCATCCACACTCTATTTATGTTTATGAATAAGGCGCAGGATGAGGCACAACTTTTTATTTAGCTTTGTTTCTCTAGTTTAGACTTTCTCTATCTCTTCTTTGGTTACCATCAGACTCTTCCACCGGCAAACTATGGAATAGATGTGTCCATCTTTATTTGTAAAATATTTTAAGATTATGTTTGGATGTGGGTGCTTGCATTCAAATGGACCCAAATGAAAAGATATATGAAACCTTGACATACTTCTCTTTTGGATTTATTTCTTTATAATGTGTCTCCAAAAGGCTGAGTTGGTTATGGCGATCTATTCATTTTGTTCTTTTGTGGTAGTCAGGTGGTAGGTATATGCTTTAAATTATCTGAAAATCTGCATCAGTCAATAGATTTGCTTCTAAGGTCAATAAATTAATTCTTATATACTATAAATAAGGTTGAAGGTGTTATGGGATTAGTCAATAGATTGTTTTATTAGGTTGCTCTATAATTCTTATGGCCTACGAGTACTGTAATAAGGTTGAAGGTAGATTGGGCATAATAAAACCATATAATTGAATGTCTCTTGAATTTTCCACTTATTTTAAGGGTTATAGCTTGCTAGTTATTTGAGCTTGAACTTAACCAAATAATTATGATTTACTCCCTTTTTGCCTTTTCCAATTCTGTTGATCGTTAACTTGAGCTAGTAATTTTACTCCGAGGCATCTAAATCAGAGAATTTGAACGTAGAGTTGTGAGAATCGGGGTTCTAATTGTATCCATTAAATTTTATTTGTTATTGGTATATTTACATTTGTTGAATTTTCCCCTTTTGCATTTAATGCAGGTGATTCCATGTCTTGTCTTTGTCTCTAGTGATTCACCCCTCAACATACCATCATATCATTAACAGGATTTGCTTGGCCTTTTGTGTTTATCTTGAAGCTGTTTCGGTGCTACCCCAGCTCCGTGTCATGCATAATACAAAGGTACTGCAATGGCCAAATCTTGTAATGGCGATATGCGTGGAAAATATCTATGTCAATTGAAACCGAGTGTAAAAAGACCTCTACTTCTTATTTGCTGGTCACTTGCACTTCTGGAGATAGTTTGATGCCTGAAGCCTCTTCATTCAGTTGATATCTTCATTTTGCATGTTTAAGTAGCAATTTTGCAACCCTTTTTGTTTCTTTTTGAAAAATGCGAATGATCGCTTTCCTTTTTCTTTTGCCACTCGCTCCTTTACTCTGAATCTCTAGCTATTTCTATTGTGTATTCATGTCAGCCAGGTCTGAGATTGCTCATTTGTGAACTACGATTTCTATCCATTTGCTCTTTGTTCTGCAAAGTCAGGTGTTCTGCAATCACTCCAATGCATACACATCACATCTAGTGTGTTGGCTTATACTATGCTGACAGGAAATTCCTAGGGGTTTTTTGCTGCATAGCTTTCTCAAACATTGGTCTTATGTAAATGTTGACAGACCTTTGCTTTTTTTTCTTCTTTGTTACTAAGTTTGTACCACTCTTTATAATTTTGGGGTACTCAATTGATAAAGGAAAGGAGGAAGAAATCAAAAAAAGAAAAAGAACCTTGGAACACAGGCAACCGACCCTAGAACCCGTGACGCAGGGTAGGTTCCGGAGTTCTTGGTTTTGACCCGGTAGGTTCCGAGGGTTCCAAAAATGAGGAACTGTGCCGAGGGTAGGTTCCGGTTCCGCTTGGAACCTGTAAGGAACCGGGAACCGCTCACCCCTAATTTTGACGACCGACTATCCTGGTATAATTTCTAAAAAATATTAAATAATTAAATAAATGCAAATTAATTACATAAATGCCTAATTAAGCCAAATACACTAATCTAACCACCTAATTGGACCTAATTAAATAACATACTACGCTAGATAAATCACATACTCTAATTAACCCCTAACTAAACTAATCTAACCACCTAATTAGCCTAATTAACCAACTAAATCACTAATTACACTAATCTAACAACATAATCCAATCTTAACCTAAACTAATCTCCTTTAAGCATAATTAACCCCCTAAGCAAGGTTTAGCAAGTAAACTCACCGGGTTTGCGAGCCGATGAGTTCACGGTGATGGCAACGTGGAGGCGAGCCAAACAAGGGCCTACAACGACACCTAACGAGGCTTGGAAGGGCCTAGAGAAGGCCTACGAAGCTCACAGCCTAACTGTGAGTTTCGGTTCTATTGAGGGCTAAGCGAACCGGTTCGAGGGATCTAGGATGGCAAGTGGGTGGTGGACGGCGAAGGGGACGACTACGGGTGAGCAGGGGTGGCGGAGGTGAGTTGGTGACGGCAAACGATGGCTTGGCTTTGACGGACGAGGGCTCGAAACAGAGGACCTGGCAGACGAAAGCATGAGAAGGCATGGAATCGGCGGCCTGGACGCGCGGGCTCAGGCATTCACGGGCGTGCGGACAGCGACGGTGGTGGCTTCAATGGGCGGTACAAGCGGCGGTGAGCTCGGTGAGCTGCTACCGATTATTTGGTTTGCTAGCTGGTTTTCTTCTTCAAAGACAGCAACAATGGAGAAGAAGAAGCTGAGGAAGAAGATGAAGTGGCTACATCTGGCTTAAGGGGGACAATTGGCCTCAAAATTCTTCAAGAAAAATCACAAACACTCATCACTTGGCCCCCACTAGCTTCAACCTCATCCACAACCAATTTTCCCTCACCAATCTTCTCCAAGAAGCCACCAAAGGTGCTGAAATGTTGCAGCCCCCCATGGCTACGAATTTCAAACATTTCCCTTCCAATTCAATTCAATTCCCCTCCAAATGACCTCAATTAAATGGCTAACTTGCCAAGGTAGGTGCCCACACTCAAATCCACAATTTTCCTCATCAATTGATCCATATTGGATGCCAAAGGTGCACTAAAAAATGGCCATCCGAATTTTCCAGTCCAATATCGTCCAATCTTGATTTTTCGCTGAAAATCCGGACTTGCCAAAAATTCTTCGGAGGATGAGTCGACGTTCCTAAAATAAATCGTTACATGACAGAACTTTCAATTTCTAAAATCAAGTTCAATTTCGTAGTTAATTTCAATCGAACGCAATTTTAGCGTGACCTAATCTACCCGGTAGTTTTTAGGAATTTTTAGCGCATTTGACCCATGGTCAATTATTTTCGATCTACATTGTGCATCTCCGACTCATAGGCAACTCTCGGTTGTCGTGAAAATCTTGAGGTTTCAAATACAGGCACAGGGTACAGAAACGATAGAAAAATCGGTTTAGTGCCGTTCGACGAGAATTTTGCAATTAGGTGGAATCACCCACACTTTAATTACATGCCTATGTCAAACCGACCTATTTTTGGTCTCTAGTCAATTTTGATGGTGCAGTATTGACCCTTGTAGATTAGCACGGTCGAGCAATCGATTTCTAGTCGAATTCTCAAGTCTGTCGAGTTTAGATTCCTTAATGGCTTCACCTGATAGATTAATTATCTCATGAGTGATCAGCTCAAAGAAAAATACTATAGGCGCGTCGATGAAAAGCCCATTTTATTTCATCAAAAATAGGGTTGAAAATCAGGATGTCACAACTACCCAGACAGTGTGAAATGTTTTCAAACATAATGAAAAGCTGACATGTAATTCGATCATTCTTTCTCACATTGTCCCGATCAAACAAAGGCCATGGAATTATTGGTTAAGCTACCAATTCAATCATATGCCCAAATTTAATTGATATGTATTTCTTCGAGACATGAACCATTCATTCTCAATCATAACCTGGGGCGAGGATTTCAATACAATGCCACGATTAGATCGCATAGGACATCAATCTTGTATATCTATATATAATAAGAAGACAAATTCCATATCACACCCGCATGTGCCTTTGTATGTGAACAAATTATTACCATCAAGTACAGAGATGGCTCGACGAAGCGTCAATATGCACACTTATGAACCACAACCATCCAACATATAAGTCAACATTATGCCTCAGGTCTAAGGATTTTACACCTAACCAAAGCATGAACGATCAAACATTGACCTCGCAAAAAGCTTCCACGTCACCAACCATTCTATGTATGTCATGTTTAGTGAACTTATCCGAGACAGCACCTGTGTTCTAGCTCACATATCACTATACCCAATGACTTGTGACTCATCATCCTCTCAAGTATCCAATATTGAATGGTGAAGCTTGAAAACACACCGATCTCAACAAGATTATCAATATCCTCTCAATGATCTATCGACTCGGAACTATTTAAAGATTCAGCATAACTGTAAACCTGTCACACATATTCTTAACATCTTAAGACTAGGTTTAGTTGTAACTGATCTTATGGACTCATTCATATATATATAAATAGGATGATGAATGAATATTTATTTGCCATTGAATAATTCTTAACATGTGACTATTACATGGTTGCTTTAGGGCATATAGTTAATAGTTGCCAGAGGACAATTAGATTTTGCTCCCGATGGTTGTCCATAAACTACAACCACAGAGCCACAAAAATAGACATGAAAAATAAAGAATGTGTCGTCTTTATGATGTCACATTTTTGGTCTTATATAAGAAATAAATTTAGGAGTCTGGTTTGAAATGTTTGACTTGTGCTTACGTTGGCATGTGGTTGTCTGGTGTATAAATAATAATACGGCTATCTTATGCTCCTGTTGAAGCTGCCTTGTTCACCATATTGTAGATCTTTCTTACGCTAAACTTTCCACTAGCTTGCTCATTTTTCATGGAACTTTCTTACAAGATCCCGATTTATGTGAGCCTATGTTGAAATATAATACGCGAAAACGACAGAATCTTGTAATTTACATTAACACAAAATCACCGAAGAAATAAACGAGAAATAATAAAGACACTAGAAATTTACGTGGTTCGGTCCGAGTATTGGTACATACGTCCACGGGGAGAGCCAGCAACAAATAATTCACTATAATTGGATAATAATAGTTTACAATCACTCACACACTCGAATATTTCCCACACCTAGATTTAACCCCAAACTCAAAGTGTTTATAAATAAACAACTCACTTGGACATAAACTCACGGCTCAAAATTACCACGTGTTCAAGCTTTAAACAATCTATGTATGCCAAAATCAGGAACTCCAGCGTTCATAATTGGTCCACGTACGTACGGCTTCGCATTTCTATACAAGGTTTCGCATGGCTCCTACGTGCGGCTCATTTTTCTCTCGTAGGGCTGCCTTTTTCTTTTCCGCTGAAAAGCACACCTTTTGTATTGTGTGTGGGCCCAAAGTCAAAACTTTGACTCTGGACCCCACCCGTGATTCTTTTCTTCAACAAGGATTCGCTCCTTCTGTAAATAAGGGAAATAAAACCTTCCTTTTTTTCTTTTATCTCCCTTAAAGATAAATAGATAATAAAATATATAATGTGCCCCTTCTTTTTGTCTTCTAGTGACAAAACATATCCTCCTTGTTTCGTTGCTTATTTTGCACGTCCCAAAAAAAGTCCAATAAGAAGAAAGATTTCTTTATCCGATTTGTAATCCGCTTTGAAAATCTTCCTCAACAAAATTCGATTTAACAAATCGTTATCCGAATAAAAACTTGAAACATTAATTTAACAGCCTAACTCCCATGAATTGCAAAAGCAAGTGGACACCCTCATGATCTAATGTTTCACGTGCATTGAGCTTGCATGAACCGGGACTTTGTATTCGACACTTGCTCATTTTTACCGTCGGAACAAAAAAGAGAAAGAGGCTAAAAGCCGCGCCTTCTCCGAACTCATTTTGGGTTACACAGATGGAATCCCTGATAGAACGAAGCTAGCACCACACATCTGATAATCAAAGAACTAATCATTCATATGCAGTGACAAGAAAATTCAGTGCATAAGGAGTGGGCAGAGTAGCTTTCGATCACATGAGCTCGTTTATTGGATTCAGCAAGTCCCAAAACAGGAACTACAATATCGTACAAGTGACAAACAAAAACACGAACATGACCACATATGGTAAATCAGACTAACGATTTGTAGCTAACACGCATGACCACATATCTTGATAACTACTGATCTCCATCGTACGAGAAGGGGACGCAGGGCTCAGCAACCATGATCAAGGGATTCTTCCTCCTGGAAGTGATCCCGAAAGTCTCAGACATGTCCAGGTCTTGCGCCATAACCCCATCGGCCAGAGACCAGTCGAAGTGGTACAAGAGCTGAGCCAAGGGGAGCTCGATGTTTGCAATCCCGAAGTTGATCCCGGGACAGATCCTCCTCCCGCCACCGAAGGGTATGTACTCGAAGCTCGATCCTCGGAAATCAACCGATGAGTTCAGGAACCTCTCGGGCATGAACGATTCGGGGTCGGACCAGAACTCGGGGTCTCTCCCCACTGCGTACGTGTTGATCACAATCTTGGTCTTCTTGGGGATCTCATAGCCGTTGATCGTGCATGCCTCTCGTGACTCTCGGGCCATGAGCGGGCCCGGCGAGTGCATCCTCAGGGTCTCCTTGACGACGAGCTTCAGGTACTCGAGGCCCTGGATGTCCTGCTCGCGGACCTGGGTCTTTCCCTTGAGGACGGCTCGGACCTCTGCCTGCGCCTTCTCCATCACTCGGGGGTTCCTCAGCATCTCCGAGAAGGCCCACACTATGGTCGTCGAGGATGTGTCTGACCCAGCAGAAAATATTTCCTACACAAAATACAAAGAACGGATTGATTTTATATTTCAGAAGGATGTCCGTAAAAAGTACATGAAAGATAAAAGTGCCACGTGATATTAAGCCTGTAACGTAGCAATATCATATAAAAATCAGTTTATACCGAATGATACGACAATACATAATTGGTGTTAACTGAAATATAGGTTTACATTTCGCATGATATTGGACATTTAAATAAGATGATAGTGTGCTTAGAATGACGAATCCTCGGCCGTATCAATATGTAGTTGCATTTGATCAAGATGTCGCAACAGACATGTATGGCAGTGTCGCCTCACCGAGATGGTCAAACTTGGACTCGAAGGTTCTTTTGAGATTTGAATCAGCGTGTGTGTGTGTGTACACAAAATATTATATTTTTCTGAGCAAAACTGTATGTGGGATCACTTCGAATCTCGTGGAAACTTCAATGCAAACTCTTGACCTGGGAATAGTAAAAAAATTAACAAGGGGAGATCTCTTTCATCCACCATGTGATAAATTCCTGGGATACATCTTGAGAATATTAGGGTTTCACGGAAGTGATCATCATGTTTTCTATCATGAATGCATTTTAGACGATCCATTTTGCCGTTGAAATTCTTGGAGGCCAACTGTATACTGATTAATAAGAGCTCCTTTTTTTGATAATTTAAATAGGTAATTAAATGACTCAAATTAAATATTTTGTAGCGAGTATGAAATCCTTATGTTAACATGCTTAAAAGGACTACTAACTAGAGCTAGTAGCCTCTTTCATCCCTTCACATAGAGTAGAAAATCTATGGGTGTAGACATAGCCCATGCATATATAAAAGCTCAGGCAGAATGAAAGCCGTTGTAAGTAAGATATAAGCAAAGTAGATATTTAGTGAAATTATTAATGAAATTAGGCCTTACCATGACAATATTTTTGATGACGTGTGGCTTGATGAAGTAGTTCGTTTCACTACTTTTCTGGAGATTCAAGAGCACGTCCACAAGATCTTCTCTTGCATTTTTTTCCTCATTGTTCCCACCGTTTCCCTTCAATTTCTCCTTGTGTTCTGCAATGATGTGATCGAGGATCACATCGATCTTCTTGTGCAGTCTCTCCCAAGCCGGTTTCATTCTTGAGAGATAACGCAAGAACCAAATTGAAGGGAAGAGATCTGGAAGCTCAAATCCCCCACCAAGCAATGTCACTTCCTCGAGGAAAGAAAGGAACTCATCTCTATATTTACATCTCTCACCAAATGCTGCCCTCGAGGTGACGTCATTGATCAAGTTCAGTACAATCTTGCTCAAGTTCGCAGGCTTTCCTTGAGATGATTGTATGGTTTTGATCATGTTCCAACACTCTTCCTCTCTTATAGATCTAAAAGAGAGGACCCTCTTCATGCTCAGGAGCTCCAACACGCAAATCTTGCGCATCTGCCTCCAGTACTCGCCGTAGGGCGAGAACACGAAGCTCGAGTTCTCATAGGACATGACCTCGAGGGCCGCGATCTCGGGCCTCTGGGCGAAGGCGAGCTCATTCTTGCCAAGGATTTCCTTGACCATGTCTGCCGACGAGATGACGATGGTCAGGATCTCGCCTAGTTGGAGGCGCATGATCGGGCCGTGCCTCCTGGCCAACTCCCGGAGCGAGTGGTGAGGGAGCGACCCTGCCATCTGGTGAAGGTTCCCCAGAAGAGGGAGCATCTTCGGCCCTGGAGGCAGTTTCGAAGAAGGGTCTTTGGCATTGTTGGATTTCTTCCATTTCTTCACAATGAGCAAGAGGAAGAGGAGGGAAGCGAAGATGACGGAAGGAGAAGGCAACAGGATTGCCATTGAAGAGAGCATTGTCATGGTTGGGGAGGAAGATGGTATGTTTACATGCAAGGCTTTAGATGTGGCATAAGCTCTTCTTGTGCTCTGACTTATATAGCTGACGGATATTGATAAAATAATGATGGGGTTTGCATCTATTTTCGACATTTGAAGTTAAGATGCATTAATTCATGGAACGGTCTCTCTTCTGAAAAATCTTCTTTATCTTACTAAAGCCGGCAGCCAAGAAGTGCATATATCCAATGCTTCATGCAAATACATGAATCAAAGATTCATTCTAGAATTCCAGGACGAGCAAATAGAGATTGGATCGTTAATTTGGAATGCCGGGACAAAACTTGTCTGTTATCGCAGCTAGATCGATGACCCCATTTATTTCATTCAATTGTGGTGTGCTGACATTCACAGATTTCTCTTCTTCTCTTCCAAAATCATAACCTCATTTAGATGGGATGAGGGTCCTACATATTGCTCGGGCAACATCTGAAAAAGCATAGGGTCATATCATAGGACAATCTATAGATTACAGGGCATTTGTACTTTTAAGAGAATGAATGTTACCAAACCCATCGAATCATGCGACAAGTTTGTTGATGCAGCTGTTGAAAGTCAGATCATGGACCATTGACAATATTGACAATTCCATTGCATAAGTATGTGAGCTTTGTCAGATAATGGAGTTTACAATCAGCCACCATAGAAACAAATAAGATCAATCAAATTTCAAGAAATAATGAAATTTCTAATCATTTGTGGATTTCTAATGTGTTTTTTCTCTAAATTACTTATTTGAATATTGGAATAAGTTATATGATTGAACAAATAACGCTAAAGATACATCTGACATCGATTTACTAGATTGGTTTATAAAATTATTATTGCCGGATCACTCAATAAATTGAACTTGTAACCCAATTTCTAACGCCTCAAGAAATTAAAACATGGAAGCCTTGGTAGATGATTTCTTGTAACAGTAATAACCATGAAGAAAGATCAAATTGGGTTGGACAAAATAGCATGCAGGACATACGCAGAGTGCACTCAAATCGACGTGGGTCAGCGATTTCTGCTGACTGCTTTGAAAGGCTCTTGGCGGCTTGAAAAAGATGACACAAAAAATGTATGTATTTTATTGTATTTGTCTTTTTAAGGAATGTATCTCTATGCTTGCTTGTGAATATCTTGGCAAATTTATAAAAGAAACAAAAAAATCTTATATCTTGTAGTTTGAGAGAAGCGGTGCTAGATTAATTTGTTTCTCGAAAAATGAATTATTTGAAAAATATTTTCCTAAAAATGATAACTCCTTTCACTTAAAATGATTAATTGATGAAAAAATTCACTATCAATAGCAATTTATATCTAAACATTCTCATAAATGATGATAATATTTTTCATTCATTCATTTTTATAAGTAATGAAAATGATTATTTTCAAGTAAATATTTTTCAAATCATTCATTTTCTGTGAAATAGACGCATCCTAAGATTGTTTTACAAAACTAGTTTATTAAGTGATGTGTTTGATTATGAGTGGAGAAAAGAGTCATATTCAACAAAAGAATAATAGCAACGCATCAATTAATAAATCAATTGTTCATTTCAATCGAGTATTTTCCTTTACAGAATATGTATCTCACTCTAGAGGGGCCGCCCTTGCAAGAAAATCTATTCTGTGTAATACTTAAATTAACTTCAATATGATGTAGTGCAACAAAGATATCTCATCAATAAAGTTATTGTGTGTTGTAAGGACATTAGGAATTTCATTTTTCTGATCATAAAATATTAATCCAAATTGTTGGCACACAACTTTTATCTTATATGTAAAATATTCTTTTCCGAAACGTGATATAATATGGAGAAATGCCCCAAGACACGACGTAGGTTCGCTGCACAATCCAAATCGTTGTCTACTGTGGTTTCGGATCACCCGAACTCTTACATCTAAGAAGGGCAAGTCTTATTTACCAATGTAAGTATCCAAGTTCGTAAGATGTGAGATCAAATACGTATCAGACGTGCAACATCGACATGGTCATAATACCATTGTAGGCAATCTCACCCGCGTCCACAATCAGTACAACCGATATTGTTTGCTCTATTCACGGCTCATTGGCTTTAGGGCAGCATTGTAATGTTTCTTTCTAGTGTGAGGTTGCACACTTATCTACTAGTGCAAGGACGTGAGATCATGGACCAATCTGATTCTGAACAAGTTGCAAATCAAAAACACTTTAGAGAAATGAGGAAAAAAATTAGGAATGATCGGTTCCCGATCTGGTTTGGTTTCAAGGAACAAGATCGGAAGGATTAATTCCCAATGGAATTGTGGACTGGATCAACAGAACCGCTCACTTCCTTTTTTCCCACTACTTAATGCCTTTATGTTATTAAAAATAAAAAATAAAATACTAGTCACTTTTATTTTTCTTGAGAAATTAAAAAAAAAAAAAAAAAAAAAAAAAGTATAAGTAGTCGGTCAGGTCCAGTCCGGTTCGGTTCAGTTTTCCCTTAAAATTTGGAACTAGACCGTCTAGACACCAATTCCACTTTTAGAAATTGGAAATTGAATAGTTTCCGATTTGAGCGGTCCTTTTGTACATTCCTAAGAGAAATAAATAAAAGAATGAAATCACCATTCCCACCTTATGAGAAATAGGTTTGAGTAATGGAGAGAATGGTCCTTCGTTGAACCCGATAATTTCGGATTTTACTTCCTATAATTTTTTTTTGTCGGTATTTCTTCCAATAAATTAAATGACGCTGATTTGACTATTCTTGTGATTTTCGTTTGGTATATAAAATCAAAGATTTTTTTTTTTTTTTAACTAGGGATAGGGACTGATTACACCAACCCAAACCACTAAACATAGTTAAGCCAAAAGACCAAGAAATTAAAGGCATATTTTACGGGAAACGAATTAAGTGTAAAGTAAGATTCTGTTTATTTCAGAAAAATGAATGATATAGAAAATATTCAAAAAAATGTTTGTTTATATCGCTTGAAAAATAAATTAATGGAATATATTTTATTATCAACAATAATTTATGTTTAAATATTTTCGTGGACAATGAAAAAAATTTGTTCATTCTTTTTATAAGTTATATAAGCAAAATATTTCTCAAATAATCTATTTTCACGAAATAAATAGAGCTTAATAATTTTATTTTCTACATATATGCATGGACGGACTCGAATGCAATGACGGACTGAAAATTCGAGACTAAAAACGAAGAAATATATATATATATTCAATTCTATATCACATATGATTTTATTTTTTTAAAATTTTTTTCCTCTTATAATAAGAGAAAATTTTTACCTTGGGAGCGGGGGCCGCCACTAGCTCTCGAAGTCTTGCCGATGCTCGAGTGAAGGCAGAGAGTGTCAAAAGTTACTTTGGTGATCAAAACTCTTGTAGTCATATTGATGGTGTTTCCCCAAGCATTGACCCGCAATGTTAGGCTTCAAATATATTGGAATAAATTTTGTAGCATTTTCTTTGTAATATATCATTCCGTACCAGTAGATATCTAAAGAAGTAGGTAAATCGGTAAAAAAAAAGTGTTGGCGAAAATATTTATCAATCCCCTAATCCAAGTGTAATGACAACTTTCTGGTACTTATGAAATTACCAATTCCTTCCCATATTTTACAAATTTGCAACTTTTCTTATCAATTTGTTATTGTCTTTCTCATCTAACTTATATTTGCGGACTCTTACTTGAATTTCAAAATCTTTATTTGAACAATTATCAAGTTCTCTTCTGCTTAAATTATCATCTCAATTTGAGTTACCAATTCTCATTTAAGTTTTCTACCAACTTTTATTTGGCTTTTTTGTTTATCAATTATTGTTATAACTTTCCAATTTTTATTTATCTTTCTTACAAGCACATTCAATTTATCAAACCTTATGGGAACTTAACAACTTTTATTTGTATGATTTACCATCTTTTCTCCGTTATTTAATCGACTAATTTTGGTTTACCAACTCTCACTTGAGTTGCTTACTAATTCTTTTTTTTTTTTTCCTCTAAATTTACTGACTTTTTCTAATAAGTTACGACTGTTATTTGATTTACTTAAGGACTATTTAAACCTACCAATTCCTTCTTTAAGTTACCAACTTCTATTAACGGTTACCAAAGTTTATTTATGTCCGTTTCTTTATTTAAGTTACCATATACTCTTGCATTACCAACTTTTATTTGAGTAACTTGTCAAGGTTTATTTATATTTTTTTAACTACTAACTTCTTCTATCTGAAATAAATTTAAAACAAAAACTCCTATTATCGGTATTTTCGATAAAGAATAATAAAATTATGCTTGTATGATGGGTTAAGGTTAATGAAGTTGTCGGCCAGTCAATCCATACGTTTTTTGAGCACACAAATTATGTTTCAATCTCTTAACACTCATCTTTATGCAATAATAATAATAACAGGGTAGACAAGAAATTGCCAAAAGTACGGAGGTTGTGCTCGAGTCTTGATTCCTTGGTGGCTATTTAGATGGGCAATAGTATACAAGAAAAGTCAAGCCCCTATTGAAAAATAGCAGACTAAAGTGTTGGGCCAAAATTGACCTAAGCTATGACTTTTGATAACACTAAAATGAAAGATTTCATTGTCCAGAAACCAGCCCAAAAGAATTTGGATGGAAAAGTCCGCTGGAAATTTCTCAAATGATGGCCACCTTGTGCGATTATATCCAATTTTCCTTTAGAGCACTCGACTTTCTTTGAAAGAGCCAGATCATTATCACATTATTCCGATGCATATTGTATTATTTATCACACGACAGTCAAAATAAAATGAAGCATTGCAAATGACGCCACCCGAATTTATATACTAAACTTAAATCTCTTTACAATCCGGTATTGTCAAGCTAGTGATGAGCCCATTCAATGGCCGAAAAAATCTTCCACTCTTCAGGTTTGACTACAATCCCTCAGCGGGATGCTATCTTCAATGTCGGATCTTATTATAGCGAATTTCCAAAATTCATCCGAGCACGAAAATTCTCGGTCAAACTCTCACGCTGAAGTTGAATCCTTCAATTTTTTACGCCGGAGGGAGGGAGAGGGAGAGGGGGAGAGAGGGGGAGAGAGAGAGAGAGAGAGAGAGAAACAATTGATAAATTTGTACGTAGCTCACCAAAATATGTGAGTCAAAAAGGAGGAAATTTTTTGAAAAGGGTGGTCAAAAGTCGCAATTATCATCATAAGCGAAACTTTGAGATAAAATGTCGGCTGACACTTTTCCCCATGTGTCATGACAACAGCAGAACGAAATTTGATTATAGTAATCTGTTCCTATCGCAGGCAATCAGAGAATTTGCATCCCATCTCCCCTGCAATGGGCCCGATATTCAGAAGAGGGATCGAGTTTCTCATTTTTAATGTTCAATCAATCGAGTCTCTTTCGGTCCGATTCACCTCCTATTGGGTTCCGCCTAATACTGATAATTGTTGTATTACGTATTTCTAAATGCCCGTTTGTTTTCTTTGCTCTCTCTTATTTGTATTTATAAGTAGATATACTTTATTAAATTGATAACAATGAGAAAAATGTATCAGGTTTACATGAGGCGTGATCCATTGTCAAATTTTTCAATTTTGTCTCATGGCCTTATCTCGAGAAACCAATGTATGAGTGAATCAAAGTATTATTATCATACCTTGGCCCTTAGTCAAACTTGTCATAGCCAGTGGTTTCTTATTTGATTTTCTAGTTGTTAGGGTGTATAATTTTGCTAGCAGTTCTCTTATCCTTCTCTTCCATGTTTCATGCATTGAGAACACCATAAGTAATACTCTCTTCTCATATTCTCTATGCCGGTTTGACAATTGTCGCCATATTTTTGTCCAAGTAGTGCGACGCACACTAATCGGAAGTTTTAAAGAACATAACCGTGTTCTTTCGGAGCATGCAAATTATCTCAAGTTTGCTTGTCTCAGGCATCCGTGAGTGTTGAATTTGGTGGTTCTCGAAATTTTCACAACAACAGTAGTATTTGAATTTAGTGGGAACTTTCCAATTTTGACGTAACGTACATCCAAGTACTTTTCTTCTGCTTTGACCGTCGAAAACTCTCTTGCTCATATAGTCATGTGTCATAAAACAAAATAGCAAATGAAGGAATTTTCAGCTGTAAATAGAAGGGTTTAGCATCGAGTGTCGCCACTATGAAAGTGGAAAGTACATAAAATTATAAAATAAATGAAGCATTTCCTCATTTCGAGTTATGTGCATTTATCACTAATTCATTAAGCGCAAAACAGTAGCACCTAATTAGTTCATAATCTCATATCATCAGGTCATGCAAGAAAAGCATCGATCAAACAACATGCTCTCTTGAAGAATGAAAGGGATCATAGGATCACGAGATATTTTATTGAAACAATGTTTCGTTATGTAGAACACGTTTTACTCAACTTGTCTATATTTGAGAGCGATATTTGATGATAAAACACACATTCCTTTTCAGTTCACAACTCAAACATACAAGGATACTTTTATAAGTTACATGGTCATAAATTATGCAACTGTATCGGCTAGTATATCACGAACAGCATTGTTTTCTCAATTACTGATTATAAGAAAAGGGGGCTCTTTACTTTAATTATGGTGACTTTCCAATTATCACCAAATTAAAGCACCTACAACTAGTCACCGGCTCTATCCATATTTCTAGATTTTTGACTTGTCATCAAACATCATTTCTAAAAAGTCCACATCAGCGCATACCCCTGTCTCTTTTTTTAATTATTTTTGTATGTAAAAAATCTATGATGGTTGGAAAAAAAGAAGCAAAAAACGGCTTTGAAAGGAATAATGCTAGAAAATGACAAACATCGGTGTTAATTAGTTGGGGATCAAGGAAGATAGTCAACAGTCAAACATTGGAACGCTACCTTGTCTCATTGTCGCTGTCGGAGTGAAGGAAGTCTCAGGCTGGCGGCTGATCAATATGAAATATTCCTTTACCTTCGTCCCGAAAGCATCTCTCGTCCAACGTCAATCGGCAGGTGCATGCGACATGCACGAAAATTCCACATGTCCGGTTCAAAAGGCGCCAACTTCTCTGTGTCTAGCCGGGCTTAAATGAATTCCTTTCAACCCTAGTGATGAGCTGACATATAATTAGTAAAGTAATTCAGGTTTCGGTCCTATCCACATCGAGTTGCGTATGTTGAATTGGCCATATCTATGTCTGCATGTATATCAGCTAGGAGTGTAGAATATAAAAAGTACACGAATAGCTGGTATGTAGAGTTTCAATGGGCCTTATATTCATTTTAATATCTCTTCAACTATTAGTTTAGACTTTTGAGTTTGAATTTTTGATGCGGCATTAAAGTTAAGGCCCACCCTAAATTCACGTAGCATGTGAGGATCCCCATTCATAAGCAATCCCATGTGTTGTTCTCGGTTCGATCATACATGTAAGAAAAGGTGCAAGAGTATCCACATCACTTGTCCATGGAGTTTGAATAGATCTTAGACTCCATCTATCTGGTGAAAAATCGTGACATTTCTAAAAAAATGTTTACCAGGAAAATAATAATATTTTTAATATTTGATTGGAATCTAAAAATGAACTAAAAAATATTTTCCGCTATTTGGTATGAAAAATATGATTTGATTTTCCGATGGTGGATTACCAAAAGATTCAAATTTTTAAATTATTTTTTTTATTTTTCCTTTTCATTTTCCTTAATCAATCGCCAGCCATGGCAACAGCCGATGATCAACCATAGGTGAGGGATGAGCTCACCCATGGCCGTTATGACTCAAGCTCACTAGATTTAGGCAAGCCGAGTTGAGCTAGCCTCAAGTGAGGCTCCACCTTGCCAGATCTAGTAAGGTCAAGTCTCACCAAATTAGCAAGCTCAAGCCTCGTTGGCTTTGGGCAAGCTCATCTCTCAATTGGCGATTGGCCAAAGAAGAAGAAGGGAAATGAAAAAGAAAGAAAATAAAAGAAACAATAATTAAAATTTCAACTTTTTAATAAGAAAAAAAAAGTGCAAGAAGAACATGCTTAGTTCAAGTGAAAGAAAAATGAGGGAAAATAATCTCCTCTCTTAAAAAAAAAAAAAAAAAAACATTTTCTCCACTTTTGAACGCATTTTTTTCAATGACCAGTTTATTTTTGTGAATCAACTGTCAGAAAATTTGAATTTTTTTTTCCTGAAAGTTATTTTCTATAAAACGTCTTATGGAAAATAAATAATTTATAAAAATTTTCTAAAATTATTGCTCAAAATGATTAGTCAAAGGAAGATTGTTTTATCATGGACAACAATACATGTTTAAACATTTTCGTGGACATTGAAATACTTTTCATTTGTTTATTATTTGCAAGCAATCGTTTTTAAGAGAACATTTTTAAAATCATTTATTCTTCATGACAGAACGAATGCTTATATTCATTTTGATGGCTCTTCTCCTATGGGTCTAAACTTTGATTGGGCTTTTGAGGCAATTGATCAAAATCAAAGGGTCTTCGAACGATAAAAGTTGTTCAAGAAAGGGGGAGCATCGAAGGAGGTAGACAAGGTGGGCCGGCCTACATCATTGCTCCTACAATCAAGCCCAATAGATGCTTTTTCAGTGGAGCACTCGCTTGTGCTTGACGCAGAGCCTTCTTTATTCATTTCCGTTTTTTCAAACATACATTCCGTTTGTTTTGTAAAAAAAAAAAAAAAAAAAAATTTAAAAATTATTTTATAAATATGATTGCATATCTCACTTATAAAAATGAATAAAAATTTTATTTTCATTGCCCTTGAAAATATATAAACAATTTTTTTTATAATGAAAACATTCTATAGATTTTACGAAAGTATTTTTAAATAATTATTCTTTTCACAAAACAAATGGAAATCTTCAATTCAATCCGAAGATTTTCCATTTCTTTATCCAAAATATTAATTTCATCACCTTTTATAATTAATCAATTAATTAAAGCAAGGAACCATGTGAATCTATAGATTCTCTCGGAACCCAAATTCCTAAGTGACCCAAACATAAGGGCCCAAATTTCCTAAGTGACCGGGGAATTGACACATTGGACCTTACATTGGACAGAAAGTTAACATTGGTCAGATTTGAGTATGGGGTGAAGGCTAGTGACTTTTTACGAGTTTAGATCATAATTAAAACTCGACCTAAAGGTTGGCTTTTTTTAAGGGAATTGGGCCGAAGAGGAGATATTAGGGAGCAGAACGGCTTTATTTTCATGTGAAATAATAATTTTAATCAATTATGCAGGATGAGTTATTTTCACATATCAGTTGCATGAAATATGATTTAGAGATTTAAATAAAGGATTGGACGGACACGAAAATCAAACGGAATGATATAAAAGAGTTCCGCAACGTGCACATTGAGCCACTACAATCTTGAAATCGCTTGTTATTTTCATAATCCATTTAATTGTACATTTAATTAAGTTATAATAAAATTACTTTTTTAGTTGAAAATTTTTCCATCGATCTCATTTCGTAGTTAATTTTAGAGGCTTTTGTGCAATTATCCATTTGGATAAAATGACACAAATAATTTCTAAATTTCAGCCTAATATACAAGTGGTCTTTGAACTATTAATATGGATTTTGCACTCTGCCTTAATATTTAATGTGGTCCCTAAACTTTTAATTTATTTAATATCATCCTTAGACTTTTATTACATATTTAATATGATCTTTGAACTATATAAAAATGTTCAATATAATCTTTCCATTGCGGGGTGATTTGATTCGGCGATTGTGTTTCTGTGTGCTTGGATAGATCTATGCGGTAACTAGGATGTAATTGACCTAAAGTTTTGGTTTTTAGCTTCTTCCTCAATGTTCCTTTCGGTTGCTGACGAACTTTAGAGCACATGATTTGCAGTAGGAGGTTTTTTCTACTGTACTTAGTTAAAGACAGCGACTTTGATATCGTCGTGTCTACTTTGGATGGAAATGGCTGTCGTATTTGGTCCGTTAGCGGGAGCCTTCTGCGCATTTCGCACCACTGTTTAGTTTCTCAATAGATTTGTCGATTTCTTGGCGGACATTGTTTAATTTGACGTGCTTCTGCTTTGCTTCACTCAGTTGTGTGGTACTCAGACAATTTTGCTGCGGGAGCACGCTGTCCCTGTCCGCTTCTTTGCCAAAGAAGCTGCTCCTGCTGCCCTCAAGGGAGATGGTGAGTGTCGTCGTAAACTTTAGCCTGTCCTGCTGCATTTTCAGTGAACATCAGTGTCTTTCATGGACATTTAGTTAGTTATCATTACTTTGCTGACAAATGCCGCATCTTTTTGAGGTCAGAAGAAAGAACAAGCTTCTTGAACTTCTTAAGCTTCTCTTGCACTCTGTAAAGTATGAAGCATATAAACCTTACATGAGTTCTCGCTGATGCAAATGATAAGTGCTACATGAGCGTAATTTCCCCAATGGTGACCGTGGAACATCATTGGTCTGACTGAGGTCTTATCTTGAGACTTCCAAGTGGGAATCCACCTGGAGAAAATAGCTGTAGAAATGGAGTAAAACTAATTTTGGATATACTTTCATGCTTCTATTGTTGAGGTGAGAATTCCCAGCACCAAGGCTTATCACTGACAGGGTACTGACATGGTTATTGTTAAAACAGAGATGTTGAAGAATATCTTTCTGGAGGTCAAGAAGAAGTTTGAGACCGCCATTGGAGTTCTGAGGAAGGAAAAAATTACCATTGCTCCTGAAGATCCAGCTGCAGTGGCTCAGTACGCGAAGGTCATGAAGACAGTAAGAGAGAAATAATCTTTCTGCTGCCTTTTCAGCTTATCCTTGCAACAGCTTTCTCTTGCCTCATGTTTCGAGCATTGCCCTTTGATCTATTTCATTGGAAGTAAGACAGTTTTGTATGAATGTGCTTTTTGGGTCTTGGATGAGATTGTAGATGCTTCTACTATTTCTCAATTTGTCTCATTTTATTTATGGATGTTTGAAATGGAGATGGAGCAGTTGGTTAGTGGTGGAACTTCCTAATGTCCCTTTCACATGTCAAAGAAAACTACTTTTTGGGTGAGGATCTAATAAATGCCATCTCTAGAGTAATTAACTCAGTTCATGAGTGCTAGATACAGCTTGTGGTCCAGGCATATGTGTCTTTCAATATGCCTCCATGTCTGGCCATTTTCTAATTTGTCAACCAAAGTAAACTCTAGCGACTGGCAGGATGAAGTTGAGCATGTCTCTGTTTGTTAAGGCGCAAAGAGTATAGGTTATCTGATCTTTTAATAATGAACTGATTAGACCTGGTCTTTTATCCCACAGGGCAGACTTGTTTTCAGAATCGCAAAGGATCCAGTACACAATTCAGACACGTACGCAGGACATACCAGATGCCCGTACATATCTTCTGACTTTGAAGGAGATTCGGATCAAGTTGTTTTGATATGTACCGCTTTGCTTTTATAAGTTTTTGTAACTTTGTAACACCTGTGCCTAGCTTCTTTCTCTAATGGTCCAGAATTTTACGATGATTTTTTTTTTTTCGGGGGACGGAACTTTACTACATACTAGTTCTGGATTTGTATGAAATGCTCTGGTTATGTCTGCTCGTATCATATGCTTATACATTTTGTGAAAATGAGTTGTTTCCGATCCTTATTTTTAGTGAGTACTTAAAGCCAATACTTTTTGCAGGAGAGGTCTTACTGATGACCTTGGCGCAGAGGCAATGATGATGGATGCATTGGAGAAAGTTGAAAAAAAGAAATTAAGGGTCCGTTCGTTTCACGGAAAATATCACATTTCCGGAAAACATTTTCTGAAGTCATTTTCCGGGAAAATGACTCTATTTTCCGGTGTTCGGCCAAAACCAAAATTTGAGTGAAAAATATTTTCCACCGTTCGTTAGCTCATTTAATTGTTTGAGAAAAATTATCAAAATTTGAATTTTAAAATTTTTAATTGACCAAAAAAATAATTTTATTTTTTATATTTTTTTTAAAAATGAATTTTTAATTATTTATATTTTTTTAAAATCGAAATTTTATTTTTTTTTTTTCTTTATTTTTATTTTTATTTTTATTTTTTTTCTTCTCCTTCCTCCGCCGCCTCCTTCCTCCTCCTTCCGCCGCCGCCTCCTTCCCGCTTGACGATGGCCGGCACCTGGTGGCCGTCCGGCGAGCTCGAGGCTCGGCCGATCTCGCCGGCTCGCCGCGAGCCGCCCGGGCTCGGCGCGAGCCGCGAGCTCGCCGGATCGGCGGCGAGCTCGGGCTCGCCCGGATCGGGAGCCCGAGCTCCGCCGCCAGATCCGGCGAGCTCGCGGCTCGCCCGAGCCCGGCGGCTTCGCGGCGAGCTCGGGCGAGGCCCGAGCCCCGCCCGGCTCGCCGGATGGCGAGCCGCGAGCTCCGCCTAGGCCGGCGAGCTCCGCCTCGCCGATCTGGCGAGGCCCGATCTCGGCCGCCGGATCGGGCTAAGCGCCTCGCCGGCCTGGGGCGAGGCCGGCGAGTCGTCGGCCGGCCGCTTGCGGCCGGTCGTCGGCCGCGGCTTGCGGCCGGTCGTCGGCCGCCGGCTGGCCGTCGCCGGCCGCGGGCCGGGTCGCCGGACGCCGCCATGGCCGATCGGGCCAAAGAAGAAGAAGATGAATAGGAAAGAAATAAAAGAAAAAAAGAAAAGAAAAGAAATTAAAAACTCAATTTAAAAAAAAAAAAAAAAAAAAAAAAAGAAAGCATAAAAATAAAATGAAAATGTATTAATAAAAAAAAGTAAGAGGGAAGAAGTCATGGAAAATGTTTTCCACTTTTCAAAAGTGGAAAACGTTTTCCTCACTTTAAAGGTTGTTTTTTTCCAATGATGGAAAACATTTTCTTGACTAGTTCATTTTCCGTGAAACGAACACCGGAAAATCCGGAAAACATTTTCTCGGAAGTCATTTTCCGTGAAACGAACGGACCCTAAGAAGCCCCTTATGAGAAATGACAAGAAAGGAATGGCTCTTCTCATGGCAGAGTTTGATAAGGTCAATAAGAAGTAAGTGCTTGTGTTGCTAGGTCTTATTTTTTGGTTTTTTTGAATAATGTGGCATATTGATGGTAGCTTTCAGTTTAGGTATATTTTCAAAACCCTTATTTGTGTATTTTAAATTGCATCGTGTTTGTGTGTATGTGTTTATCTCAACAGGATGTGGTTGTTCAATTATGCATTTCCAGAATTAAACTAATCTCAATTGGATGGGATTTATTTGGCCAAGCGTCTTGAATTTTTTTATTTTTTTTTGGGCTTGACATTTTAATTGGGTGTGGTTAGCTAAAAATAATTTCCCGCACTAGTAGAATTATTACATTGGTGTACAAGGATTGATTTTGAATGAGAATAGTATTGCATCCTACATTTACTGATATTTGAGCCAAACTGAAGGTATACCGAAGGATAATTTAATAAATAGTTGAAGCACTACTCTGTTAACATAAGAGACTGAATCATTTGTTATGCTAGATTTAACATTTTTTACTTGGAAATCGTAGAAGCATGTCTCCTAGTGACAATTTATATCTCTTCTGCAAGTTTACTTGCCGGATTCAAAATACTAGTTGATAGCATGGGTGCTAGGCTCTTAGTCTGCCCTTTGAATTTGACTCAATTCTTACGTGAAAAAGTTTGATAATTGTTTGTTGAGCTCGAGTTTTCCACTATCATGCAATGCTTTTCCTTATTTGCTCTGCTTATATCTAGCTTCTTCAGCTTGATGTGCTACTTATGACGTTATTTTATATGTCATGACGTGCTGCTTATGACATTCTTTTCTGTTACTTGTTGTGCTAGGCTTGGAATTCGAAGGGAAGATCTGCCAAAGTATGAGGAGCAGTTGGAACTTAAAATTGCCAAAGCACAATTGGAGGAGTTGAAGAAAGATGCTCTTGAAGCTATGGAAACTCAGAAGAAGAGGCAAGTATTTCTGTACTTTCATCATTGAGGCGAATCAGTGTGTAGGGTACAGTTTCTTTGTTTAAATAAACTTATTGGGGCCCTGCTTGAGTATCTTGAGAACATTGTACCTGGAGATGTTCAATTTTTTATTATTGTTAGCTAAATATAGAATATATGGAAATCATTATTATACTTAGGCTCCATTTGTTGTACATAACATGAACAATTTGAAAAATATTTTTATAAACATGATCGCTTATATTGTTTACAAAAATGAATGAATGAATGAATTTTTTTTTATCATCCAAAAAATTGTTCGGACTTAAATTGTTGTCAATAATGAAAGTATTTTTTTTATTTGTTAGTTATTAGAAGCAATCATTTTTAGGAAAATATTCTATATATTCATTTTATTCGAAATCAACGAATCCTTAGTCCGTGAACAGATTCATTGAAAGCAAATAGAAAAAAAATGCTGAAAGAACATATGGTCTTAACTTATCTGGAAAACATCATTATCTACAGCAATTTCTTTTAAATGACAGTTATATTTTGTAAGCATAGGTTTGTTCGACTCAGATAGCCTATGCTGAGGAGAAGTATGAATTAGGTGCAACTTCAATTAAGCTTTTGAAAATTTGTTTGTCAATAACTTTTATCTATGTTTCATTTCAGGGAAGAATTTAAGGATGAGGAAATGATTGATGTGAAGTCCTTGGATATCACAAACTTCATCTGAGACAAGATTCTGTTCAAATGGTTGATCAATTGTTGAAAGAATGGAGAAGGAAGTTAGTTTGACAATACTTTTGTTTCTCCTTGTTTTTCTTCAATAAAGTAATTGAATGGAAAATGCTATCCAGTGATTGAGATTATATGTTGTTTTCCTCCAATCACATTTGGCAATGTCGCAAGGATGGAGCATTTTATCTCACCCCGTCGTGGTTAACATTTTTAGGGCCATAGAGTGGAGGATCCGGAGCCCGAGGCGTAAGGGTCCGGGCTGTAGTTGGCCTAGTAGTTTCTTTTTGGATCAGACTTTTGTTTATGAACCCTTAGGTTAACTGGGTATGTATTTAAAGTGTGTTTTGTGAAATAAAAGTGTTGGCTTATGTTTTGACTATTTCTGTGTTGATTGTTGTCTGGGGTTTGTTAGTTCTCTTCCGCATGTGTGTTGACACTTAAATTTTGGCGGCCGTTTATTTATTTATTGCATAGAAAATAAGGGGTTAATTTTATCCCTAAAAAAATACTAATTGCATAGCATATAGATATAGATGCATTTATTTTTAATTTACATGCTTTGCATTTATTTATTGAACCAGTGACGGGTGGATTTAAATTAGTGATTCTGAGCATTAAATTGACAGGCTGGACTAAGCCCATGAAGCGAGCAAATTAGCCCAAGCTCTTTTTTTTAAGTGGTCGGAAATTATCTTGTGAGAAAATAGAAATTTGAAATTTTCCGGGATATGATGAATTTTTTTTTTTTTTTGGATAGGGTAGGTGTGACAAAAGATATTGCGATATATTTTTACAAGATTTGGATTTAGAGGAAAATTCTATCGTAATCTTGAACACTTATCAATATGTGACAAAATTGGTGAAAAAATATTGCGGATGCTGATGCCTTTGACTATAAAAAGGCATACGCGTATGAGAAAAGTGGGGGCTTTTTTCTTTGTTTGGAGCCGAGGAAAGTTGCTTTCGTTTTTTAGGGTTTTAAAAAAAGAAAGCAAAAAGGAAAAAAGTAGAAGCCAAAGTCCAATCGACAGGGGGGATTGGACGTTTACTGTTCATCATTCTCCCCCTGCACTCGCCGGAGTTTGATGCCCGCATCGTCACCAGACTGACAGCTCCTCCTCACCAGCATTGCCGACCTAGCTCTTCCGCCAGCCCAACCCTTCAAGCAACACTGGAGCTCCACCCCCACGCTCGCGACCATTGCCATCCACTACATACCCCGATAGCCGGTTGGGTTCTGCTGTCGTGCCCAAGTCGACCTCGAGCCGCCCCTGACGAGCCCACTCCAGCTATAGCGCCTCTGTCTCCCTCGTTGCGACCCAGCGCTAACGATTGCCATGCTCGCCTTCGCCATTACCAGCCTGATCTGTCGTGATTGCCCAGCGTTGATCAGCCTACCTGCTCCATCGTGCCTGCACCAGCAATCGCCACTCGACTCCTCGCGACGACCCGAGCCCGAGCCGAGCCGCTCTGCCACCACCGCTCCAGGGCGTCGCTCACCTTCCGCCGCGAGATCTGTGACACACGTCGCTGCTGCTCTCGGCCGCCGCCGTTCCGGGCTTGCCTCTACTTCGCCTTTGGTCCGACGTTCTTGCTGCGATCCCGCCAACAGTCGCACGCCTGACGCCGTTATCTCGAAAACCAGCGATCAATGTCCCTACTCAACCCGACACCTTGCTACCTGGAGCCGAAGCCCTGCAACCCGCCTTCGTCCGCTCGCCCCCCTACAAAGCCGCCACTGCTCTCCGTCCTTGGTGCTACCACCGATCCGCTCGCCACCCTTGCTAGAGTTTCCCTTGCCGGACCGATCGACCCGCTACCCCTTTGAGACCCACGAGCAAGTCGTGCTAGGGAAGGGAAAAAGAAAAAGAAAACAAAAAAAAAAAAAAAGGAAAAAAGGAAAATCAATTAGGTAGTTTTCTTTTTTTTTTTACTTTATTCTATTTTTTTATGTTATTTTCATTTATTTACTTTGTTTTTTAGTAGAATTATTCTTGAATGTATGATTGAGATTCCAACATGAAATAGCCCCTCAAATTAGGGATTGACAGTCCGATTTTCGCGTCCGAAATCCGACTCGCAATCTCTTGCAAAATCGTCAATCCGATCTCACGCCCGAGATTCGATTTGCGATTTAATTTTAAAATTGGTCAACCCATCTCATGCGCAAGATATGGTTCGCCAATTTATGGATATCAATCCTATCTTGTCCGGTTTGTCGTCGTGTTGGTTGAATCAATTTTATTTTCATAAAATAAAAAATCCAAAAAATTTTGAATTAGGATTAGGTTTGTTTTAGAATATTCCTATTCTTAGGGTTATCTTGCATATTTAGAATTGCAATCTTATTTCAAAATTGCATGTCATTAGAATTAGGTCATTTAGTTATATTGCATTGCATATTGCATGATTCTCATTAAATAAATGAAAACAAAAATTGAGTGATTGCGTGTTAATTAGAAATCATATCTGGGATCGTTGATGTGAATTCTGATCTAACATTGTAGATGCTTTCGTTGCTTTGAGGTAAGTCTTGCAATTTATTCACTGCTTTATCTGGGTGTTAAATTGGTGGTTTGCGTACTCGTATGATCACCTCACATGTTAGGGAAGTTAATTAAAATCAATTCAAGCTGCTTGCCAAACATTTTTTTCAAAATAAAAGAGAAAGGTACCGAAAGGGCGTTAGAGAAATCTAATATAACCAAGTCCCCGAATTCACAATCTCTGGTTCGTAGGAGTAAGGTAAATCTCCCGTTACTTTACTTGGGTTTCTAATCGACCACCAAAAATAGATTAGTGGCGACTCCTAATTGAAAAATCAATCGCATGTTAATAATTTGAACCTAAGTCGTGAATTGGTATAGGCTTAAGAGAGCCCGAGCTAAGTTTAGGCTTAGCAATCCATTAGCCTAATTTTAGGTGGTGCACCCAAAATTTAGGTCGCGACAGCTTGGCGACTCGCTGGGGACTTGAGTTAAAACTCATAGTGGACTTAGGTCAATTTTCTCTTCAATTTAAAAAAAAAAAAATGTTTTTGTTTAGCAGCGAGGATCCCAGGTACATCCTTAACCTTTAAGATGTTAAATGTTTTTGCAGGATGGGAAGTATAAGGGGAAGTGTTTGCTAACATTTGTTTTGCATGGAGGTGTAGGAATGTATGGTTTATTTTCAAACTATTGAGGTGTTGTTTGATATAAACTGTCGTGCATGCCCTGCATTTAACACTACACTATCGCACACACAACCTACCGCCGGACCTAGGTCGCATAGGATCATCTAGGATGGTATTGTGATGGATACCACTTCGACTACGTGCCCGCGGTATGAGTCGCCCATCTCAATCCCGAAATTTCTTTTTTAGTGTCAAGAGTACCCACCTCAGTCCGCATGCCCGCGACCTAGGTCGGCTCTTGACCAAGCCGAAGTCATGAGGACCCGACGTAGTCCACACGCCCGTGGCTAGTCTGATCATCCTTGTGGCTCCACTTTGATAAGCCTTATAAATTAGAAATCAAAACACTTACCATGCGCATGTCTATGTGATTGCCATTGATTCTCCTTGGTGAAGTAAGTCTTCTACCCTTATACTATGCAATTTACTTTTGGTCCATCCATGACAATATAGGTTAGTCGTTTGATCTAATTCATTCGTCAATTAGGAATGAAATGAGGAAATTGCCATGCAATGAATCATTTGCAAAAAAAAAAAAAAAAAAAAAAAAAAACTTTAGAGAATTTGTTTTCAATTCATGTCTAGGAAATTTGGTCTTGTTAGGATGTCTATCTTTATTTTCCTAGTCCATTTTTAGGAAATGCCCTTCTTGTATGAACTTTTCATGAATAAAAAAAAAAAAATGAAAAAATCGATTAGATCATTGTCATGGATTGACTTTCTATTTACCCTCATGCTTACATGTTCCCCTTCATTTGAATTAGGTGATTATGGAGCGATCCGCTCACCCATCTGTTCACGATCGAGAGCTAAAATGACGAATCAAAAAGAGCTAATCTCGTCAAGCAAAAGTGTTGTGATCTATCTTCGATGAGAAATTGCGACTCTAAGGAGAGAGCCAAGAAGACTTTTTGAACCGTCTCATTTTCCTGAGGTGGCCGAATTTGATGTCGTCATGAAAAGACTAGTGACATATCTAGAGGGAAAAATATATAATTTGAAGGGTTTGCATCACAAGATCAATGAGGGTGAAGAATTCAAGTACACATGATTCATGGTCCTAAGTAGTTCGATTTCCTCATTTAATTAGGGGCATGCACCTTCCCCTGCGTGGGAATTCTTATCGCTTTTTAGGGATTGATTTCAATTTCTTCTGTGCTTGAACATTACATTCCAATAAATGTAATTCGATTGATGATAATCAATAAAATTACAAGTTTTGTTTTGAGGACATAATGGGGTACACCAAACCAGCTCGGTGACGATATTCAACAATGAAAAAAATATCATCCATGGAGAAATTTTGAGGAATGGGCTTCTTCATGCTTCCTCATCCAAAATATTCCTTAAAAAAAATCATTTTTAAAGTCATTTCCAAAAGCATGCATTAAGTTACCGTTGTTTGTTTTTCTAACTCATTTACTTCATGTCTCAAAGCATAAAAGAGAGGCATTTAGTGATAGCGAGCCCATTGATTTGGGAACATACATCCGAAGGAAAAATAGACGTGGGGGCAAAGGATCATTTCCTAGCTTATCTTGATAACATCTCCCAAGAGTAAAGAAGACATTAAGCACTACTTATCCTCTTACTTGTCCCGAGCAATTTTCTTATACATCAATAAGAAACCGAGGGCAAGTCAAAAGAAGATCATCTTGATTCCAAAGTGTGATGTGTGGCACATCTCATTACAATTTGTGTGAGATGTCATTCTCGAAAGCCAAATGAAGTTTCTCATTTCCATGAGAAAATGATGGAACAAGTCAAAAGAGGATCATCTGTCTTGGATGAAATGGATACATTGCGTTCATGAATATAATTAATTCTGGAATTGACACTCTGTTCTTTTCCTTGTAGATGATGAATTGGGGCACTACAGATTATAGTAGTGACATGACTAAAACAAAATCTCGATCCGAGCCCAAATGATTGTGCAATTTGAATTTACTCTAATGTTGCATGGTATCCTATTCATGCACGTTGCATGGTATCCTATTCATACACGTTCTCTTATGTAGGGGCAAAAGCGGATTTTCAGGGACAATCCAAGAACACTTATTCCTAAGACAATCCCCTCTTGGGGGATAATTCCTTGAATGAACGCTCAAAATCATGTTTTTCATACTTACGAAAGCATTTTTTGAGTGTGGTAAATTGTTTGTTCTGAAGTTTGCAATTTTTCATGCTTAAAGCTATTAAGGATTTTGCATGATGACTCTTACATGTTTAGTCCACCAATTCCACTAAAGAACATCAAGATTCAATGAATGATGTGGAATGGATTAAGCATGCTAAATGAGACGTGTCAGGATGATGAAAGGCAAGCATTATCCTATACACAGTCCCATGCTTATACATTTGTGAGATGAGTGTAAGAAGTTCCATATCCACAAGGTGAAAAGTTCTCTTGCAAAAGGTTCGATAATCGAAATGATGAGATACAATTCATTTCTTTATCCCAAACACTACATGTGATCCATTGCTTAACTTCTTTGAACCCCATACACTTGTCGGAATTCTTTCAAATTATCCCTGTCAAGAACCACCCCACATCGGGGCAAATTAGAGGGTAAGACAGCACCATAAGGTGAAGAAAATAGATTGAAATTTTCTTGCTCTCACTTGCATCAATCTTCTAGTCATGCTATTATGTTGAATTCATGTGGTAATTTAAGTGCCTTAAGATGACAAGGAGCATTTCTTTCACTATCCTATACACTTATATCATTTGCATAGCCCACTTGAGCTTGCAATTTCATTTCTTTAAACCCAGTTGGAGAACATCCCCCACACCAGGGCAAGGCAAAAGGCAGATGAAAACCCTTGAAAGTTCAAGTGTCATTCAAATTGTAATTGCTTGACATATGCATTATGCGCAAGAGTTGAAATCAAAATAGAACTAAGGGGCATGAAAAAGCAGTGTGCTTGGTAAAAGTAATGCCAATGCCCATGAAAAAAAAGTGAAAAAAAAATGCATGAAAACTAGGGGTATGAAAAAGCGGTGTGCTTGGTAAAAGAAAGTCTGATGCCCATAGATGAAAATGAAAAAGTCAAGAGAGGTGACTATCAATTGTAAAAGGTTGCCCTCATAGAGCAACATTCAAAGAACTCAAATGCTGAGTTTTTACAATCAATGGGGCAGTATTCAAAGAGTCAAGATCAATAGTGCATTTATAATGACAATCCCTGGTGAAGAAGAAGACCGGCAACAATGCCTAGATGATCATCAATTTTGACCCCTATACACATCTTTAAGCTTAACAATCTTTCGTTTCTCAACCCATGAACCCAACCTATGTTACGTCCTTTGCAAAGTCTCTTCTGATTAGGGCACTTGAATTAACATGGTAATTCATATGTTTATAAGCATTGCTCGAAGAAGTGCAAGCAAGACTATTTCTTTCTCATTTTGCAGGGTTCTTGACTTGTAAACCTGGAGATGATTGCGAAATTGTTCTTTCAATAGCCTTGACTCAAAGAGTCCAATTGTTAAACCATTGATCAAGCCTACATTACGGTTCCTATTAAAAACCTCTCAGATTGGTAAGGTCGTATCGCTTGCGAAAATACTCGGACCCTTGTTGGTATGATGATAGTGAGATGGAGTGATTCTCATAAAATAGCCTTCTAAATGAGGGTGAGTGAAAGTCATTTCTAACTGAAAGTCTCTCATTTAGAATTCTTAGAAAATCCATGTCATAAAAATTGTCTTGAATGATGATTCTCTCTAGTAGAAATTTGGGTGATGCAAAGGTCATTATGCATGAACCCCGATTGAATTAATAAAAACTTCAGTGGATTTTGAAGTGTGCATTCCAAAATGACCTTAATTGCTTATTTCTTTGGTAAATGCATTTTTGCTCTAAATCATGTCTGACATGTAATATTTTCTCAAAAACCCAAGAGCTCCTGACATTCAGATTCCTTTCAGAATGCCTCATGATATTAGGAGATGAGAAACATTCACGAACATTCAAGGTGCATCCTTGATGTTCCCAAAATTTATTTTCTACCAAGAGGTGAAAGACCTCCACAAGATATATAAATTCCATAAGACATATCCCCAAGAATCAAAGATATCACCAGGTAAGCATATCTCTACCCATACTCTAAATACCTGTCATTGTGCAGGTATTATCTTTCAAGTGCATCGACACTTGACTCGGTCAAACTGTCCTCTATACTGACCCGACGTGCTTTTGTAGCCCAGAGTCCCTTTATATTGACCCGGCGTGCTTTCGTAGCCCGGTGTCCATTTATACTGACTTGGCGTGCTTTCATAGCCCGGTGTCCATTTATACTAACCTAGCGTGCTTTCGTAGCCCGGTGTCCATTTATACTGACCTGGCATGCTTTCATAGCCTAGTGTCCATTTTCATTGACTCGGCGTGCTTCCATAGCTCGATGTCCCTTTTATCGACCCGACGTGCTTCCGTAGCCCAGAGTTCCTAACTCGTCGTGCTTCCGTAGCCCGATGTCCCTTTTAATAGACCCGGCGTGCTTCCGTAGCCCGAAGTTCTTGACCTAGTGTGCTTCCGTAGCCTAATGTCCCTTTCATCGACTTGTCGTGCTTTTGTAGCTCGATGTCTCTTATAATTGACCCGGCGTGCTTCCATCGCTTGGAGTTCCTTTATATCGACTCGAGCGTGCTTTCGTAGCCTAGTGTCCATTTCATCAACTCGACGTGCTTTTGTAGCCTAATGTCCCTTATAATTGACCCGGCTTGCTTCCGTAGCCCGGAGTTCCTTTATATTGACCTAGCGTGCTTTCATAGCCGTGTCCCTTTCATTGACACTATGTGCTTTCGTAGCCCGTTGTCCCTCTCATTGACACGGCGTGCTTTCGTAGCCCGTTGGCTCTTTTAATAGACCCGGCATGCTTTCGTAACTCGATGTCCATTGACCTAGCGTGCTTTTGTAGCCTAGAGTCCCTTTTATCGAACCGACGTGCTTCTGTAGCCCGAATTTCTTTTATCGACCTAGCATGCTTTCGTAGCCTAGAGTCCCAAAAATCATGACATCTCAGTCTGGACCCGGATGTCTTGATTATTTTCGTTGAACATTTCACTCTGGATGTGAATGTTCTTCGATCTTCCTCGTTATACCTTAGTATGGATATAGGTATTTCGAGCTTAAAAAATCATGACATCTCAATCTAGACCCGAATGTCTTGATTATTTTCGTCTAAACATTTCACTTTGGATGTGAATGTTTTTTCGACCTTTCTCGATATACCTTAGTCTGGATCTAGGTATTTCGAGCTTCAAAAATCATGATATCTCAGTCTGGACCCGGATGTTTTGATTATTTTCATCTAAACATTTCAATTTAGATGTGAATATTTTTTCGACATTTCTCGTTATACCTTAGTCTGGATCTAGGTATTTCGAGCTTCAAAAATCATGACATCTCAGTCTGGACTTAGATGTCTTGATTATTTTCATTTAAACATTTTACTCTGGATGTGAATGTTTTTCAATCTTTCTCGTTATACCATAGTCTGGATCTAGGTATTTCGAGCTTCAAAAATCATGACATTTCAGTCTGGACCCGGATGTTTTGATTATTTTCATTTAAACATTTCACTCTGGATGTAAATGTTTTTCAATCTTTCTCGTTATGCCTTAGTCTGGATCTAGGTATTTCGAGTTTAAAAAAAATCTTGACATCTCAGTTTGGATTCGAATGTCTCAATTCTTTTCATTGAACATTTCACTTTCTTTAGATGTGAATATTCTTCTCAGTCTCAATATCTCAATTTATTACTTGTTTGACTCTTCAAGGAACCTGAGTAAGAGTTGAGTACTTATGGAGTAAATGGGGATTTATCATGTACCTCAAGATGCTCTACCACACTGATTGATAAGTAATTGTATGTACGTTCCTTTCTTTCGCATCATGCATTTGCATTAGCATTTCCATGCATAATATAAATTGCATTTTAAAATGGGATTCATTTTCCGACAAAAAAAATCAAAAATCAAATCATTCAGTGAATGTTCATGGTCAAAATTTAGGTTTCAATTTGTCTTTAAAGGCAACCTCTACAAGCTCACCTTCTAAGAGGGGCAGCTGTTGACACCTAAATTTTGGCGGCCCGTTTATTTATTTATTGCATAGAAAATTAGGGGTTAATTTTATCCCTGAAAAAATACTAATTGCATAGCATATAGATATAGGTGCATTTATTTTTAATTTACATGTTTTGCATTTATTTATTGAACCGGTGACGGGTGGATTTAAATTAGTGATTCTGAGCATTAAATTGACAGGCCAGACTAAGTCTATGAAGCGAGCAAATTGGCCCAAGCCCTTTTTTTAAAGTGATCGAAAATTATCTCATGAGAAAATAGGAATTTGAAATTTTCCAGGATATGATGCATTTTTTTTTTCTTTTTTGGATAGGGTAGGTGTGACAAAAGATATTGCGATATATTTTTACAAGATTTGGATTTAGAGGAAAATTCTATCGTAATCTTGAACACTTATCAATATGTGACAAAATTGGTGAAAAATATTGCGGATGCTGATGCCTTTGACTATAAAAAGGCATACGCGTATGAGAAAAGTGGGGGCTTTTTTCTTTGTTTGGAGCCGAGGAAAATTGCTTTCGTTTTTAGGGTTTTAAAAAAAGAAAGCAAAAGGCAGCAAAAAGGAAAAAAGCAGAAGCCAAAGTCCAATCGACAAGGGGGATTGGACGTTTACTATTCATCCTTCTCCCCTGCACTCGCTAGAGTTTGCTGCCCGCATCGTCACTAGACCAACAGCTCCTCCTCACCAGCATTGCCGACCCAGCTCTTCCGCCAACCCAACCTTTCGAACAACACCGGAGCTCCGCCCCCACGCTCGCGACCACCGCCATCCACTGCATACCCCGATAGCTGGTTGGGTTCTGCTACCGTGCTCGAGTCGACACCAAGCCGCCCCTGATGAGCCCACTCTAGCTGCAGCGCCTCTGTCTCCCTTGCTGCGACCTAGCGTCGACAACCGCCGTACTTGCCTTCGCCGCTACCAGCCCTAATCTGTCCATGACCGCCCAGCACTGATCAGCCTACCTGCTCCACCGCACCTGCACCAACAATCGCCGCTCGACTCCTCGCGACAACCCAAGCCCGAGCCGAGCCGCTCTGCCACCACCGCTCCAAGGCGTTGCTCACCTTCTGCCGCGAGATCTGCGATGCGCGTCGCTGCTACTCTCGGCTACCGCCATTCCGAGCCTGCCTGTACTTTGCCTCTGGTCCGACATTCCTGCTGCGATCCCGCCAACAGTCGCGACACTTGACACCATTGTCTTGAAAACCAGCGATCGATGTCCTTGCTCAACCCAACGCCTTACTGCTCGAAGCCGAAGCCCTGCAACCCGCCTCCGTCCGCCTGCGCCCCTACTAAACCACCACTGCTCTCCGCCTTTGGTGCTGCCACCGATCCGCTCGCTGCCCTTGCTAGAGTTTCCCTTGTCGGACTGATCGACCTGCTGCCCCTTTGAGACCCACGAGCAAGTCGTGCTTGGGAAGGGAAAAAGAAAAAGGAAACAAAAAAAAAAAAAGGAAAAGAGGAAAATCAATTAGGTAGTTTTTCTTTTTTTTTTTTTACTTTATTCTATTTTTTTATGTTATTTTCATTTATTTACTTTGTTTTTTAGTAGAATTATTCCTGAATGTATGATTGAGATTCCAACATGAAATAGCCCCTCAAATTAGGGATTAACAATCCGATTTTCGTGCCCGAAATCCAACTCGCAATCTCTTGCAAAATCGTCAATCCGATCTCACGCCCGAGATTTGATTCGCGATTTAATTTTAAAATTGGTCAACCCGGTCTCATGCGCAAGATATGGTTCACCAATTTATGGATATCAATCCTATCTTGTCCGGTTTGCCATCGTGTTGGTTGAATCAATTTTATTTTCGTAAAATAAAAAAAATCCCAAAAAATTTGAATTAGGATTAGGTTCGTTTTAGAATATTCCTATTCTTAGGGTTATCTTGCATATTTAGAATTGCAATCTTATTTCGAATTTTTAAATAAAAAATCCAAAAAATGCGTTCATTTAGGATGTTAGTTTTCTTTAATTTAAATTGCACGTTTAATTATTTGGCAATTTTAATTTCGAATTTTATATAATAAAAAAAACACAAAAAAAAAATCATCATGCATATATAATGTAGAATTAGGGCATTCTTTGTATGTCATTGCATATTATGATAAAATTGCATGTTTCATTTAAGTTTAAATTGATTTTTTAGATAGATTGCATCTTAGGTTAGAGATTGCTAAGTTAAGATAATATCTTAGTTTAAATTAGGATTTAGTATGACCTAATCCTTAATATAAGCTGGATAGAATCTTAATCTAGATAGATAATTTTTGCATTTTTCTTAATTTCGAATTTCATGAAAAATACAAAAAGATTGTCTTAGAATAAATTCGTTCCATTTTCTAGAATAAATTGCTTTTTTTTTTTAAAGAATAAATTGCTTTTTTAAAAAAAAAAAAAAATGTCTAATGCATGTCATATAGGATTAGATTCATGAAATGCATGTCATTTAGTGATTATTGCTAGGTTCATTTAATTAGAAATTGTCTGTCATTAGAATTAGGTCATTTAGTTATATTGCATTGCATATTGCATGATTCTCATTAAATAAATGAAAACAAAAATTGAGTGATTGCGTGTTAATTAGAAATCATATCTGGGATTGTTGATGTGAATTATGATCAAACATTGCAGATGCTTTCATTGTTTTGAGGTAAGTCTTGCAATTTATTCACTGCTTTATCTAGGTGTTAAATGGATGGTTTGCGTACTCGTATGATCACCTCACATGTTACGGAAGTTAATTAAAATCAATTCAAGCTGCTTGTCAAACATTTTTTTCAAAATAAAAGAGAAAGGTACCAAAAGGGCGTTAGAGAAATCTAACGTAACCAAGTCCCCGAATTCACAATCTCTGGTTCGTAGGAGTAAGGTAAATCTCCATTACTTTACTTGGGTTTCTAATCGACCCACCAAAAATAGATTAGTGGCGACTCCTAATTAAAAAATCAATCGCATGTTAATAATTTGAACCTAAGTCGTGAATTAATATAGGCTTGGGAGAGCCCGAGCTAAGTTTAGGCTTAGCAAATCCATTAACCTAATTTTAGGTGGTGCACCCGAAATTTAGGTCGCGACAATGTGCATAAAACGAATGGGTCAGCGACGCGTCATTGGAACGTCACAATTTCTATTGACCATCGAGGGATGTTAACGCGCTCGAGGTTTGGGGCGTGATAAGCCTCTCTCATTTTCAACCATTGATTCCTTCTCTTTGACACCGGCTCGATTGTTGCAAAAATAAATCCTTAAAATTGTTAGGAAAATATGGCTTCGAATTGGGTAGAACAATGAAGTCGGATCGAGTAATCAAGTCAGACATTGAGGCGTGATATCACTTTCTTTAAAAATTTATTTGCCCCACAAAGTTGCTAATGGTCACTAGTAAATTTCCTCCAAAATACAACAAAGTCTCAAATGAGAATATTTTATAGCAATTCTAGTATTTCTCCAGGATCTCTCATAAGAAACAATTTAGAACAATGGCTGTAGTTTCTTTTGAAAGAAAATGGAAAAAAAAAATGAAAGAAGATGTGTGTTTGATCTCTATTGAAATATAATACGCTGAAACAATAGAATCTTGCAATTTACGTCAACGCAAAATCACCAAAGAAATAAACGAAAAATAATAAGAACACTATAAATTTACGTGGTTCGGTCCGAGTATCGGTACCTACGTTCACGGGGAGAGCTAGCAGCAAGTAATTCACTATAATTGGAGAATCAAAGTTTATAATCGCTTACACGCTCGAATGTTTCCCACACCTAAATTTAACCCCAAACCCAAAGTGTTTATATATAAACAACTCACTTGAACATAAATTCACGGCATAAAATTACCATGCGTTCAAACTCAAAACAAAATGCTCTACGTACCTTGAAAACAAGAACTCCAGCGACTATTTTTTTTCTCACCTATGTGCTGCTTTGCATTCTCCTTTTCTTGATCACATGGGTGGCTCCTCTTCAGATTGACATCGTGCGGCTCCTATTTTTTTTTTCTCGTAGGGTTTCAGTCACACCCTTGGAAAAAAACGCGTTCTATTTCATATGTGTGCCCAAAGTCAACAACTTTGACTATGGGCCCCACCATGTTCTTCTTTCTTCAATGGGAAGTGGGACGCTACAGGTAAGCTGAAGAACCCTTCCTTTTTCCTTTATTATTATTATTATTATTATTATTATTATTATTATTATTATTATTATTATTATTATTATTATTATTATTATTATTGTTATTATTATTATTATTATTATTATTATTATTGTATTGTTATTGTAAAGTCAAAGTCTTGACTTTGGGCCCCATTGTTATTGTTGTTATTGTTATTATTATTATTGTTATTATTGTTATTATTATTATTGTTATTATTCTTGTTGTTATTATTATTATTGTTATTATTGACCTTGTTATTATTGTTATTATTATTATTATTATATTGTGTGCCCAAAGCCTCCTGCACATAAAGAAGAAACTCTGCTTCTTTTTTTATTATTCTATTTTATTTCCTCTTTTGTAAACCTTCATAGAGTCCAACGAAACTTCTTCATCCAATCTGAAATCTATTTGGGAAATCTTTATCAACAAATTCGATTTAACAAATCGTTATCCGAATTCAAACTCAAGATATTAATTTAACAATTCTCCACCTTGGCTCGATGTTTGAAGCAAAGTTATAGTGTTTATCATCCATGCTGCTCTCCCAACGCCCCGACGAGCACTTACTCTCTACAGACGCCAATAAAGCTCAAGCAGGGCTTGAATTTTGCCAAAGGAACAGACTCAATCATCATGTCTGCCGAGTTATCTGCTATAACAATCTTTTTGACAATAACATTACCCTTAGCTAAAGCATCTCGGATGAAGTGGTACCTAATGTTGATATGCTTCGTTCGCTCGTGATAAACTAGATTATACGCCAAATATATCGCATATTGGTTATTATAGTATATATCCACACTTTTTTGTTTTAATCCAAAATCCGAGAGCAAACTTTGTAACAATATCGCCTCCTTGGCTACAAAGGTTAGTACCATGTACTTTGCCTCAGTCGAAGACAAGGCAATGTGATCCTGTAAGGACACTTTCCAACTAACTGCACCACCTATTAGCGTAAACACGTACCCTGCTAAAGATCTGCGATCATCCAAATCACCGATGTGATCCGAATCCATAAAACCAGTGGTCTCACTGCCATTGCTGTCCTTCCAATACACTATACCCACGTTTGTTGTTTCTTTCAAATATCTGAGGATCCACTTCACAGCTTCCCAATGAGCTTTACTAGGACACTTCATATAGCGACTAACCATGCAATATCAAGCCTAGTGCACACCATAGCATACATAATACTACCCACGTCACTAGAATAAAGAACACAGGACATATGCTCCTCCTCCTCAGTCTGCGATGATAATTTATCTGAAAGTTTAAAGTGCTTTACTAAAGGTGTACTTACAGATTTTGCCAACTGCATATTAAAACGTACCACAATCTTCTCAATATATTTTTTCAAAGATAGATCGTAAAATTCCTACAATCCAATCACGCAAAATCTCCATACCCAATATTTTCTTTGCAGCACCTAAATCTTTCATCTCAAATTCAGCATTTAATCGCATCTTCCGCACATCAATATTAGACATAATCTTAGCTGCTATCAGCATATCATCAACATATAAGAGTAGATAAATCAAAAAAAATTCTCTAATCTCCTAAAGTAAACGTAGCTATCCATCTGACTTTTTGAATAGTCTTGGCTAGCCATAAAAGCATCAAAACATTTATACCATTGCCTAGGAGATAGTTTCAGCCCATACAAAGATTCCTTCAACAAGCAAACATGATCTTCCTTACCTGGAATAGAAAATCCCTCTAGTTGCCTCATGTAAATCTACTCCTCCAACTTATCGTGAAGAAACGCAATTTTCACATCTAGTTGCTCTAACTCAAGATCCTGCGAAGCAACTAAGGTAAGTAAAACACGAATTAAAGTATTTCTTACCACAGGAGAGAACACCTCATTGTAGTCAATGCCCTCACGCTGGGTATATCCCTTCGCCACAAGTCTCGCCTTATACCTTGTTGTCTCGACACCGAAAATGCCCTCTTTCCGTTTAAAGACCCATTTACTTCAGACAATCTTTTGGCTCTTTGGTACTTTGACTAGCTCTAATGTCTGATTTCGATGGAGCAATTCCATCTCTTCACTCATAGCCCCTAGCCACTACAACTTTTTAACTAGCCATCGCCTCAGAGTAAGACGAAGGCTCATCTGCCTCTACCTCATCACCTACAGTCAATGCATAAGCAATATCTGTATAACCATAACATACCAGTAATTTAATTTGCCTTCTCTATCTATCTGCGGCTATAGTGTGCTACGACTTTGTTGGTTGTTCACTATCACCAACTTTAGAAACTGTGGCTTCATCTACAGTCTCAACTTCTGTTACCATCAAGATCTCCGAAGTCTCCACCTAAAGCTCCACATCGCTAATGACACCATGATCTGTCTTCTCTACTAGTTGTGTCTCAGAACTCTTCTGTTGAAGCATTGCAGTCTCGTCGAAGATCACGTCTCTGCTGATTAGAAAACCGGGTGATCTAGAATCAATGCACCATAGCCGGTAGCCTTTCACCTTATGTGCATAACCCAGAAATATGCACATCTTCGCCTCAGCTCAAGCTTAACATTACTTACATGAGCATACGCTGGACATCCGAATATACGTAATCCAGAGTAATCAACAGGTTTCCTCAACCATACTTCCTCAGGAGTCTTCCACTTGATAGCAGATGATAGAGATCGATTAACCAGGTAACATGTCATGTTTACTGCTTCAGCCCAAAATTCCTTACCAAGTCCTACATGCGAAAGTATGCATCAAGCTCGCTCAAGCAAAGTTTTGTTCTTCCGTTTTACCACGACATTCTACTATGGTGTCCCATGTACTGTGCGGTGTCTCACAATACATTCTTTCTTGCAAAACTCAGTAAAATCTTTACCACATAACTCCATACCATTATCGGTTCTCAAGCACTTGATTTGTTTATCTGACTGCTTCTCAATCAATGTCTTAAATTTCTTGAACCGATCAAACACGTTATATTTGTGCTTCAAAAAGTATACTCATACCTTCCTTGAGTAATCGTCAATTAATGTCAGCATATATCGGGCACCTCCTTTTGAAAGAATCGAAGACGGGTCCCAGACGTCTGAATGAATACATTCAACTGGTCGTTTGGTTGAATGACCAGCTGTAGTAAACTTAACTCAGTGCTGCTTCCCAAAGATGCAGTGCTCACATAAGTCCAGCTTCCCTGTCTTTTGACCATTCAATAACCCTCTTTCACTCAACATCGTCATACCTGCCTCACTCATGTGCCTCAAACACATATGCCATAATTGAGTCAAGTTAAAGTATGACTCACCTAATGAAACTGCAACGATTCCGGTCATGGTCTCTCCTAATAGATGATAGAGAGTATTCACTTTCTTCCCCTTCATCACTGTCATGGCACCTTGAGAGATTTTCAGTACTCCACCTTCATTGGTGTACTTACACCCGATGTCATCGAGTGTCCCCAGAAAAATAAGATTCTTCTTGAGCTATGGTACATGCCTCACATCTGTCAATGTGCGCACCACCCCATCAAGCATCCGAATCCGAATTGTTCCTATCCCCACAGCCTTACAAACTAAGTTATTCCCCAAAAGAATTCTATCACCATCTGCAGTCTAGTAAGTAGGAAACTAGTTCTTATGAAGCGTCATATGATAAAACACACCGAATCTAGCACCCATTTATCTCCTGACGAAGTAGTAGTCACACATAAAACAGCTTCTGCATCACTATTGTTCCCCTTAGCAACGTTTGCCACACTACTTATGGTATTCTGCCTATGACATCCCAAATTTTTAGCCCTGTCTTCTACTGAATAAATCAAGCATTTCATTGACGCGCCTATAGGGCTATTCTCAGAGCTGATCACTCTCGAGATAACTAGATTACCTGGGGAAGCCATTAAGGATTTTAAGGCAAATAAACTTGAGAATTCGACTAGGAATCGGCTTCTCGACCGTGCTCATCTTTAGGGGTCAATACGGCACAATATAAAATCAATTTGAAATCAGAGATAGACTGGTTCGACTGAGATGTGTGGCTAATCGTGGGTGACACCACTAAATTGGAAATTCTCATTGACCGACACTAGACTGATTTTCCTATCGTTTTGGGATCCTGTGTCCGTATTTGAATTCTCGAGATTTTCACGACAACCGAGAGTCGCCAATGAGTCGAGTGGGTTCATTGTGGCTCGAAGAAAATCGAACACCGGTCATTTGCACTAAAAAAATTTCTAAAAGTTACCCGGTAGCCTAGGTCACACTAAAAACGCGTCGAATGGAAATTAACCATGAATTCGAGTCTGATTTCAGAAATTGAAAATTCTGCCATGTCACAATAAATTCTAGGAGTGTCGACTCAGTCTTAGAAGATTTTTCTGACACCCGACATTTTTTGGGAAAAAGTCATCACCGGGTCATTTTTGTGCAGAAAATGTCGAAGATGGTTTTCGATCGTAAGATTGAGATGCAATATGGGTTATTGGGTTAGGAAAAATAGCAATTAAGACATTGAGGCATCGATTGATTTTATGAGAGCCGATTGAGAATGAATTGAGGGAGAATTGATGTGCAATTAAACCCTTTTTGCTAGGAAATTCGTATGCCCCCATGAGTAGTGACTTTTGGACCAACTCAACTCTCTAGAAGGGGTATATTAGGCTGAAAATAAGCTGGTGGGAGACAACTAAGGTTGTGGATCAAGATGAGGGAGCAAAGAAGATATTTGTTATGGAATAATCAAGCAAAATGGGCCCTCACTCATCTCTCTCCCTCATCCTCTTCCCTTGGTCGGCAAAGCCAGCAACAATTCTCTCTCTCCTCTCCCTCTTGCTTCGTGAGACACCCCCAACCAGCAAGGAAGGAGCTAGCGGAAGGAGCAGCCACGCCATCCAGTGAAGACCCCAGCTTCTGCCTGCAGCCATGCGTCCCTCTCTCCACCGAGCGAAGCCTCCACTACCCATCTCCACTACCGTTTGTCTCCCAATAGTCAAACTCTCCCTGCTGCCTTCGATTGTTGACTCTCCTCCACACTACCACTTGGCCGCATCTACCCCTTGTCCGGTCAACAAACCGGCATTGAAGACCACCAAGCGAAGCTGCTTCTCATTCCCTTGTTGCCAGCGTTGCTCGAAGCTGCTTCTCCTCTTTGCCATGCCAGTTGAAGCCAGCGAAGCCTGCAGCAGTTTAGTCCGCCCATTTCTCCTCTTGCGCGTGTCTTCAGTCAGTTGAAGTCCATGCGCCAGCCACAATGCACGAAGACCAGCAAAGAAGTCTTGGCCCAGCAATCTAGCGAAGTCTCTTCACGAACCCAACAAGTAAGCCCAAATCTATAGCCCAACAAACCCGCAAGATTGATCCATTAGAAGCCCAAAAATCCAGCATTTTAGCCCACTGGAATTCAGCCCAGTTCGCAGCAACCCAAGCCCAGTCTTGAGGCCCGCGAAGCAGCCTAAGAAGTAGGCCCAAGCAAGTTCGACCCAAGCCAAGCTTTTGTTGTGGGCCTGCGAAGCTTGTAGGCCCGGCCCGAGTGTCCGTCGACGCCGCCAAAGTTCGGTTTTCAGCCACCATCGCGGTGATCCAGTCTGCGCTTTTAACCAAGTGAGTTTTGCTCACTAATGCTTTCTTAGTTTGCTAATTATGCTTAAGGGTTGATTAGATTTAATTAAGTGCAATTAGGTGGTTAGATTAGTTTAGAACAATTAAACTAGTGACTTAATGATGCATGTTAGGTGGTTAAACTTAGTCATTAGCAAGTAGAGAGCTTCTAATATTTATTGAATGTATCTCGGGATCTTTCCCAATCCGTTCTAGCGTCCAATCAGGCAATACGGGCCTAAATTGGATTTTTAATATTTATTTATTAATTTACGAAATTTATTTAATTATTTATTTATTTTTCGAAAATTAGGCTGGGATAATCGACAACCAAAATTTTATGCTGATTGTCATGGTGCAGCCCGTTTATTTATTTGAGCTCTACGTTGTACTGAATTGAATTATCTGTAAATTTGGGAATTATTCCTAAGTTAATTAATGTTGGTTATTAATTGAAAAATAACCGGGCATCAATTGATAATGCCAAAATATTTTTTGTGGACTACATAAAATGGAGGAGTTATGGAAAGGAAAATGTTATATTTTGGCTAAGGCCAACCATGTGCCCACGCACGATATTTTATTGGGTATGATAAAAGATGAGAAGAAATGCTATGTGGTGTGGCTCGGCGATTATCACATCGCTTTGGCATATAGAATGCCTTAGAGAATGCACGTAAATTGTTGAATATATATCATGATTGTGTGGCGATAATTGATCATGCCTGTGTGGCGTAGATTGTACCTGTGTGGTCGTATTTCTAAGTGTCAGATATCGTGCCCGTGTGGCCGAAAGTAATTGGAATGCCTGAAAGAGAATGCACGTAATTGGTTTATATTGGCTCTGTGATTAAATATATCACCACGGCGAAAACGACGCCCGAGAGCATTAATATGGCTCTGTGACTAAGTATACTATTGGAGGTTATATAGTGAGGAGTGAAATGATCTAGAGGTGGTCCGATTGACACGTAATCGACTAAGTCGATTGATCATTGTCTCGATCTGATGTCGTGGATTGATTGAGTTGAAATGACCAAGAGTTGGTCCGGCTGACACGTAATCAACTAGGTCGATTGATCGAGATATCGATCTGTGATGTGATTGTTTGAGTGCCTATTGAACTGTGCTAATATGCAGGTGGAATCTGAGGCCAGGGTAAGTCCTCTGACCCATGTGTGCATAGGTAGCTCAAGTGTATTGGTTTACTAATCGGGTTTTAGGGGGTAGAACTCGCTGAGGCGTTGTCTCATTGGTTATTAAATAACCATTTCAGGCCGTAGATGGCAGCACCTCTACCTCCTCCCATGTGTTATGGTTTGCCGAAGGAAATCACCAAAGAGAGGATCCACGTGCCGATGTCTGGGCACGCTGAAGGCCTAGAATACGTAATGGTGAAGTCCACCATCTGGGTGGACGTGGGTAGAAACCAAAGGGTGTCCTATCCATACCGGGCATGGTACCACCATTATAGCGATGGGCGAAGAGTAGGCCCGATACCGGAGTGTCAGGTGCCTAAGTATGCTCTAGGAGTAGTGTATGGAGAGGTGGTTGATCCAGTGGCTCCCGTCCTTGAAGGTAGGTTCCAGTGAGAATAAGGAAGGAGGAAGGATCGTTGAGCAGGGGGGAGAAGCTAAACAAAGACTGAGTGGAGGACTGAATTCCTACTCTTGTTTAGCAAGCTACAAGTCGTGATTGGGTGTATGGTAGATCAGACTTGTGAATAGTATTGTATTATATACTATGTAGTTTGTTTTGTATAAAAGTGTGGTTGTGGCTTTTCACTTACGAAAAATATAGCCCTACTTTTCTATCCTATTGTTTTATTGTCTAGGGATTTTATTATATGCTTCCGAATGCGCATATTAAATGAAAGGGTTGGCGTTGCGTCCTGGGACGTCACTATAAATCGACCAAATGAGGGATGGGCACGCGTTCGAGGATCAGGGCATGACACTGCCTATCAACTTTATTCCTCCACTTTGGACAATCTCTCCTATGTGCCCCTCCTCATGACACTCAAAGCACTTCATGCGTCCCTTGGACTTTCTATGGCGTAATTTCGATCTGCTTTTACCTCTATTGCTACTAGGCCCTCGATGTTGTCCTCTACCCCCCGAATTGTCAGTGCTTGCACTACTCCTTACGCTAGACTGTCATCTCACAACTTTCTCTGCCACTCCTTAAAGAATAAGGAGGACTTTACATCTTCTGAGATAATTGTAGTACACCCCTGCAACAGTGAATCAGTAAAGTGCTCCCATAACTCTGGTAAAGAGGCTTACAACATCATGCCATGTTCTCCATCATCAAATATCTTACCAACGTTATTTAGATCCATCATGAGTTTATTAAATTCATCTAGCTGGGTTTTGATAAACGTACCTTCAGTATATCTAAATTGAAACATCATCTTTAACATGTATAGGTGATTGTTCAAACATTTCTTTACATAAAGTACTTGAAGTTTTGCCCATAATGCTGCTGCATCCTTCTCCTCAGCAACCTCTATTAAAACCTCATCCGACGAATTTAACAGGATCATGCTCTTTGCTCTTTCCATTAACTCTACCATCTCAAAGGCTTTTATTATAATAGGCAGCTCATCTTCACCATCCAGTGCCTTAGCCAAACCTTGGGTTGTCAATAATGCCCGCATCTTGATACTCCATAACCCAAAGTTGTTCCTCCGGTTAAACTTCTCAATTTCAGATTTCCTCTCGGACATAATTGCAATAACAGAATTTCCAGATAATAATCAAATAAGCAAAAACTCCAAATCACAATTAAGAAATCCGATCCCAAGCTCTGATACCAATTGTTGAAATATAATATGCGGAAACGACAGGATCTTGCAATTTACATTAATGCAAAATCACCAGAGAAATAAACGAGAAATAATAAGAACACCAGAAATTTACATTGTTCGATCCGAGTATCGATACCTACATCCAGCATCTATTTTTTTACCTCACGTACTGCTACTTCGCGTTTTCCTTTTCTTGATTGCGTGGGTGGCTCCTCTTCAACTTGACATCGTGTGGCTCCTATTTTTCTCTCATAGGGTTTCAACCGCACCCTTGTAAAAAACACGTTATGTTTTATATGTGTGCCTAGAGTCTACAACTTTGACTATGGGCCCCACCATGTTCTTCTTTCTTCAATGGGAAGTGGGACACTGCAGGTAAGCCAAAGAACCCTTCCTTTTTCTTCCGTTTTCCTTTATTTTATATATATATATGCCCAAAGTCAAGACTTTGACTTTGGGCCCCATGTAGATGACTTAATTCGCCTCCTGCACATAAAGAAGAAACTTTGCTCCTTTTTTTTTATTCTATTTTATTTACTCTTTTGTAAACCTTCATAGAGTCCAACGAAACTTCTTCATCCAATTTGAAATCTATTTGGGAAATCTTTATCAACAAATTTGATGTAACAAATCGTTATCCAAATTCAAACTCGAGACATTAATTTAACAATCTCAAAACAAATGTACTTATCTTTGTCTTTCAAATAGAGGCAACTCTTCAAAAGGTTGCAAAAAGAACAAAGGCAACCTTTTAGGAAAGGTTGCAAAATGAACAAGTACGTATCAAAGGTTACGTTGAAAAGACATAAAAAAATTTGGAATTAAAGAAATAATAAGTAAAAAATAATCGTAACTTTTCGTGAACAATCGTAATGTTTTAGCAAGATTTATAGTTAATTTTTATAGAAATAAATCCGAATTTTCAATAAATAAAAATAATTGATTATTGGTTAGTGCTAAATCTCATCCACGTGTGCACTCACATCTCAACAATGTGGGACAAGACACCTCTTCATTTGTTTTATAAACAAACTACCAACAGGGACCATCTCACTCAACTGCCCCCGACAGCATACTATGCCATGAGGACGGCTTTCTGGAAGGAGATGGCAAGGTACAAGAGGGCAAAGAGCTTCGAAATCCTCGACACTTGCTATGATCTCCGCAACACAAAGTCGGTCGTCATACCAAAGATAAGGTTCACCTTTAGCGGAGGCATGTTCGTGGACTTGGATCGTGGCGGCATACTGTACCACATAAGCGATTCACGAGTTTGCCTTGCATTCGCACAGAACAACCACAACACCCTCATCGTCATCTACGGAAGCGTGCAGCAAAAGACGTTCAAGGTGATCTATGATGTTGCTGTTGGTGTTTGTTTCAATAAACAAGCATACGTGCATAAGTAAATTAAGATCAAAGTCTGATCGCAGCGGAAGTAAAAACTCTTATACATATGTTTCCATAGCATTTTCGTGCATTTTAATAAAAACACATATAAGATAAAAGAGGCTAATCATATTAACCTTGTACCATGCTCTAAATTTGGTTCTGACGTTCCTTACGTTCTTCAGACTCTGACCACGAACGTCTAACACCTTTTGGTAACACCAGTTTTAACATTCTTGGATTTTCCACCACCACAAACATCTAATGTCTTCTAATAATAATGGTTCTGATGTTCTTCAAGTGCAAAACATTTAATCTCTTCATAGTGCAGGTTTTGACGTTCTTCAAATCCAACCCCACAAGTGTCGGGCCTCTAGTTTAGACACACCACCAATTCTCACGTTGAACAAAAGAGAGAAATTAAGAGATCTCACAGTTACAATTGTGCTAGCAATCGCTCTCCTGTGTGAATGACTTTTGTTGATCACTATCAACACTCTCAATTATCGATTGTCAATCGTCGATCATCCTGTGATCTACTATCTATATTACCTTTTATAACCAGTGCAAATCACATTTAACTCTAAAACCATTTTAGAATTAATTCAGTCGTAACTTCTGACGAACATAAGTTTTGATACCATTTCAAACACTAATTCGAGCATTAACTCTGTAACTGTTATAGAGCATTATTCCAGACATTTATTTGTAAATGTTACAAGTCTTTATTATGGGTATTAACTTTGTAACTGTTACAAATATTTAATTTGACCGTTATATCTGAAACTATTTTAGAGCATTAATTGGTCATTTAAATCTGAAACCGTTTTAGATCATTAAACTGTCCATTTATTCTGAAACCATTTCAAATCATTAATGTGACCGTTAAATTCTGAAACAGTTTCAGAACTTTAATGTGACTGTTAAATCTAAAATCGTTTCAGATCTTTTTTTTTTTTTTTTTTTTGGTAAGAAGTAATAATATATAGAGCTTTGAACCAACATTTACACAAGATCCGGCACCACGAAACTTGCACTCAACAAGACAAAAGTCTATGCGAGTGGAAGGGAGCTGGATGTAAAAGAACCCGCAAGAGCGGCCAAAGCACACAAAAGCCTATACAATAGGCAGAAGGACAGACAGGAAAAGAAGGCCGTGTAGGGCCAAGAGGAAGCCACAAGGAGACCAACCTCACTAATACAACCAGCTACAAAACAAGACAAAAAGCAACCAGGAGGAGTCACCGCCGTAGAAGAATAGTAGCCATACCAACAAGGCGAGCAAAAGCGGAGCCGAAGGGAGAAGGCGTATGCTATCAAGCATCAAGAGCCCAAGGAGACTAAGGCCACAACCCAGTTGCAAGCTATCCTTGAACCCCTTTAAGGAAAATACAAGGATCTATCCCCCAGTTACGTTTGTGGCACCCCTCGATGGCCCCCAAACCGTTAGGGTCGCCACAATTCGATTACCATTCTCTTGCTTGACCTGAAGGTCTTTCAATCCTGGGGGTTTATATCTTTTAGGTCAGTCCCTGCGCAATTTATATGGCGGAAGCATATCCAACAACTCCCTTCCCTATATTCAGAAAACGATGCACACCAACTAAACATTTTATAAGTTAAAGCCGAACACCTTTATTTACATAAAGCAGATGGACATCTTTCGTCGGTACATCAAAATGCCAAGGTCTTCTATACTCGGCTATACTTCAAAAGATGACCAACATCTTTTGCAACAGTCGTATACTTAAAGTCCATCGTTCAGTTTCGGCATCCAAAAGTTCCTTCCTTTGCTATCCTCCCCCTCGCGGTCATATCCAACCACTCGATCCATCTACCGATGGCAGTGACAGCAAAGGTATCTTGTCTAGTCTGAAATATTAGTCCCCAAATGGGGTGAGTACAACCACTCAGCAGTAAAGATCCATCAAACTACACAATGCAACAAGCAAGACAACCACAATTTCATGTGAAATGCACATATCATCCATGCAATCATGCTTATATCTCCATGAGATGCATTCATTAAGGCAATTCATGTTCCATGCCATATGTACATACATGCGCATGATCCATATCACCCATACAATCATATATATATATTCTCATGAGATCCATTCAATGCCTTCATGATCGCATTCTCAATGCCATATAGTATCAACTCAATTTCCTAGGCAATTATATCCCATGCCATATGCACACACACACACACATGCATGATTCAATTCCCATTTTGATATTTGAAAGGATCTCATCTTTCTCCCAGGGACCAGTGTTTGCATCCCTCATATATCACTCGCACCCAACCTAGCATCGTGAGGAACCTCCGACACACACCTCCAAGCATCCGGCACACACACTCCGGGCATCTCGCATCCCACCTGGCATCACGAGGAATCGCTGGGGCTCGCCATAAAAATGGTTACCCCTGCCTTCCGGAATTACGTACCGACATACCACCAAGCATCCCCTAGAATTACGTATCGATATACCACCAGACATACCGAAACTCCCAAGGACATCTAGCTCACACCTCCGGGCATCCGGCACACACACTCCGGGCATCTCGACACTCCCGGGGCATCATCGGCTCACACCTCCGACGGTATTATCATCATCAAAATGCATATTCACATATATATCCCATTTTCAAATTAACATTTGATGCAATAATGTCAGAGGTTTAAACCAGCCTTTTTGATGTCATGTGATATGCCAAATGTCACCATATATGCTGTACAAATGACAATCCAAGATATCATATCTCATAAAGCAATTCATTTTTTTTTGAAAATAGAACAATTTTCGGATAAAACAGAATGCACTTCTTTAATAAAAATTCTGGAAAAATTAGTAAACGGTCTCAATAAATTCTGAAGATTTAACATGTTATATACAAGATCTAGAGAAAAAGTTTTCATGAAGAACACCATATCAAAAGAGCTTCGTACGGGTCACTACAGTCCATGCATCACAAAAAAAGAATTTCCAATGCCACTTTTGCACAGTTTTGGAAATAATTTCGATTAAGTCCTTAAATGAACTCCGAAAATTCTAATATTTTAATATGTTATAGTTGAGACCTAGAGGTAAAATTCCCATGAAGAAATAAAAGCCCAATTCATTATGGATTAAAAGATATGATTATTACAACTCACCATAACCCTTGGCTCAATCTCCAGATTTAATCCCTTTCAAAGAAAAATCATACCCCTAATCAATACCTGTCCGTTTATTCTCAAATTTCAGTATGTTGTTCCTCAAGGTGTCATCTAAAATTCTTATCAAGGACACAAGATCAAATTCGAACTGGATGATTTTACAAAATTCACAGAATCGTAAGGGATCAACATAACAGTTTTCCAGATTCTAGCATCTCTGAAGAAAAATGATTTCACCATCAAATACTTGTCCATTTTCCCTCAAATTTTGATATGTTAAACTTCAAGAAGTCCTCTACAACTTTTATCAAGAAGTCTAAGTGAGATTCCAACTAGAAAGTTGCTTTACAGTTCATGAAATCACCAAAGGTCAGCACAACAGTTTCCAGATCTAGTTTCTTCAAAGAAAAATCATTTCACCAACTAATACTTGTCCGTTTCATCTCAAATATTAGTATGTTACTCCTCAAGATGTCCTCTACAACTTTCATCAAGAAGTAAAAGTGAGATTCCAACTAGAAAATTGCATGCAGCTCACGAAATCACCAAAGGTCGGACTGTTTTTCCATAAAACAGACTACTAGACTAAGGCATTTACTCCCATAACTTCGAAAATCCTCACCTCCACTACCTCCGAAATTCACCATACAACACATACAATCACAGCAAGCAAAGTGTAGATCAAAGGACTCTACTTGCCTCAAATCCAAAGAAAATCACAGCAAACACAACGGCGGGGCAAGGCGGGCTCGACGGCAGCAGCTAGGCGGATGCACGGCGGCCGGTCTTCTTCCTCCTCTTTCTCTCTTTCTCTCCTTCTCTCGCACGAACCCTCCTCTCTCTCGGTTGCTTCGTCCCTTCCGCCCCCTTCTCTCTCTCTTTTTCTTCCTTTCACCCTCATGATTACTAGTTAATCATGAGGTTTTGCATGGCATTGGACACTTGGCTTAAATGGAAGGACATGTGGCTTCTTCCATGGGACAAATGGAGAGGCATGCTCTCCTTCTCCTCCTTCGGTCGATAGCAGCCCCTTTGGGCTTCGTGGGCCAGGCCTCTTGGCCCACTTTGGGCCCAACACTTTAGGTCTAAAGTCCAACTTTTAAATGGCCCAAAAATAATACTAAATAAGCCCATAATTGCTCTTAACAATTTACTTTAATCCCCACTTAATTTCATAATCTCAAATACTCTCATGGCCATAAAATTGCAACAATAATCAATGAAAATCCAACTTATAGAGTACACGGCCAAGGACAGAAAATTCCTTGTCAAATTATCCTTTAGTACAATCCTTGATCACACTTGGTCATAGAATATATTTCCAACCAAATAATTGTCCATTAAAATGCTTGGCCTTAATCTATTGTAATTCATTGGTCTAATGGCTATAGTAAAATCCGATGGCGCTTCCATCACCTATTCATGGTTCATGGTATATTCAAGAGTTGCTATGAAATTTTAGGATGCCACAACGTTGGAGTCTTCTGTTTATTGGATTATCTTCAATATTTATGAAGGTTAAGGCCTTATCCTTCACCACATTGATGAGGTGATTTTTAACTACCGCAACTACGACAGTATGGTCTCTGAAGAGTATGTCATTCCTGTGCTTCCAAATAAGATGGCAAAGAGCACCAAAAGAGAAGCGGCCAATGGAGCGATAGAAGTCCTTACCGAAGAGAAATTTCATCACCCACTGAAGATTTTCAAATCATGTCTAGTTCCACCAAGGGAGATTGCATTTAGCCGCCCAAAAGAAAGCTATGTTGGCAGTGATGCAACACCCGAAGAAAAGATGATCGATGGAGTCAGGCGTCAGCTTGCAAAAGGCACAAACCTCTCTCCCAATTCTGCCATGTGACATAAGCAAGGTTTGGGTGGGAAGACGGTTCTTTATAATAAGCCAGAGATAGCCATTAAGTCTAAAAACCATTTCAGATCATTATTTTGGCTATTAATTCCGAACTCACTTTAGATCATTAATGACGCCATTAATTATGAACTCAATTGAGATTATTAATGTAACTATTAATCCTGAACTCACTTCAAATTATTAATTATGTCACCGAATCTAAACAAGCTTCAGATCTTTGATTTGGCCGTAGAATCTAAAACCCGCTTTAGACTTTGCAAAGTCCAAAGCTCGCTTCAGACCTTGTAAAGTCTGAAGCCCCTTTTTCAGAACTTTTATTTCTAACTAGACTCAATCCGATTGGCTCAATTGCAAACACACTTGTAATATTCTCTCTCGTTCAAACGTCATTCTAATTGGTTATGTGTGTAACACCCCTAAATTCATCACTGAGCTAGTAGCAGGACTTATACTAACATATTAGCACAACCAAGAAAACTAATTGTTCAAATCAATCTTCTATTCCTGTAAACCATGAATGACATATGGCAATTATCATGACTACCCAGACAGTGTGGAATGTTTTCAAACATAATGAAAAGCTGACATGTAATTCAATCATTCTGTCTCACCATGTCCCAATCAAACAAAGTCCATGGAATTATTGGTCAAGCTACCAATTCGATCATATGCCCAAATCTAATTGATATGTATTTCTTCAAGACATGAACCATTCATTCTCAGTTATAACCCGGGGCGAGAATTTCAATACAATACCACTATTAGATCGCATAGGACATCAATCTTGTATATCTATATATAATAAGAAGACAAATTCCATATTGCGCTTGCATGTGCCTTCGTATGTGAACAAACTATGACCATCAAGTACAGAAACAGTTCGACAAAGTGTCAATATGCACACTTGTGAACCACAGCCATCCAACATATAAGTCAGCATTATGCCTCAAGTCTAAGGATCTTACACCTACCCAAAGTATGAACGATCAAACATTGATCCCGCAAAAAGCTTCCACGTCAACGTGTTGTTCGGATATGTATGTCACGTTTAATGAACTTGTCCGAGAGAAGCACCTGTGTTCTAGCTCGGATATCACTATACCCAATGACTTATGACTCATCATCCCCTCAAGTACCCAATACCAAATGGTGAAACTTGAAAACACACCGATCTCAACAGGATCATCAATATCCTCTCAATGATCAATCAACTCGGAATTGTTTAAAGATTCAGCATAATTGTAACCTATCACATATATTCTTAACACCTTAAGAATAGGTTCAGTCGCAACTGATCTTTAGGGCATATAGCTAATAGTTGCAGGAGAACAACTAGGTTTTGCCCCTAATGGTTGTCCATAAACTACAACCATAGAGCCACAAAAATAGACATGAAAAATAAAGAATGTGTCGTCTTTATGATGTCACTTTTTTGGTCTTCTATAGAAGCCAAGAAATTAATTTAAGAGTCTGGTTTGAAATGTTTGACTTGTGCTTTTGTTAGCCTGTGGCTGTCCAGTGTATAAATAATGATACGACTATCTTCTGCTCCTGTTGAAGCTGCCTTGTTCACCCTTGTTCAAGAAAGTGACATATGTAGATCTTTCTTACACTAAACTTTCCACTGGCTTGCTCATTTTTCATGGAACTTTCTTACAAGATCCCGATTTATGTGAGCCTAACTCCCATGAATTGCGAAAGCAGGTGGGCACCCTCATGATCTAATGTTTCACGTGCATTGAGCTTGCATGAATCAGGACTTTGCATTCGACACTTGCTCATTTTTACTGTCGGAACGAAAAAGAGAACGAGGCTAAAACCGCGCCTTCTCCAAACTCATTTTGGGTTACACAGATGGAATCCCTCATAGAATGAAGCTAGCACCACACATCTGATAATCAAAGAACTAATCAATCATATGCAGTGACAAGAAAATTCAGTGCATAAGGAGTGGGCAGAGTAGCTTTCGATCACATGAGCTCGTTTATTGGATTCAGCAAGTCCCAAAACAGGAACTGCAATATCATACAAGTGACAAACAAAAACACGAACATGACCACATATGGTAAACCAGACTAACGATTTGTAGCTAACACGCATGACCACATATCTTGATAACTACTTATCATGATCTCCATCGTACGAGAAGGGGACGCAGGGCTCAGCAACCATGATCAAGGGAGTCTTCCTCCTGCAAGTGATCCCCAAAGTCTCAGACATGTCCAGGTCTTGCGCCTTAACCCCATCGGCCAGAGACCAGTCGAAGTGGTACAAGAGCTGAGCCAAGGGGAGCTCAATGTTTGCGATCCCAAAGTTGATCCCGGGACAGATCCTCCTCCCGCCACCGAAGGGTATGTACTCGAAGCTCGACCCTCGGAAATCAACCGATGAGTTCAGGAACCTCTCCGGCACGAACGATTCGGGGTCGGACCAGAACTCGGGGTCTCTCCCCACTGCATACGTGTTGATCACAATCTTGGTCTTCTTGGGGATCTCGTAGCCGTTGATCGTGCATGCCTCTCGCGACTCTCGGGCCATGAGCGGGCCCGGCGAGTGCATCCTCAGGGTCTCCTTGACGACGAGCTTCAGGTACTCGAGGCCCTGGATGTCCTGCTCGTGGACCTGGGTCTTTCCCTTGAGGACGGCTCGGACCTCGGCCTGCGCCTTCTCCATCACTCGGGGGTTCCTCAGCATCTCCGAGAAGGCCCACACTGTGGTCGTCGAGGATGTGTCTGACCCAGCACAAAATAGTTCCTACACAAAATACAAAGAACGGATTGATTTTATATTTCAGAAGGATGTCCTTAAAAAGTACGTGAAAGATAAAAGTGCCACATGATATTAAGCCTGTAACGTAGCAATATCACATCAAAATCAGTTTATACCGAATGATACGACAAGACACAATTGGTGTTAACTGACATATAGGTTTACATTTCGCATGATATTGGACATTTAAATAAGATGATAGTGTGCTTAGAATGACGAATCCTCGGCCGTAACTATATGTAGTTGCAACAGACATGTATGGCAGTGTCGCCTCATCGAGATGGTCAAACTTGGACTCGAAGGTTCTTTGGAGATTTGAATCAGTGTGTGTGTGTGTGTGTGTGTGTGTGTGTGTGTGTGTGTGTGTGTACACAAAATATTGTATTTTTCTGAGCAAAACTGTATATGGGATCACTTCGAATCTCGTGGAAACTTCAATGCAAACTCTTGACCTGGGAATAGTAAAAAAAATTAACAAGGGGAGATCTCTTTCATCCACCATGTGATAAATTCCTGGGATACATCTTGAGAATATTAGGGTTTCATGGATGTGATCATCATGTTTTCTATCATGAATGCATTTTAGACAATCCATTTTGCCGTTGAAATTCTTGGAGGCCAACTGTATACTGATTAATAAGAGCTCCTTTTTGCTAATTTAAATAGGTAATTAAATGACTCAAATTAAATATTTTGTAGCGATTATGAAATCCTTATGTTAACATGCTTAAAAGGACTACTAACTAGAGCTAGTAGCCTCTTCCATCCCTTCACATAGAGTAGAAAATCTATGGGTGTACACATAGCCCATGCATATATAAAAGCTCGGGCAGAATGAAAGCCGTTGTAAGTAAGATATAAGCAAAGTAGATATTTAGTGAAATTATTAATGAAATTAGGCCTTACCATGATGATATTTTTGATGACATGTGGCTTGATGAAGTAGTTCGTTTCACTACTCTTCTGGAGATTCAAGAGCACGTCCACAAGATCTTCTCTTGCATTTTTTTCCTCGTTGTCCCCACCGTTTCCCTTCAATTTCTCCTTGTGTTCTGCAACGATGTGATCGAGGATCACATCGATCTTCTTGTGCAGTCTCTCCAAAGCCGGTTTCATTCTTGAGAGATAACGCAAGAACCTAATTGAAGGGAAGAGATCTGGAAGCTCAAATCCCCCAGCAAGCAATGTCACTTCCTCGAGGAAAGAAAGGAACTCATCTCTATATTTACATCTCTCACCAAATGCTGCCCTCGAGGTGACGTCATTGATCAAGTTCAGTATAATCTTGCTCAAGTTCACAGGCTTTCCTTGAGATGATTGTATTGTTTTGATCATGTTCCAACACTCTTCCTCTCTTATAGATCTAAAAGAGAGGACCCTGTTCATGCTCAGGAGCTCCGACATGCAAATCTTGCGCATCTGCCTCCAGTACTCGCCGTAGGGTGAGAACACGAAGCTCGAGTTCTCATAGGACATGACCTCGACGGCCGCAAGCTCGGGCCTCTGGGCAAAGGCGAGCTCGTTCTTGCCAAGGATTTCCTTGACCATGTCTGCCGACGAGATGACGATGGTCAGGATCTCGCCTAGTTGGAGGCGCATGATCGGGCCGTGTTTCCTGGCCAACTCCCGGAGCGAGTGGTGAGGGAGCGACCCTGCCATCTGGTGAAGGTTCCCCAGAAGAGGGAGCATCTTCGGCCCTGGAGGCAGTTTCGAAGAAGGGTCTTTGGCATTGTTGGATTTCTTCCATTTCTTCACAATGAGCAAGAGGAAGAGGAGGGAAGCGAAGATGACGGAAGGAGAAGGCAACAGGATTGCCATTGAAGAGAGCATCGTCATGGTTGGGGAGGAAGATGGTATGTTTACATGCAAGGCTTTAGATGTGGCATAAGCTCTTCTTGTGCTCTGACTTATATAGCTGACGGATATTGATAAAATAATGATGGGGTTTGCATCTATTTTTGACATTTGAAGTTAAGATGCATTAATTCATGGAACGGTCTCTCTTCTGAAAAATCTTCTTTATCTTACTAAAGCCGGCAGCCAAGAAGTGCATATATCCAATGCTTCATGCAAATACATGAATCAAAGATTCATTCTAGAATTCCAGGACGAGCAAATAGAGATCGGATCATTAATTTGGCATGCCGGGACAAAACTTGTCTGTTATCGCAGCTAGATCGATGACCCCATTTATTTCATTCAATTGTGGTGTGCTGACATTCACAGATTTCTCTTCTTCTCTTCCAAAATCATAACCTCATTTAGATGGGATGAGGGTCCTACATATTGCTCGGGCAACATCTGAAAAAGCATAGGGTCATATCATAGGACAATCTATAGATTACAGGGCATTTGTACTTTTAAGAGAATGAATGTTACCAAACCCATCAAATCATGCAATAAGTTTGTTGATGCACCTGTTGAAAGTCAGATCATGGACCATTGACAATATTGACAATTCCATTGCATAAGTATGTGAGCTTTGTCAGAGAATGGAGTTTACAATCAGCCACCATAGAAACAGATAAGATCAATCACATTTCAAAAAATAATGAAATATCTAATCATTTGTGGATTTATAATGTGTTTTTTCACTAAATTACTTATTTGAATATTGGAATAAGTTATATGATTGAACAAATAATGCTAAAGATACATCTGACATCGATTTACTAGATTGGTTTATAAAATTATTATTGCCGGATCACTCAATAAATCGAACTTGTAACCCAATTTCTAACGCCTCAAGAAATTAAAACATGGAAGCCTTGGTAGATGATTTCTTGTAACAGTAATAACCATGAAGAAAGATCAAATTGGGTTGGACAAAATAGCATGCAGGACATACGCAGAGTGCTCTCAAATCGACATGGGTCAGCGATTTCTACTGACTGCTTTGAAAGGCTCTTGGCGGCTTGAAAAAGATGACACAAAAAATGTATGTATTTTACTGTATTTGTCTTTTTAAGGAATGTATCTCTATGCTTGCTTGCGAATATCTTGGCAAATTTATAAAAGAAACAAAAAAAATCTCCTATCTTGTAGTTTGAGGGAAGCAGTGCTAGATTAATTTGTTTCTCGAAAAATGAATTATTTGAAAAATATTTTCCTAAAATATTAACTCATTTCGCTTAAAATGATTAATTGATGAAAAACGTTCACTATCGATAGCAATTTATGTTTAAACATTTTCGTAAATGATGATAATATTTTTTATTCATTCATTTTTGTAAGTAATGAAAATGATTATTTTTTTAAGTAAATATTTTTCAAATCATTCATTTTTTTTGTGAAATAAACGCATCCTAAGATTGTTTTACAAAACTAGTTTAGTAAGTGATGTGTTTGATTATGAGTGGAGAAAAGAGTCGTATTCAACAAAAAAATAATAGCAACGCATCAATTAATAAATCAATTGTTCATTTCAATCGAGTATTGTAATATTTCTTACTAGTGTGAGGTTGCACACTTATCTACTAGTGCAACGACGTGAGATCATGGACCAATCTGATTCTGAACTAGTTGCAAACCAAAAACACTTTAGAGAAATGAGGAAAAAAATTAGAGATGATTGGTTCCCGATCTAGTCTTGTTTCAAAGAATTGGATCGGGAGGACTAGTTCCCAATGGAATTGAGGACCAGATCAACAAAACTGGTCACTTCCTTTTTTCCCACTACTTAATGCCTTATGTTATTAAAAAAAAAAAAAAACTAGTCACTTTTATTTTTCTTGAGAAATTTTTTTTAGAAAAAAAAGTATAAGTAGTCAATAAGGTCCAGTCCAATCTTGTTCAGTTTTCCCTTAAAACCCGAAACTAGAAACTAGACACACCACAGTCCTTTTTATACGTCCCTAAGAGAAATAAATAAATAAAAAGAATGAAGTCACCATTCACACCTTACGAGAAATGGGTTTGAGTAATGGAGAGACAGAGAATGGTCCTTCGTTGACTCCGAGGATTTCAGATTTTACTTCCTATAATTGTTTTCTTGTCAGTATTTCTTCCAATAAATTAAATGGCGCTGATTTGTCTATTCTTGTGATTTTCGTTTGGTATATAAAATCAAAGATTTTTTTTTTTTTTTAACTAGGGATAGGGACTGATTACACCAACCCAAACCACTGAGCATAGTTAAGCCAAAAGACCAAGAAATTAAAGGCATATTCTACGGGAAACGAATTAAGTGTGGAGTAAGATTATGTTTATTTCGAAAAAATGAATGATATAGAAAATATTCAGAAAAAAATGTTTGTTTATATAACTTGAAAAAATAAATCAATGGAATATATTTTATTATCAACTATAATTTATGTTTAAATATTTTCGTGAACAATGAAAATATCTGTTCATTTTTTTTTATAAGTTATATAAGTAAAATATTTCTCAAATAATCTATATTGTTAAGTCCACCAACTTTTATTTGGCTTTTTTGTTTATCAATTATTGTTATAACTTTCCAATTTTTATTTATCTTTCTTACAAGCACATTCAATTTATCAAACCTTATGGGAACTTAACAACTTTTATTTGTATGATTTACCATCTTTTCTCCGTTATTTAATCGACTAATTTTAGTTTACCAACTCTCACTTGAGTTGCTTACTAATTCTTTTTGCTTTTTTTCCCTCTAAATTTACTGACTTTTTCTAATAAGTTACGACTGTTATTTGATTTACTTAAGGACTATTTAAACCTACCAATTTCTTCTTTAAGTTACCAACTTCTATTAACGGTTACCAAAGTTTATTTCTGTCCATTTTTTTATTTAAGTTACCATATACTCTTGCATTACCAACTTTTATTTGAGTAACTTGTCAAGGTTTATTTATATTTTTTTAAACTACTAACTTCTTCTATCTGAAATAAATTTAAAACAAAAACTCCTATTATTGGTATTTTCGACAAAGAATAATAAAATTATGCTTGTATGATGGGTTAAGGTTAATGAAGTTGTCGGCCAGTCAATCCATACGTTTTTTGAGCACACAAATTATGTTTCAATCTCTTAACACTCATCTTGATGCAATAATAATAATAACAGGGTAGACAAGAAATTGCCAAAAGTACGGAGGTTGTGCTCGAGTCTTGATTCCTTGGTGGCTATTTAGATGGGCAATAGTATACAAGAAAAGTCAAGCCCACAGGGAAAATAGCAGACTAAAAGTGTTAGGCCAAAATTGACCTAAGCTATGACTTTTATAACACTAAAATGAAAGATTTCATTGTCCAGAAACCAGCCCAAAAGAATTTGGATGGAAAAGTCCGCTGGAAATTTCTCCAATCAGCCATATTATATTCCAAGTATCAACCAAAGCCATCGCATCTTTGTTTGCAAAAACCATTCCTCGTGCATTTGTCACTTTCCGTTCCTCGTGCATTTGACACTCTCTCTCACCATAGCATTTCAAGCCCCACATCAGTGGGGAGAGACCACATTAAGTGATTCATAAGGCAACACTTGACCCCAAATGATGGCCACCTTGTGTGATTATATTCCTTTTGAGCACTCGACTTTCTTTGAAAGAGACAGATCATTATCGCATTATTCCGATGTATATTGTATTATTTATCACATGACGGTCAAAATAAAATGAAGCATTGCAAATGACGCCACCCTAATTTATATACTAAACTTAAATCTCTTTATGATCCGGTATTGTCAAGCTAGTGATGAGCCCATTCAATGGCCGAAAAAATCTTCCACTCTTCGGGTTTGACTGCAATCCCTCAGTGGGATGCCATCTTCAATGTCGGATCTTATTATAGCGAATCTCCAAAATTCATCCGAGCACAAATTTCTTGGTCAAATTCTCATGCTGAAACCCAGTTGAATCCTTCAATTTTGTACGCCGGAGAGAGAGAGAGAGAGATAATTGATAAATTTGTACGTAGCTCACCAAAATAATTGAGTCAAAGATGTTTTTAAAAAGGGTGGTCAAAAATATTATCAAAGAAGCGAAACGTTTTTAAAAAGGGTGGTCAAAAGTCGCAATTATCATAAGCGAAACGTTTTTAAAAAGGGTGGTCAAAAGTCGCCATTATCATAAGCGAAACTTTGAGATAAAATGTCGGCTTGACACTTCTCCCCATGTGCCATGACCTATGTAGCACCGACACGGACACGCGACACGCGACACGACACGACACGACACGTCATTTCTAAAAAATAGAGAATTTCAACACATTCTGACTCGTTATATATTGAATATAATTTTTTTTATAAATGCAAAAATAAATAAATAATAATAAAAAGAGCATAGAATTAACTTATACTAAAAATATTAATCCAACATTTGTTAATATCATTCATTGTTTTAATTTGACAAAAATTGAACGAGAAATTCAAAAATTGCAAACATGAAAGAGTAAACTTGAAGGAACATGTCCTATTTTCTTATACTTGTCGGAGATTAATGAGATTTTTATAGTCCTAAACAGAGTTCGGAGTTCATGATATAAATTAGCTTGGAGGTCCTCTACAAAACAAGGTTCAAGAAAAATGAAAATCCAAGACAATAATTCTCAAAGTATGACCAAAAGAAAATGAAATTACTAAATTCATCATGGAAAATGTGAGAGATAACTCACATGCCAATAACATGGACCAAAAAAGATAACTCGCAAGCGATGCTTGCAAGAGGCGGAAAGAAACAAAAAAACTTATAACTTTAAGTATATGGGGACAACAGGACAACACCGACGAGAAAATGGGCATTTCATCGTCACTCACGGGAAGATCAAAACTTATAAATGAGAAACTTGAGAGTAAGAATTTTCTTCTTTCCCCTTATTTTTGTTATTTTCATTATTTTTCATAAATTTACATTTTGACCCATCAAGTATTGAAATTTTTTAAAATTGACCCCGTGCGTGTCGGAATCGCGTGTCGGAATTTCAGACTTGCGTGTTGGAGCGTGTTGAGAAGAGTTGACCACGTGTCGGATTTTCTAACACTTGTTGACTGCGTGTCGGAACGTGTCGGAGCGTGTCAGGGCGTGTCGGACACGTGTTGGAGTGTCGGATACGACACAAAGCTTCCAAAGAGTATCAATGCTTCTTAGGCCATGACAACAGCAGAACGTACATCCAAGTACTTTCATTTTTCTTTGACCGTCGAAAACTCTCTTGCTCGTATAGTCACTTGTTATAAAACATAATAGCAAATGAAGGAATTTTCAGCTGTAAATAGAAGGGTTTAGCTTCCAGTGTCGCCACTGCGAAAGTGGAAAGTACATAAAATTATCAATAAATGAAGCATTTCCTCATTTCGAGTTATGTGCATTTATCACTAATTCATTAAGCACAAAACAGTAGCACCTAATTAGTTCATAATCTCATATTATCAGGTCATGCAAAAAAAGCATCGATCAAACAACATGCTCTCTTGAAGAATGAAAGGGCTCACAGGATTGAAAGATATTTTATTGAAACAACATTTCATTATGTAGAGCACGTTTTACTCAACTTGTCTATGATTTGAGAGCGATATTTGATGATAAAGCACATCATTCCCTTTCAGTTCACAACTCAAACATACAAGGATACTTTTATAAGTCACGTGGTCATAAATTATGCAACTGTATCGACTAGTATATCCTGAACAACATTGTTTTCGCAATTACTGATTATAAGAGAAGGGGGCTCTTTACTTTAATCATGGTCCAATTATCACTAAATTAAAGCACCTACAACTAGTTACCGGCTCTATCCATATTTCTAGATTTTTGACTTGTCGTCAAACATCATTTCTAAAAAGTAGACGTCAGCGCATGCCCCTGTCTCTTTTTTAATTATTTTTCTGCCCCTTCTGTACGTAAAAAATCTATGATGGTTGGAAAAAAAGAAGCAAAAAAGGGCTTTGAAAGGAATAAAGCTAGAAAATGACAAACATCGGTGTGATTAATTAGTTGGGGATCAAGGAAGATAGTCAACAGTCAAACATTGGAACGCTACCTTGTCTCTTTGCCGCATTCGGCGTGAAGGAAGTCTCAGGCTGGCGGCTGATTAATATGAAATATTCCTTTACCTTCGTCCCGAAAGCATCTCTCGTCCAACGTCAAACGGCAGGTGCATGCGACATGCACGAAAATTCCACATGGCCGGTTCAAAAGGCGCGAGAGTATCCACATCACTTATCCGTGGAGTTTGAATAGATGTTAGACTCCTTCTATTTGGTGAAAAATCGTGACATTTCTAAAAAAATATTTACCAAGAAAATAATAATATTTTTTAATATTTGACTGAAACCTAAAAATGAACTAAAAGATATTTTCTACTATTTAGTATGAAAAATATGATTTGATTTTCCGATGGTGGATTACCAAAAGATTCGAATTTTTAAATTATTTTTTTCTTTTCCTTTTCCTTTTCCTCAATCAATCGCCAACCATGGCAACAGCTGACGATAAGACACAGGTGAGGGATGAGCTCACCCATGGCCGTTATGACTCAAGCTTACCAGAGTTAGGCAAGCCGAGTTGAGCTAGCCTCAAGTGAGGCTCCACCTTGCCGATCCGGTAAGGTCAAGTCCCACCATATTGGCGAGCTCGAGCCTCATTGGCTTTGGGCAAGCTCATCTCTCAATTGGCGATCGGCCAAAGAAGAAGAAGGAAAATGAAAAAGGAAGAAAATAAAAGAAATAATAATTAAAATTTCAAATTTTAAATAAAAATAAAAATAAAAATAAAAAGAGTGCAAGTAGAACATGCTTAGTTCGGGTGAAAGAAAAATGAGGGAAAATAATTTCCTCTCTTAAAAAAAAAAATTTTTTCCACTTTTGAACGTATTTTTTTCAATGACTAGTTTGTTTTTGTGAATCAACTGTCAAAAAATTTGAATTTTTTTTTTTGAAAGTTATTTTCTATAAAACGTCTTATGGAAAATAAATAATTTGTAAAATATTTTTCTAAAATTATTGCTCAAAATGATTAGTCAAAGGAAAATTGTTTTATCATGGACAACGATACATGTTTAAACATTTCCGTGGACATTGAAATATTTTTCATTCGTTTATTATTTGCAAGCAATCATTTTAAGAAAATATTTTTAAAGTCATTTATTCTTCGCGACAAAACTGGCTCTTTGCCCATCGGTCTAAACTTTGATTGGGCTTTTGAGGCAATTGATCAAAATCGAAAATCGAAAAAGTTGGTCCTCGAACATGTTTTTCAGAAAAGTTGTTCAAAGAACACGAACCAAAGAAGAAATCCGATTTCTCTCCCTTAACCCACTATTCTTGATGTATTCTTTCGATGGAGGAGAGAATACCAAAATCCTTTCTGTTATCGTTGTTCGTTGTGGGTGGAGAGAGGACCGAACTCTATTTGTACGTCCGTTGAAAATGTGCCTTCCATCAAAGCGATATACCCTTTCAATTTAGTCGTACCTCTTCATTTTATTAGAGTCGTAACTCCTCAAAACCAATATGTATTATTCTTATAGCATAACAATAATTATTAAACCATATAATAAATCATATCATGTGGGCCACAATAATTCTTACATTCTCCCACTTGGTCCATATAATATTCCTTTCATGGTTTAACAAAGGTGTGCACAATAATATTATGCTATAAAAATTTCATTAAATTGGCTTAATAATCTTAAGTAAAGAAAACTAATGCGAGTCATAGCTTGTATGTCATTAATCGAAAGTCCCTTCTATGCACTAGATTATAGCACTTTTTAACATGATCCATAAATGAGAGCTCCTAAATCAAGCCCAATAGATGCTTTTTCGGTGGAGCAAACGCTTGAGCTTGACGCAGAGCCTTCTTATATTCATTTCCGTTTTTTTTTTAAACATACATTCCGTTTGTTTTGTAAAAAATAAATAATTTAAAATTTATTTTTAAAAAAATAATTGCATATCTCACTTATAAAAATGAAGAAAAACAATTTTCATTGCCCTTGAAAATGTATAAACAATTTTTTTATATATAATGAAAATATTTTATAGATTTTACTAAAGTATTTTTCAAATAATTCGTTTTTCGCAAAACAAATGAAATATTTGATTATGTCCAAAGATTTTCCATTTCTTTTATCCAAAATATTAATTTCATCACCTTTTATAATTAATCAATTAATTAAAGCAAGGAACCATGTGAATCTATAGATTCTCTCGGAACCCAAATTCCTAAGTGATCCAACAAACATAAGGGCCCAAATTTCCTAAGGGCCTGTTTGTTTGTGTTCTTTTTTTGTTGTCATGAACACAATTTTTGTTTTTTGTTTTCCAGGGGGACAAAAAAGCAACAAAACGCGTTTGTTTACGTTTTTATTCCAAATCCATTTTTTGTTCTCGAACAAATTTGGAACAAAATAAGAAACAAGAAAACTTGTTTCTTATTCTCGGAACACTTTCGAGAAATAATTTTTCTCTATCCTATTTTTTTCCTTTTTTTTTCTTTTTTTTTCTTCTTCTTTTTCTTTGGCCGGTCGCCGGCCTCGGCCATGGCCGATGAACGGCCGTCAAGGGTCGGCGACCTCGCCGGAGCATCGCCAACCCCTAGCAAGGCCGAGCGTCACCGACCCCCGGCGAGCCGAGCTCACCCAACCAAGGTGAGGCCGAGCCTCACGCCGGCCGACGGGCCAACTCGCCCGCCTAGCGAGGTCGAGCTCGGCCTCGCATGGCCGACGACGCTCCGGCGAGGTCGCCGGCCAACCGGCCAAAAATGAAGAAAAAAAAAATAAAAAAAAAAGGAAAAATAAAATAAAAATATTAAAAAATTAAAAGAAACAAAAAAATTATACAAATTTACCAAACATATTTCTGTTCTTTTTCTATTCCAAGAACATAAATTTTGTGCAGTTACCAAACGTGTTCTTCTGGTAAAAAATTGTTCCTTAGAACAAAAATAATTTTTTCTATTTTTGTTCCCTAGAACAATTTTTAAACAGAAACTTTACCAAACGCACCCTAAGTAACTAGAGAATTGACACATTGGACCTTAAATTGGACAAAAGTTAACATTGGTCAAATTTGAGTATGGGGTGAAGGCTAGTGACTTTTTACGAGTTTAGATCATAATTAAAACTCAACCTAAAGGTTGGTTTTTTTTAAGGGAAGTGGGCCAAAGAGGAGATATTAGGGAGCAGAACGGCTTTTATTTTCATGTGAAATAATAATTTTAATCAATTATGCAAGATGAGTTATTTACTTTTCACATATCAATTGGATGAAATGTGATTTAGAGATTTAAATAAAGGACCGGACGGACATGAAAATCAAACAGAATAATGTAAAAGAGTTCTGCAACGTACACATCGAGCCACTACAATCTTGAAATTGCTTGTTATTTTCATAATCCATCTAATTGTACATTTAATTAAGTTATAATAACATTACTTTGTTAATTGAAAAGTTTTCCATCGATCTCATTTCGTAACTAATTTCAGAGGCTTCTGTGCAATTATCCATTTAAATATAACAACACAAATAATTTCTAAATTTTGGCCTAATATACAAGTGGTCTCCAAAATATTAATGTAGATTTTGCACTTTGTCTTAATATTTAATGTGGTCTCTAAACTTTTTAATTTGTTTAATGTCATCCTTAGACTTTTATTACATGTTTAATATAATCTTTGAACTATATGAAAATGTTCAATATAATCTTTCTATTACTTCAAGATCAGAGACAATCTTAAACATTTTTATATAGTTCAAGAATTAAATTGAATATATACAAAAGAATTAGGGATCACAGTGAATAAATTAAAAACTTAGATATCACATTCCCCATTGATCAAATTAAAAATTTGAAGACAATATTGCGTCCATAACCATTTGTGTCATTTTTCCAAACTTCTGTAAATTTTATATTTACTTTCTAGCTTAATTAATCAGTGTCATTTCTTCTGCTAATTGTGGTTAGGTAACAGAGACTGTCAGTAGAGTTACCACCACCACCACCACAATCGCAACCAAAAACAAAAGCAAGTCGAAACCCTACAAATACACGAGACTCTCTCTCTCTCTCTCTCTCTCTCTCTCGTTGACGAACGAAGCAGAAGCAGAAGCACAGAAATCAACAGAAGAAGGCGATCATGGCGCTCGCTTCTCGCCTCGTTTCCAAGTCCTGGCAAGTGAGGAGACCCCCTCCAGATCCACGCGCCTTCCCCCCTCTCGTCGTTCGTCAAATGCCATCACAAATTTCCGCTCGATTGCGCGCGATTCTGTTCGCCCCCGAGGAAACGGGATCTTTCCTTTTCGAGGGGTTCTTCGATCTGGGCGCTAGCAATTTCGCTAGGGTTGAGCGATTTCGAGGCGAAACGCGGCGCTCGGTTTTCTTCATCAGTGGGGAGACGGGTTGTACCGATGGCGCTCTACGTTGGCCGTGGAGATCAGAATTTTGCATTTCGCAAAGTCGCCACTTTCCGTTCGGGCGATTGTTGATGATTGTCCGTTGCTCTTCGTTGCGAGGCGATTTGATTCAGCAATTGTGTTTTTGTGCGCTTGGATAGATCTATGCGGTAACTAGGGTGTAATTGGCCTAAATTTTATGTTTTTAGCTTCTTCCTCGATGTTCCTTTCGGTTGCTAACGGACTTTAAAGCACATGATTAACATTGGGAGGCTTTTTTTTCCCACTGTACTTAGTTAAAGACAGCGACTTTGATATCGTCGTGTCTACTTTAGATGGAAATGGCTGTCGTATTGTGGTCCATTAGCTGTAGCCTTCTGCGCGATTCAAACCACTGTTTAGTTTCTCTTGATAGATTTGTCAATTTCTTAGCGGACATTGTTTAATCTGAGCCGATCTTCGACCCGTCTGACTCCTGGTCCTATGTTAGTACACCATGTACCTCGCCGGTGTGCAGTGGTTCTGGATCAGGTATATATCTTCAAAAAATAAACATAGTTCTCTCCTTTTTCTGAATAAGGATTGTGTCTGATAAGATTATGATTTTATTCAATGAGAGCAAGCATTTCAACAAGTTGCTCTAGCTCAACTAGAAATTACCAAATAATTTATGGTGACCTATCATTTTCTTCTGGGGAACTTGCAACCAACGCGTTGACGTTATCCACGGATGTGATATGGAACTTCCAATTTGGGTGTGGTGGATTCAATTATGGCCTCTCTGGCGCGGTGGCCGGCATGCTTGGCCTAGCCCGGAACAGTTTGTCGATCAGGGGACAAACCGCAACCCAGTACGGCCAATATTTCTCCTATTGCTTGCCCTCATCATCCAGTTCAACGGAGTACTTAACATTTGGCAAGGCTAGTGAAACGCCTAAGTCGTTAACCTTAACACCGACTGCAACAGCTCATGAAAGCTCACTGTTCTATGGCATCAACATAGTGGAAATCACGGTAGCAGGGACTAAATTGCAAATCCCGTTGACAGTCTTCTCGAAGGCGGGGACTATCATCGACTTTGGGACCATCATCACTCGACTACCCCCAATAGCATACAATGCCATGAGGACGACTTTCCGGAAGGAGATGGCAAGGTACAAGAGGGCAAAGAGCTTCGAAATCTTTGACACTTGCTATGATCTCCGCAACACAAAGTCGATCGTCATACCAAAGATAAGGTTCACCTACATAGTGGACTTGGATCGTGGTGGCATATTGTATCCTAAGAAGCACCAACACTCTTCGGAAGCTTTCGTATCGTGTCCGATACTCCGACACGTGTTCGACACGCTCCGACACGCAGTCAACGAGTGTCGGAAAATCTAACACGTGATCAACTCTTCCCGACATGTGAATCCGAAATTCCGACATGCATTCCCATACGCAAGGGGTCAATTTTAAAAAGTTTCAATACTTGAGAAGTCAAAATGTCAATATATGAAAAAATAATGAAAATAACAAAAATAAAAGTTAATGAAGAAAATTCTTACTCTTTAGTTTCTCACTTATAAGTTATGATCTTCCCATGAGTGACGATGGAATGCCTTTCTTCTTGTCGACGTCGTTCTGTTGCCCCCACATACTTAAAGTTATACTTTTTTTTGCTTCTTTCCGCCTCTCGCAAGCATCGCTTGCGAGTTATCTCTTTTGGTCTATGTTATTGGCTTGTGAGTTATCTCTCACATTTTCCGTGGCGAATTTAGTGATTTCATTTTCTTTTGGTTATACTTCGAGAGTCCTTGTCCTGGATTTTCATTTTTCTCAAACCTTGTTTTGCAGAGGAACTCCAAGCTAGTCTATATCATGAACTCCGAACTCTGTCTAGGACTATAAGAAGTCTCACTAATCTTCGACAAGTATAAGAAAACAGGACATGTTCCTTCAAGTTTACTCTTTCATGTTTGCAATTTTTGAATTTCCCATTCAATCTCTGTCAAATTAAAATAATGAATGATATTAACAAATGTTGGATTAATATTTTTAGTATAAATTAATTCTATGCTCTTTTTATTATTTTTTCTTTATTTTTGCATATATTTTTATATATATATATATATAAATATTTATTTAATATATAACGTATCGGAACGTGTCGGAATTCTTTATTTTTTTTAGAAATGACGTGTCGACGTGTCGTGTCGTGTTGTGCCACATGTCGTGTGTCCGTATCGGTGCTACATAGATTGTACCCCATAAGCAATTCGCAAGTTTGCCTTGCATTCGCGCGGAACAGCCATGACACCCACATCATCATCTATAGAAGCGTGCAACAAAAGACGTTCGAGGTGATCTATGACGTTGTTATTGGTGTTTGTTTCGATAAACAAGCATACGTATATAAGTAAATTAAAATCAAAGTCTCATTGCAGCGGAAGTAAAAACTCTTATACACATGTTTCCATAGCATTTTCGTGCATTTTAATTAAAACACATATAAGATATAAAAAGGCTAATCATATTAACTTTGTACTGTGCTCTAAATTTGGTTTTGACGTTCCTGACGTTCTTCAAACTCTGACCACAAACGTCTGATGCCTTTTGGTAACATCGGTTTTAACATTCTTGGAATTTTCCACCACCACAAACGTCTGATGTCTTCCAATAATACTGGTTTTGACGTTCTTCAAATGCAGAACATTTGATCTCTTCATACTGCAGGTTCTAACATTCTTAAGATCCAACCCCACAAGTGTCAGGCCTCTAGTTTAAACACACCACCAATTCTCACGTTGAACAGAAGAGAGAAATTGGGAAATCTCACAATTACAATTATGCTAGCAATCGCTCTCGTGTTTGAATGACTTTTGTTGATCACTATCAACACTCTCAATTATCGATTGTCAATCGTTGAACATCCTGTAACCCGCTCTCTATATTACCTTTTATAACCAGTGCAAATCACATTTAAATCGGCTCATTAACTTACCGTTTTAGAATTAATTCGGTCGTAACTTCTAACGGATGTAAGTTCTGATACCGTTTCAAACATTAATTCAAACACTAACTCTGTAACTGTTATAGAGTATTATTCCAAACATTTATTTGTAATCGTTACAAGTCTTTATTCTAGGTATTAACTTTGTAATTGTTACAAATATTTAATTTGACTGTTATATTTGAAACTATTTTAGAGCATTAATTGGTCATTTAAATCTGAAACCATTTTAGATTATTAGATTGTCCATTTATTCTGAAACTGTTTCAAATCATTAATGTGACCGTTAAGTTCTGAAATAATTTCAAAACTTTAATGTGACCGTTAAATCTAAAATCATTTTAGATCTTTAATTTAGCCATTAAGTCTAAAAAACATTTCATATCATTATTTTGGCTATTAATTCCGAACTCATTTTAGATCATTAATGACGCTATTAATTCTGAACTCACTTTAGATTATTAATTATGTCATTGAATCTGAACACGCTTCAAATCTTTGATCGGTCGTAGAGACTAAAACCCGCTTTAGACTTTACAAAGTCCGAAGCCCCTTTTCAAAACTTTTTATTTCTAGCTCAACTCAATCTGATTAGCTCAATTGCAAACACACTTATAGTATTCTCTCTCGTTCAAACATCATTCTAATCGGTATGGTGTGTGACATCCCTAGGTTCATCACTGAGCTAGTAGCAGGATTTGTACTAACACATTAGCACAACCAAGAGAACTAATTGTCCATATCAATCTTCTATTTCTACAAACCATGAATGACATCTAGCAATATATCATGACTACCTAGACAATATGAAATGTTTTTAGACATTGATCATTCTGTCTCACCATGTCCCGATCAAACAAAGGCCATTGAATAGGTCAAGCTACCAATTCGATCATATGCCCAAATCTAATTGATATGTATTTTTTCGATACATGAACCATTCATTCTCGGTTATAACCTGAAGCGAGGATTTCAATATAATGCCACGATTAGATTGCAAAGGACATCAATCTTGTATATTTATATATAATAAGAAGACAAATTTCATATTGCGCCCGCATGTGCATTTGTATGTGAACACACTATGACCATCAAATATAGAGACCGTTCGACGAAGTGTCAATATGCACACTTGTGAACCACAGCCATCCAACATATAAGTCAACATTGTGCCTCGGGTCTAAGGATCTTACACCTAACCAAAGCATGAACGATCAAACATTGACCCCGCAAAAAGCTTCCACTTCGCCAATCGTTCTATGTATGTCACATTCAGTGAACTTGTCCG